>CM070601.1:5587382-6790272 GCA_036346395.1 Hsuehochloa calcarea | reverse complement strand
CGTCGGTAACAATTTGTCGGCGTCTTTTGCTTACCTCAGCTCCGATTGTCTTTCGCTGGTAACACAACTAGACGACGACGGAGACTCTTACTAGAGCTTACACACATGAGAACTTGGACACACCTACAAGAACTCATGCGCACCCACATGCATCATGCACTAACTCACCTACATGCATGATCATGACACAAATATACGCACGTATGTAACACACCTCCTACATGCACAAAAAAAAATGACGCATGCAACACTCCTACTGTGCCAAACAAAAAAATAACAACATGATGAACACTCCTTGTTGGCTTTAAAGCAATGCTGGCTCGTCATCAACGTCCGCTACAGCAAGAAGAGCCGTCGTCTTCTTCGACTCGTGGCACTCCCTAGCAAAGTGGCCGTACTCTTGACAGTTGTAGCAGCGCACTTTTGCCTTGTCAAATGCATTGTTCTTCTTGCCAAAGCCGTTGCGCTCCTTGGATTGAGCCTGCCACTCGGCTTTCGTCAGTAATAGGTGCTGATCTTCGGCCCCTACACCATAAGATACCCAACGTTCTTCGTGCGCCTTCAAACGGCTGATCAACTCTTCAATCGTCATTGCCTTGAGGTCACCAAATTGCTCGATTGGGGAGACTACAGGTAGAAACTTGGCGGGGGCTGCATGAAGAAATTTCCTTACCGCGTAGCTCTCCTCCATCTTCTCACCGAGCCCTCGGATTTTGTTGACGATTGTTGTCAACCGGACGGCGAAGTCGTCAACCGACTCCGATTCCTTCATGCGCAACACCTCAAACTCTGATTTGAGGGTCTGCACCTTGGCTTCCCTCACGCGCTCGGCTCCCATATGCATGGTCTTCAACGCCTCCCACGCAGCTTTGGCCGTCTCCTTCTCAGCCAGCAAGAAGAGCGTGTCTTCTGGAACGCCTTGGTAAATGGCCGCCAATGCCATTTGGTCCTTGCGTGTGTCGGTGTCGCCGGGCTCAATGGCGTTCCATACGCCTTGGGCTCTCATGTACACCTTCATCTTCATCGCCCACGTCGCATAGTTGCTCCTCGTGAGCACGGGGTAGTGAAGCGACACCGCAGAACTCTCCTTCGTTAGTGCGCTTCCCGGTGCTGACGTCGCCGCATCAAGGATCTCCATACCTTTTGGCATGATTTTGGGCATAGACCAAGCTCTGATACCAATTGTTGGATCAAACTTTGGAGCCGCTCAAAATCAAATACCAAACTCAATGTTTTAACGCACACGAGAAGAACACCACAGTGGGGCAATTTTCTTTGTATTTCTTTCTTCAAAAATCCATCATCCACAACCTGATCACATAGCCTTATATAGGCCACACACCCACACACGTACTAGTGCACATGCAACCATGAAAACCACATCTCCCACTAACTCATGCATGCAGCCACATCTCCCACTAACTCATGCATACATGCAGCCACTAACTCCACTAAATAATTAACTTTCTAATTATATGTGTTAATTAAGGAACCATCGAGATTACCTCTAACACCTTCTCCGTCGGCTTCCCCTAACTCCCCTCCTCCGCCAGCATCAGCACCACCGCCCACGTTTAGGCCCCGTTGGGCCCTCGACGCCACCCCTATTCTCCTCTTCCACAGCTCTAGTGCCTCTGACAGCTCCTCGCCGCCGGCCTCGACCCCACGTCCCGAGGCTCTTTCCCGTCGCCAGCATCGGGGAGGTTGCTGAATTGATCATCCCACGGCGGCCGACCAGCGTGTGGTGGCTTGTGAAGATGGAGGAGGTAGGGAGAATGGTTGGCGATGGATTTTTGGCGGATAGTGAGGCCGCCGGCGGTTGCAATTGCAGCGGTGACAATGGCTCGGTGCGGTGACAATGTTATTGTGTACTCAAGAGAAAGAGAGAACTTTCTCAAGGTTAGTGATGGACACATGGTGAAATCTGGGAGTGGGCCCAAGCCTCACCTTTTAATTGACCCACTGTGGGCATTAAGTATTGGGTAATATTTATAGTTGTTTCTAGTGATACAGACATAACACGTTAATATCTTCCAACTGAAAATGCCCTTAACATTTGTTTAACTAAGCCTCAAAGATTATCATATCCAGCTGCATCATGTCAGTGTATATATACTCCCTGTTCTTTTTTACTTGATATTCTAGAATTTGTGTTATCAAATTTTGTAATGTTTGATCGTTAATAGACTTAAAATTATCTAAATTGACTGTATAAAAATTATATAATTAGATTTGTCCTTCTAATATTTTTATAATATTAGAATTTTATTATAATATATTAGTGTTAAGTTATAAAAAGTAATGACAAAGACGGTAAGAAATAAAAAAATACAGTAAAAAAGAATGGAGGAAGCATGTGTCTAGTGCCACTCCTAGGTCCTAATTAATCCCATACTAATTAGTAATCATTTTCCGCACCGCACACCCATCCCGGGCTTCACAGATCACAATGCTCGCCAGCGCCGGTGAAGCCGCGGCTCCGGAGCGCCAGCAGAGGCAGGGCGACCCGGGGGACCAGCACCGCCGCCACCACCAGCTGGCCGCGCCGGCGTCACCTACCGGCGTGGTGGGCCGCGCCGGCACCCGCCTCGAGGAGAGGCTGCGAGGGCGGCGGCCGCGGCGGCAAGTGATGGCTGCAGGCACCGAGCAGGGAAGAAAGTTGGGCGACGACGAACCCGGAAGAGGAGCCGGCCGGCCGGCGACAATAGGTGCACCTGATGGCAGCGACCGGCACCGAGGAAGGACCGAGGTCAGCCGCCGAGGAGGACGACGCCGTCAGAAACGGGGAGCAACGACCTCTGCGCGGTCTGCCTCGACGAGGTGCCGGGCGAGCCGGCAGCGACGACGACGACGACGACGCTGCCGTGCTCCCACACGTACGACTCCGGCTGCGCCCTCCCGTGGCTCGCCGTCCACCGTGACTGCCCTTGCTGCAGGACCACCGTGCCTCCATGACCAAGGACCACCGTGCTTGTGAAATGCTGTTAATTTGTGTTAGTTCACGATGTTAAGGAGCTTGTTGTGCTTCATCTCTTTTCATCTTCTGTAGTTCATCTCCTCCACGAAAAAAATGCATCTAAATTTATTATTAGATTTCTTGTACTCATGAGTCATGAACCTATTGTTTCTAATAAAAAAAATTGTAATACTTGCTTGACCAACTTGAACCCATATCATGCAAGTTAATCCTGACTTGACCACCTAATTGAGCCCTTCAGAAAGTCAATCGATTAACATTTTCCTATAGCACTACGCACAGAGCACAAAGACAAAGATCTGCATCTCCTCCTACACACCTTCTGTAGTATCTTTTCACAGTCATACTAAAAATGCTACCTCTGTTTTCAAATAGTCTTTGTTTCGGACATGGACGCCCTCTCCGATTCACAGTGTTAACTATTATTTTTAAATTACTTATTAGCAAAATAATATTTAAAAAGTGTATTGTTACGGCAAATCAAAATATTTTTTTGCGTAATATTACTGGTCAAAGTTGGATTGTCGTTGACAAGTGGTTCCATCAATGCTAGCGGGAGATATAATCATCCATTTCTGTTCTTCGTCATTTAAACGCAGATTACAGAAACAGTTTCCGCGATGTAATTGCAGACCAAACAGGCAAGCATTCATGCATGACTCTGAATGCTTCGAGAAGCGAAGAAAAACATCACATCAATACATTGACAGCAGCCAAACATTCCAGCGCCAACCATGCATGAAAGGTGAAGAAATTGATCGAGGCACCGTCCATTTATGATCCAAGAAAGTTCACCTCTCGATTATTCAACACCGAGGAAAGAAATTGCAGGTCTTGCATGGGCTCCAAATTAAACCCTCCATGTTCTAGAAGAAATAAGGCCGGGCTTGCCACCTTCTTGGGCAGGTCTTTCAGGGAGCCTATAAGCTGCTACACGTGTGAGGACCGAGCGTAGCTCGGCTGGCTCGCTCTGCCGTTGAGTAGGCAGCTTTTTCGGGTTCGATTACTGGATTGAAACGAAATGTGTCGCTAGAGAACCGGAGAACTCGTCTAGTCCGATCTTTCGTCAAATCTGACGGTCCTTGTTCTACTCTCTCTCTCTCTCTCTCTCTCTCTTCATGTTCCTTCCACGAATGTATGCCAAATTAATCAATCCGGCGGCGATCAAGTATATAACTTCTCGCTCCCACCATCCTGCTACCAAACTGCCAAAACCTACCAGTGCCTCTCTCTCTCTCTCAACTCCGGGAGAGATGAAGTGTGTCAGGTTGGCTCTTGTGCTGGTGTCTCTCCAGGCCATGGCCGCGCTGCTGCCTCAAGGGGTCGTCGGAGGTCACAGCTCGCAACCTCATCAGTACTTTGCTTTCGATCTTGCAGCCAGCGTCTTGCTGCTGCTTAATTTATTAAACCGATCTGATCAGTTGACGATCGATGCGTACGTGTATGTATGTGTGTTTTGGCTTGCAGATGGGAGGTGCAGCAAGGTGAGCTGCGGCATGGGGAGCTGCAGCGAGTCGATCGACTACGTGTTCGGGTTCGCGTGCCAGTGCAAGCCGGGATGGAGCCGGTTCCACCTGGGCGACGCGCAGTTCCCCTTCCTCCCCTGCGTCATACCCAACTGTAATTAAGCCCCTCCTCTCTCACACAATCGCATGTGCTAATTAAGGGCCGGTTTGCAATTGTTGCTGATGTGTTGTATTAGAGCACTTACAACAGTTCACCATCATACATGCCATGTAAGATTTTAGCCGACGTAGATGGAAGCGAATACGAAAAGAGAAAGATATCGTCTATCGTGCAGTAGTCGACTCTATCACGAGAAACAAGAAGTTATAGGTCTTTAGTGCTGATTAGACTCAATCACGATTGTATTTAGTACTATCTATAGATGATATGGAGAAATATTATAGACAACTGTTACTTGCACTATTGTATATGTCCTTATGCTGTTACTGTCTGCGGAATCTAGTTAGTAATAGATATCTTTGTTGATTCCAGTAAGATTTTGTTGTTCTAACTAGAAAAAAAAAATACATGCTTTCGAGTTTCAACTCATCGCTATTACATCCAACAAGTCCAAAATATACAAGTACTTAAAATTCGAAAAGTCAACGCGACGACAATCGGAGCCTCAGGTACGAAGGTGACTGGATGAGGCTTTTGTGCCAACAATGATATAGAAATGAACTTTTCATTTTGAAGAAAAAAAGTTACTGAATCTAGATGGTCAGTGCCAGTCGAGCTGGATGTTGGTTAGCCGGAGATATTAATCGGAGATCCTCCAGTTAAGCCATGCATCTTTGGTACTCTAGATTGGATAGTCGTTGCATCCTACTCCCTTCGCCACAAAAGAGCCTTTTAAAGTTAACAAAATGTTCATTTGACCACTAAATAATTTTATTATATATATTTTTTAAAAAAACTGTAAAAGTATAATATTATAAAATATTTTTTTATGACAAATTGGCTCGTATCACTTTCATATATCCAAATTATATGATTTAAACAATGTCTCTGATAAAAAAAAATTTAAGTTGGGCTGTACATATTAGAGGGAGTCACTGTCAATGGAGCGTACACATGTTTCTGGCACCTTGAGAAAGGTTCAGGAGTCAAACGAGAAAGTACTAGGTACATCATAGGCATCGCCATCACAGGTCTGAGATTTCCACCAGAAATTAAACTTGTTAGGGTTGATTCAAGCGTTCAACGTACATACGCCAGTTTCTTGTGTCAAGAAGTCCAAGCTCCGAACGTACCACTTGTGTCATCCAAAGTCCAAAGTGCATGGCATGGATCTTGCTCCAGTTTCCAACCTGGTGTAGTCTCCATTGGAGACGTACACACGCATAGATTAGAACGATGACTAATTGACTAGAGTCGATTACTACTCGATGAATCACTGCAATTTATCCCGTTTAATTCATAAAAACAAGTATAGTCACTAAAATACAACTTTGATCGCTCACTATCATTGTAATATATTTATAAAACCAAATAAAATTATAACATTTTGAATACCAAATAAAATTATAACATTTTGAATGTACTTTTCGAGGTAAATTTATATATTATTTTTATGTATCTAATCTAAATATTTTAAAATATATTAATAAATTAAGTTTTCAAAGTTTGACCACATAAGTTTCAAAATAACTTGTTTTTGTGAAGTAGAAAAGACATTGAAGAGCTTATACTAACGCCCGATCGATCTCCTTTCTCGTGGCAGGCACCATCAACTACTCGTGCCAGAACAGGTCACAGCCGCCGGCTCCAACACCACCGCCACCGGCAGCGCCGCCGCTGGCGAACCTCTCAATCTTCGACCGTAATAGTCGCCTCTAATCCAGAAACATAGTACTGCCATGCCATCACTCCATCGTTTATTCCTGAACTGACCGCCTTTCGATCGATCGGCAGCGTGCCTGCTGGAGTACTGCGGGGGCGGCACCTGCGAGAAGGCGTCGGACTTCGGCCACCGCTGCGCCTGCCGCGACGGCTTCCGGAACCTCCTCAACGACGCCGCGTACCCCTGCTACCAGCAGTGTAAGTGAGACCATTGATGGCGCACGCACCATGCACGACACCATCGCAATTTCAGAACACCTTTCGGCTTTGATTAGCCTGAAAACACAGGATGGATGGATGGACGTATCACGGTATCAGTCGGCTGACGGCTCGACGGCGGTTGATGTTTTTGATGGGCAGGTTCGCTCGGATCGGACTGCGCCGGCCTCGGGATCGACATATTCAACGGTTCGACGCCGAGCTCGGCGCCGCCGGCGCCCGTCTCGTTCACCATCACCAAGTCCAGCGCTGCAGGATCGTCGACTGCGTCGGCTGACAGGCTGCAGGAGCTCCTCATGCTGGTTTCCTTCTTGTGGGTTCAGGCGATTTGGTGACAGGACAGGGTGAAACAAGCTAGCATAGCAACACAGATTTCACGTACATGAGTTTTCTATTTCCCTTTGCTATGCCTTTGTTTTTTCTTAGGAATATTACCGTGCACGTGATGTTGATCTGGGAGCCGTACAGTCCCATTTTCCCATTGGATTAGTGTATTTGGCATGTAAAATACTAGCATTCCATAGAAATAAGTAGTCATCTGCACTGCAGTAGACAGTCCTCTGTATTCGTACCAATCCTACAATCTACAATCTGGAAGATCGACCACCAACGCTATTGAAACATAGCAAGGTGCTGATACAAAACAAGCCCCCAAAAAATAGCATCACGAGGAACTATCTACAACACAAGCAGTAAGACGGCATGCGCAGATTGATTGACAAGATGCAAGAGTACAACATCAACAAACACAGAATAGCTGCTATGGCCAAATCAAGCGGAGCGATTAGTTAGCGATAATTCAGATCTGCATTCAAGTTTCCAATGCAAGGGTCCAACAATTAGAACCATCCCTGCAGTGCATGTTCCGAGAGGTTGAGATATCTCAAGGTCTCACTCAGACTATCTATCGCCATCAGGGGCAACGACATGTACCATAGCCAGAGCTGACTAATTACAGATCCAGGGTCTCCAGCTCTCTAGGGCTACCACTCTGTAGAACGAAAGTTGGTAAGGTAACTAACTTTGTTCAGGCAAAATGATCCACCATGTAACCGGCGCATCACAGGGCGGCGGAGAACGAGAGCTGGGCCATGAAGAGGTTGATGACGTCCAGGTACAGCGAGATGGCAGCGATGATGTACTCGCTGTAGGTGTGGCGCTTGAGCAGCCGACTGGTGTCGTAGACGATGAAGGCGGAGAACACCACGGTGGCGATGCAGCCGTAGATGGTCATGCCAACCCTTCCCAGTGGAAAGAAGATCCGGCAGGTCCATTGAATTGCACTGTAAGTGAGAGACAGCAGAGCACGCGAGGAAAAAGTGCTATGTTGACAGGAACAGGTTCTGGGACAGAATACCTGAATGACGAGGTACACCAGTAGGACGAGGAGGCTGGCGGACAGGAAGGGAGACATGAAGGTGAAATCATAGCCCTTCTTGGCTGCCCAGAATGTGAAAAGGGTGAGTCCAATGACAGCAACTGCTGTGAGGATTGCAGCTTGCAGAACCACTCTACCTGTTAGCATTGGAACAAAGAAAATATTAAATTCAGCAGTGATGGTACAAAAGCACAGTTATACTACCGTTGAAAAGGAGCATTAACATTATGTTTTGACAGAACCAAGGAAAAAAAACAGGCACCAGTAACAGGGAAGTAACAAGAAACCTGAAAGGCCTGTCATGAATACCATTGAAGTAATTTACTTTTCGGATCTATACTTGCCAAAAACAAGTTTAATTTAAATCAAATCACCAGGCACTCAAAATGAAAATGTGAGCCATGGATTTCATCGTAACAAAAATGTAGAGCCACTAACTAGCGCACTTAAATTTCAACAGCCAATAAAGAAAAAGTTTTGCACTTGAATCTCAATGGACAATAAAGATAGCCAAGTCCTCGGTGAATCCATCACAAAGCAAACACTACAGAGATCATGCAACACGGACTTTATCCTCGTAATGTAAAATTAGCATCCTATTAGTGCTACCACGACAAATTGGCTAATTGAACAAATAGTACAATGACTGGCCTGAATTGAGTGAATTTAAGTACATAAACAGCGGAGTGTCCGTACAGAGCAATCCTACACAATAGATAACACTTTACACAATTGAGCTAGTAAAATATAGTGTTATGGTTAACTGATACAACCGACAACAATTGAAATGGGAAATGTTAGTGGAGTCAACATACCACATGTACCATTGTAAACAATTGCTCAGTCTGAGAACAATAGTAAGAAATACATGCAAAGCTTGTACAAGTTGTCCAGAAACCATAAAATAAAAAACCTTCATAACCATTCAGAACTCTTGCTACGCAATAACGATGAATATGGTGTTGCATACAGGAATTGATTTTTTAAATAAAAAAGTTGACCTCAAGATCAGCCCCCCTAACCCTGCACCACCACCACCACCCAATTAAAAAAGAGGGTCAAGACGATTAGAGTCAAATCAGGTCCTCGGTCAGAACACAAAAATCCACCCTCAACATTCACAAGGAACAGAGTAGTTTAAGATTTATTGAGTGACAGCAAATGAATATCATAATCTCCCAGGTAATAGGAAGTGGTCCTAAATCCTAACCATAGAATTTTATGCTAGTAATAAGGCCACACACAATCAATCACTCCGCGACAAAAAAAACTTATAATGTTCCTTTCTACCCCCAACCATCCATCACACAACCCCAAATCTGTTATGTTCAACAATCTGTCGACAGCTACATCCCCCGCAACAACGCAGTATCGGAAATCCCTACAAATTGTTAGCCTTTCCGGTGGAACAAAACAATCCGGAAGAAAAAAACTATTGCTTATCTTCTCTATACTTCTTTCTTCTTGTGATAGCAGCACCCTGCTGCAGTTCTTCTTATTTCTTGACTCAACTTCAGTATTTGCTTCCTTCTTGACTCAACTCACCTCTCCTTTTTTCTTCTCTAAACTCCACTTCCTTGTATTTGTTACATGGTGCTAGCTGCTAGTTATATAGCAAAACATCTTTCCGACTCATATTCATAGATGGACTCACCTATCTACTCGGACTCAACTCAGCCTAAACTGATTTCAATACAGTAAGTAAAACAAAAACTAATACTTAAACAAGATTAAATCCAACAATCACCCCCTTAATCTTGTTTCTTCATCTTGATTATGCCAAGTACCTGCACTCCCGTGTATCGTTCCTTCCAGGGCTGATACCGCCCTACCGCCTGTATTTGCTCCATCTTGGGCCACACACGAACCAACGCTTGCCGCGTTTCGTACCTGAACTGAACTCGTCCTTCCTTGCACGCCCACCTGGGCTGGAGCACCTGCTCCCACGACCACCTGGGTTTCGCAGTTACCTGAGCCTCTTGCCCCTCTCTCTTGGACCAAATCTGCCCACTTCTCTTCGTACATCTTAGCTGAGGCTACACCGCCTCTCCCTCCTGCTGTGCCTGCATGCCGATGGGGTCCATGGGCTTGACCTGAGCCGCTGGTTCCTCCAGTAGCAACTGCATGCGCGTGGGACTTGCCGTCCTCTTGAGTGCCCTGCACGCCTTCCTGCGTGCCGTCTGCACCCCCCGAGGCTCCGCCTGCTGCGCCTGCTGCGCCAACTGCGTGTCGTCCGTGGGTTCCGCCATGTTCTTGTCCGATGAGATCAACAATGCTTGAGACCTCCTGTCCTGGCTCTACTCCCCAGTTCCACTCTGGCTCCTTCAGACTGTCCTTCGCAGAAACCGGTTTACAAGCTTTCAGGGAAATTTTATATAACCGGTTCGGGGATCTCTTCACCTTCATCAACAGATCTTTGTTCTTGTTATAGACACGCGAGAACTCATCTGCAAAGACTACCTTGCACCCCCGTTCCGCCAACTGCCCGAGACTGAGTATGTTGTTACACAGACTTGGTATATAATAGATTTCAGTCAGCATCCTCTGATCGCCGTTCTTGCATTGCAATAGCATTGATCCTTTACCTCTTATTTGCACCGTGGAGCCGTCGCCAAATTTGACTTTGCCTGAAATCTTCTCATCAAGCTCATGGAACATGGAGCGATCTCCCGTCATGTGATTGCTTGCTCCATTGTCTAAGTACCACTCATCAGTATGATCATGATTTCCTCCCTCTGTGCGTAGTTTAGGAACTACGTTCTCCTCGTTCAACATCACCATGACCGGCGCCTGGTTGACACATAAGGAGAGAAGCAGGGTCGGCTCGTCGTCTTCAATAGCTCGGGTGAGGTTTACCTCCTCGTTCTTCTTCTTGTTTCGGCAATCCAAGCATAGTGCCCATATTTATCGCAGATTGAAGCACTTTATGTGGTCGCGGCACTCCGACGCCGTAGTGGCCGTATTTATCACATTTAAAGCACTTGATATGTGACTTGTCATGGGATCTGTCACCATCATCTTGCCTAGCCCAATCTCCACGTTCTCCTCTACCGTCTCGCTCACGCCCACGTCCACGCTCGCGGCTTCTTGATGAGTCACGGTCATCCTCCTCCGACGATTCCTTGTAAAATTGTCTGCCACCACCGGACTTCTGTCGGCCAGACGAGCCCTGGCCATGCTTGCGCTGCTTCATGCGCGCAAGCCACTCATCCTCTGTGAGGAGCGGTGTCACCGGCGCCGTCGGTGTTGTCTTGTTCGTAGCGCTCTTCTCGGCCTTGATCGTCCGGTGAGTTCTTCCACCGAGAGCGTCTGCAAGTCAACGAGCGTCTCAATTGAGATTGCTACCTGAGAATACCTTGGTGGGACGACGCGGAGGAATTTTTTAACAACGCGATCTTCCTCGATCTTGTCCCCGAGTATTTCCAAGTTGTTGACTAGGCCGGTGAGCCGCATTGCGAAGTCATCCACTGACTCGCCGCTCTTGAATTTGATGTCATCAAATTCTTTGCGTAGCGTCTGTGCCTTTGCCTCGCGTACGCGTTGGACACCCATGCGCATTGTCTTGATGGTGTCCCATGCATCCATGGCGGTGTTCTTGACCGCAAGCGTAGACAGCATCTCCGATGGAACGGCTCGGAGTATAGCAGACAACGCCATCCTGTCATCGCGGTAGTCGCCATTGCCGGGGTCGATCGCCTCCCACAAGCCTTGCGCTTGTAGATTCACCCTCATCACGAGAGACCAATCTCCATAGTTGGTTCGCGTCAATATCGGGTATACGGCCGAGCCTCCTGACTCCCTCGCCACGCGATGGATCACAACTTCCCCACGGCCACCGCTGCCGCTGCCGGATCCCGCCTCCAGTCGTGCGTCGACGTCGCTGGGCATCCTTGGCCGGGTAGGTGAGTGGGAAGATGATCGACGCATCGCCGGATCGAGTGCAGGCTCTGATACCAATTGTTAGCCTTTCCGGTGGAACAAAACAATCCGGAAGAAAAAAACTATTGCTTATCTTCTCTATACTTCTTTCTTCTTGTGATAGCAACACCCTGCTGCAGTTCTTCTTATTTCTTGACTCAACTTCAGTATTTGCTTCCTTCTTGACTCAACTCACCTCTCCTTTTTTCTTCTCTAAACTCCACTTCCTTGTATTTGTTACATGGTGCTAGCTGCTAGTTATATAGCAAAACATCTTTCCGACTCATATCCATAGATGGACTCACCTATCTACTCGGACTCAACTCAGCCTAAACTGATTTCAATACAGTAAGTAAAACAAAAACTAATACTTAAACAAGATTAAATCCAACACAAATCACAATCCCGCCAAAAGAGTGTATCACCAGCACCCTACCAGCGACATCAAATCACACGGAAATTATCGATTGGCCTAAGAGACCGGCCAAAATTTTACCCATCAGCAGCACTGCGTCTCTGAATCACGACATGCACCACATCACAATACAAAAGATGGAGAGGGGATATGGTCATATGGAGGAGGAGGGAGGGTTTTCCATCCGTACCAACGTAGAAGGAGGCGCACACGGCGATGCTGAGGCTGGTGCAGAGCGTGAAGAGTCCCAGCAGCAGCAGGTTCACGGGGTGCTTCTCCCGGTACTTGAGCATCGGCCACATCACTGCGCAATCGCACACACCATCGCATCAGAACGCGGCGCGGGAGATCGAAAAAGCCCTTGCTAAGGAAAGGGGAGCGGAGGCGCACCGATGAGGGGGATAGAAAGGAATACAATAGGAAGAAGCTGGAGAAGGATAGCTGGCTCAGGAAAAAAAAATTGATAGTGATAATTGACTTGATTGAATTACTTACTCCAGAATTAAGTTTTCTTGCTCATGTCTGACTAACTGAATGTTTTGGGCAGTCACCGGTCAGCGATTGACGTGTTATAAAACTTCAGTGTTTATTCTACCCTGGAAAAAAATACTTACGAATGAATTTTTCATCATGTTTTTTTAGTAGTTGTAAAATACTTAGGAATGAAGTTTTCTTACTCAGTTTAATTCATAACTTCATATTTTGGGTTTGTTTTTGGCTCTACCAATTGAAAGTTCATTGCCTCCATAGATGTGTTGGGCGGCATCAATCCGTAACTTATTTACAGCACTCTTCCATGCATACATGCATGATGCAAAGTTCTTGCCAAAATTATGTTTTTGAGGGGAAATGTATCTGTTATTACTGGGAATAACTGCTCTTAGCCTGGTAAATTCCTTTTTTCAGATGACGCCATGACGGTGCTTAGCTAGTCGATACACAGTCACTTTTTTGTTCTCGCTGCAGATAACAACTTCTCACGTTTTCAAACTAATTCTTGCGGTGATGCATCTTAGCATCCTTATGCATTGGCCCAATTCATGTATATTATCTAGTCTCATTTTCAAATTAAGTCTTGTGGTAATGCATCTTGGCATCCTTAGGCACTGGTTCAATTCCTGCAAATTATGCAACATGCCTAACTTGAATGAAGTTTTGTAGCTGATTTACTTGATTGCAATGAAGCACTACAAATGGTTATGTTTTTTTTTTGTTAAAGGAAGCTTAGGCAACACTTAGTCATGTCAAATGACATAGTGATTTGAAGGAATTTCGTTGATGTAAACAACTAAGTACTTCATAAATTTATTTTATGACTATTAATGTCTTTGTTTGGGTAATTAAAAAACAGATTTTCTAAATATTTTGTGGGATTTTCCCAAAGAAGTGATATGTACTAGTATTGCAAGTCACTATTGTTGTTGTTTTGTTGGCATGCCCATTGACAGCGGAGTTTCAGGCGGGTGGTTGCCATATATCCTGCATAAACTCTTGGCGGGCCGTCGTCATTGCCCGTGTAACGTTTAGTGGGCAACCGTTTGCAAAAGCGGGCTAGCCGCAACAAGTCCCTCTTTCCTTCGTGAAACCCATATAGAAAAATAGGGGATTCTCACGTTCCTTCTCCGTGTGTCACCTCCTTCGCCGCTGTCGTCATGTGCCGCCTCCTCCTTCATTGCCCCGCGCCGCCTCCTTCGCCGCAGCGTGCCGCCGCTGCGGGAGCCGCTTGCCCCACCACCACCAACGTTACACTCTACCCCGCCGACGGGAAGGTGACCGCTTGAGCAGGGTGGATACGAAAAAGAAGGCTTGTCAAATGGGCCGTACCTACTGTGCCTGAGTCAGACCGTGCTGAACACGGTACTCTGTTTGCTGGGCTGGCCCGCTAGACCAAGATCATGACTCAAACATGACACGGTGCAGGAAGGGGAGAAGATGAGGACGCCGGGGAAGAGGAAGGGCCGTCAGGGAGGGAGCTGCTGCCCTAATCGCCGCTAGCTCTAGGGTTTTATCTGGAGTGAGGATTTGGGGATCGGGAGCAACACACGCGTGCGAGGGGAGAAGGGGTGTCGGGTGCGCAGGGTTATTAGCGGAGGGGCATTTTGTGGGTAACTTCCCTCAACCACTAGTGGTATTTTGCTTTGTTGGTCCACAGTTAGCTCCTCGCTTCAAGCAATGCTCCACCCGCTTCTAAAAATTGTACTACGGTCTGCTCCGCTCTAAGTTGCTCTAACTCCAAAAATTTTGTGGAGCTATTCCGTTTGGCACAACTCCACCCACTCCAACTACGAAGCTAAAAGTTGGAATCGTACCAAAAATGAAATAGCAAATATAGTCTCCTCGCGTCTGAAATGATAAAATTGAAGTCCCTATCGCTCTTTCAGTCTGCGGAAGCCACCTGTCTCGCTCCTAGACCGTCGCAGGCCACCTGTCACGCTCTCAATCCATGGCAAGATTGCATGTGAGCACGGAAGGTGGCCTACGCACATTCCCGCCGCGAGCAGGTACGTTTCTATCGCGGTCTCGGAGCAAGGCAGGTGGGTGGCTTCCGTAGACTAAGAGTGCGGTAGATGTGTTTTTTTACAATTTTGTACGAACAAAAACTACTTTTACTACTGTAAATAAAAAACACGCCAGTTAAACCAAATACTCTTAGAAAAAGCACGTGAAGCTAGCCTTCCAGACTTCCAGTGGCGGACTCACGCAGCACAACCACCGGTCGGTAGTCACCGACGGTCCCGATCGAACAACAAACCGCAGAAACACGTATCGTAGCTAGCACACAAAAATCACTGCGCGCGCGCTGCACAGGTCCATCTGACGACCCGACAGAGCCAAGGCCGCCACCGTCGAGCGCGCGGCAGGCTATTCGTCGCGGCACAGGTACGTACGTGCGCGCGGTGGAGACGCTGCACAGCACCGTGGCCGGATAGCCGGGCAGGCCGGGGCGGCCCGGCCGTGTGGGTGACATGCACATTCGTGTGTGCTGCCTCTGACGACGACGACGACGACGACTCAGGAGTCAGGTCGCAAGGCGCGCGACACACGAGACGGGAGAAAAAGCAAGGCGCGCGCGGTGCCGCCCGGTGCGGTGCATGGTCCGCACCCCACGTGTGGGTGGGTGGAACGCATTTGGGTGCTGCAGCCTGCCGGTACGGAGCGCATTACGTCCGCAGCAGCTAGCGCTTCTTCCTCTTTTTCTTTAGCTCTCGTGACGAGAACTTGAGAAGGATCCTGACGAGTGACGACGACCCATGGCCGTGGCATTCAAAAGGTTGGTACGTGCAGTGCTGCAGTTTGCAGGCACGCAAGCCGCAGGCCATAGGTCAGGTCAGGTCAGGATCAGGCGCTGCTTGTTTTGTTTGCTGCTATGCTCGAATCGGTCGGTGAATCGATGAATCGATGAATGATGATCAACATGTGACTGCGAAATGCCTCTTACGCGTTCAACACGTACTTATAAGCGATTGTGACTCCGAGGGGGCTCGCCGTGCAGGAACGCGCGTAGCCCACCCAGCGACAAGTGTCCTGATCTGGGATTGCGACACGTGACTTACGATGGTATTTTTCAGTGGTAGAGCGATGCTATTTTTGTTATTTTAGATATAAAGATTAGTTTTTTTTAAAAAACACTCGATATTTATACACTTTCCAAAGATACCGCTGCTACGGGAGTTTGGGGTGTCCATGACTCATGCATGAGGACACCATCCTCAGCCCATCTGATCTACGCCATTATTTTTATAGATCTTTCACTCATCAGAGAAGACACAGGTGTACCATGATGAGTTGCAGTGGGGATATGGAGCAGCTAAGAGAGACAACTCCTGCTTGTTATTGATCATTGAAATCAATGAACCTACCATATCGAAATAGGATATTGTAAAGTAGGTCGTATACATGTCTCTTTCAGGGACGCCGAGGCTTTTTTTTTTTTCTGATGAAAAGGAGCTGCTGTTGCAGCACCGAAGTACTTCATCATATTATTAAGTGCAGCCTTCAATTCAGTAGTACACCTGTCTTGCATCTCGATCTCAACTCCTATAAAAAAAACTTCTCAAAAGATGTTTCTTATCTCGTGCGAGTAGCGAGTTTAAGATACGTATAAAACTTGTACAAACAAAGGCTGACTGAGGTAGAATTTGTAGGAAAAAGATGCGAAAATAAATTTTATAGGAGAGGGCCTCCGTGAGACTCATCCCCCAGAGCCCTTGTAAGAGATGTCATAAGAAATCTTCTGTACGCGTAGCATTTCGGACGCGTGGAATAAATATACGATCGCACGAGGAGATTTGCACGTCTTGTCTTGCTTGAGGTTCGAGACTCGAGAGTAGATCGTATCAGTAGTCTCTGTGCTGTTGCCGATCGATACGGTCGTTTACTCGTCTACAGGGGATGGCAAAGGCCGTACGTAGCTAGCTAGCTGCCATGACAAGCTGCATATTTATAGAAAATCAATATAGATGGAACAGAAAGGCCAAAGCAATGTATTGGAGATGAACAGCGACTCATGGCGTTTGGTTGCTTTCATCGTGTTTGTCTTGGGACGTGCACTGCGAACACGACCATCTTGAGGGCCATCATGCTCCGTCTGTCTTCCGTTTGTACCACTGTATTTTGCAAAATCACTGATTGTGTTACTGACATGTGGGATCGAGACTGATGTGTCAGTGAAACAATGAACGACATATAAAGGACGCTGCAAACTTTCGGTGGTATATAAGAAATTTGCCCAATTTTAAAGGTAGGAGTTATATTGTTTGGTGTGAAATTTCAGTGTTATTCCAGCACATTGCGTTTCAAGAATATCTACAGCAGGACGTAGCAGAATGAGAATTTGTCAGGGTGTTGAGCTTGGTCCAAGCTTACCTTAAAAGCTACCAACCATGTTTGTTCTGCTCTAATTTTATTGGGTCGGTACAAAGCATGCAGGCCTAGACTAGCTAGCCTGGCCTGCTTACGGGCTACCCTAATAACCGAAGGTCAAACAACGAGAAGAACCGAACCGTGGCTTTTCTGTTAATAATGTAATCTAGCTAGCCAGTGAAATGTTCAACTCTAGAATGGTAGAAGTACTCCCATGATCAAATGCTTCTGAATCTCTCTCAATATTGATCTGCCTCTATATATGGGTGGTGGCATGAGCGCGTCTCGGACTAGGCTAGCTCCTTTTTTGACCGAGCCTATTTTTTTAGTTTTTTTAGCAATTTCTTTGTGACCATTAGATCCTAGATATGCTAAGAGAAATAAACAAACAAAGCAGAAATATGTCAAAACAAGAGAGAAGCAAAAGCTATGGGTTGATGAGTAAAAAGCTAGGGAGCTTAACATAAGGAGATCAATGTGGTGAGCATCACATGAAAGTCGTCGATCGTGTCGAACACTTGGACCAAGTGAAAGAAAGAAAGGGAGGAAGGAATAAAGTGTGCAATGCCATGGGCTTGATCATGGGAGTGAGGCAAGCTTTGAACCCGAGCAGCTGGCTACACGTCAAATCCCGGAGAAGATGGCACTTGAAGCCAAAGTTTTTAATCATGCCCAAACAGTCGTGCATTTGTTTTTCCTCTCTCATGACAACACAACGACGACATGCTTCTCGACCGTCTGATTCGGTGATACAACGGTTGAGAACTATTTTCGCACATGAAGACCATGTCTTATACAAAGTTGTTTTCTTCGATTCGTTGATACGACGGTTGAGGGCTATGTCTTTACGTGAAAACCATACCTTGTACAAGTTTTCTCCGGGTGTACAGTAGGATTGCACGGTAGAATCATGTGCCGGCCGGCAGAAAAGGATGCCTGGTCTCCAAGCTCTTTCTTTGCAATTGTCTTCAATGGTGCCTTGTCTTTTGCAATGCATGCTTTAGCTTTTTGTGTATCAAAATGAACACTTCTATGGGGCAGACACAGTACTACCCCAGAGACCAGACATACAAGCATGCACAGAAGTCAGAGCATTAGCGAATTGCAACATACAGCTGACAATGCATGGATGCATCATATATAGAATATGAAAAGTTTGCTCCATGCCATGATCTTGAGGTAAGTACATGCATGTAAGAAAATATCAGGATATATAGTTTATATACTACACATTACAATGTTACACAATCCATGTGATCTCTCTGAGTGACCTAAAAAAAAGACAACAAATTCATATCACCGGTCGTGCAATACAATAGAACAAATTAGGACTCAGATCCAGAATGATTTAGGTTGCCTAATTCGTCAAATATCCTTCCAGGTACTCCCTCCGTTGATTTTTTTTAAGGCGCCCACACGTTTCAAGATTTAAAGTCCGTAAACTTTGACTTGGTCCAATAATATATAGATCTTGTGACACAAAAGTGATAGATTCGTATTTGAAAGCACTTTCTTATGATTATAATTTTGTAACTACGAACAAAGTAGTGTAAAAACAAAAACAGTTCGAAGACCGCACCAAGTCGAACCGCGCATTATAAAAATCACGGAGGAAGTACAAATTATGCAAAATAAAGAAACATAAGTTTACTCCTACAATCTTGATTAAGATATACCAGTACTACTATATAGCTAATTCCCCATGTAAAAGTACAGTAGTGACAAATCAAACCACCATAATGTACAATGCCTCTACTGTCAAATAAAAGGAAAAATAGTTCAGAGGAAAGAAGAACATAAGTAAAATTCAGATCTTAATTTGCATATACAAACATTACAAGGACCAACTCGACCGATCATGCACACGCACGCCTAATTCACTAATTATTCACCAGGAAACAACCTTTAATCCACCTCTCTCTCTCTCTCTCTCTCTTTATACCTTTCAAAATTACGCTACTGATCAAATAGTAGTAACACGGCGCCCGTACGTCGCCGGCCGGACGTGACGCGGTGTCGTTCACGGCATGAAGAGCTTACTGCCGCACTTGCAGCGCCACACCTCTGGGTAGTACTCCCACTGGGTGCCGACCCCCGGCTGGATCGCCACGCGCACCGCCTGGCACGGCGTGCACCGCCCGCACCGCGCCCGGCACGTCGGCGGCGACGACCCCGGCCCCATCAGCCGCCGGCGAGCCACCGGCGTGGTGCCGTCCGTCGTCGACGATGAGTGTATTATCCTCCTGTGCAGTACTGCTGCTGGTACACGGACTGGCCTCCCTGCAGTGACAACTAGCGTATTCACCGACACAATGCACGTACGTGTTAGAACTTCATTATAACACAAATACATTCATATAATTACTGTCTTCTAAAACGATTCATTGAAATCCCAGAAAATCAACAAATAACCTGACCAACGCTTATGTGCGTTGGGAATAGATTTCGTCCCCAATACACCGGTTGAACTATCCTACCGCTTGTTTGGTATGTTACCAATATCAACCAAACCAAGTTTTGGTAGCGTCAATGATAATCGGATAATGGTTTGGTTTGTTACTAATATTTGATAGTGACAACAAAAATTTAGCAATGCAAATAAAATCCAATGTCGCACACGTGCAATCCAAAGGAGATGAAATCGCTTAGCAAATTTGGTTTAGCTGTAATCCAAACAACATTTCACACGTACAATCCAAAGGAGATGAAATCGCTTAGCAATTTTGGTTTAGCTGTAATCCAAACAACATTTTTTTTTGTCAAATTTTGGTTTTACCTAAGTTTTAGCTTGATTCATTGGGCCGTGAACCAAACATCCCCGTAGTACTATCATTTGATACATTTCTAATTATGGTTGATGGAATTAGTTTGCTAACTACTAGTGTGCATGGTTAATGAGCACAGGTATAATCTTGTGATGAATTGCTAGTAATTTAGATTGGGTCGTTAGGGTGGTAGGGAGCATATTGTTGGTGCCCAAAACGTTAAGGGAGTGAGACCAAAACGTATTTGTGGCTGGTTGGTACGTACGTGTTGAATTGGGTTTTTGGGAGATTCTCTTCTCCTGCACTAAAGTTGATGTCGTATATGTGCATGAACAATAAATTAGATCTTGTATGCTTTTCTTGGACCAGCGTGCCAGAGTGGGGACACCCAGGACTACAGGAGAAAAGGCATTGGTTGGTGAAGACCAGATTAGCACAGAGAGAGAGAGAGAGAGAGAGAGAGGCTACTATTTTACTAAGGGGTTTTAGGAAGCAGATAGTATAGGATTACGTCTTGACAGTGGGCGATAGTCATATAATGATTTGTTAATGAATTTAATTAGCCAAGAAAAATCTCCCTTGTTATTCTTTACTTCTTTCTCTAGGATGGGAGAAAAAAGGGCAGCAAGAAGAAGCAAGTTGGTGTTTGGACAAATTACATTCTTAACTATATTGCTGAGCTAGTTTAGTGCATGCATGGTGGAAGAATTAATGGAGAGAGCTTCGCAAGCTAATTTTAGCAGAGAGGGAGAGTGATTGGAGCTTTGCAAGCAAGAGCTACACTGGCTTTTGCATCAAGGAACAAGAGAAGATAATATTGATAAATGATGATTCAATAGCTAGTGCTTATGTTTCCTTTACTCCAAAATTCCTACAGCAATCGATCCAGTGTTCTATGCAAATAAGCCCTAAGATTTGCTCAGTAAGTAGTAGTTTGCAAAGGGATGAGAAAGATAGAGAGCCCTTGGTTACTTATACTAGCGAGTTGGTTACTTATACTAGCGAGTAGAGTCAGAGACCGCGTGCTAATCACAAGAACAACACTTAAATAAGGATTCTTGAGAGAGAAATGTAGGAGCGTACATGAAACTAGCTAGCTAGACCTAATGGAATGTAAAAAAAATTGTTTAGAGCTCGCTATAGATGAACCTAAAAGATAACCTTTATTAATCTCCCAAGACCCAAACCCCATTAAAAAAAGACATCAAAGGGGAAAAGGAAAAGAGAGCAACTAAACACGAAGATCAAGAAGACTACACAGTACACACTCAGATTTAAAAGGATACTAAGAAAGAAGAGCTAGCTAGTCTTTGCACTTACCAATGGCCACGGCGAAGAAGACGACGGCGAGGCGGCGCCACCAGCCCCAGCTCCGGCAGCTCACGACGCCCATCTCCGTGGAAGAAGATCAGCACACGGAACTCCAACAAGGTGCCGGCGCAAAGGCTCCAGGACGGCAGGCTAGCTAGCTAGCTGAAGCGCAGTCCAAGAACCGAGATCAAACCTGGGTAGCTTGCAATGGCTACAACCACAAGCAGCCGGTGATATATCGATCTGAATCTGATTTGCTTCCAAGCGTTCGTGCGTGCGTGCCAGTCAGTCAGTCACAGGCACACACGCTTTAGAAGAGAGAGAGAGAGAGAGATGTGATTGGGAAGAAGTAGTAGTAATGGTAGTAGCAAGTTAGGAGAGTAGGGGCACCGTGTGCGGTAGCTAGAGGGGAGTGACTGCCTGATGGCTGGCTGTGGGAGTGAGCAAGGGGCTAGCTAGCAATGGCAATGTATAGCATGTAGTAATGCTGTGTAGATGACCTAACGTGACTTGTGATTTTATTGGGCACCTGCTGGCTGCCTGGCCCGGCTGGCTTGACCAAGAGGCATGGAAGGAAGGGGGGCGTACGCACGCCTCAATAATAATAAAAAGATGGCACAGGTTGGTTCCCATGAGCCAACACCTCACTGGCTCCTCCAGTCCTCCTGCCATCCCGTGGTTAGGCCGGGCCGGGCTAGGGCAGGAGCGCAAGAGTGAATAAGGTATTGACTTATGTACTACTAGTCTGCCACCTCCGTTCTTTTTACTCGTGTTCCAGACATCGATACAGTCTCCTATACACATATTTGATGATTATTTTTTAATTATATGTTAGTAAAAATTATAAAAATACAATAATATGAAAGTATTTTTACGATGAATCCAGTGATAACATTCCCATGTAAAAAATCCAAATACTTTTGTGTATATTAGCGGTCCAAAGTTTTTGAAATATTAATAGAACATATTTTAAAACGATATCTAAAAAAGAACACAATGGTATTTTCCGATGAAAAATCCTTGCAAGGTCCTTGCAAGTTGTTTGTCGGGTCGAGTGGGCTGGGATTTTCAGGTCCAGGTTGGCCTTGGGCTAGGTTAGCCATGGCCGAATCGCGCTATGAGAATTCTGATATTCCGTGACTACCCAAAGCCGTCATGAAAGCAATAGTAAGGGCCTATTTGGAATGGCTGGGTTTTCTTGAAAAGCGGTTTCCAGCTGTGCTGCAAGGCTGAACTACTGCGGGCTAAACGGCTGGGCTGAAGAGGTTTGATGTTTGGATGTGTGGCTTTTAGGTAGGCCGGTTGTAGCTTTCGAGTTGAAAAATATCTTAAATACCTATGAGGACAGTAACAGCGTGTTTGATGTTGTTTAACGCAATTAACAATATTTTGATCTCGTTTAATGCAATTAACAATATTTAACGAGAACTAACGACAATTGATGATAATTAACGACGAATAATGCAATAGACGTAAACTACCGCAATTAACGACGATTAACGCATTTGACTGCAATGAATGATGACTATCGAAATTGATCGCATGCATATAACGACGATTAATGATAATATACCCAATCAACACAATATACCGCAATTAACGTAATTAGAGACAATTATTGCAATAAACGTTATTACATAAATAATTATTACAACAAATAATTATTAAAACAATGAATAAATACATAATTATTAAAAACAATTATTACAACACTTAATTATTAAAAACAATTATCACAATGAACAATTACTAAATAAATAACTTAATACAATAAAGTAATATATTTATGACAGAAAAAAAGGAAAAAATAGGATATGATATGTTGTTTCTTTATTACAGACTTTGAATAATTCATGTCCCCCTCCACTTTTTTTCGGGCTTGGTATCAGCATCAGTAGTGTTAGGCACCCCCACCCTCACACGTACCCTAAAAATAAAGAAGTAGCAAAGAAAAATAAGAAAAAATAATGCTAAAGTTTCTAATAGAACAAAAGAAATGAGAATCAGTGCCAAATAATTAGGAAACACTCTGATCCCAACATGAAATTACCACTTTTTGAGCCGAAAATCACCATGGACTAAAATTGCAACTATAATATAATATAACAAAATTATATCATGTCAATGGCTGTGTCCGCTAAATCCTGAATTACAAAGTTCAGAAGAGAGGATAACTGAGTCACTGAACTACACAGCCTAGGAGAACCGCAAATGAAATGAAATGAAAATATCTCAAGTCAACTGTACCTATTTCATAAAACTTGCAGGTGATACATTCATTAATATACAATGAGTCAATGGCCATTGAAAAATTCGTACTAGCAATTGAATGCATGAATTATTCCCGTATGCAATTGGAAGGTAGATAGTTACCATCTTGATCATCAAAATAGACAACACACAAACAAGCTTGCAAATGGAAAGCTTGCTTAAAAAAAATGTAAATACACTGGTTAATAATGCAAATGGAGATTGTAAAACCATAATCACAATGGGCTGGATACATACTATGTGCTTTCTATCACACAGACGTAGCGAAGAATATTTCTTCTCAAAGATGTTGGCTTCACTCTTTTCTGTAATGAATATGGATAGCAACTACACAAATGAAAGCGTCCACATGGGCATGAAAATAAGTATTCTGGTCCATCAATTAACCGAAAGATTTTATCTACATGTAACCTAAATGAAAGCATCCAGCAATCTTGAAAATGAGTGAACCACTACCAGTAATCTTGAACTATGTGATGGACTCATGGTACTACCACTACCAGTAATCTTGAAAAGAAATGTTTAGATCACATGAAGCTTGCAAGAATGAGTGAACCATGTTTTCGCATAATAAATTGTTGCAGAGGAGAAGGGTCGGTGGCGAGTGGGGAGGAGGAGGGCGGCGATGCTTGCGCTGGAGGAGGTGGGGGCCGGCGTCTGAGGAGGAGGAGGCTGGCGCGGGAGGAGGAGGCTGAGCGGCGTGTGGGAGAAGGAGGCGCACGGGGGAGGGGGAGGGTGAGCGGTGCGGATCTGGAGGCGCCGAGGGATGGTCGGGGATGGAGCCGGAGGAGGAGGCACCGGGGATTGTCAGAGATGGAGCCGAAGGAGGTGCGGCGGGGTGATCTAGATCTAGGAGGATGAGGAGTGCCGGGGAGGATGGAGCCGGGGGAGGAGGAGGCGGGCCGGCGTGAGAGCGGGTGTGGGAGGAGGGAGCTGAGCGGACGTCGGGGGGCTTTTATGTAGTGGCAATTTGCGGGTAATTACCCTCGAACTTCGGTGGTAATTTGGGAATCGAGTTTACGGGAAGCTGCGGAAGCTCCCCGTGGGCGCTTATCGCTTTTAGCTTACACGCGTTGTAATCGGAAGCGGCTTCTGTGAAAAGCGGGTGTAAGAAGCTGCCATTTGGGACGGCTTCCGGTTTTTCTGGACAAAGTCGGAAGCGGAAGCTGTAACAAATCGGGCCTAAATCAAGCATTGAGCTCTAACATCTTTCACTTATTCACTGTAAGAGTAATCATGGCGATCTGAATTGATGCAGGATTGATCCGGCTAGGTGATGCAAACATGCAGCTCTATAACTAATAACGTGTCCAAACTTTTGCGTGCACTGTACAGATGAGTCGATCGAACTCGAGTAGGTGCTAATAGCCTAGCTATAGGCTATATAGCTAGCCAATTAGCACAGCTGAACGCACATGTTTACAGAGACGCAAGTTAGCTGAGTCGTCACTTTCGAGCGCAATGTTGCTTGGGCGAAGCCGAGGGGCATCTACCACTATATATAGTGTTTTGTCCACGGCGTTGATGTGGTATATATGGACTCTGTGTGTGTGTGTGTGTTGTGGACGACGACGACCACCACCACGACGGCCGGACAAGGAGATAACCTGTCGACAGCGACCGGCCGATCCGGCCACACGTACGTGCTTTCGAAATGACGAATGATGTTGTGACAACCCGCACCATTTGCATATTTCTTAACATAAAACATTTCCATTTCATCGCATCAAAAAGATTTTACAATATTTATTTTACAAGCATTTACAATATTTTTGGCAGTAAATAATTAAAACCCTAGTTCTTCTCTTCTTGTCGTCTGTAGTAGCAGTTTCTTCGTCGCCTGGTTCTTTGAGCGCCTGCCCGTAGAGCCACCTCGCGACCCGTGTTCCTCGCTCACAAGAAAACCAGCAATTAGTTAGTAATCGTAATTGAAAGTATTTCTGTGAGCAGTAGTGTATAAAAGTTAAAGCGTAGAAAGTGGCCGTCAGATTTTCCGAAGTGCAGTAGAGTATCCGGAGTACTCTGAGTAGTCGGCCCCTTGATCGCCAAGATATCCAGACCACTCAAGATCCTTCGACATCTGTCACTTCTGTGGGTCTCATCATCCGGCACTATTAGAACCAAACACCCACTATTTGCATTTGCCGAAACCACAAATGCAAACCCTCAGTGCATACCCCCGGTAACCACACCCTCAGCCAAGCTTCACCGGGTGCAGCAACCATTTTTCGAGCCCCTCTCACAGAGCAAGCCACCGAAATATCACGCCACAGAGACCAAGAAGACCGGTGCGCCTCCTGGCCGAGCCCAAACCCCAAAGAAACAAAAAAGACCAAAGAATGCATCTCCCGAAGATAGCACAAGCCGCCAAGTGCATCCCCAAAGAAACCGCAGACCAACGGTGCATCTCCTGGCGGCGAAAATGCCTTCCACGGCAAATGCCTTCCCAAAGAAAGCACCAACCCATGACAAGAGCCCGGCTACAACCCGACCAACAATGCATCTCCCCACGGATGCATTCCTCACTAGCACCAAGAAGATCCACCATGACAAATACATCCCCTTCCCAAAGAAGAATGCATTCCCCCTTCGAAGCCGTGAAATATATCCTCCCAAAGAAGACATCAAATGCATTTTCCCCAGTATAGCCAGCCACTCCATCTCCCCTGCAAAGCCAACAGCCCAGGTTCATCCCTCCAGTAGAGCTAGTAAAGCCAGCCCCAGTATTCATCACCCAAAGACAACACACAAGCCATACATTTCACCCAAATCACTTCCCAGATCTACCAAGCAAGCAAAGCCAAGAAAGCCAAGAAACACAAGTCATCCATTCCATTCCAAATCCACACCAAGAGGCAAGAACCGAAGGAGGTTCAACTCTGCATCTCCCCACCAAGAGCAAGAGCGAAGCCAGAGTAAGCGGAGGAGGAACCCCACAGTAGCAAGAAGAACTTGACCAAACCAAAGACCAAAGAACGGAGCCCGAGCCGAGAAGGAGAGCACCAAAGACAAAGCCAAGATCGCCATCCCTTCTCCCCAACCTAGATCCATCACAAGGTAAACCCTAGGTAAACCCTAGCACAAATCAATCGGCTTCAATCATCATCCATTCACATCACCAGGTTCCAAATAGCATCAACATAGATTTCAATCCTCTCCATCTCGAGCGATAGGATAGGAGTAGAGTAGGGTTAGGGAATAGTATTACCTAGGGTTCCGATGAGACAGGCCGGCCTTACAGGAGCTGGCGGCGGCGGCCGGGGAGGCCGAGCCGCCCCAGTAGCACCGAGTAGGGCGAGTCGGCGGCGCCAAAGCACCAAGCCACCGGGGGAGGAGCAAACAGAGGACCCAGAGGCGCGCTGGCCTTCGGCCGCCATGAAGGCGAAGGAGGATGCCGAGCCGAGCCGAGGGAGACAGCACTGGCCGGGGCGGCGATGGCGCGGAGGATCCCAAGAGGGGAGCAGGGAAGAGAGAGAGGAGAGGGGAGCGTCGGCTGTGAGGGAGAAGCGCGAGAGGCGAGGGTTAGAGGCGGCGGTGGGAAGATTCGGCAGAGATAGAGTCGGGAGTGAGAGGGCGACGGTGGAAGGAGGCGGCGCCGAGGGTTAGAAGAGGGAGAGAGATAGAAAGAGAGTTGGCAACCGGGTGTGGGTGAGTTAGTAATTAGGGATTAGATTAGGGAAGGGTTAGGGTTAGGTTAAGTTAAGGGTTAGATTAGGGGGTGAGTTAGGGTTAGGGTTAGGATTAGAGAGGTGTTTAATTGGTTTTGTTAGGATTAGTTGAGTAGGATTAGCCGGTAGGTTAGTTAGTTAATTAGTGATTAGGGTTAGTAGTTAAATGATTAGAAGGATTAAGTAAATAGGTGATTTGAGATTAGGGTTAGAATTAGTTGTGTGGTTTTTGGAGTCTAGAACGCAAGATCGGCAGTATTGGCAATAGATTGAGTTTAACCCTAGAACGATTTTTAGCGGGAGAGTGCTAACTGGGTCAGTTCCAAAAAGTTTTGTTAAATTAAAATTTGGCTAACATAGGAGTCGTCTTAGCATTTTATGCGTTTATTATCACTCAAACTCAACTAAGTATTTATTTATATATTATTCGTGCTACCGCTTTGCTACAGAGGACAAACCAGTGCCGACAGGAGAAGCTGATAAGAGATTCGTCATCGTCGACCTTTCCAAACATTCTAAAGGCAAGCGATCCTCTTGAACATCAATATAGCTAATTTAAATGTAAACCGTATATTGCTCTATCATATATGTACTGCATCAAAACTATTTCTCAAAATCAAATTGGATTGAGATGATGAGAAAGATAAGAAAACTGAGATGAGATGAGATGAGAATTACTATGTGGGTAAAGGGGGCCTTGGTTGAGAAAAGAGATGATGATGATGATGATGATGATGATGATGATGATGATGATGATGGTAAGAGATGGGACCCTTTACCTACAGCTATAATATAAGGACTAACAAAACTCTTACTCGGTCAGATGCCGTAAAATCAGTGCCAACCATTTCCCCGTTTCGGCGGGCAGAAAATGCTACCTGTTTACGTAATTACGTTCTCCACAACGGGAATGTTGGACACGGAGGATAGCCGGTCCAAGGTGGAGTGTTGGGCTCGGAGGATAGCCGCCCCAACCAACATTGTTGGAACTCGGTGGAGGACTGGGTGCGCTCAGGACACCGACGGAAAACAATGGGTGGAGACTTAATCACGTAACCTGGAAAACGTCTGTATTCTGAACTTGAAGTCGCATCAAAGGAAATGCGATGGACCTAGCTCATAAAGAGTTCAGGATAGCTATGGGTAAAGTGGCGCAAGCCTGCGCAGTGCTATACAAATCATGAATTCATGCCAGTCTCTTGGATTGGAGTCTACGGGAACCGCTAGGGGTCTTTCTTCTTTCCGAGTGACTAGTAGTATTTTCAGAATTAAAATTGCAACTTAATGTTTTAATGTTTATTTTCAGAATGAGATGATTTTAGAATTTGTGATAAAGACCAGAGATCACCATGCGATTGCATTGTTTGCTATTAATGCTTCTTTGAGTACTTCATACTCAACCTTGTTAGTATTCTCCTTTGTTAGATCCTAGTCCGTACGGAGCCATCCCGAGTGGGACGAAGGACTTGCAGTACCAATGCAAGAGCAGAGGAGAAGGCACCGTGGCGAGGACTTAAGCGAGATGGAAGCCATCTTTGACTCGTGGGGCAGTAGGAGGCGGTAGTTGAGCGGACTCAGTGGAGAAGCTCCCTTTGTATCTGTAATAGCTTTATTAAGAACCCTAGTCTTATGTGGCTACTCTGTAATAAAGATGTACATTTCTATTTTATTGTTCACGCTGCAACCCTCGATAAAATGGCTTGCTATTCGTCGGAGCGGTGTTCTACCGGGCAGACGAATAGTAATCCGTATGCCTAAGTGTGATTACCCTAGGGGTAATGACACGGGGCGTCACAGATGTGTAGGCCGGTCGTGAGATCTTAATTACTTGTTAACCATATGGCGTTAATCACCGCGGAGCTGTATGTTTTTGGGTCGGACTTGTATGTTTAACGATTTTTTAAGATGTTTTTATGGGTTTCTGATCTCCGAAGCGTTAAACTGTAGCGCTCGAGGTCTGACTCTGCTCCGGAGCAAGCTAGTCCTCGTGTTACGTGTCCTACCTACGCCGGTTCCGAGAATTGTGTCATGCATACATGCACGCTATTAGCTAGCATATGCACACTAGTGTGTACGTGCAGTGCATGGAACATGCAACGCACATATAGACATTTGTCTTGTTGTCGCGAGATGCTCAAATTGGTACCGTCAGTCAATGGACGCCCGAGATTAGCCCAATAAGATGGATGCTCTCTATGCATATATTCATCGGAAACTGGCCGGGGTAGGGTCGTCGTCGCTCCTCCCGCGAATGATGATGGGCTGATGGCGCCCGGCCGGGTATGATCGACCACCGCGTGCACAGACAATTCCATGAAAAGCATGGCAACTATATCATGCCTTGAACACCCCTAAAATTCACTTTCCGACCAAATAAGTCAAAATACAATATTTTTAATTTTTTGAAACATCTTGATACGAGAGTTTCCTGGATTTTGTTTTGAAAAAAGGTGTCAAGAAATGAACTATTAGGAAAAGAAAACACTGAAATCCGGTCTAGGACAAAATCCGCCGGCCCGTCTACTTTTTCACTTACTTTCTTCCCCCTGGCCGGTTCATTTGCCCATCATTTCCCCCTTCGACCTAGCACCCCTCTCTTTTGCTCGGCCTACCTCCCGACTCAGCTGCCCGCGCATTCACTCTTCTCCCAGCCTTGCGCTCGCTCCCGAGCTGACACATCACTCGGCCACTGGTGCCACACCCGTGCCGCAAGTGGCGCTATGGCTCAATCGTGCGTCGCTTGCCACCCGCATCAGTGATATTATCGCCACATGCAGTTCCTATCGCATCGCCGTAGTCACCTCACCCGTCCGCACCTTCGCCACCACAGTGTCGTCGATACGACGCCGCCCACGCCCCGACTTTGCTCCCGTCACCCACAGTGCATCGGAGTGACGTGTGCCTGCCCCGTCGCCTCGCCTCGCCGTCCTCACCCATCGCGTCACCCATGCCCAAATATGTATATGCGAATCCTGCCTCATGAGGTAATCGCCCACATTCCAAATATCCATCGAGGTACTTCATTCCGTCTGAAGTATTTTCTTCATCAACCTTATTTGGATATACTTCGTCTAAAGTATTTCCTTCATCAACTCTAGATAAGTATGTTTGGTTTCATCAAGAGTACTCTATCTTCTCTCAAGATCTCATTACATATGTTTAGTTTTGTTTGAAGCATTATACACTCTTGGTTTTATTCTCTTTTATTTGAAGTGCCTTCTTTTGTTTCCCTGCCTTTGAATTTATTGGATTTCATTTGGTTATATTTAGGTGTTCTTAGGTTCGATCGTATTCCGCGTAGTTAGAATTTGAAGCCGTGACGGAGCAGCAGTTCGAGACAGGAACAAGAACAAGGCTAGTATTATAATAACATTGAGCATGGCGAGTCAACACTTTGATCATGTCGAACTTACTTTTGAAATGCAATTATATTATTTTAAATTATGAAATTGCATTGCTATGATTCATACAAATATATTGTCTTAGCTCGTAGCTAATACCTGAATGATAATAGTGTGCAACCTTCCCATCCTTGAACTTGGACGCTATCATTTGTCACCATAGAACTAATGGTATATATACTAGTTACTAAGTTTGTATCTAAGTGTCAAGCATAGTCTTGCTTAGATACATTGACATGTGGACAATGATTTGCTCTGACATCATTTAAAACTTAAAATTGGATTTGGGTAGTCGAGGTTGGAGCTTGGCTGGTATGTTGAACTAGAAAAGTTTTTTTAAAACCTAAAAAAACTATAAACAAATTTCGACTTGGGTGACTAAAAGCGTGGTGGGTGCTGGAAAGAGCATGACAGAGTGGGTACGGGAAGTATACCACCCAAGTCAATTAAGGCCTCAGATCTTGTGATTATATCTTGTGTAAAAACAGTGCAACCATAAGTTTATAATGAGTACGACTTGACTAACTAATTTGTTCGCCTCCTCGGAACTTCACTATTGACGGGTGTGTGGTGTGGGTATGGGTAGGAGCCACCAAAAACTACAAGGCGCAAGTAGGAGACCTCCTGTGGGCGCGGCCCAAGGAGGTGATACCTAGCGGGTGGGGTTGTGTTGAGGTGGGGCATTGTAAAGGCCTTGTAACACTTATTTTAGTCGCTTACCTATGGAAGTGTGTCAATACGGACATTATAAGTTGATTGTCTCTTATGGGTAAAGTATACTAAACTATGCAGAGTAATAAATTTATCTGGATAGCCGTGCCCACGGCCATGGGCGGTGCCGAGAACTTGCTTGAACACTACTACGTAACACGCCATCACGCACGGTTCGAATCGTCATCACGACGGTTTCGAACCGCCTATATTTATTCGTCTGTGATAACAGCGCTTACCACGACGGTTCAAAACCGTCGTGATAACACTTATCACGACGGTTTTTAAATAAAACCGTCGTGATAACCACTTATCACGCACGGTTTACTTTAGAAAACCGTCTGTGATAGTGGTTATCACGACGGTTTTCTTTAAAACCGCTCGTGATAGTGGTTATCACAGACGGTTTTCAAACCGTCTGTGAAGGCTATTACCACGACGGTTTTATGTTGAAACCGCTCGTGGTAATAGCCTTCACGCACGGTTTCAACATAAAACCGCTCGTGGTAATCGAGCGACCCTAGCTACATTGTTTCCTCTTTTTGGCCACCTCGAATTGCTAGCCATGCCCTCTCAAAACAAGCATGTACAAAAAGCAGATACATCGCAGATAATCAATTGTTGACAACTCAAATTGACCATTACTCAAAATAAATTAATAAATAAATTAATAAAGATCGAATTTGTTGAAGTATTTTTGCTATAGTTGTACAATTGGATTACAATTAAGTCAATTGTTTGCGTGAATCTCGGATCGGCGATGGAGTGAAACTCTCCTTTGTTAACTATTTCGTCATGATAAAATTGCATAGTGCCCTCGAACTTCCGAGCTCTTGCGCAACGAGTCCATGTAAATCTATTATCAAACCCCTGCCGCTAGGTCAAGAAAAAATGGTAAGGATATATATTTGAATTTACAATTACAAAAAATTATTTCGAGATTGACAAACCTCCTGATTCTTCATCTTAGCACTAATGATTTGTCTTGATATGATGGCAACGTAGAATGCACATAGCTCATCATTTTTTTGTCAAGCAGACCGCAAAAATAGAATTACATATGTACGTATAGTCATTGAAGACACATTTTTATGAAGTATGATATATATAGGATTATTGTGTTGTAGCGCGCATCGAAATTTCGTCCGTGTGTTAGTTGGTATTGGATCCATCAGTATCTTCCTTGTTGGCTAACATAGGAGATGAACGAACTACATAATTGAAAAAGTTATCCTCGGGCATTTCAAACGAAGGAAGACTACAATAGAGTTATGTATGAAGGAAATGATCATACTTGTCGAGTATTGCTTGCGAATCGTCAAGTCGTGATCGCTTTCGACTAGGAATCAAGATATATCACAGTGTTCCTCTTGGGTATAATGACTAAAAGGATCCATGGTACCTACTCATGTATGTCGCTATAACTATTAAACCTAAGTACAAATGAAATTTGAATAGCAAATAGTGAAGCACTTACCCCTGGTTGTAGGGCACCAGTATGTAGTCCTTGCGATTCTGAAGAAGCAATGCCGTCGTTATATAGTTCTCGACGAAGGTCGCGTCTGCTTGGATGGTTTGCATAGATACCACGTGTGGGTCGAGGAAACCCACCGGTTCTCGCCCTTCGGGCATTTTTCATCATGTATCTATACATAAGCAATGAGTTGCGATATTTATCGATATTACATGAATGTAGAACTTGATTGTACACACTTACAGTGTCCAACATCGTAGAAGCGAGGCGTCGAGGGCTTCGAGATTGAATAGGTTGAATAAGTCGTTGAAGCCCACCACGGTTGCGGCCCGTTGAAGAAATGCTCATCCTTGTATGCGACGGTGATTCCAGTATCGCACCCCTTCTTTGCGGTATTCCGCAAGTACCAGGCATGCATAGCCTGACAAGCAAATCCAGCGTGGGCTAATTGTGCGTTAGGGCACAACGGTTTTCCGATGGAGTACTTCCGTGCTTCGGGACTTGGGAGGCGGCTTAATGTTCGCCGATGTCGATTTGGCCTTCACGATTGGCGGCGTCTTCTGCGAGACGACTCGGAACCGATCTGGTAGCACGCTTTTGTTGTTCCTTCTGCGTCTTCTCCACGGAAACGATGAGGTGGACTTCGAGGAGAAATATGAGGTGGAGTCATGGAGGGTTCTGTTGGAGAGGAATGGTCTGCCGAGATTGCGGCATCTTTGGGTCGGGACGATGTCCTTCTTGGGCCATTGGATAAAACGTACGGCATCCCCTAGTGTTGTGATCTCTTCGTTCGGGCGAATGTCCAATGGACGGCCATGAAATGTTGATGTACCATGTCCACCTCCACCCTTGCGTAACCATGCGCCACCGACACCGTCTTTGCCTTGCTCCTTCCCGGTATGGATGCACCATCCCTTGCCCACCTCAATAGGAATGGACCCAACTAACCTAAGTTGGAGCTTGCGGTAGTCGGCTCCTACAAAACGATACACAATTAGCTAAGGCGTCCTATAGGTCTATCTTTGGTGCATTCCATAGATGTACATTACCTTGATGCGGTCTATCGGTAATTGGTCGTCGCCACGTTCAAAATTATGCGTGGGCGCGACACTACTCCGATGTCGAGGAGGACCGGTTCCCGCAATAACGGGGCGGCTTGCGGCGGTTGCGAGTACTTGATTCGATTGATCCCGCAAACTTGCTATCTGTCCTTGAAATTACGCTTAAGCGGTTCAAGCGATTGTCGTACTCGGCTTTGGATCTCTTCCTACTTCTATACATGAAGTAGTCGTCATAATCCATGTACCCAAGGTACGTTAACCCCTTGCCTCGCGTGCGACCCGGTGCTCCTTGTTTCCTAGGGCCGTAGATAGTATATCCTTCTCCCTGTGTTCTTGGAAGGAGCCTTCGGAAGTTTGGGCAATCAATTCACGCTGCAAGAGGTCATCATGTTATTATAGTCACTATTAAGTTATGGACTTGTAAACAAGTAGGTAGTTGGACATATTTACCACACGCTTGGGACACTTCTGGTCCGCGGGTTTGGGAAAGTGACGCCCATCGATGAGACTTTGCCTCGCTTTTAACCGTGCACGGAACGCGGTGTGTGATATCGGAAATAGATTCTCCTCCTCCGCCTCCCATTGCGCGGATTTAGCCGCGCACCAGGCCGTGCCGAGTCCGTGGGGTGAGTGTTTCGTGCTCGATTGCTTTGTGCGCCGCACTTTGCTCCTTAAATTCATCCGTCGTCTTCATAGCCACAAAGGCGTTCCATGTTTCCCGCGTCAAGAATGGAAACTTCGTGAAGGGCGTCTCACTCTTGTTCACGTACTGCGTGACAAGAACGCTCTTGAAGGTCCTCCACGCGTGACACATGGAGAGCAAGGCATGCCGCTCGACGCGATTCATGTGTGTTTCGGGATAGTGAACACCTTGAAAGGTCTTCCCGACAAAGACGCGCCTCTCGATCTTTTGTCGAGACTTCCACTTTGGTGTGGTGATAGGACCTTTTCCTTGCAAGTATCCCGTAGATGGTCCGGAATCTCGCCACGATGCGGGGACTCGAGGGACTAACGCCACCGACCTCCGTGATGGTCGATCGGCCAAACAGCAATTTCGATATTCCTCTACCATCTCGCTTACGTATCTGCGACGTCGGTGACGGCGGCGAAGACGGCGCCTCTGCCATGTCCGGCGTCGGTGACGGCGGCGAAGACGGTGCCTCTGCCATCTCGCTTACTTGCTATCTATATAAGTTACGTACGCAATTATTACATAGTATATAATATATGGGAAATTGCACAAAAAATATAAACAAATATAATCAACTGTGTGAAATCGTTTAATGTACAGGAAATGGACGGCAACCATTAAGGAACAAGAAAAGGACAGGTTGACTCCTGTGAGTATCGTGATACCGCTTCCCACGTTTCTTCCAGATTAATCTTTTAACAACTTTTATAATGCATATTTTTGTTTGGGCAGATTGTTGAAGCATTAAGCAATGCATATTTTGGACCTGATTACTCTCAGGTACAATGTTTGACCTATACTTGCTTTTCCAGATATTGTTAGCTAGATTTGCTTCCCACGCTAATGCTTGCTATATTGCTTAGTTTTTTTTTTGCTTATAATCAATATTTCATACAGCCAAAGGATGCTGTCGAGATTTCTCTTAAGGATATTGACCAACTGGCCAGAACTTCTTTCCCTCTTTGTATGCGCCACATGCTAGAGAAGGTAAGGCACCTTAAAAGTTACATACATTTACTTACGTTGTGATCAGGTTACTTAGTGTTTTCTTTAATTTTGCAGTTGAGAGAAAACCATCATCTGAAGCATGGGGGTAGAATTCAGTTTGGTCTTTTCCTTAAGGTAATAGTTAAATAAATTAGACTGAATCTTTGTTTTGTAAGCACCAAAAAATTATTTTGTTAGTCACATTAATGTACTTCTAACTTAAAAGGGTATTGGAGTTGTTAATCACTCTTACAAATGGCTGCTCCAGGATTACACTCCATATTCATGTCAAAAGGTCATCTCTGCAACGCCTGGTGTTGGTGATCACCATGGTTGCCCTTATCGACATTTTGGGTATAATCTCATTCTTATAGTCTCCTTTTAGACAATAATTAACAGAGTAGATAAGCACTTATCTTTTTTGTGGTTACTCAAACTTTCTGTTAGCATTAGTTGCTTAACACCGAGGTGTGTCTTTGTCTTGAGTGCATGTGCCCTTTTATAGAATAAAAGATTTTAAAGTTTCCCAATTATTCTAACCATTTAGCAAAGAATCACAAGTTTCTATCTACCTTGCGGTGTTCTTGTATATCACGAGGAATTTAATAATTATAGTAAGATATCGATTAAAGAGCATGTTCCGTGTTTATTGAAGTCCGCTCTCTCGTAGAGAGAAAGGGGTTATTCGTATTGCGTAACTTATAGTTATGGACTTCAAATGCAATCGGTCAGTAGTTCTTTTGGTTGTATTATCTTCAAATATGTTTTAGCAATTAATCGACTAAAGTAAACATATCTTATATTAATTTGAATTATTTTGAGGCTTCAAAGGTTTACAGGATTATTTATGCATATCGATGTAGCATCTGTTGTTTCTCACATCGATGTGTTTGTTATAAATCACATGTTCTAAATCACGATGAAGGTGTTTTCGTGTTTTAATGATACTTGAAGATTATTTAACAATGAAAAAGTTAGCTACTATTTAGTTTACTTATCGCCATTTTTTGCTATCATATTTGTTTCATTTGTTAGATATGCAACTATGATATCATTTTGAAGTTTGTTGCTTTCCTCTCGCCTCACTAAATGCACAATTGCCATTATTTTAATCATACCTTGCTTCAAGAAACTATTTTTCACACTAAAGCCCAAACATAAACCCACAAAGCATCATTATTGCAATGATAACGAATAATGTCACATTTGTAAAACATCAATGTGACCATCTCCAAAAATAAATAAATGAATGAACGTGATGATTAAGAAAAATGGTCGTAACCTTTTGTTTCACTTTTGATATTTGGCACTTCATAGTGAGACTGGCATTATAATTTACATTGAACACGGGAAAAGCAAGCCCGGTTCTTTATATTGTCCGAGTCCGGACTAATGGCTTCTTTCTCACCGATGTCATGCAAATTTAACTCAAGTCTGCTCTGCATTTCAAAGTGCATGACATTTTCACTACGCATTGTCATTAGGAAGTACACCGGTCGCTTAACCAAACATCAAAAGGTGATAAGGAGAATTAAAGGTGATATGTTTGCAGAGGCACTAGTAATTCCTCGAGCCTTTCTAGTCATGTAGCAGTACATTCTCGCAACGCCATACTACAAAGCGAGAAGCGGATACCGATCTCGGAGGGTGGAAGCGCAGTGGAGAGGCGACGCTGCAGCAGTGTGATGGCGAGGTGGCGGGCTCGGGAGGCGCCGGGTCGGGGAGGAGGGGCGCCGGGTCGGGGAGGAGGGCGCCGGGTCGGGAGGCGTTCGAGACGAGGCGGCCGGCTCGGGGCGCCGGGTCGGGGAGGAGGCGCCGGTCGGGAGGCGGCGCGAGAGACGCCTCGAGACGATAGGGTTAGATCAAAATCCTATCGTCTCGAACCTTATATAGTCAACACGCATCACAGAGCGGTTCTAGAGGCGAACCGCGTGATGCGTACACATCACTGACGGTTGCGGGAAACCGTGCGTGATGTGTACGCATCACGACAGTTCCCTCTAGAACCGTCTCAGGATACGTAAACATCCTGACGGTTCTAGAGGGAACGCTCAGTGATGCTTAAACATCACAGACGGTTTCCCACGAACCGTCTGTGATGTTTACGCATCACAGACGGTTCTAGAGGTAACGTCAGTGATGTTAACATCACGACGGTTTCCCACGAACCGCCTGCGATGTTCTAGCATCACTGAGCAGTTCTAGAGGGAACCGTCTGTGATTTCGCCAGGAACATCTAATTCACGCACTACATAGACAAAAAGAGCACTTCAGGTGATGAAATAGACTTACATATAAACAATAGCTAATTTAAATGAAATAGTGCTAAGTTATATGTCATCATTTTTAGTTAAGGGTCACATGAATAAACCTTGGGCACTTCACTAATGCTTTAGTGAGCATATTATACATAAAACAGTATGCAATATTTGTAAGGCGGTTTTTGGATGAACTTCAAGATGGTATTTTTAGCATTAGTTAATTATAATGTAAAGCCCAAAATTTAGCAAGATTTAAAGCATGCTAGGCAAAAAAAAGGAAAAGGAATGACAACAAGAATTCCAAAAAGCTACACGAATATCTCAACGGAAAAGTTATTGGCATATCGTGCAATAGTCAACAAGAATTCCTCCTAAAATAGACTCCCTTACCAATCTAGAATATTTGGACCTTGCCAGTAATAATCTCACTGGCACCATGAATATCCACATTGACATCAATATTAAAGATCACAAGTCCATAACACATTAACACATGACAATGGAATAAATAAATTAATTACAATGGAGTAATTAAATTCTTAATTAAAATACAGCCCTTCATGATGATCGACGCGCATATAGCTAGCTTCCTCACCGGGTTGTTCCTCGAGCACGATGCCGAGTCTCAAAGGTGGCAACTCGTCAAATTGATTGTATTCTTCCTCGTCCACTACATTCTCAACTCCGACAATCCTCCTTTTTCCATGAAGAACTACGTGGCGCTTCTTATTTGCCGGGTCGGTTACATAGAAGACTTGAACAACTTGGTTAGCCAGTACGAATGGTTCGTCTTTGTATCCGACACGTTCGAGGTCCACGGTAGTGACGCCGTACTTGTCGACCTTCACCTGTGGGAGATGGACCCAACGGCACCGAAATAGGGGGATCTTGAAAAGCACGTAGTCGATCTCCCATATCTCCTCTATTTGCCCATAGTACGAGCTCCTCAAATTTACTCGGTCTTCGAATGCATCTATGCGGACACCGCTGCTCGATCGTGCTCTTCCTATCCCGAGTGCCAGTATAAAATGTGTACCCATTTATGTCGTATCCTTGCCATGTGACAATTGTAAAATGTGGCCCTCTTGCCAACCATAGCAACAGATCATCACTTGATGACCTCCGAGTGATTCACACCTTTAACCATTCGTTGAACCGAGCGGTTGTGCTCTCTCGTGATCCAAACCTCCGACCGTGCGGATTCATTGGCGTACCATGTCTTTGTGCTCATCGATGTACGGGGACACTTGGGTCATGTGTTGCAAGACCGTGAAATGGGCTTGAGCGTGCGTATCCGGATCGGGAGTGATTGATTTCCTTCCGATGGTCCCGATACCATCCGGTCTCCCTCATGGCGAGATAGAGGCACACCAATCGGATGCACACGAGCCATGTAGTCGACGCAGAACTCAATGACCTCTTCCGTTGCATAACCTTCGATGATGTTGCCCTCGGTCGAGATCGATTCCGTCGTAGGACTTGAGAATTCCATGTACCTCTCGAGCGGGTACATATGACGTAGAAACACAGGGCGCATATCTTTATCTCTTTCACAAGGTGAACAATGAGATGGACCATGATATCGAAAAATGACGGAGGAAATACATCTCAAGATGACACGAGTCGTCACTACCTCGGCTGCAGAGCATCTAGTCCTTGGGGATCGATGACCTTCGAGCAATTGAGTTGAAGAAATAACACGACCTCAAGATTGCCACTCGGACCTTGTTCTAAGAAGATACTCCTAATTGCAACAGAAGCATTTGTGTCATCGAGACACGACAATCATGCGACTTCATACCAATTAATTTCAAATCTTGCATAGAAACAAGTTTCTTAATGTTAGCGGAGTAACGGACGGGACTTTCACACCGTGCAAGCTCGCAGCACGATTCATTTCTCGGCCTTGGGCCAGTGTAGCAAGTCGGGAAGGTACGTTCGTCTGTGATCGGTCTCTTTCGGTGCTAACTCGGTCCTTATGTTCATATCGACCAAGTCACGCCGTGCGTTAACACCATCCTTTGTTTTGCCACTAATGTTCAAAGAAGAGACCAATCAAGCTATCACATACATTCTTCTCTCGTGCATAACGTCGATGCGATGGCGAACTTCTAAGTACTCCCAATAAGGCAAGTCCCAAAAATTGACCGCTTCTTCCGGATGTTCTTCTCACGGGTTCTTAATTTACGTCCCTTCCCAAGCACAACATCGATATCCTTAACCATATCATAGACCTCTTTCCCACTAAAAACCCTTGAAGTGAACCGCCTTCCTTATTTCCGTCGAATTGTTTCTTCATCTTGCGGTATGGGTGACTCCTCGGAAGGAACCTACGGTGGCGATATACACAGCTTTGCGCGAGTTGTTCGACCATACACTCTCCGTAGCATCTAAGCGGTCGCGATGTGGCTTTGGCTCCTTTTGTCTTCAAGCTTGAACAGTTACCAAGGGCGGGAAAATCATTGATGGTGCGAACAACATGGCGCGTAAAGTGAAGTTCTCTCGTTTGTACGCATCCCATACTGCACCCTTCGTTCCACAGTGTCACAAGATCTTCCAAAGAATGGTGCTAGGTACACATCAATATCATTCCCGTGTTGCTTGGCCCTTGGATAAGTAGTGACATCAAAATGTACTTCCGCTTCATCTGAGCCAAGGAGGAAGGTTGTACATACATAGATTCACGGGCAAAGTGCTATGTCGCTTGCTCATGTTACCGAAAGGATTCATTCCATCCGTACTCAACCCTAACCTTATGTTCCTCGGTTCGACCGAACTCTTGAAGCTCCGATCGAAGTTTCTCCACCGCGTAATCGGCAGGTGTCTTAGCTTTCCATCTCTCTTACGCTCCTCCGAGTGCCAACGCAGCAATCTTGCCTCCTTTGGGTTCGCAAATAAACGCTTCAAACGTGGGATTATAGGTAGATACCACAACATCTTAGCAGAGGTCCTTGCTTCACCTTAGCGATATTTTGACGCTTGTATCGGGATGCTTTGCACACGGACAATAATGCATGTCTGCATACTCTTTACGGTAGAGGATACAATCGTTCGGACATGCATGTATTCTTTCTACTTCCATTCCCAATGGGCAAATAACCTTCTTTGCTTGATAGGTGGTCTTTGGGCAACACGTTTCCCTCCGGAAGGATGTCCGCTAGGAGACCTAACAACGCCGTGAAACTCTTATCGGACCAACTATTGCTTGCCTTCAATTTCAGCAGTTCAAGCACGGTTGACAACCTTGTGTATTCCGGCTTGCGGCCGGGAACAAAGGTCTCACCGAGTCCTCCCTTAAGCCCTCGAATTTACAAAACTCTCTCTCACTGTAGTTCTCTTACGCATCGCGTAGCATCCGATCCGATTGTCATCGTGCCCCTATCCTCATCAAAAGCACACCACATCCGCAAATCGTTGACTTCCTCGGCGATGTCGTCATTATTAACTTCGTATAATCGCTCTTCACCGTGGATCGGTCCAACATGTATACCCTTTTTGAAACCCTTCAATCAAGTGCGCTCGATCTGCGCGCGTTGTTAAACATCTTCGATTACGCAATCAATGCACAGACGGTACATAAAATTTATCCCTTCTTCAACATATCACCTTTCGTGGCTCTTCTAAAAGCAACCACGCCATTAATGTAATCTTGACTCACACGGTTCACACCGTACATCCGATTCGATCCATCTACACTACGCATGTAACAAATTAGTGTCAAATTGATTAGCGATTAATTTATAGCAAACGAAAATGTGCAATATAAACTCATTCTCCAACATTTGTATCTAAGGTTATTGAAAGAAAACTCTTCACTAGTTATGTACCACACGCGGTGGCATAGCGTAGCCATGCCTACGGCCACAACCATGATCCCTACCTCTCGACACGATATCTATCTCAATTGAACAATCATGCAACCCAAATATAGGCATCACCTCATACAACACTTATTAACCTAAAATACCGGAACCGTAAATGCAATATTGCTTGACCCAAACCCCACCGTACTGTGAACCGGTGTGTAAATTTTATTTTTTTAAGCCAATTAATTATCCTAACTCAAATTTTAGTGATTATTAGACCTAATTCAATTTTATTAAGTTACCACTCCTAAGTCAAATTTTAGTTCATTAGTTATAAGGTTTCAAAACTAAGATTTGCAGGCTAATATTATTTATTCCAACATTGACGGTGCAAGATCATGTGCTCATACCAAGATTAGAGGAGGAGCCGCAGTTGGAGGAGATAGGGCGGGAAGTGGCGCTGGAGCGGTGAACACAGTGCAGATGAGGAGCTAGGGCGAGAAGTGGCGAGGTTGGAGGAGCTAGGGGCGGGAAGTGGCGCTGAGCGGTATACACAAACAAGTGATGAGGAGCTAGGGCGAGGAAGGAAGTGGTAGACACAGCCGAGATGCGGCGTGAGGGATGTCTCGGCTCAATTTATATGAAGACAGAAATCACGCAGGCGGTTCTATTTCGTAACCGCTCGCGATAGGTAATATCACGCAGCGGTTACGAAAATAGAACCGTCGTAACATCACGCACGGTTCTATTTCCGAGCAATCGTCGTGATATCCTGACGTTCTATTTAAGAACCGTCAGCGTAACAACTCGCTGACGGTTCTATTTAAGAACCGTCAGGATATCCTGACAGTTCTTAAATAGAACCGTCGTAATATCACGACGGTTACATTTGAGCGAACCGCTCAGTGATAATGCCTATCACGAGCGGTTACAAATAGAACCGCTCGTGATAGGCCCGCTAGCGCTAAAACATAACCCAGACAGACCCAACACAGACGGTTCCAAAGGAACCGTCTGTGATGGGCCGTCTGCTATAGCCTCTTTTGTAGTAGTGGAAGTAGCTTTTATTTTCACACAACAATTTGTGCATGGAATGAAAAAGATGGGTTGGAGCCCAAAGATTTGAGATGACTTGGTTCAGAACCTGTGAGAAGTACGGGATGTGAGGCGAGAAAGAACATGAGCATTGGGTGGATGTAGCCACTCAATGGTATAGGAGTTTGGAGCCTCCACTAATATTACAATAAAACTCAGATTTGTTAAAACTTGTGTTAGTTAAAAATGCTAGATCTCAGGATTTGCTACTACTTAATCTATATTAATAAGTGACTTTATGCAAACAAAAGAACCACCAATCATTCTTTTGATTAGCTTTGCATATTATATAATTGTATTATGTGTGTTGGCTTGTGAGTACGATTGTGTGTACTCATACTCGCTCAATATTATTATTCAGTAAGTGCATGAGAAGAAGGTTATATGGGCTAGGAACTGGTCGCGGGCCCCAGACAATTGTCTGTGGGAAAGGTATTTGGCATGTTCAACTATTCTGCAAGTCAAACACCATAAGGTATATTTACAATTGTTTATTGTTATATAACAGCTTTACATTTTTGTGGTATACGTTTGATATCCAATAATGTAACTGTAAGCATTAGCTATTGATCTATGAACTGATATTGTGAATACGGAAGATTCTGAATTGCAAATTTAGGGTCTGACATGCTTGCAATGATTTCGACTACTGCACATATACACCACACACACGTATACATATGCCCGATCCTTCATGTGTACGCACATGCATAGCTATCTGCATGGCACACACACGTTGCAATTTGCAAAATATTACTCCCTTCGGTCTCTTTTACTTGATTTTTTTTTTTGACTATTTATGGTCTTTGACTGTTATATTTTGTATCTTTACATTAAAGAAATACTGATAAAATTATAATAGAATGAAAATATTTTTAACGACAAATCTAATAATATAATTTTCATATAGCCAATATAAATAATTTTAGACCTATTGATAGTCAAACTTTACTGTACAAATTCTAGGACGTCAAGTAAAAAAAAGAAAGGGAGAGAGTGTTGTCCTCACTAGATACGTAAAAAAGACTAGAAGATCGCCTGCGCCCTTCGGCGCGGGCACAAACGCGCTATTTCACAAAAGACGTGGGCAGGCCCGCGCGGCTACCGGGCCCACTGGACGCACGTCGCATCGTTTTGCCGAAGTCGTGGATAGCCCCGCGAGGCTACGGGGCACCAGATGTGCATCCCAACGAGCGACGCCCGCTCCCACCAAGCGCACCAACTCGAATCAGGCGGTCGCGAGCTGAGCACAGCGCGATCCTACGGTGCATGCATTCTGGATGACGTGGACAGGGCGGCCGGGCGCGGTTTCCACAAAGAATTAATATGGTTAATTATCACTTTTGTTGCTTCTATGCTCCTCCCCTCCTCTACGAGGCCATGCCCGTGCCTCTCTTCCTCCAAACACATGTTGGGTCAGGTATATCGGATCTGGATCATCTGCATTACCGCAAGGTTCTTTGCGTGTTACACAATATTTTTCAGTGGTACGATAGCAAAACACTACGGTAACAACAAAATATTTAAGGTAGCAAAAGCAATGTGAAAAAAAATTGTATCCATTAATATCATTATTTGATTTTGTTTATCAAACAGTGAAAATCGCTTTTTAATACTATGCATTATAGATCCTTAGTATGAATACTTTTAATGCAGATGACCCCAGTCCATGTATATCACTGATTGTGCCTATGGTCTAATTTGTGAGGAGGAATCTAGATTTCTTGGTCATGATAATCAGCCTCTTTACTGGAGGGCCCTACCACATGGGTGTAGGTCTTCCTAGTTTTGTTAACTTGCCTGCACTGTTCCATGGGCCCATGGGCATAGTCACGGTGGTTGGCCATGCATTACCTAGCTAGATATAGGTGTAATGGCCATAGCTATGCATGCACACTGTTATTACTAGCTTAGCTTAGCTTGTTGGTCTCCAAAACGACCAAGCCATGCAGGAATAGGAGTGGCTTTTTATTAGGCTATTAGCTAGCTAGTTAGCTCAAGTGTCCTTGTAAGATGACAGGATGAACAGCATCAGCTTATTCATGGTGCATTACTTTTAGATTGGAGATTTGAGATTGAAGAGTGGATTTGTCTATATAGAAATGAGGCTTTGACCGGTCTAATTAGCGCGTGTTTAGTGCGAGATTTTGCTCGTACGAAATGGTGTGAACTGTGGACCATATATGATCCGTAGGCAACGTTATATGTACGATATATACGAAAATAGTTCAAGTACAGATGAACAGGATATGTCCTGTTGTACGTGTGAGATTAGAAAACCTAGAAATTAAATTCATCGTGGCAATCAACACAACAGAATACATACATATATATATACACATACATACAGTTCATCATCTTTTATGTGTGCCAGCATATTGCTAGATATCTCCAATTCAAGTTTTGGATTTAAAAGCAGAGCTTGAAGCGTTCTGTGCACAGGTTTGGGGACTGATCAATCAAGAACACTTGATGAGCTACAGGTAAAGCTCTAGCTTAAAGCTGGATGCACGAGCCATATGCATGTGATCCTCGACCAGGTGTCGATTGACCGACCAACGCCTTTGTCTATGTATTTTTTTTTTCACACGATCCCACTCGAAGTTCTCTTCTCTGTATCGAGTTTCATGCATTCCTGTTTCGACGCTCTACAGACAAAGGGACGACAAAGCGGCTTAGTTCCGGCATCATCGTAGCTGGCCAAAACAAGCCTCGTAGCAACTGCTTCATTTATCTGACAGAACACTACTACTTTCACTTAGAAATGAACGCATCTTTATAATTATTCATTCATTATAAAAAGAAACGTACAGCCCGTCAGCTACTTGTTCCAAGCAGAGAATTGCATATTCATTCACTCACTCACTCGCATACACAACTGTAGCAGTACATCACTGCCGCACCTGCATGGATGCATGGAATAGTCACCGATCACTGGCCACTCTGATCACCAGTCTGAGAAAATGGCGAGGAGGCAGGCAGGCAGGCTGGTCGGTCGATCGATCGATCGATCGGTCAATCTGGCCGTGTGCGGTAATGAAGAGGAGAGGAGACCAACGGCCTGGCGCTCGCTCGTGCGGGCAGCTCTGCACAGTGTAGGGGTAATAAGTGCGGCGCAGTAAATATCCCCACCCACTCGTGCGTGCAGACGCAGGTGCGTCCATGGCTGCCCTGCCTCTGCGGCTCATGTGCTGCCTCTGTGTCTGACCGGCGCGTCCTCTCCCCTGAGCCAAAAGCCAGGTGCTGCAGCCGGCCGGCCCGGGTGTGCACGCACGCACGCATGACTCGCCTACCCGGGATTCTCTATGCCAGCAAACCGAGTGGCGCCTGGCTCAAATTTTCCGCCGGATCCGGAGCCTCTGCGCGATTGCAGGAGTTTAATGTGTGAACAGTGCTTTTTCGTGGCCTGCATCGGCAATGCATCAGTGGTAAAATATTCACCGTAGTAAAACACTTTAGCTATCGATCTCGATCTTTGGTTTTTTTTAAATCAAGCGATGAAAATTTAAATCCCTGCTTTGAATCTTTCCGTGCATAGGATCCATTTCCATATTCGCGCGGTGCGAACTCGGGGGACCCTGTGGGAGAGGAGACTGGAGCTGCAGCGAGCCTTCCCATTCTACTGGCGTGGGTGGAGCCCTGCTTGTCCCCTGCACGGGGGATCCACACCTTTTCCTTCTCCACTCTCGTGTGCACGAGCGCATCGCCCCCGTCTGACCGATGGGCACACCAGGCTACCATACATGTAAAACATATTTTGAACGACAAGAGGGTCGGAGTGGGCCCAGAGATGATCACATAGACGAACGGTTGCACGGTGCACCGGCAACTCCCCACGAGCTGAGCCAGCGCGCCGAAAAGGCCCAGCTCTCGGCACGCGAAACGGCCGCGACGCGTGGGATAGCCAGAGTCTAGAGCCCGAAGCCTCCGCCGCACGCGGAAAAGCCCGCCCGCCGAGTCGGCCTCGCCGCGGCCCGCGAACGGAACAACGCGCGATGGTGCGTGGGCTCTGGCTTTCGACGAAGCATCGTCGGCTCGCCGCGGCACTAGTAAGAGACCACGAAACTGCCGCGCGGCGCACCAGCCCGAGACCAATCGGCGCGGAACCAGGTAATCCCCCATGCCGCCGCGGCCTCTCAGCCCACTAACACCAGAGCGGCCGCTCTTCTCGCCGCGCTGAAACGTAAGAGAGCCCACGGAGATCGGTGGATTGGCTCGCTTCCGCCGCCGCCTCGCCTTACGGGCTCTACCCCTGTCCTAGCCCCGCGCACTCCCCGGCCGCCGCCGCAGCCTCTCCTCCCTTCGCCGGGTCGATGCGAGCCCTAGCGCGCGCCGCGTCGCTTCTCCGCCGCGCCGCGGCGACCACAGCACCGCGTCCGCCGCTCGGCGCCGGCGGCCCGCTCCCCGCGAAGGTTTGGCTCTGACTCCCCTCCCCTCCCTTCCTCCTAGACTTGGCCTTTCCATGCGGCTAGTGCTATGCGCTCCGCCAGTTCGAATGCCTGAGGCTGCTTCTGGTCGCTGAATGGGTAGGGTTTACGAGCGGATTAGGGAACTAGGGATTCGGATGCACCGGTGGGGATGGCCGGTTACCACTTCGTGAACAGATTTTGCGGTGGGTTCATGCTTAGCTGCTTGGTGTATTGGAAATGGAGCATTATATTGCAAATTGCGATTGGTGTTAGGTCCAAGCTTGCTCGAGTACCTCCCTGATACAAATAATGTATAATGTATAGCAGTTTGAACTTGGGTAATTTAGCTCGTCAGCAAATATATGATGTGGTTTGTGATCGTACTTCCACCATATGGTCCAATTGTAGCCAAATCTAGCCTAATTAACATGTCCATATATCGATCCATTCCAAGTTCCTTGCTAGGGTAGCACAAAATTTTGTTCTTGTTAAAGCAATTACCAGATGGAACGATGCTCGGCTGTACGAAAGGTTTAAGTGGTAGAAGATTACATAACACTACATAGAAACGAATTCCAAAGGTGGGGGGTAATCTAATTAGAATACAAGTGACCAGTGGATATTGTCATTTTTGCATCTGAGTCTACCTCGGGTGAGAAATATTCAGCTACATTTGTATTCCGTCAGTTGCGGCTGTTGATTCAGTTGGACCATATTCCAGTTGCTTTCCACCTCCATAGTTGGCTTGCTCAACCTCCCAGACGTGGGTTAGACTCTGGGTCAATATATGAACTAATACTTCATCTATGATATACTCTGATCTTATGGGGTGTATTTCTGATATTTTAGTTGACAGCGCTTGATTTGTTGTGTTTCTCAAGTAGATCAGTCTTGGAGGATATTTTAATTTTTAAATTGTATGTGTCCTGTTTGCCAGTATTCCATGAATGAAATTTATCATGTTGATTACACATGATGTGGAAAAATTGACTTTTCTCTCTCTTTACATGGCAGTGTACCTTTGGTATATATATTTCATGAAATTTGATGTTAATTCCTGCCTTTCGATTTAACTAGTCGTTTCATTTGCAGAATTTGCGAACTGTCTGTTTCAATGGGTATTCTACTCTCTTGGCTCCAGCAAATGAAGTGCTGATTCCACCAGAACTTCTATCTAGCAAGACTGTCTGGACACCAGACCGGGAACTTGGTACATCTCTAGCATTCCTTTGTCCTTTTGGTGTCCTATTAACCATTAGCAAGCTGCCATCTCAATGCCATTTCTCTCAAGACTAACCTACTTGTTTTTCTTTTAAGTAATATAGATCGATAGTAGATGGCTTTGTATGTTACTTTGAAAAATCAAACTTCTTATCTAATCCGAACAACATTTGACATAAAATGGAACTTGACTTCACTTCTCAAATATCATAATTTGCTGATGCCTGATGGAAAACTATAGGAAGTCTGAATTTTTATGCTGAATTTAAGTGATCTGAATTTTTATATCGCAGGGCAGTATGAAGACCTAGTAGCTAGAGTGAGAAACTTCCATAATGAGGACAAGGGCTTCATGGTTTTGGATGGTGATGTTTTTGATGTTCCAATTAGGAAGGATATTGTTCACCGAGTAGTAAGGTGGCAGCTTGCTAAAAGACAACAGGTGCACCCCTAAGACCTCCACTTTTCAGCTCCAAACTTTGAATTCTTGAATCGCGGAGATCTACTGCATAAGATTTTGGTGAAATATCAGTTATTTTCCTTTAATTTAGCTATTTGGGTTATGTCTACTCAGAATATTTTGTGCCACACCTTTTTCCTTCACAGGGGACACACTCCACTAAAACTATCAGCGAAGTGAGTGGCACAGGAAGAAAGCCTTACAAGCAAAAAGGAACTGGAAGAGCACGGCACGGAACATTGCGTGGTCCTCAGGTTATGTTACTAAATCTGAATGGTACATCAGCCATCAGGCGTACGAAAGTTATTGTATAGGCTGTAGAGATTTTCCATCTGGCTTGGACTTCATTCAACCGAACTAACACTAAAATTGAAACAGTTTCGTGGTGGTGCAACAATGCATGGGCCTAAACCACGAAGCCATGCAATCAAGCTGCAAAAGAAAGTACGGCGTCTGGGGCTTAAGATAGCCTTGTCTGCTCGAACTGCTGAGGGGAAGGTATTTTCTGCCTTACTAAACTAGTATCATATATTTTCTTTGATGTGCTTATTGTACTCTGTAGTTAGTTTCTGCCTTATGCGTAACAAAATATTATTGCTACAAATGAATTGTTTGTCTTGAATCCTGGTTCAGTAGTATGTTTCAGGAAGCAAATTATTATTTACTAAAACTATGCAAGATCTACTGTGCTTTTACAAAAGTATTGGTGGCATTACACTGTAAGATACCCGCAGAACTGTTTACTTTGGTGGATCCTTTCCTGAACTTGAAGATGGGCTAACCACTTACCTAGTGATATATGAACTAGTTGCCGTTTTGATCAATATTGTGTTGCATGTTGTCCTCTTAGCTTTTGTAGGATGTGTATTTAGATGGTCAACTTAATGGTATAACAATCAAGTAAAATTAATAAAACATCTTCTATACAAACTGTTATATGGTTAGTTGCTACATCGATCTAGCATTGTTTGTATGCCTTACTGAAAATAACTGGATTCTTGTGTCACTCGCTCGGTCGCTCCTAGAAATTCTTCTCTGTGCAAAGCAATATTGGCATATTTTGCCTGCATCTGAATGCCCTATATAACAAACAATCTGGACTTTTACCACGAATTCATTCTTCACCATTATAATGTATGCATGAAAGCTTACTTCTCAGTCGTTCTTTTAATAGCTCTTGGTTTTTGAGGACTTAGAAGTCCCTAGCCACAAGACGAAAAACATTGCACAATATATAAGCCAGATGGATGATACGAAGAAGGTTTTGTTGGTGGATGGAGGCGACATTGATAAGAAGTTAAAGCTGGCTACTCAAAATCTTCACTATGTGAATGTCCTTCCTTCCATTGTAAGTGTCTCAGAATCTCAGCAGTTGAATGTGGAATAATGAAGATAGCCACATTGTATTTTTCCAGGCAGATTTTTGTTGATCCAAGAACATCGTTCTGATGTTTAATTATCTTTGAATGCAGGGCCTCAACGTTTACAGCATCCTTCAGCATGACACCCTAGTAATGACTCGTGATGCTATCAATAGAATTGTTGAGCGGATGCACACCCCCATCAACCGCTAGCAAGGATGGATATTCAAATCCAACACCACTGTTTTGTAGCAAATGTGCTTCAATCCCCTAAAGCTACAGGCCCGCCAGTTTTCGCTGCGCTGCTGGAAGAAAGTAGCAAGGACAACCGTTTTTTTAATCTTCCCAAAACGATCCGTTTACACGAGCTAGTGGTCTCAATGACTTGAGGTTCTGTTGGATCTAATGTATCAGAGCAGGAAGCGAATGGGGGTACTCGTGCATGGCTCCCTGGATTTTCAAGAAAAAATTAATTTTAACAAACCTGATATGGTATTCCTAGGATTTGCAACACATTGCGAGTTTGTTTGGACCGAAAATTGTGAAATCATGATATGTAAGCAACGCTACTGCAACCTAAATGTATTATTTGCACTTGGCTGGTCCCATTTTGAAACTTTTTGGGCAAGTTCATCCCTTTTATTTTGCGGTGGGGGAGGTATGCACGGGTGCAATGCACGCAAGATATCAAATTCACGGATCCGGATCATGTGCGAACAGTACTCTGCTATGCAGTGATTTGATAGCAAATAATGTAGCGCAACAGTGTGATATATATAACACAGTAAAAATTGTAGCTATTTATTTGAACCTATATTTTTTTATTGGATAGTGGAGATAGATGCTATAGAATACCATTCACTGTAGATCCAACGCATTAATGGATCTATATCCCAAATTCACATCAGCATCGACCACAAAAAATGGAGTACAATTGGCGCACTCACGACACACTTGCTCCAGATAAGATTTATATTCATCGGCACCAGAACACGGCATGAACACCCTACAGGACAGAGATAGCGATGTGGATGTCGACGAAAACGATTAAACTTTGCGGTTTTGTTGTACTGACTTCAATTCAATTGATTTTTTGGCGTACTAATAAAGTACGTTTTTATTAAAGCTGTTGAGGCTGCTCGCCTGCTCCAACACGGACATCACATGACAGGACCGCGTAGGAGAGGAAGCTTGGCACGGTTGCCTTTCTCACACGTACGCAAACCTACTCATGTCCTGAGCTGATTAATGGCGCCATACGGATCGTCTACACTACAGCAGATCACTGTACAAATATTGTTTCGAGAGAGTTTTAACTGTGCTCTACTGCAGTACCGTAGCAACAGTAAAATAAGTATATTAACAATTTTACTACGGTGAAAGATACTGTAGCTATTGGTATCAACATTTATTTATTTTATTGGGCGCCTTTCAATGCAGAAGATCACAATCCCTCGAGGCTAAATAAATTGATAACAGCAGAACTGAAAAAAAAAATGTCTTGTTCAAGTATATGAATGCTTCCCTGTAAAAAAAATGTCATACGAATGCTTAATCCATGATTGAAAAAGAAAAAATAGATACATAGTGCGCATTGTTAGAATAAAGGTTATCGGACGGCTAAGATAGAGACAGGTAATAGGCTCTACAAAAAATCCCATGAATCACCCCAACCCCAACATCTCGGACTGTTTGTAATGACAGTGAAATTTCCGCGTTTCAAGCGGAGACTTAACGTGTCGCATGCTTTGATCTCGAGCATCACCTTCTCACATCAAACAGAAAAATAAGACTACAGTTGCTCGTGCTAAAGGATACGAATCACCGGTCTACTTTGCTCAGGCAATCAGTAGTTAGCTCTTAATACATCGCCATTGCATAGTTGCCAAGAGCAAGAGAGAACTTTAGAGAAGGTTAGGGATGATAAGAAGCTAAGCTAATGTAATTTGGAGCACGGAAGGACGCTTTGTTAGGCTGGTCAATGTACGTACGTGCTTGCTTTAGGGAACAAGAACATCCTTCGTGTACTCACAAGGCTCGAATTAAAAAAAAAAAAAGTCTTTACTGCTTTTGGAGCCGGTAGGGTCGAGCACGCAGCATATCTCCGTTGGGCAGGATTAATCTTTTGCTAATCCTGGCAGTTAAATGGAAGCTGTTGAGTATGACATAGCATTGTGGTTTTGAAGTGTTCTCTAGGATGTTATATGCTTCCTGATGATTGCTTCCTAATGAAAGATAGATAATTAGTTGCATTGCCTGACAGATGAAAAGTCAACTTTATTTTTACTCTGGTAGGACGTAGCATATCCAAAATGGGACATGGCTAATGGAACATAAGGTATGATACCACATTGGAATGGTGACACCGGAATTCACGCGTGTAAATACCATGACCTTAGGAGCTTACATCGCTTTCCTTCTCCCGTTTGTTAGGAACTTACAAGTGGCAGAAGCTCTAAGGATGCAAATGGAGGTTCAGAAACAGCTTCATGACCAATTAGAGGTGGGTATCAGAAACTAGGGAGGTTCTTTCATTGACCTATGCCTGACTCAAACTAATTGAATTTACAATAACATTTATTTGTTAATATAATGATGTGAGGTATTATTCAGGATCAGATTCTGGGTTTCCTTGGTTTCCACTATGGTGTTAAAATTGCTTGATTAGGCAAGAAAAACCTATACAAGCATATGGTTTTACAATTCTTAATCCTGGACCTCTGAATATATGACTTGTTTTGTTTTGGATGTTAGGAAATGCACCAGAAACTTACGCCTTCATAGAGGAGAGATCATCAAGGGTCTATTAGTTGATGTGTAATCTGGCCCTCGTTGTTGCAACTGGAATTGAAGATAAAGTTGTAGACTTGGAGACCAAGTGCTAGAGATACCTGGCTAATTATGTTTGAATGGGTGAGTTTAGTATGTAAGCTGATTCATTTGTAGTATGGTTTTCACATTTCTTGTCTCATTAGCTTTGTGAATATCTTTCTTGGTGAGCTGCATGTTGGGCAATACATGTATATCTCCGCCTTTTCAACGGCATTTCATATATATTTACGTCATTAAATCCCAAAACAATGTGAAAAATGTGTGTCTTTACTTCTCCTACAACACTACGTGAGCTCAATTAAGATCTATCAATCCGTACATGCATCCTTTGTTTTGTAATTGGTTGGACCATTTCGGTTTAGCTGCATACACTGTAGGATAAGGATATCCGACTAGAAGAGGGGTGAATAGGAGGTTTTTAAAACTCTCCAACTAGTTAACAATTTTAAACAAGATTGTCTTAACAAAGCTTCCTAGCACAAATGTAATGAAATAACTACTAAGCCTTTTAAGACAATTATGAACTTGTGTCAAAACTGGATACAATTATAGTTGGGCAATTCTACACAAGTAAATTGCTATAAATGTAAATACGGAAGTAGTAAAGACAAGAATAAAACACAATGAAGTTTTTCCTATGGTATCGAAGACTTGCCGATTTTCACTAGTCCACGTCGAGAAAATTTGAACGAATCAAGCCAACTCCACGAATTAAGCCTCAACACTCGATCACTATAGTTTCTCTTCCTCCGCTCTGGAGTTGGTGAGCACAACACCAATCACAATTTTGCCTGGACTCTTCGCAATCTCCTTGAAGAGCTCATCTCACAATTCCTTCCTCTAAGCCGTCTAGGTGCCAGCAAGCACCAAGAGTAATAATAGATCACGAGTTTTGCTTGAGGAACTAAGTGCCTAAATGATCAACTAATGAATCAATGCACTTCAATGCTCTCAACTACCTCAAGAATAAGAAATCAATGCAAATGAGTAGTCGAAGAGTGTATATCAACTTAAGAGTGTTCAATGCAAGAGTATAATGGTCAACGGTCTCAAAAGTTACTACTATAAGGCAGGTGTGGGGGGGGGGGGGTTATTTATACCCCCACCAATAAATCTAGCCGTTACAACATCTTTTCTGGAAAAAAAATAGAATTTGCGGTAGTACTACCGTTGAAACCCAGTACTATCGATTTTTGCTCAATGATCGGAACAGTAGCATTTAATGCTCTGAACTAGTCGTTACAAAATAAAGTTGCGGTACTACCGTCAACTAAAAATCGGTACTACCGCGCTCAACTAAAACGAAAGTATCGTTTTCCAAAGCTCAAGAAATATCAGAAAAACACATTCTTTGAAAAAATGTACCACCATCTAAAATAGGGCGGTAGTACCACTCAAGAATTTGCGGTTATACCAATTCTCAAGGAAGATCAAAACTCTAAAAAACACGCTCTTTGTAATTTACGTACCACCATATAAATATCGGTACTACCAACCTACGGTAGTACCGCAGTTGAAGTGCGGTTGTTCCGATTTTCAGAGAGGATAAAAAACACGCTCTCTGAAGAATACGTACCTCCATGTAAATATCGGTACTACCGACCTGCGGTAGTACCGTCTATCACTTGCAGTTATACCGATTTTCAAAACAGTTTTCTAGAAGCTCAAACCAAAGTAATGCATGAACCCTAGTTGATCATTATGGCACAAAAATAGCCTCTTAAGCTACTAGCCATGATCCATCTTTATAGTACGATGTTTATCCTATAAATCCAGTATTTTCTCCAAACACTGAGACTGGTAAAAACTACAAAATGGTCCTTAGGCTATACAATACATTTGTCTTGATCCATGTTGATTTTTCATCACATTAGCGTTGCCAATAGCCTTGTCATCAATCAATCATCGGGATTTAACCTTTAACACATCTTAGCACACATGTTAGTCCCTTAACATAATATTAACATTAAATATCAAAATCAACTTTGAGGGCCTATATACTTTCAACACTTGCCCTACTACCACTCTTTGCATGATAGCTTATAGGTAAATTTGTAAATGGTCATTTCTTGTTTTTTTTAATTCCCCCCTTTCCACATTAAATTTTACCTCTTTAGTGCTAATGCTATGATTCATTTTTTTGTGATGTAGTATAAATCAGTCAGTGTGAATGTGTCTAGCATTGTGGTGGTTGTGCAGACAGATCGGTTTCATGGTTTTACACTCCCTTTTCCACATATATTTGGGATCTTTACTTTGAACCATATCCGTTTGAGTATACAAAATTTGTGTAGTTTTTGTATACTTATGTTGTGAGTATATAGAACTTGTGTAGTTCTCGTATACTCATATTTTGAGTATGTAGAACTTGTGTAGCTCTCGCATACTCATGTTTGAGTATATATAACTTGTGTAGTTCATATATACTCATATCGTGTTACATTATCTACATTCATTTTAATGTGAAATTAAAGTGGTTATCATCAATTACCAAAGAGGGAAAGATTGAAATATCTTGTCCCACCATTCTTAGTTAATGGTATGATGTGGTAATTAATGATAATCATATTGTGGAACTAATATTTTTCATTAGTTGGATGAATAGGTTATGTTCCAGGATAACGAAGACTTGGGATTGACATCATGAGTTGATTGTCATCAAGTCAAGGTGGAAGTGAAATATGCATCATGTGTTGATGCATATGAAGAGTTTGAAGAAAAAGAAAATCATCGTGTGTCGATGATGTTCAAAGAGAAGACTCATCACATGTTGATGGAGGTCTAATGAAGGATGCATCATGTGTTGATGCATATCAAGACTTGGAGTAAAGGATGCATCATATGTTGATGTATATCAAGACTTGGAGTAAAGGATGCATCATGTGTTGATGCACATCAAGTCAAGAGAAGACCTATCATGTGTTGATGGAGGTCGAGTAAAGAATGCATCATGAGTTGATGCACATTCAAGAGAAAAACTTGAAGAAAAAGGGGAACATCATGTGTTGATGATTATCAAGTCAAGGACCCGGACTTGAAGTGTTGATGTGCGTCATCAAGCTTCAAGAAGATGCAAGGCAAAGGTGTGACTAGCTAAGGCTAAGGATGTGTTCCTAGTCTTTTACCGGTCTTGGTGTTTGGTTGGAAGATCGGATTGCTAGTATAGGTTGTTATACTATTAAGAGGGGTCTTAACTAGTAGCATGAGTTAGTCATGTGTTGATAGCTCATCGTGGTTGCTCTAACTCATCTATGCATGGAGCTATTATTTGTGAATGTGTTTTGCAAATAGTCGAAGCTCAAACATTTAATCTTTGTAGCATGGGACTACAGTTTGCAAATGTGTTTTACAAATAGTTGAAGTCCATGCACCTTAGCCTTGTGGCATGATGCTGTTATTTGCGAATGTATTTTGCAAATAGTTGATGCTCATGTTTAATTTCTTGTAGCATGTGACTTAAGTTTGTAAATGTGTTTTGCAAATGGTGTAAGTCCATGTACCTTATTCCTTGTTATAAGTATTCTAAAGTTTGGCAAATGTATTTTACAACTTGCTGAGAATATCATCTTTAAACTTTGTTGGACTTTCACTCAAATGGGCGAATGTGTTTTGCCATTTGTGCGAAGTGAAAAGTACGAGGTCTCTCTGGAGTCTGGCGGTCTAACCGCCAAGGGTCACCGATATGACCGGTGGCATATCGGTAAGACTGCCATGTGTTGGGCGGTCCGACCGATTTCCCCTTGAGTTGAATTTGTGTGCGGTAGTACCACCGTTGATAATACGGTACTACCGGGGAGCGGAAGTACTGGTGTGTTTGCGGTATGATTTTTCCAGAGAAGCACCTTTTTCGGTTGCTAAAGATTTTCCTCGGGCGGTCGAACCGGCCACCCTTGGCGGTTTGACCGATTTGGCGGCGGTCCGACCGGCCATTAGTTGGTGGTCCGACCGGCCGTAAGTCCAACAGTTAGTTTAATAGCCATTGGCGCATGGGCGGTCCGACCGGCCATTAGTTGATAGTCAGACCGGCCCTGCACAGATTCGAGAGAATCTTTCCCCCAATGGCTAGTTTTTGAGTGTGTGCTATAAATACTCACCTTGACCTGGTTGGGGATGGTTGCTGGTTTTATTGTGAGTGCTATACTCAGTCCTTTGAGCTAAGTGAGCTAAGGACTGAGTATAGCACTTACAATAAAACCAACAACCATCCCCAACCGGTCAAGGTGAGTATTTATAGCCCACACTCAAAAACTAGCCGTTGGGGGAAAGATTCCCTCGAATCTGTGCAGGGCCGATTTGACCACCAACTAATGGCCACGGCGAGTTCATGCGGTCGGAGCGGCGGTGCCTCCAATCGGCGACACCACAGCAAGGTGGGCACCAAGAGCAAAACCCGAAGGCCAACTCCTAAAAATCCCTCTCCTTGAGAATATCCCGGAAAGAACAGTGGCCTTCGGGGCTGATCTCACAACCGCCGCACGTGACGCAGTTCTCCAAGTACTCCGAAGTAACGCCGACATCTTCGCATGGAGCCCCGAGGGTATTCCGAAGGTTTCGTAGAATATCATCGAACACCGTCTGGTACTGTGAAGCGACGCTATGCCCAAGAAGCACAAGCTGCGACGAATGTCGGTGGAGCGCCTAGAAGCGGCGAAGAAAGAGATCGCAAAACTCCTAAAAGCAGGAGTCATCCGAGAGATCAAACGCTCCAAATGGCTGGCCAACCCTGTCCTTGTTCTGAAAAGCAATGGCAGTTGGCGAATGTGCGTCGACTTCACTGATCTCTACAAAAGCATCACCGAAGAACGATTTCCCCTTGCCCCGCATCGATCAACTTGTGGATGCCACATCCGGTTGTGAGCTGATGAGCATCCTAGACACCTATTTCGGGTACCATCAAATATTCATGGCAAAAGAAAACGAACTCAAAACAGCGTTCATCACACGCATCGGCACCTACTGTTACAACCGCATGCCCTTCGGGCTCAAAAACGTGGGCGCCACATTCACCCGCCTCATCACCAAAATATTGGCCAACCAGCTCAGCCGCAATGTCGAAGCTTACGTTGATGATTTAGTGGTCAAAAGCAAGCACCAATCTTCGCACACTGCAGACTTGCGGGAAACATTCAACAACCTTCGGCTGCGAGGCATCAAGCTCAACTCAGACAAAGTGTGCCTTTGGCGTCAAGGCAAGAAAGCTTCTTGGTTTTCTCATCTCCGAGAAGGGCATCGAGGCAAACCGGAGAAAATAAAATCCATACAAGATATGTCACCACCCCTACCCGTGAGGTGCAGAAGCTAACAGGCCGCCTAGCAGCTCTTAGCAGGTTTCTGTCCCACTCAGCAGAGCGGGCATTGCTGTTCTTTAGAACACTCCGGGAGCGAGCTGTTCAAATGGACTGAAGAGTGCCAAGCAACGTTTATCCAATTCAAATAGTACCTGGCCCAGTTACCAAGCATAGCAAACCCAGACCGAGGCGCGGGCCTCTGGTTATATCTCGCGGCCTCTTCCTCCGCCGTCAGCGTGGTCCTCGTCCAAGAAGATGGAGTGCAATGCCCGGTGTACTACTTATCAAAGGCTCTCCAGGGGGTAAGGGCCAGGTACACCGAGTAAGAAAAGTTGGCTTACGCCCTACTCATGGCTTCGCGCAAGCTCCTACACTATTTCTTGGCACACGACATCATAATCCCGACGTCGTACCCACTGGCCCTCATGCTAAAAACAGGGACGCCTCGGGCCGCATAGGCAAGTGGGCAGCGGAGCTGGCACCCTTCGACATCACCTTTGCCGTGCGCACCGCAATAAGTCACAAGCATTAGCCGATTTTGTCGCTGAATGGACGCCACGGGCCGAAGATCATCCACACGTCGAAATTCAACAACCTTGGGTGATATACACCAATGGATCATGGTGCGCGACCAAGGCAGGCGCTGCAGCCGTCATAACTGCACCAAACGGTCGCCAGATCTCTTACGCCACACGACTAGAGTTCCCAACGACCAACAATGCTTCCGAGTACGAGGCGTTGCTTCTTGCCTTGCGAAGAGCAAGGGAGTTGGGTGCAAAACGTATACTAATCAAGACAGACTCACGCCTTGTCACAGAGCACATGGACATAACTTTTACAGCCAGGGATCCAGAGATGGCATGGTACTTGGCAGCAGTCCGAGCCGAAGCGAAGCACTTTCACGGCACCACCGTTCAAAACACCCCAAGAGCCGACAACGACGCAGCGGATAAACTGGCCAAAATAACCTTCTCAGGCTAATGCTCTCCTCTGGACGTCATCTACAGCATAGTACTCAAACCTTCCATCAACCCTAAGATCCGGGTCGCCGGAAGCACCGAGGTACGCCAGCACGACCACGTGCGGACTCGCAAGTTTCTCCAAATAGAAAACGAGGATTGACGAGACGTCATCCACAAATACTTGGACAGAGACGAGCCAAATGACGCCGCCGAAGCCAACCGCGTAAAGCACCGAGCGCGCAACTACCACATCATCGACGGCCAGCTGTACAAAGGAGGCGTTTACGCCCCTCTGTTGCTGATGAAGACATCCCTACTATGGATACAGTCATGCCTATACACACAACTCATCCACAACTAGTATAAGGACCTCTTACCCCAGCCCGTGCTCGCCAACTTAATCGCAGGTGAATTTGTTCCTATGTTTATATATTACTGAAGATAAACCGCTACTTAATGCAATTGATTTAATTGTGCTTAGGAACATAGGAACGGATCAAGGAGAGGCTTGTGGAGTCATGGACATGCATGGAAGACATAATGGAGGTCACCACGCCACTTTGGGTCCATGTCAAGCAAGAGTTCGAGTTGGCTCGTTCTGGATTCGAGTTCGGACTGCTGCGATAGTACTAAGTTCAAACGGTCGTAACTTCTTCATACGGACTTCGTTTGGGGTGATTCTGGACTTCATGGAATGCTTATCAAGTCTACTTTCCAACGGATCCAAGATCATCATTAAACTCCATTCGAACCGGCCATAATTATCAAAAGAGTCAACATCTATTTCTTAGTCCGAGTCAAACGGGTATTTCGCCACCTCCACTTGGGCCCATGGGCCTTGTAACCCTAGGGGTGTGTGCCCACTTCGTTGGCCGCCACCCCTGGCCATCTCCCTATATAGGAGTCGTCGTCTACTTTTGCTAAAACTCGGATTTCGTTTGATTAGTTTTTCCTTTGTGAAAACTCTCGTTCTTCACTTGTGTCGACTAGACCAACCGTAAAGGACATCTGCGAATCCCATCTCTTGAATTTAATCATATATTTGTAATTCAAATTGGTTTTTACCTCGTCCTTGCTTGTTCTTCGATTGCTTGTAGGAATTGATCCTCGTGATCAGGTCAACCGGGTCTTTGGCATGGTTGATAACGATTTGGTGGTTAGTTCAGCGATTGCTTAATTCATGCATGCTGCGTTCGTAGCCTGGATCGTGAGAGTTGACCATCATCCAATCAGAATTTACCCCTCTCACCGAAAAATCGGGACAACAGAGATCATCAGTTGCGATGCATCTCCCGAGCGGAAGGCCAAGCTTTGCTAAGGGAAATACATGGAGACCTCTGCGGGGCGCACCAGGCCACCCGAGGCCTCGTCTCCAAAACCTTCTGGTAGGGTTTCTATTGGCCTACAACGCTGCGGGACGCGCAAGACCTAGTGCAGCAATGTCAAGGCTGTCAGCGGGCAAGTCACAGCAGCAAGGCGCCCGCAACACCGCTTCAGCCGTTGGCACCACTATGGCCCTTCGCTCGATGGGGGCTCGACCTCATCGGGCCATTCCCAACGGCCAAGTGCAGCCTTCGCTTCGCCTTCGTCATTATCGAGTACTTCTCCAGATGGGTGGAAGCCGAGCTGTTTGCGAAAATAACGGTGGCAGCGGCGCAACGCGTCGTATGGAAAAATATTGTATGTCGATATGGTGTACCCCGCGATATTGTGTCCGACAATGGCACCCAATTTGACTATGGGGCATTCCGAGCGTTTTGCGAAAACATTGGCATAACATTATGTTTCGTATCGGTTGGTCACCCCGAGTCAAACGGAGTAGTCAAAACGGCTTGTAGGACTACCCAAGGGACTGTGGCCGGCGGAGCTCGAGAAAGCACCGTGGGCAATTCACATCTCACCCACAAGAGCAATGGGTTTCTCCCCATTCAAACTGTTATTCGGGATGAATCAATGACTCCATCCGAATTCCAGGCGAAGTCCTTTTGGACAACGCACAGTGCAAGCTTAGAGGATCGAAGCACATCAGTGGACCTCCTGGAAGAACACCGAGTCCAGGCCATCTCAACGATGACGAAGTATGCTGAAGGGGTAGCTAAAGTGTACAACAGAAAATCACGCGTCCGCAACCTTGCACCCGGTGATATAGTATTCAAACGTGCGGCCAACACCACGACCATAGGAAAACTAGAATCCAAGTGGGAAGGCCCTTACATCATCATCGGAAGCACAAGAGTAGGATCGTATTATATCGCAACACCGGAAGGGCAACAGCTCGACCATACGTGGAACGCAAAGACACTCCGAAAATACTACCCGTAGGATACAACCCGGTTGCAGCCGGAGAGTAACTCCACATTTACGAAACTGGAGTTTGTATCAAACTTGTAATGTCAGGTACAAACTTGTAAAGTCATGTACGAATAAATGTATGGAAAAGACACCGCGCGAGGCCCCAAGCCCCGGTGCACACTAACTCCACCTCGAGCGCAGCCTTCGAAGCCGCTCCGTGGAATATAAAAGGACTCCCTCGGAGCCCTATTTTAAAAGGTGCGGGGGACAGCGCAGGCTTCGCCTCCACCTCGGAGTGCAACCTTCGAACCGCCATGGAATAAAAGGCTCCTGAGCCCTATTTTAAAAGGCACGGATCAGCGCCGCCTCCACCTCGGGCCTTGCACCTTCCAAACCGCTCTGCGGAATATAAAAGGGCTCGCTCGGAGCCCTATTTTAGAAGGTATGGGGAACGGCGTAGGCTTCGCTCCACCTTGGAGCGCAGCCTTCGAAACCGCTCCGCGGAATATAAAAGGGCTCTCTCGGAACCCTATTTTAAAAGGTACGGGGGACGACGCAGGCTTCGCCTCCCCCTCGAAATGGGATCTTCAGGTGTACAAGCCAAACCATCTTACATAATATGGGAAAAATTCCCCAAACAATAGTACAACTTACACGCTATACGAAAAGCTCAACAAATACAGTACAGGCACGCGACAATAGTACATACATAAGTGCCACACAAAACTGGAGCGCGAAATACTACTCCCCACTAGACTTCCTCGCTTCGCTCACGACTGAGTCTTCCGGGGCGAAAACGACACCTCGTTTCTCCCAGAATGCGCGATCTCTCTGTGTGCCTTGGCAGCCTTACGTTCCCAGAATTGATGAAACTGCTCCATAGGCCCCTTCGAATTCGCAAACTTCCATCGCTGCCACTTCGCGCCATGGTGCACAACCCCACAGTAGCACAGCTTCAAAGGCCACTTGGACAAAACAACCCGTCATATTTTGTACCGCGGGCTGGCACGGTCGTTTTCACATTTTCACCTTCCGATGGTCGCACACCTCGGCGAGCGGCACAACCAAACCTCACCGGTACAGCCTAGCCAAAGCAATAAGGTAAGCTATAAAAATCATGAGACAGTGCGGTAATTGTTTCTTTTCATTCAAAAGTCAAGGGTTACAAAAAAAACAGCAAACCCCCACATGCCACCGTCCGGCCACGGGACAAATAGTTACAACTCAAAAACTTATGCCTCAAAAAACTGCAGTGGGGTGGAGGGTCACGCCTTGTCATCGGTGGTGGCCCACCGCTGCCTTCGGTATCCCCCACGGTTTTCTCCTTCGCTTTGTGCGCCAAAACATTACGCAGGGAGCTCATTGCTGCATCACGTACGTGCGGCACCCAGAAGGCTTGAGCAAAAGCGTTGCTCGCTTTCTGCACTGCACAATTACCCGTAGAAACCACCGACGACGAAGCAACAGACAGGGTGAGCGCGTCGAGGGCATCCACATGCTCACAGCCGGCCTTCTGCAGAGACACGAAGGCCGCTATCCAAGCCGCCTTCGCGCAATGGTCGCTGTATGCCCGCGCGGCAGGTAGGCAAATCTCACCACCACGCCGAAGTCGGTCAAGCGTTTGGTCGATTTGAGCAACTGTATGTCTTCGGGGCGGGGGGCAAGGCCCCGAGCTCCGTGACTGTATTGTCCATCAGTTCCATCATATCCCAAAAGACACAACAGACCGTCTCAGAGAATTCTCTCACTGCCTCGATTTCCACTTCAAGTTGCCAGCGGGCGCCCGAGCGACTCCACTTCCTCCCGAAGCTTGCCTCGCTCAGCCTCTAGCTCGGCGACCCGTTCCTCAAGCCCAACCATTTTTTCGGTTAGGGCTTCGTGCTCCGAGTGCACCGACTCATTCCTCGAGTGCTCCGAGTTGATCTGCCCTTGGATCTTCGCATAGCCGCAATCAATATTTCCTTCGAGGGCTAGGGACAGCATTAGAGTCTGCACAACAAGCGCCCACCATGAAAAAAAGGGGGAAAGGGAAAGGGACATGCCTTGGCAGCATTCGCCTCGATCGAGCGCAACATCCCCTGCAAAGACATTCCCTCGAACAACCGCTCTATTATCGGAGGGGTGGCGAATCGAGCCACCTCCTCGCATACACGAGCTGCGCCGAGGCCCGGGCTCAGCTTGAAAACGTTCAGGCACAGCGGCCCGACATCGGCCTTAGGTGAAGCCCTGGGAGCAACGGGAACAGCTTGCTCGCCGGACGCCCCCGTACCGGACCGTTCCCCAGTGCCGCCATTGCCGAAGTCGTTCTTCAAACCGCCGGCACCGCGTCACCACCACCAGTAGTTCCTTCGTCACAAGCGGCTATTATATATATATAATGGTCATCCCAGCAGCAACTCGACCAAAGTATTTCAAACAGAACATACCTGCGGCGATTGGGAGCTCCTCAACTAGTGTGTCGGTTGAACAACGCCCGTACACGTGCGAGGGCGTCCCAACCGACGACTCCTCGAGGGCTAAGCTCACCACCTTAAAAGAGCCGGTAGCCCTCGTCGGAGCGTCGGAGGTCACAACGGGGTGCAATGTTGCTATCACCGAGGTCCAAAGGAAGACCCCGTTGAGCACACTTGCTCAACCCGCTCCACAGGGCGGCGAGCTACCTTCGGGCCTTGGAAGGGCGAGTCCACCCTTGCGCATCCTGGCCTGCCAGAATCTCAGGGCCCGCCACATCCAGCTCCTCCAGCACGCGGCATTTCTTCTGTTTCCCCTCATCAGGATCGGGGCGCTCGGCCAAACGGGAGGCTTGATCTGAATACGCCCGGTTGAGACAAGGCTCGCGAATCACAAGTCCTCGTTTCGAGTGCTCCTCCCCAGTGTAGGGCCCCAAAAGTTGCACCGCAACTCGGGCCGCCTCATCGATAGGTAGCACAGCCCGTCACCCTAGTATAAGTTCAGTAAATTGACGATCAAGAGATTTCAAATATAAAAGCAGTACATACCATCTTCCCCACAGGGCAAGTCAAACGAAGGAACACCGCTCCTGGCGGTTCCAAGCTTCACGTCCCATCCACACGCAAGAGGCTATAGCCGAAGCGCGCAAAATTCCTCCACAAGATCCCGAGTGGACAGCCTTCGCGTAACGCTTAGCAAAAGCTGCAGCAGTGCTTCCTCGCGAGAGGTCAACTGAATCTCTGGCGATGGAACAAGTTGAATAGGACCACCGAGGATTGAAGACCATCGCCTGACGAAGACTTACGGTAGAACCACCTTCGGGTCCAGTCCGTTTCCCATCTATTGCGGGATGCGGGCGCAGGCAGGTACCGAAGGCAGCGCATCTTCGGTTGAAAGTTTACGCTCCCAAAGTTGAGTGTTTCTCATGTGTGTCCTTCTTCTTCTTCGGCTAGTAGCGCCCATCATGAAGATACGCGAATAAATGACCTTCTCCGTCGCTCTGGCCGATCGTATAACCCACTCAAAGGCGCCCAGCTTCACAATGGAATTGGGCGTCAGCTGCGCAAGCTCCACCCGGTACAATAGAAGCGCGCAGGACACCAGCTCAATGCAAGGGAACCAGAGCCCCGCGTCCAAGAAGGCAAAAAAATGACTGCCTCGTCTCCCTGAGGCTCCGACACCACCTCCGAACCGGCCGCTCGTACTAGAGACAAGTCAGCAATCTTTCCTTCGTCTACAAACGATTGAAGAATCACCGGAGTAACAACTGATCGACCCAGCTCATTCGTTAGAACCGAGGAGGACCCGCCATCTCGTGAATGCTTCGTCATCACAACAAACACGGCGAAAGAAGGAAACAAAAGACAGAATTGGAAGGCAATCAGATACAGGGTAGCGAAAGGGGGATACCGCATCCCCTATTTATAGCCAACTAACCGTAAAAAACCAAACGACATGAAAAGCGAAGAGACGCGAACCAATTGCAAGCCAACACGTGTACCACACTCTCCCCAACATGAGCAACCGAAACCCTAAAGGTCACACCAATAACACCATTTTTTATAAAACGTAACTGCGCGCCACGACGAGCAAGAACGCTTCGCCAGGCCCTTCGGGAAGAGCGTCGCGGTTTCAGCATTGGCGAAGCACGACCTTGACTGCGAGGGGCTTGTCGTATGGCGGGCCCACCAACCCCAACGGTCAAGGCAAAGCCACCTACGGAGAAGAGCCGAAGCACCCCTGGAGGGTCCTCGGCGCTTCGCGACGCCTGGAGCAGCAGACCCTCCAGGGCACCTCCGGAGAAGGGCCGAAGCACCCCCGGAGGGTCCTCGGCGCTTCGCGATGCCTGGAGCAGCAGGCCCTCCGAGCTACCTCCGGAGAAGAGCCAAAGCACCCCCAGAGGGTCCTCGGCGCTTCGCAACGCATGGAGCGGTAGGCCCTCCGGGCCACCTCCGGAGAAGGGCCGAAGCACTCCCGCAGGGTCCTCTGCGCTTCGCGACGTTCGGAGTAGCAGGCCCCCCGGGCCACCTACGAAGAAGAGCCGAAGCACCCCCGGAGGGTCATCGGTGCCTAGCGAAGCCCGGAGCAGCAGGCCCCCCGGGCCACCTCCGGAGAAGAGCCGAAGCATCCCAGAGGGTCCTCGGCGCCTCGCGAAGCCCAGAATCCTTCGGGCACAGGTAGACCTGGTGCACCAATTAGGTGGACCAAGTGCAGGAAGACCTATTGTGGGCCAAGGCCTAGGTGTAGGGGGAGGAAAGGTCCCTGCAGCCCCTACGCATACAATATTTCTGTAGAAGTAAGATAGTAATGTAAACATAGGGCAATAAATAGGGAGTCAACCCCTCCATGTAAGCGGAGGATTTTTTCGGTGATTGAAGAAAACAATCAGTATGTGTTCACTGGCTGCTGATCCCCTTTTCGATGATCTTTCTGTTCCCTCAAGAGTGACGAAGGTCTCTTTCTCTCTTACTGTTTAGTCTTTGTTTGCTACGACGACGATTTTTGCCCTTTTTTCCTTGGGAAAACGACTTCGATTTTAGCTCCTGCTGGTTGCTGTGAGAATGTAGGTTTACGACGGAATCGATTTTTCACTGGATGGAACGGGGAATATCCATTCAAAAGATTGTACTAGGTACTAGCCTTTTTTTGGATGTTCTGAATCTTGTTCTGCTGCTCTTCAAGAGTAGCATGAATGTTGCAATTTGTCTGATCAGGGAATCAGGCGATTCGAAGCGAGAATGCATTGCAAATTTGCAATACTAGATCTTCATGCTTGATTAATTTTACCTGCTCAATTCTTGTTCCCATTTCTCAACGAAAGAAATCCACTTTTGACTCCATGAACTTATGACCTGAGCTCGGTCTGTCTGTCTTAGTTGTCTATATAATGTACACGCACATGTTGAAATGGTTTGATCCTTAACATCCATTGGATCATGCGGGACACTGTATCTCACCATGCAAATGATCCTCTGGCATTATGGGTCAGGGTCAGTTCGAACCGCCCCGCGCCACTCCCACTGCTAATTCATTCTCCCAAATTGCAGCAAAATAGTAATGTTGTGGTATGCACCCTCTCATGACAGTCCAACTAGGAAGAATTTTGCAAATTCAAACCTCTTTGATTTTCTATCTAATTGGAACGGAATAAATCTGACTAGTGAGTGTTTGGTCGAAGAGAGACATAAGCATACAACCCTAAAATATGTATGCTGCACTAACCGATCTTAATTTAGGCTGTCATTGTCCCAACTTACCCTAATTTAGGTTCAGCTTTGGCCACCTAATGGACCAATGCCAAATAATGAGGATCATATGATCTCCACAATTTAGTTGCTAGGCCACTAGCAATGTCAAAGCTAGGGATGCAACATCTCGTGGACCATGTCCAGAGGGGCTCTGGCTTGGCCGGGGTTGGTCCATGGGGTCGGCGCACCAAGGCTCTATGGGCCCACGGGATAGAGCCATCGGATAAAGCCATGCGCAATACAGCAGGCGATAGGTTCTTCACTTCACTGTCACGTTATAGATGCATTATATATATTTTTCTTCATAATGTTTATCATCTTATTCTCTCTTTAGATGGGATCCAAAACTAAATAAAATGCTATATATTTTTCTCTCCACCATACACTCTTTTTCTATTTCACTTGCAACTGGCTCCACATGAATTACTATTTGCTTGACATCGGTGCAAGTAGATGCACCGATTCCATAGTCTCTTTACTAGCACCGATTCCTATGTTATCTCTCCTCTTCTAGCCACCGGTTTGAATGCATGGCCTAAGCGCCACCGTCACCTAACACGTCTGGGCGAGCGTCTAAGCGCCACCGCACCTAACAGCGCTGGGCGAGCGTCAGCGTGTGAGCGAATCTTGCACGACTGTGGGGGAGGCAGGTTGGGTATCTTGGACGACTTGCGCGGTTGTGCACTAGGCGTTATCTCCGCCTGGTTTCCATCTCCCTGTTCCACTCAAAAAAAAATTTGTTTCTAATTTTGATGATTTGATTTTAGGTCAGATGCCAAATTTTTTAATGTCACATTGAAGAGTTCGTATCTGAAATAACTGTGCATACATAAAATGCCATGTTTTCACGTATGTTTCGACTCAGTGTCGATCAAATGTAGTCTTTTCGGTTAAATCTCTTTTTTTTGTTGGGATAACGTTTAGTAATAACTGTAACGGATGTGACGGTTAGAGATAATTTGCCCGAAAAGAATTTGTAGGATGAATATTTGTAGGATGAATTGTGGCTGATTCCTACTACTTAAAAATTAGAGTTGGTGGTCGTCGTCTTCTCCACTCTTCTACTACTGTTCATCTTTACTGATGTGTTAGTCGCGTTATTAGCAAACTATCTCATCGCATCGTGCGCTCCCTGCTCATCCTATCATGGCATCGCCTGCGATGTTGTTTGCGCTTCCTCCTCCCATCCGTCCTCACCTCCACTCCCCGCTCTTCTGCTTTGCTCAGCGCACATTGACGAATTGAGATATATTATATATACTTAATTGATAAATGATTACATTCATGAGATGTTTCGTAGCAACACACGAGCACTTAACTAGTTTGCCTAAAAAAGAATTGGGAAATGCTTATGCACTTAACTAGTTTGCATCCAAACGCCTCCTCCTCAAACCACCGGACGAAAAGAAATGGTTATCCGCATGTTGCGTCGCCACAACATGTGCATCGTTCATGTACAATGAAAAAATCAACAACCATCACGTTTGCCTAAAAAGAATGGGAAATGCTTATGACTCTTGTCCAACAACCCCCTCCGATGACGACTCTACTTGGTCCGCTGCCTCCTCCTATCGGCCCCGTGCGCCGCCTCCTTCCTCCTCCGACGGTCCCAACGCCCTCCTCCTCAAACCAGCTGGACGAAAAGAGAGCGAGAGAGTGAAGGGGAGCGAGCATCCGCATGTTACGTCGCCACAACATGTGCATCGTTCACGTGTACAATGAAAAAAATCATGTGTATAGCAGCGCCGAAAAGAATTATCACTAATCAGTGACTAATAGTTTTATAAACTATAGTATTTCTAATGCCATAGTATTTTTGAAGTTTTTAAAAATCCACTCAGGACCTCTCATCCTCAAAACCGACCGACGTCTTGCAATTCGCTCGTTGTGCAGCGTTAGGCTTCTAATCACATACGTTAAGAGACTTTGTTGAAATAGATAAATATCCCGCTCATGCCTTATGTATACCATGTGCTAAGCAATATTATGCACTACTGGCTTCATTTATGGCGTCGTCTGACATTTGCTAACATCTATAAAGATTTGATCGTCCATGTATAAAGTATTGGGGGCTTCTAAGTGCAGCTACCGTGTATTGTTTGTTACATGTGCTTGCTTTTAATCTTCTTACGGTGGTTAGTTAACGAAAAAAATTAAAAGGAAAGTACCGCATTGAAACCACAATTTTTTTTAACAAGGAAAGAACCAAATTTTTATAGAAAACTAATAACCGAAAACCGTAATAGCCAAATACATCATGGTTTTTCCAAAAAAAAACTGTAAAAAAAAATTGTGGTATTCAGTACATATCGTAGTATTTCATGCTAGCTACATAAAAAACTGTAGTGCACACTGTAGTTTTCAAATACTGCAACATCCAAACATTCACTTTGCATGCTTGTAACAAGAGGAAATGACTGTTTTGTAGTTAGCAGTGCCCAGTACAAGGAGGCAAACAATACAAAACCGGGAAAATTTGATCAGTAGCGTTACAATGATGTATGAATTAGGAAAAAAAAATCTAATGTAAGGATGACAGGTGGGCCATAGGGCTGACACATCGATATCATTTTTCAACTTGTGGCATCTTTGTAGTGTTGCTGGGTAAATTACCCCTACAAAAATCAGCATTCCTATAGAAAGGAAAAGAAATATGAGCAAAAAGGAGGAATGTGGTTTTTCGCATATATAAGCTGGTACGTCTACTATCACCACTGTCAAATGTGCTTTGAGATTGATAATTTTTTTTCAATCTGTTATCCCATCTTCTAATAATTGAAGGTCCCTTGTATGAATCTTAAGACACTTTTAGGGTTTATTTGGATATACTGTGATCCGAATCAATCTCTTCTGATTAACTTAGAATTTGATTCAAATCCCTTACAATTCAAAGGGATTGGTTCTAATATCTCTTTATCCAAATAAACCCTTAAATGTTAAGATAGTGCATGTACCTATATGTACAAATGGTTTTGCATTTTTTGAAAAGGAGTTTCATCTTTTTCCAACACATACGCATGGACTATTGAATTTCGAAGAAAAATCAACATTGTACTTTGCTGAGGACATATTGTGTTGGAAAATGCAATTTCTCTTTTCATTATCGGTTTTCCACCTAGTAGTGTACTATATTGTGTTGGAAATGCAATTTCTCTTTCATTTTTAGTTTTCCACCTGGAAGTGTACTAAAGGTTGATGGAGAGTGACGTACGTACCCAGCTGCTGATGCGGCTATTCTTCAGAGTTCAGGCCCTTTACTTCTGACCTTGTGTGGCAGCATTGGTAGGACCAAGTTTGACTTTGACTATAAAATTTGAGAGAGAGATGTAGTAAAGAGTAACAGGAAAAAGTTAAGAAAACAGTACAATAAGATATTTTCACACATTACTCCTCTGTATGTTTCAAACTCATCCACTTATTCACTCTATCTCTTCGGCTTCTATCCACCTCCAACCACTCACTCCTATCCACTCACTACCGATTGCTTTCCTCTTCCATTCCCCTTCTCCCCACTTCCTCCATAGTGGCTCCCCACAGCAGCTCCCTAAACAGCCCTCGATGCGCCGATTCTTTGGCGCGCCAGCACATCCACATCCCCCACTCACGCCGCCCCACGCTCTTGGCCCGCTGTTGGATCAAGAATAACCGACTAGAGGGGGGTGAATACGAGGTTTTTAAAACTTATTGACAATTTTAGGTTTTAAGTAAGATAGTTCTACTCAAAGCTTTCTTGCACAATAAAGGAAATAAACCTATTATGCTACTAAAGATAAAAGAACTAAAAATAAAACTAGGTACTCTCATAGCTAAGCTTATACAAGCACACTAGAAAAGTAAATGCAAGATAGTAAAGACAAGAATTAACCGCAATGAGATAATGAAGTTTTTCCCGTAGTATCGAAGACTTGTCACCTTCACTAGACCACGTTGAGGAAGCTTGAGCTAATCAAGCTGGCTCTACAAATTAAATCGTCCCTCGATTTCACTAGTGGTTGTTCTTCCTCCATTCCGGAGATAGTGAACATCGAACCAATCATAATTATGATGCAGGGCCTCTTCACAATCTTCTTGAAGAAATCGCCATACAAACTCCAGCCAAGCCGTCTAGGTGTTGACAAATACTAAGAGTAATAGATCGTGATCTTTGCAACAATCAAGTGCTAAGGATCAATCTAAAATGAATGCACTTAAATTTTGATCAACCACCTTACAATGAATGCAATGAGAGTGTATGAAGTGTGGAGTGAATGCTCTAGGCTTAAAAGATGTTAAATGAAGTCTTTTATCCTGTCCTAGAGCAGGCGGTGGAGTATTTATACCCCCACAACCAAATACGACCATTGGAGATAAATTACACTATTTTTCAGCAATTGCGGTAGTACCGCCGTTATAAACTCGTTAGTACCGCTCGTTTAGAAAAGCACTGTAACGGCTAGCTCAAAGACATTAAATACTTCTGAAAGAGCTGCTGGGAATTCAGCGCGATACTACTGACATTGATTAAGCGGTAGTTCCACTTATCGGTCATACCAGAGTACAGGGGCGGTACTAACGGTTCACTTTGCGGTCCAAAAGTGTGCTTTCTGGAAAAAATTTACCGCTGTCTAATCTTCCGTATATCCGGGTTGCGGCAGTTCCGCACAACATGTGGTCATACCGCGATGCGGTAGTTCCGCCAAGAAAACTTCGGAACTACCGTTCACCGGGTGATCGAAAGGTGTCGTTCTATAAAAAACATACCGCCAATAAGATTTAGGTATGACTGGGTTACGGTAGTACCACACCACTATCCCGGTCATACCACAGTGCGGTAGTACCGCCAACAAAACGTCGGTACTACCGATTTTTGTGGGGAAAACATGGTTAGCTTCAAACAAACTCTAAATGCATGCATGATCCTAGATTGATCCATATTGCACAAGAACATGCTATTAAGCTACTAGTCATGATCCCTTTTAAATAGTACGATATTTAACCTACAATCCGGTCTTCCACCCTTTTCTCCTTAGAGCGATAAAAGCAAAAAGGATCCTAGACTACTTGTACATTGTCTTTGAACTATATTGATTTTAATGTTGACATTTAGCATGCATGTCCACATTGTTGTATTCACCATTGAGACCAAACCTTGTAAATACTCAATAAACATATTAGTCTCATATTCATATATTATCATTAATTACCAAAATAATTTTTAGGGGTCTAGATGCTTTCACCCGCACCCAGCCTGGCTCCCCCGCGCCCCTGCGCCCCCTCGGCCCGACTCCTTGCGCCGTGCTCGATCGGCTCACTGCCGGCTGCCTTAGCTCGCACTGCGCATGGTCGCATCCACCTTCTCGACCTACCATGGCATCGCGCCAGCACTGCCTTGGCCGGGCTTGGTCTTCTTGCGGCGCCGACAAGCCCTTCGGGAGTGTCCCATAGTGTTGCGACACAAATAAAAAATGTTGCACACGAGGGGGAAAATATTGCATACGAATTTATGAGATGTAGCACCTTTTTTTTTTGATATGTTGGCATCCTCCATATATTTTGTATGTGCTTGATTCTGAGAATGTTTGTGTTGTTTTGATTCTGAGAATGTTTTGTTTGCTTGATTCTAAGATTTTGATGTAATGTTTCATACGAGTGTTTGATATATTGCAACAAGAGGAAGAAAATATTTGCATTGCTCTTTCTTAGGTGTTGCACCGGACCTGGACCGTACCGTGGGAAGCCTCCCATTGTATGTTCGAGCCTTAGTTGCACCCTAAAAATTAATATGGCATCCAAAAAAGGGTAAAAGTTAGTCAGATAACAGAATAACCTCTCTTATTAAAGTATCTCTACTACTTAAAAACTAAAGTTGGTGGTCGTTCGTCGTCCTCACCCTCCCACTCTTGTCCCTCTTTACCGATACGTGGGGCACGTTATCAGCAAACTATATTCTCGCATCGTGTGCTCCCTACTCCTCCTCTCCTGGCATCGCCTACGATGCCGCCAGCTCCTCCTCTCCGCTCTCGCCTCCACCCCCGCTCTTTGACTCTGCACCGCGCACCCCCTTCCCCCCTCCCGGTCGTCGCTTCTATCGTCTGGATTTGGACGGGCCTCACTTCCTTCTCTCCGCCCCCACTCTTTTGCTCTACTCCACGCGGTTGACGAATTGAAATATATTATATATACTTTAATTGATAAACTATTACACTCATAAGATATTTTGTAGCAATGCACAGGCACTTAACTAGTACTGTACTAAAGTTGTCATTTAAGTACAACTAATGTATAATCTAAAAAAAGTACAACTAATGTATGCATCACATATGGAGTAAATACTTGCCTGATCTGTATTAGTACCATTTTTTTAGAACATTTCTATTGGTAGTATAGTATCATGGACATACTTAAACACAATTTTAACACACAAATTTAATGGTATACTCGCAAAGATTTGATATACAAAATGCATGGACACTTGACAGTAATATTGCATAAATGATGAAATATTTACTGTAGAAGAAACACATCGTAGCAATTGATATGGGATTTTGCTCTTCGATTGGACGATGAAAATAATCTCTAATATATAGTAGTAGATTCTCCATATTGAACCATTTAACACAGGTGATCCATTTTCGTTGCATGTTCTCATCCATGATGCAACCTACGCGCGACAGTAGTTTATTGCTTGGGAAAAGAAAATTGCTGCACATGCATGATGTAATCAGACACCAAGAAATAAATATATCCTACAGAGGTTTAGACCAGGGAAGCAAGGTGCAAATACTTAATTGGCATGGCAATACTTAATTAGTTGTATCACTAGATTCTTGGATTTTGCCAAGGGCATGGATATAAAAAAAGGAAATGTGGAGGGAAATAGAAGCTTAAACACCCAACCTAATTCTGCAGAGTCGGGAGTTCCCACGTTGAAAGTTGAAGACCATTCATCATGTAACAAATGCAGCATATACCACCTCTGTTTTAAATTTAACCGGCACATCATTAGACAAAGATGGTTTTGTTCTGTAGATGCTCGTCATTTTGGTTTTTTAAGGCAACGTTCTGTCCCAGGTACATTTGGTAACCCCATCAATCCGATGGAAACACAATTAGCAAGGCTAACCTTTTATGAAAAGTAAGCCAGAAGCCCATTCTTTTCCGATGCATGCAGGAGGGATTGTTTGATTCATGAGCTAATGAATCAAGCTAAAATTTGGCGTAGCTAAAATTTGGATAAAACTAAAATTTTACGAAATGAATGTTATTTGGATTGTGGCCAAGTTAAAATTTGGTGTTACCAAAATTTGAGTGGGTGATTTCCCCACTTTCGAATTACCCGTATATGATATTAGATTTTGTTGATATTATCAAATTTTTATTGATATTACTAAATATTGATAGCAAACTAACGATAATCAATTTATGTTAGTGTTACTAAAATTTGGTTTCGTGCGCAGAAACGAATCGACACCCTATGTAAATTAGACCGTTAGGAGCATGGTTCTTTCTGACGTACTCCTAGTCAATTATTGTGCCGCTAGTAAATTACTGTGACCGATTTGTACGTTGACCTTAAATGACCATCCCGCCCAGCCAAAACCTAGTGACAACGAGCAACGCAACATCCACCCCACTCCATCCGTCGCAAACGGCAAACGCCACCGGATTCACTGGACCACACCACACGCGCTCTCTCGCCGCGCCCACGGTAGCAGTAGCAGCCACTTCTCCTCGTTCGCGCTGCGCATTTGCACACTTGGACCCTACCAGATGGATGGATCGAAGTATTTAATCATGATTAGGTCATGTTGCAATTGCAATTCCTCTCTCTAGTTTGCAATTGTGGCATTGTGCTGTCTCTCTCTCTACCCCGCAGGCCCGGCCCTCAGAAAAAGAGGAGAGATAAAGGACGCAAAGAAAGAACACCCACTTTACCTTCTCTCCTTCCCCAAAAGAAGAGAGAGAGAGAGAGGATCCAAGAGGATTGGGTTGGGTTTGCTTAGGATTCCCAAGAATTCCATTCCAAAGTAGCAGAGAGCGTCCTTGAATCTTGGGAGTCAGTGCACGCCTGCTCCCTCCCTGCTCCAGGGAAAGCAAAGCAAAGCAAATCTTGGGGATTTTTTTTTCTTCTTCTTGGTTAGTGGTGGTGGATTGGCTCAGCGACTGGGGGTTGGATTGGAGGTGTGGTTCGGGGTGGGAAAAGTTTGGGAGTGGTTAGTTCTTGGCTTCTTGTAAGGCGCCCGGTTGGCTCGTGCCATTAAAGGCAGCGCCTTTGGTTCTCTCCCTCTCCCTCTATCTCGCTGCAGATTGGTGCCTACCCGGTGGTTGGGTTGGATTCCGGCTCCTGGGGGAGCTCTTTCCATTCGATTGGCGTTGGAAAGGCGCCTCCTTTCCTGCGTCTTCCTGCAGAATTTCGTGCTGGCCCCGGCGCCAACAGGTTCTTGGGTTCCGAATCTCGCCGTCGGCGCCGCTTTCTCCGCTGCTTTTGGTGTGAGGAGTTGGTTTCTTGGAGGATTTGTGATGTTTCTTGGGAGGGATTTGGGCGCCTGGATGGGACGGATTTGAGCGGTTTTGAAGGAAGAGGAAGAGAGAGAGAAGAAGAAGCGGAGAGGTTCTGATTTGGTGGTATGTGCCATGAGGAAGCTCTTCTTCTCCGAGTTGACCGCCTGCAAGGAGACCAAGCTCCACTCCGCCCCACACTCATGGCTGCCCCTGGAGAAAGGGAAGCTCTCCAAGTTCTCCGGCCACTCCAGCTCCTCCATGTAAGCATTCTTGGTTCACCATCTCTAATTTCTTGCTTGATGTTGCAGCCTGCAGGATGCTTCTCTAGTTGTTGCTGAATTCTGTTGCTTAGTTAGTTGTCTGGTCTTTGTGTAGAGAAAAGCAAAATTCAATTTTTTTGGTACTGCTTGTTGGTTTTGGTGTGAAGAGCCGGCTGATTGAGATGTGCATCCTTTTCCCCTGTTGTTTGTGATGCAGAGAATCTCTGATGAAAATGCCGGAGCCGGCGGTTCTGCCGCACTTCAAGCCCGCTGACTACGTCGACATACTGGCTCAGATACATGAGGAGCTGGAGTCTTGCCCTCCCGATGAGAAGTCGTGTCTGTACTTGCTCCAATTTCAGGTTTTCCGTGGGCTTGGGGAGGCCAAGCTGTCGCGGATGAGCCTCCAGTCTGCGTGGGAGAAGGCCAGCACGATACATGAGAAGCTGATATTCGGGGCGTGGCTGAAGTACGAGAAGAAAGGTGAGCAGGCGATATCGGACCTTCTTAGCTCGTGCGGCAAGTGCTCTCAGGAGTTCAAGCTGCTGGATTTTGTCTCACAGATCTCCACTGAGTCACATGAGATAAGCTATGATGAGGAGTCTGATGAATTTTGGGGCTCTCCGGTGGTTCATTTCTGGATAAGAGATGACATGATTGCATGTGATCGGCGAAAGCTTGCAGCTTTGTCAACCCCACTGTATGCGATGCTTAATGGCGGTTTTAGGGAATCACATCTTGAAGTCATTGACATGTCCCGAAATGGCATCTCCCCTATTGGTATGCAGGCAATCAGTAAATTCAGCCTGTCAGGAAGACTACCATATTTGTCAGCAGAAGTTATATTGGAACTACTTGATTTTGCTAATAAATTCTGCTGCAAGGGCCTCAAGGATGCTTGCGAGCGAAAGCTTGCTTCTTTTGTGTGTTCGAGGCAAGATGCTATAGACTTCATGGAGTGTGCTCTTGAGCTGTGCTGTTCCATCCTTGCTGCTTCATGCTTGCAAGTGCTCTTGAATGAACTTCCAGAGTGCTTGAATGATGAACAAGTGGTTAGGATATTCTCCTGTGCAAATAAGCAGCAGAGATCAACGATGGTTGGCAATGCATCTTTCTCCCTATATTGCCTTCTTAGTGAAGTCTCCATGAGCACAAGTGCAACATCGGATGTCACTGTAAGCTTCTTGGAAAAGCTGGTGGAGTCAGCATCGGATTCTAGACAGAAGCAGTTGGCCTTGCATCAGCTCGCATGCACAAGGCTGCTAAGGAAAGACTACGCTGAAGCTGAGCACCTGTTCAATGACGCCTTTACCGCTGGCCATCTCTACTCGGTAGTGGGTTTGGCTAGATTGGCCTCTCTGAGGGGTAATAAACATTTTTCTCTTAAGTTGCTTGACTCCGTCATGTCATCTCATTGGCCTCTCGGGTGGATGTATCAAGAGAGGGCACTATATTTGGATGGTGACAACAAGTTGGAAAATCTCAATAAGGCTACCGAGTTGGATCCTACCCTTACATATTCCTATATGTTTCGAGCGGCATCTTTGATGAAAAGGCAAAGTGTTGAAGCTGCTCTGATGGAGATCAACCGGATCCTGGGATTCAAGCTGGTTCTGGAATGCTTAGAACTAAGGTTCTGTTGCTACCTTGCTCTTGAGGATTATAGAGCCGCCTTATGTGATGTCCAGGCAATCCTCACGCTTGCTCCAGATTATCGTATGATTGGTGGTCGGGTGGCTGCGAAGCAGCTGCGTATGCTTGTGATGGAGAATGTAGAGCAATGGACGACTGCTGACTGCTGGATGCAGCTTTATGACCGGTGGTCATCCGTGGATGATATAGGATCCCTCTCAGTCATATATCAAATGCTGGAGTCAGATGCTGCTAAAGGTGTTCTGTACTTCAGGCAATCTTTGCTCCTTCTCAGGTAACTTAATTAGTTTATGTTATTGCACAGAATAATAGTTGGCATTATTTAGTTTGATACAGTCCATGTCCGTCAATAATTGGCATTTTAGATGCTACAGCACATGGTTTGCATGCCTGGCATGTCTTGCACCTACTAGTGTGTGGAAGTATCTGGAATGCCAAATCAGCAGATGGCTGATCAGCATAGTTGCACATGCCTCCTGTGCTAACTTACATCATGACCTAATTCTTTAGCAGTAATATCTGGGATGTTAGGATTAATACAATTTCATTTTGTTTTTTCCAGATTAAATTGTCCAGAGGCTGCAATGCACAGCTTGCAACTTGCTCGTGAGCATGCTGCAAGCCAACATGAACGGCTTGTTTACGAAGGATGGATACTGTATGATACTGGCCACTGCGAGGAAGGATTGCAGAAAGCGGAAGCATCCATTGCAATACAAAGATCATTTGAGGCATTCTTTCTAAAAGCTTATGCTTTGGCTGATTCGAGTCTTGACCCTTCAACCTCAGCAACAGTTGTATCGCTTCTTGAAGATGCATTACGGTGTCCCTCAGATAGACTTAGGAAGGGTCAGGTAAGGTTTTTTTCTTCTTCCACATCTTTTTCTCAATTCTACTTAGTTAAATAGACCATGCATTATAAGGAGTTCTGTCCTGTTTCTTCTGTGACATGTTGCAAATGTAGAGATCCAAGAGGTCTTATACCAAAAACAGGAATATTGTCGCAAAATCTGCTGAAGTACACAGAAAGGGGTTTTTTTGGGCTATTGGCAAATTATGAAGTGGAACTTTGTTGCCCTGTTTGTTGAGTTGTCTTGAACTCCCGCTATTGCTTTCATACTATATGCATTTGTTCATTTGCCAAATATCTAGGTAGCTCTTTATGGTTTAGATCAGGTGTTGCTGTACTTATGTTAGAAGTTCAGATGTCCTATTCATTGTTTGCATTTAGTAATGGGAATGGCATTCTCACTATTAAAAATGGTTGTCCTGGTGCTCCTAACTTGGCAACTGATCAACTGGGTTCTTGAGGGCGCTCTAATAGTGATTTGATTTCCTATCAAGTGGCTAGCCTATTTTCTAAATTAGAACATCTGATACCATCCATGGTACTCAGAATTGCCAATTTTACAATATGGATGAGTGGATAACCCTTTTCAATAGCCACTCAAGAAATTCATAGTCACCTTAGCTACATGAACTGAGTGACCGGCCTTTGTGCATCAACTTAAGCTGATACCTTGAAAAATATTTCTATAGCGCAGCTTGATCCAGGTTCATATATAGATGTATCTGTACTTTTGTAGCATTGTAGTTTGAGATGTTCAGAAAGAATGCATCTTATACATATAATTGTTTAACATCTTATAGGCTCTGAACAACCTTGGAAGTGTTTATGTGGATTGCGGGAAGCTAGACCTGGCAGCTGAATGCTACATCAATGCCCTAAAGATTGGCCACACCAGAGCTCACCAAGGCCTTGCCAGGGTCCATTTCCTTAGGGACAACAGAACCGGTGCATACGAGGAAATGACCAAGCTAATAGAGAAGGCCAGGAGCAATGCATCAGCATACGAGAAGAGGTCTGAGTACTGCGATCGGGAGCTAACAAAGCAGACCTGCAGATGGTCACCAAACTCGACCCTCTGCGAGTCTACCCCTACAGATACCGTGCTGCTGGTAAGCACTGCTACCTGCCTAGCATATCTAGTTTTCGGTATGACAGAGAAGATGTGACATGATTACAACCACCAGCTTCAAAGAAGATTGAAACTTGGGATATAAAATTCTGGTCGCAGTAGTATAATTTATTAGTAGATGTAGCTCATCTGTGCCCAACTCCCAGAGGTTTGTGACTAACCAACTACCCTAGTTCCTAACATGAGCTGGTAAGTAGTCAATGTTATTTGCCATATTCTATGCTCAACTTGATCAGTAGGTGTACAACCATATATTTCATTCAGTATCTAAATTAGCTCTTCTGTTTAATGTTCTCATGCCTCTTATGCTGACGTGGACTCTGGTCTGATTTGGTCCTCAGTGCTGATGGACAACCACAAGGAGAAAGAGGCCATCGCGGAGCTGACGAAGGCGATTGCCTTCAAGGCGGACCTCAACCTGCTCCACCTTCGTGCCGCTTTCCATGAGCACGTCGGCGACATCTCGAGCGCCCTCCGGGACTGCCGCACAGCCCTCTCTGTGGACCCCAACCACCAGGAGATGCTCGAGCTTCAGCACCGGGTGAACAGCCAAGAACCCTGAGCCCATTGTTGTACATACAGGAGCCTCTCATAGCCAACAATACCAGTGTATGTTTTATACCATACACAGCAGGTCATTGTGAGGATAGTAGCCACTTAGGTCCCTGCCCCCCAAACCAACCCATTCCTTGTGTCCTTAATTAGATATGTTGTTCATCATAGTGTCCTTTTTAGTAAATTATTGTCATTTGTGATTAAGCCTCCTAATTGTATTCTCCATGTGCCCCAAGCCCATGCTGCCGAAAAAGTTTTGACTATCCCATGTGTAAATGGAATGGAAAAAGAATGGAGAAGGTTGTGTAGGTGTCGGCGCAAAACTGTCAAACCCTGCAGCTTGCTAATATTACATTGATTGCACATGTGCCTGTTGGCTACTGATTATAAACTCAATAATCAGAGGAATGCCATGTGGATAAGAAAGTGTTCTTTGTTTAGCAGTCATCATCAGTCAGTCATAAGTGTTCTTTGTTTAGCAGTTATCATCAGTCAGAATTTGCATAAGTGTTCTTTGTTTAGCAGTTATCACTGAATTTGCATCCAGTCAGTGCTGCCATGATTGGAGATTTGGAGTGAAGACTGAAGAGTAAAGACTGAAGACTAAGGAGTAGAGCATCACATTCTGAAACTGCATGGTCCATGAATGATGAATATGATTATCTGCAAGTGTAGCGCAGAGGAAAATTTTGGGATTCCTTTTTTTCCGTAAAAGTGAGCAGCAATATTGGCTGATGTATGTGACGTTTAGCTGTTCTGATTTGACTCGAGCACCTGACCAGGGGATTATCTTCCCTGATGCGTCATGGATGATAATGATGCCGTATGCAAGCCGGTCCAGGCCTCTCTGACGAATCAGACGACTGGGTAAAAAGAGGCATCTGCACTTTCAGACTTCCAGTACCACGCAAACCTAGGATTCCAATATGCTGCTGTCCTGGAGTAACTGCATACAGGCCACTCGACAAAAATGGACGGTCCGGATGGATCTCTGTGGACGACTGGAAAGGTTGTTTTTTTATTAAAAAAACACTTCCACATGTTTTTCACAGAACTAAAAAATACCTGATTTTTTCAGCCACTCAAGATTTTCAGCCTAACCGAGAAACAATTTAAAATCCGTATCGCTAAAACTAACATCAAAATGTGTTTTAGCAGAATATATTAACAAAATTTGAGATCCAAACAACCACTAAGATAACGTACAATTTTGTGTTACACTTGCACTCTGTTGATAGCATCACGCATGCCCTTTTTCTTGGTTTGCCTGACAATTGCAATAAAGATGATTTCAGCATCTATCAACAAGATACCAAGACATGTATATGAATATGATCTCCATGATTTCCAAAGGTGGATTAGGTAAATGATAGGTATAACCATCCACGCAGAAATGACAAAGTTTGGCCTTTTTGGCCCTGTGCCCATCGACAAATGTCAAAAAAACGTCCAGGAAACTCATGTCATGGATAGCGGCCGTTCCCAACTTTTCTGATGGATTCATCTTAAAAAAACTTTTCTGATGGATTTTCAGCAGCAAGCTTCCAGTGAGAGACACATGTGAGAAAAGGAATCTTAATTCGTTGAATCGTTTACAGGTAGTACCTATCAGATGAGCATGGAGTGGAGAGGATAAGAGAGCTTAAGGTGAAAGTGTCACGATCCCGCGACTCTACTGGCATCACACCAGCGAATTTGATATTAATCGTAGCAGATTGGTTGGTAGAGAGAGGAAACTTGGAGAGGAAGGAGAAGGAAATAAGTTTGGGAATATTGTTCTTAATTCACCGATTCCCTCATCGGGATCGCCTTAGTATTTACATAGGACTGAAGACACCCCTCACGACCATGGCCCGAGCCGCCGCCCCCCACCCCACTCTACACGTGTGGTTTGTCGTCATTTAATGTGAAATTTAGAAATAAAATTTAAAATTGATGAAATTTAAGAATAAATTTTGAGAGACTTCATAATGAAATTTGTGAATTACATGACGCGTCGAATTTGGTTACGTGCCATAATGAAATTTGTGAATTACATGACGCGCCGAATTTGGTTACGTGCATTAAGAACGACAGCATACACAAATCAACAAACCGAAAATCGCAGTGTAGTGACGTGGGTTACTAATGGAAACAAAAAAAGGTTATATACAATGGTGAAGACTTAGGCGAGTGTTTGGTATAAGATATGTGCAGAGGCATTTTCGCCTGAGTCGATTAAGGGCTGAATCGTATGATGTATTTCTAGACTAGTAAACCGTGCAACCACAAATCTAGTATGAGATAGGTCTGGCCAGCTACTTTGCTCAGTTTCCAGTATAGACCCTGCACATAGTGGTAGGTATGGAATCGAGAAGGGTGAGCGACTCCCTAACAATGGAGGGTCCATCATTTAAAATGTAAAGGAACATTCTAGGGGTGCCATGTAACAGTCACTGTCCTAGTGTTGAGTGGTTCTCCGCCAAAGCGAGTTAAGTGTCAGGACTAGGTATTGGAAAAGCATTGTTATGATTGTCTCCGTCGCACGTCTAAGGAAGCATATCATGTTTGATATTATGAGTTGATCATATCTTGTGGATAAATCTATACAACCTCTGTAGAATGTATAATCTATTCGAATAGTCATGCCCTGGATTGTGGGTATTGTGCAAAAAACCACACTTGATTAATTTTAATAAAATATGGATGGAGACTTGTTAACATAAAACTGGTTGTAGCGAGATATATGTGGATGAAACCTTATGAGATAAAACTTGTTTTAATCAAAACTTTGGTTTGAAGTTAAAATGGCTAGATCATAGGTTTAAAAAATAATTATAGTATTTGAGCAAACCTTCTTTGTGCTAAAATAACCATAAGACTCATAGTTCGTTAAGCTTTGCATCTATATAATTGTATTTTGGTGTGAGGACCTGCTGAGTACATTCGTACTCATTGTTGCTCAAATATGTAGATTCAGACTATGAAACTGAAGAAACGGTGTATGGATACTTTTATGCATCCGGTTATTCCCAGTTGATTGCATGTGGCAAACTCTTGGAGACCATTTCTTGTTTATTTATCTTCCACTATTATTTACTCTTCGATCTCGTTAGCTCATCGGCCCTAAGGCCTATTTATAAGGTTTCTGTAATATTAAGTGCTATTTTATCTATACACATGAATGGATGTAATATCTGTCTATAATTGTATGATGTGAGCTAGCTACTAATATTGTAACTAGCTTGGTATACACAAAGCATCTGGATGCAAATCCGGACTCGACATTACGCATGGCCCAACATTGAAACCCAAATAACACACACTCACACTAGCCTACAGATTACTTGCTAAGACTTGGGGGTTGTTTGGTTGTCACCAAGAGCAACATGTCTGAGGGTAACCTGAACTTACTAGAGAATTTGTCTGATCAAGCATGCCACAAATTCAAGGTAGTGTACGGTTGATGACTCGCGACCATGTCTGAGTGGATACATGAGTCAAACGGTGTTTGGCTCAAGATTTGCCTAGGTATGTTAAACAAAAAATAATAATAATAATAATAAAGTTCCATAAATCACAAACGACAAGTGGGTTCCTTTTTTTGTCTTATATAAGAGCGGTGATTACACTTAGGCAGATTAGGGAGGAGCTAGAGATGAGCTCATGCGACCGATTTGCTAGGCCTAACTTCGGCTGCAACACTCAGACAAGAATACTCAGGCAGGAATCCTCGGGATGCCGGCCAAACAACCCCATCGGGTTAAAGGCATGGAATTTTGGCTCAGGGTAGCAACGCCCATCGCAACAACGCGTGAGGCCTTATATATGCACAAGAGGCAAAGAAAACTAAATAATATCCATATAACACATATATATGACATTGTGACAATAAGCTCCTGATCTGATCTGCTTCCTGGACACTGAAGGTTTCACGAGGAGCCTAGCGAAACAGAGCCTTAGATGGTTACCACTACGTGTCATTTATTCGCGGATAAGATCGTTATAGAATTGTTGGGCAAACTTTATCAAGGATTTTCTTGCTGAATTTTTTTAATCGCAACTTCGTCTCGGCCTACTTCAAGGGATCAAGTGGCATAAGACGATCAGTAGTATATAAACCAGATACAACGACAAGCTTATGCCGTTAAGGCGTCTTTGCCATTTTGGCGTGCCCACCGTTTGCAAATTAGATAGTCGTAGAATTGGTGGATATCCTTCACTAATAATCTTCTAGCTAATATTTTTGGTCAAAATTTACTCCAGTGAACTAGCTAGCTAGCACACGATGATTAGCCTACCCAAACACACTTTTTCAAGATGAACAATGAAACTCGATTTTAAAATACCGAGATGTTCCTTCACCTTTAGGTAAATGCTCTAGCTAACACTGCAACTCCTCGTCTAATCATGGATAAACCAATTTAGCCTCTTAATTTCGCAATAAAGAGCCTAATGGGCTGCAATTTCCAGGCCCAAATTGATCACTTGGGCTTGGCATTGCTAATGAGTGAGAAATGCCATCTTGGATCGGCTATCCGGGTCCACAAAATGCTCGGGCCCAGGCGCCTCGTTTCTTAGCGGGTGGAGCCTCCGGGCCCACCACGAGCTCGCGACCTGCAAGCGCACCATTTCTCCTCCTCCTCCTCCGGCGACTCGCCGATGCCCTTAGCCATCTCCGGCCACCGCCGCAGACTCCTCCTCCCCCTCCTTGTAGTAGCGCTCCTTGCGCTGCCGCGGTGCGCGGGCGAGTCGGCGACTTGCCTCGCCGTGTACCGCGAGGGCGGCGCGCCCGCGGTGTTCCAGTCCGCGCACTGCCCCAGCTGGACCCTCCTCCCCGGAGGCGAGGGGGATGGGGACAGTCACTCCTCATCTCCTCCGCCGCCGCCGCCGCCGCCGAGAAGGTGCCACGTGGCGGCCGACGGCGGCCGCCGGCGCTCCCAGGAGGACCGTGCTGTCTGCGCGCTCGGCATCCGCATCCCCTTCATAGGTACATGCAAAGTTTAAAATCTTGCACTTGGTATTGCTTTGCAATTATGAGCTGGGAAGGCCGAGTGTTAAAACCGGCGAGGGAATTTTGAAAAATTCTGCGCAACTGAATCAGAACTTCCAGGATCTTACTAGGAGCCTAGTGTTATTGGTGCAGTTATGCGCCATGAACAATGAGCTAGAAATCATGACTCGAAACAGTATTCTACTTGAGGTTATGCTAGCACTGTATACTTTGTACTTGTGCAATGTTAATTGGCATCTCTTTTCAGAGAATGGTTAGTTGATAAATCCTAGAATCTGAGTGGGAAGCTGGGTGTCAGATTGGAAGGACCGTGCATGTGCCGGAGGTTTGTCGTAGAAAGGAGAGTTAGTTTGGTCTAACAGAAGCAATCGATGGAACATCTTTGCCTGCCATAAAGGCTACACACTGCTAGACCGCTAGTTGCTCAATGTTGATGAGTGTCTCATCATGCCTATGGATCATAGGCTGCTATTATGTGGTCAATCAAACATCTTTTAGAATTTTTTTTTTGAAAAGCGCTTTGGTTATTCTGATTTTATGCTTGATTCTTTAACATGCATTAGGTTCATTTGTAATTTGATCCTAGCTAACTTACTAAAAAATACAGAGCGAATGAGGATTAAAGTGGTGGATGTTGGAGTGGTGGCAGTTTTTGATGGTCATAATGGTGCTGAGGCTAGTGAGATGGCTTCTAAGCTTTTGCTGGAGTACCTTTTGCTCCATGTTTATTTTCTTCTTGATGGCATATACTCCATCATGTTCAGAAAATCTACTGGAAAGCTGACATATAAGGAAGTTACCATTCTAGACAATGTTGTTAACCTGTACAAGGAGGATCAGTTCAATCACGGAGAGGGGTATGTCTTATTTATATCTATGCTTTATTTATGTTGGATAGCAAACATGTTGCTGTGGATATGGCATGCACTTCTTTTGTTTCTAAGCCCTCCATGTGAAATTGTATGTACTTTACTCTCGCAGTTTTGATTCATCTATATTGTACCTCCAGTATTGCTTATACATGATTAGGATGATAACATCTAAAATATATTTTTGCTTTTGGCATGTTCGTCGAGACGTCGACCTGCATAATACCTCCAGTATTGCTATTACATGCCTAGAATTGCGAGTTTTTGGCTAATTTGACACTGTTTAGCACTTTAGCCTCAATAGCAAATCTGGCCCTCCATCAGCCAAAATAGCAAAAATGGCACCAAGTCCGTGCCCCAGGGTACCGACTTCTCCTCTTGCGCCACATGGACCGAGTCCGTGCCTCAGGCGCACAGACGAGCTACGTCCGTGCCCCAAGCGAATAGACTCACCGCTTGCCTGCGCTCGCCTGCGCCCGTGCGCTCCCTGCGCTCAATCTCCTTCGCTGGTGAGCTCCAAGCTGAGTTATGCACGTCATCTCGTGTCCCTGTGCATCCTCCACCTTTCCCCCCTCTCCATTCGGCCACTACGCCTGCGTAGAGCGCCCCCACCGCCACCATCTTCCCCTACGCCATGCTGACGCCGTCGCCCCGCCACCTCGATTCCTCTTCGGCCTCGAGTCACCTGGCACGACCCCCTCGTCAGCGCCGAGCCCATGCTTGCGGTAATTTCCGGAGAACGCTGCCGAGCCGCCATCGTCGCTGTGCGCCTGAGCCGCCGCCGCCACCACCGCTCCACCCACGCCGCCACCACCTGGAGGATCCCCAAGACGCCGCTGTTCCATTTTGCCCCGTGCCGGTCGCTCTCGCACCGCCGTCCGTCGCCGGCGCCGCCCCTCCTCTGTTCCTCCCTCTCTTCCACTGACTGTGGGCTCATCGAGTCTGTGTGCCTGGGGCACGGACTTGGCTCGTCCGTGCACCTGGGGCACGAACTTGGGTCACGTGGCGTGCGGAAGCTCGTTCGTGCCTCTGAGGCGTCGACTCGGGCCACGTGGCGCGCGGGGGAGAAGTCCGTGCCCCTGGGGCACAGACTTGGTGCTATTTTTGCTATTTTGGTGGACGGAGGGCCAGATTTGATATTGAGGCCGTAAACAGTGTCAAATTAGAATTGCCACACATGCACTTTTCATGTCTGCATAACATTACCCTTCTCCTGCAAGTATGGATGCTCACGTGGTCTAATGTTGATGTTGGATAATCATAATCCATTGAATGCTCATGGAATCTGATTGTGGAGGATTAATAGGATTGTATAGCAACATGCTGATGCAGTCTAATTGTGAATGGTTCATTATACCACTAGGTCTAATGGTGATTTCTGATGCAGAGTTAATTTTGGTGTTTACTTTATCTCAAAATGCTATTAAATGTTCATGTGAGCAAACCATGTTTTCAGGGGTTTTTTTAGATGCTTTCAGGATAATCATGTTAGTTTTTAATCTTGTTGCATGTATGTGTTGCATGGAGTTAGTGGGGGGTGTGGATGCATGTGTGCATGTGTTAGTGGGAGGTGTGGGTTAGTGGAGGTGTGGCTGCATGTGTTGTGTGCATGAGAGGCTTATATAAAGCCCATGTATCCAGTTTGTTAAGTTAAGTTGAATAGGAACAAAAACGACACAGGTCGAGTTGTGTCTCCGGTGTTCCCTGTGTTTCATCTTCATAGAGCTTAGTAGTACAAGAGAATAGAGGTTCTCTCCGTCGTACTCCAGTGTAGCTCCAGGGTGTTCTCTCTGTTAGTTGTGTCCACGGGATAGCGTTGAGTATTAGGTGAGTGCTCAAACCCAACAATTGGTATCAGAGCCGGTGTTGTGATGGCAAGGATGGCGAGGTCCGTGTCTCCGTTGTCGTCGAGGCGTGTCGCCAGTAGCCTAGAGGAGGTGGCTAGCGGCAGCAAGCAGGTGGCTCGCATTAGGCCGTTGGCACGAGACGGGAAGGAGGGGAGCGTCACGCTCCAGTACTCGTTATTGACTAGTAGCAACTATGCTGCATGGTCAATGAAGATGCAAGTGTACATGGAGGCGCAAGGAGTGTGGGATGCTGTTGAAGAAGACGGTGTCGAGAGGCGCCAAGACAAGATGGCACTTGCGGCCATCTATCATGGTGTGAGCGAGGAGACCCTTCTTGCTCTCAACGGCAAGAGGACGGCGAAGGAGGCATGGGCGACTCTCAAGTCCATGTACGTTGGAGTTGAGCGCGTGACGAGGGCGGCTCCGGTTCCGGTAAGAAGAAAAGCACCTTTGACAAGGAAAAAGTGCGTTGCTATAATTGTCAAGAGTACGGGCACTATTCTTGGGAGAAGAAATGCCATGAGTCAAAGAAGGAGAATGAGACACATCTCGTTATGGCGGACACCGACGATGAACCAGCCCTGCTTTGGTGCAACAAGATTAGGGGAGAATGTTAGTTTTTAATCTTGTTGCATGTATGTGTTGCATGGAGTTAGTGGGAGGTGTGGATGCATGTGTGCATGTGTGCATGTGTTAGTGGGAGGTGTGGGTTAGTGGAGGTGTGGCTGCATGTGTTGTGTGCATGAGAGGCTTATATAAAGCGCATGTATCCAGTTTGTTAAGTTAAGTTGAATAGGAACAAAAACGACACAGGTCGAGTTGTGTCTCCGGTGTTCCCTGTGTTTCATCTTCATAGAGCGGTAGTACAAGAGAATAGAGGTTCTCTCCGTCGTACTCCAGTGTAGCTCCAGAGTGTTCTCTCGTGTTAGTTGTGTCCACGGGATAGCGTTGAGTATTAGGTGAGTGCTCAAACCCAACAAATCAAAGTTGCTCACAGTACTGAAAACATGCAGGTCATGCTGGACATCGCCTGCTATTCTAGATCGATCATTTCACCTGGAAATTCTTCAGGAATCATTATTGAGGGCAGTTCATGATATTGATTTAACATTCTCCAAGGAAGGTCTTAGTTTTATGTGCAAAATTAAATTGTGTTGCACACGTTCGTAATGTTTGAAAATGATTTTATGTGTGTATAATGCAGGAAGCTTTACAGAAAAGTTTTGAGTCAGGCTCAACAGCGACTGTGATCTTGATAGCTGATGGCCAGATCATAGCTGCTAATGTGGGAGATTCGAAGGCCTTTTTGTGCTCAGAAAGTCATGTTCCGTACCATCAAAAGAGTTAATTTTCTTTCTTCTATTATTTAAATGAATTAGCGTAATTGGATGTTGCTTTTGTTATACTGGATGTTTAAGCACTAGTGCCATGCTGAACATATCAACTCATACTTACCAAGGTTGTTCTATTATCCTCCTTGGATCCATGTTTGTAAGATACATAATAAATCACATGAGATCTGATTAGCACTGTTGGGTGACCCACATTGCCTTAGTATGGGATTTGACATCCTTGCAGATGATGCCGCAGTACTCAAGTTGCAACATGGGAATAGGTGCACAATGCCTTGGGTGCAAAACTAAACATTATAAATCACCATATTATAGAACAAGTACGTATGACAAGAAGTGTTGAAAAAAATATTTATTTACCTTTTAACTATGTATGGCCATGTCACTGTATAGGTAAAATTTGATAACTGCTACATTGCATTGTCCGCGTCGTGACACATCAGTATCCTTTGTTCTTGTTAGAGTGACTTTGTTTTGATTCAAGCTTCTCTCCATTAGTGCATCCTTTTGTGCTAGGAGGCATTAAGGTGGCATCCTCTTGTGCTAGGAGGTATTAAGACTTTGCCTAACTGCCCTTGTTCAATAGCTAGTTTTATTCTTGACTTGGATACATCGTGTGGAACCATTTCTGCTACTAGGTCACTGATTAATTATTTGGGTAGATATAAATCAACAAGACCAATATTGGTTCATGTATTGATTGGAGATCCTGAAAGAACTGTGATAAAAAATTTCACCACTTGTAGTTGAACAGGAAATGCTCCCCAAATCATATGTTTTGCTACTTTGATTTGCTTGCATCTCTCGCACTGTGGAGAAACAGTAATAAGAAAACTTGCATTATATCAGGGAAACGGAGAAGAAAGAGAAACTCCAGCAATCATGATGACTTTGCTTTGGCAAATTATGATGGACCATTGTATAATGTAAAGGAGTTGACCAAGGACCATCATCCTGATAGAGAAGATGAGAGAAGTCGTGTGGAAGCTGCTGGTGGTTATGTTCTTGAGTGGGCTGGTGTATACCGTGTTAATGGTGAGCTAGCACTATCACGGGCTATTGGTGATGTGCCTTACAAACGGTTAGTATACAATCTATTGAGTTTTTCTCCATCTATTTCTTTCACTTACCAGTTTCCCAAGGTTTTTAATGTATTATAGTAAAAGCATCCTGAAAAGTCTACAACTCTACATACAGCCTTATTGCTTTTTAGTAAACATTTGTCATAGACCCACACGATGTTGTGACTTGGTTGGTGATAATCAGTGATCAAAATCCCGATCGGTTACTGGATTTACCGGTGGGGACCGTGATCCTAAATCCTGGTTGGAATCCTTCAAATTCAAATTCAAAATCCCTACGGTTTCATCCCGTATTCAAATTCCATTTGACAAAATCCAGCCGGTTTTTTTTTTCCGGGAATTCCAGTTACCGGACGGTAATGGAGAATGGGCGCCGGTGGTTTTTGTTCCGGTTCTGGTTCCGGTTTTTGGATTCTTGGCATAGATAGAAATCCGTGATTCTGACCCCGTGTAGCGATTCTTGGTTTCTGGGTGGGTGCAGGGATTTAGAAAACCGGCCAGTTTTTTTCTTCCAAGTTTAGCAAATTCAAATTCCAGATTTTGAATTTGGCGGTTTTAAGCAAATTCAAAATTTAGTTTTCAAACTTTGCCCAGGTTTTTTTCGGGATTCCCGGTTATCGGCCGGTAACAGAGAAATAGCGCCGGGCGGTATTTTATCCAGTACCGGTATTTTGATCCTTGGTCCTTAGCACACTTATGCTAGTTGGCTTTGCTGACATACTGTCAAAGACAAATATGTGTCCTTAGCACACTTATGTGAGTCGGCCTTGCTGACATACCTGGATCCTAGGGGGAGGACCGGTGAAGGCGTCGAGCGCGTCGGGAGGAGATCCTTGCGGCGGTGGCAGAGAGGAGCGGCGGCAGCGGCGGGAGAGAGGAGGGGCAGCGAAGAGGAGGAGCAGCGACGGCAGGAGAGAGGAGGAGGGGCAACGGTAGAGAGGAGGGCGGCGGAGAGGGAGGAGTGGCGACAATGCTTGGAGGAGGGGCGGCTTTGCTGCGCCTGCTCGTATGGAGGACAGGAGGAGGAGGCCAGGAGGGGCTAGGGTTTGTGACTTGTTGGATGTTGGGTTGGGCTTTTGGAATGGGTTTTTCTTGGGCTTTCAAATTAATGGTGTTGGGCTTCGCGTATTGGAAACATATCGCGGCGTATCGACGAGGTATCGAGACTTTTTTTTTGAACCTAAATTCCACTGTTACTCTGCGTACTGTATCCCGCCGTATCGGTGCCGTATCGTGTAGGGGAACGGCAGATTTGTGGAGTATCGGGGTATCCGAGACTAAATCACATGAATACATGTACACCAAAAATCGAGTCAAGGACCCCTCCGATCTCTCGGCCCGAGAAGAGCAGCAACTGCTTGCCGGAGCCGCCTCCGCCATTGCACTCATCTCCCCAGGCCCCCGTGCAGGATCCACACATTGGCTCCTGGCTATCTGGTGCCATGGGGATGTCTCTGAACCGTGCTTCCCATACATGTGATGATGTGACACCTGCATCGCTCTGCTAGAGTCGGCAGTGCGCTCGCATGTCACAGGGAGGTTAATGATTAGTGCATGGTGGTGGAGTTGTGGTGCTTGCATGATTATTGGAGGCAGAGAGGGCAAGGGGAAGGCATTGGAGGGTTGGGGGGAGACATGGTGGTGATCGTCATCTCATTAGGTTGGGAAGGGGAGTGGAAAGAAGCGAGGGGATTCGGCTTGAAATTAAAGAGATCGTACGGAGAGAGGGACCAACACTTCATGATACAATGCAGGGATGGTCCATCTGTTGGCGCAGGATTAATAGGGAGAGGCGGATGAGATATAGAAGGGAGATGAAGCTTCTTTATAATAGTAGAGATGTTCTAGATCCCAAGGCAATCCAAAATGAAAATCAATTTAAAAGATCTAGTCAGTGAGAGGAGCATTTGCAGTTTAACCTTTAAATATTGTGGCACAGAATTAAAAAATATGTTGCTGCTAGTTCGTAGTCCCATGCTATCGTGGAACTTTTAAACTGCTCTAAGAATCTATGTTTGTAACTTTTGGCATGCGATATTGTGATGTATGGAACTATTTCTCTGTTCATTAATATACTAGTTGCATGGACAGGCTAATTGATCCAGTTCATTGTTCTTGTAGGTATGGTGTGATATCGACACCTGAACTGACAGGGTGGCAGTTTCTGTCGGCAAATGATAGTTTTCTTATTGCCTCATCTGATGGGGTCTTTGAGAAAATGACTATGCAAGACGTTTGCGACCTGATGTTGCATGTAAAACTTGGTGTTAACCAGGAATTAGGATCCTTTGCTATCACACAACAGAATTTGGCGGATTATGTAGTTCATCTTGCTTTGCAGAAAGGCACAACAGACAATGTAGCGGCTGTGGTTGTTCCATTGGGATCTCCTAGTAGCTCTGGAGTTACATTAGAAGATTGGTACCATCTTGAAGAAAATTCCAAGACATCTATTTCAACATTACAGACCATTCCATACCAAAAGAAGTCTGGTAGGCTTACTGTACAACTACTTATATATATTTTTTAATTGCAACCACTTGGTAATTTGTACATTGCCGTTTTATTTGAAAGAATTTGTGTTTTATATGGTTTTGAGTTTTGACTGATTGCAAATGACCCTAGCAATTTGCTAATAGATTGCATTTGACTGTCAGTTTGGTTCAAGTACTTCCTTCAATCTGAAGCAGATTGAAGTTCACATGATAGTCAGTTCCCTATTAGTAATATATAGGACATCCTAAATAGGCATGCCAAATCATCACAGGATAGCAAACGCCAGTACGACACTCCTTATTCTATGATGTTATCCTCTTCTTTTGTTGCCCTGTTACTACAGTTTGTTCCATTCAAGTAATTGTTTGTTATATTAGTACCAGAGAACTGGACTTGGCCTGTGAAACTTAATTTCTAATTTAGCTCATATCAATTAGTCATTAGCTTACCCGTTCAGCTTTGTTGCTAGACTTAGTACATTCAACATTTAGTTAAAGTTGTCATGTAAAGTCCTTCAGTTTTGTTGGCATGTATTTCTATGTGGTTTGCAGATGATCGAGTTAGTTCATCTGTTATTGACATGGAGTATTTCAAGAGTTCATCAACAAAGTTCCAGAGGCTCTTGGTAAGTGAGGAATTAATTTACTATGCCATTCTTTGTCCTGAAAGTTAGATATACCAATTGAAATAAATGGATTGTACAATCCTTGCTCTGTATGAATGGAAAATCTGTTTCACTTAACATATATAACATTCTGCGTGAACTTGAAGCCTTTGACAAGAAAGCTCTATCTTCATTCTTACTGTCCTTTGTTAAGCTACTTGTTCAATGTTGGAGTTTAGTGAAGAATGGATTGATGCTATAAGAGTTCCTTTGCTTGTTCTGAAATTAGGTTGAATCAAAACTTAAGAGACTGGGTTGTTTCTACTTATCTGAGAGTCTTGATGAAGATATGGACTATATATTTAGGATACCAGAAGCCTATCAGCGTGAAGGGGTCCATGACTTCAATCACAAGCCAACTGAAGTTGTGTTATCTTCTGATGGTGAGTTATCTGTTTTTAGGATGCTCATGGGTGGTGTCCTTTTCAGTAATAAGTGCCAGGGGGGGTTAGCTTGTTGGAAATCTTGTTTCAATGGCTTACCATCCAATCTCAATTGTCTTAGTAATCTTTTTGTAAGACTCGGCATATATTTGATTTGCCTCTGTTTGAGAGAAAAAAAGATCATTTAAATTCCTCTCTGTGCATTTGACATGTTTGCCCGCGATTTTAGAACTTCATCACCAAACTGGGGAGAGAGCTGTGGTCTTCTGATGTAAAGCTTGTTAATGTTCTCTATCTTGCTCATGCCATCAGTTTTCTTCCTTCTACATTTGGATACAGGAAATCTTGAAAAATACAAGGACAGAAACTTTTGCTGGTACCTTGGTCATCAAGATAGTGAAATGGGACGGTGTAATAGTCCTGAAGTTTTTGCAAATTTTTTTGGTTTGCTTGACTCTCTTTCACATAATGGAAGCAAATCAAATAGTTCACATTCATTTGGCTACAAGATAGCTGATTTCAGGTACCATTTCCATTGCTTCAGCAACTTCCTGAATACCTTTTTAGCATATCTGGACAACAGCCTGCAGATGTTTTCGAAAGCATAGATTCTTTGATTTAATCCCTTTCTATTCATCAGACTTCACACTAACTTAAATTGATGTTAATTGAATATCTAACTTATTGGTTCTATGCCAACCAAACTTTTACCCCCTCGAAATTACGTCTACAGTTTTGCATTATCTTCTTGCACTTTTAATTTTAAGTTTTAGGTGTAAAGATGTCTTTCAGAAACAAATGCAGAAACATTAGCTTCTTATCATGAAGGAGCATATGTAAGGGGGTAATTGCAAAGCAGAAAAAGCATTCCTTTGTTATCTCTCTGTTTCATTCATGAAAGGTTATCGAGTGAAATGAAGAATTAGCACAACCTAAATGGAGGAGTTACTTACAACTGAAAATAACCAAATGAAATCCAATAAATCCAACTACATTCAAACAAACGACAATACTTTGAATGATAGCTAACATATCTAATGACAACTTGAAAGGACAAATTACTTCAGATGAGACTAAAGCATACTCATCTGGAGTTGATGAAGGAATACTTCAGACGAAGTATAACCAAGAGAAGTTGATGAATCCAACGAAGAGGGAACATTCTTAAAGGGTTACTTGGATGAGAGGTTACCCGGTTCGGTATGACTCTGATTTGCTTTCGGATCATAAAGGGCTCCGTTAGAATTGAGCACATGTGTAAAGACCCATACATCCCAAAAATTGCAAAGAATGCAAATTCTTAGACTAGAAGTATTAGACCAGCGTGGTCGAAGTCGTAGACTAGGGTGGTCGAAGTAATCTGGTCAAAGCCATAGACCAATGTGGTCGAAGGTCTAGACCGATATGGTCTAAATAACCTGGCCGAAGCCACATACCATTGTGGTCGAAGGCATAAACCAGTATGGTCGAGGTAATCTGGTTGAAGCTATATACTAATGTGGCGAAGGCCTAGACCAGTATGGTCGAAATAATCTGGTCGAAGTCACAGACCATTGTGGTCGAAGGCGTAGAGTCGTAGACTAGTATGGTTGAAGTAATCTGGTCCCGCGGTAACCGGCCGGGATTTTCATCCATGGCGTAGACTAGTATGGTTGAAGTAATCTGGTCGAAACCATAAACCAATGTAGTCGAAGGTCTAAACCAGTATGGTTGAAACTATCTGGTCGAAACCGTAGACCATTGGGGTTGAAATTGAGTGGTCGAAACACAGTAGTCGAAAATGAGTGATCAAAACTGTGTGATCGAGACACGGTGGTTGAAACTGTGTTGTAGAAGCACAATGGTCGAAAATGAGTAATCGAGACACAGTGGTCGAAACACAGAGGTCGAAAATGAGTGGTTGAAATTGTGTGATCAAGACAGTGTTCGAAATTGTCTGGTCGAAACACAATGGTCGATAATTGAGTGGTCAAAACTGTGTGGTCGAAAATGAGTGATCGGAACTATGTAGTCGAGATATAGCGGTGGAAACTGTGTGATCGTTACACAGTGGTCAAAACTGTGTGGTTGATAATTGAGTGGTCAAAACTATGGTCAAAACACAATAGTCGAAAATGAGTGATCGAGACAGTGGTCGAAACTGTGTGGTTGAAACACAACGGTCGATAATTGAGTGGTCAAAACTGTGTGGTTGAAACACAGTGGTCGAAAATGATTGATCGAAACTGTGTGGTCGAGACCAGGGATGGAAATCCGTGGGATTCTGCGTGATGTCGGCCTTACCGGTGAAGCCGGATTTGAAATCCGTACGGTTTTTCTGAGTTTGCAAATTCAAATTTCAAATTTCGATTGATTTTTAAGCAAAATTTAACGAAATTATTGGAAAAACCGATGGCAAATGTTATTCTGCGTACCACGCAATGCCGTAGAATTGCGGGGACCGGTTTTTGAATCCTTGGTCGAGACACATGGTCGAAATTGTGTGGTCGAAACACAGTGGTCGATAATTGAGTAGTCAAAACTGTGTGGTCGAAACACAGTGATTAAAACTGTGTGGACGAAACACAGTGGTCGAAAAATGAGTGATCGAAACATAGTGGTCGAAAATGAGTGATCGAAACTGTGTGATCAAAACTCCTTGGGAGACAGCAAAGGAAGCGGCCAAGAAGGTGGCTCGGCGAGCCTTACCGCTTGTGAAGAGGCAGCAGCGGCGGCGGCGTGGTAGGCCATCTGAGCCGGAGCGAGGCGATTACGTGAGTGGTGGTGGCGTGGCGGGAGCGGCGGGGCGGCTGCCGGTGGCGGCCGGCCATGGAGGGTAAGCGGTGCGGTGGCGCTGGAGTGGGACGGGAAGGGAAGTAGCACGCACAGGAGCTCAAGGGCGTTAAGGGGAAGTGACCGGAGCTACTGGTAGAAGCCGAGGAGGTTGGAGGCGAGTTGGCGCTGTGGGCCATCGGCGGCGCAGAGGGATTGCCGCGGAGGCGCCGACCGGGTGGTGGAGTGCTTCAATTGGCGGTTGGGGGAGGTTGAGGGAGGCGCACGATTGTTCCACGTGCGGGGAATTGAGCCGTGGATCGCCGGTGATGGAGTATCGGTCATGGTGGCGGCTTCGGCCGGTTTTGAGGGTGACGATGAAGCAACAACATCCTTGTGGAGGCAAGCCAAACTCAACATGGGGGAAATGTCGAGAGGGCAATGGAAAAACAAAAGAGGAGCAGTTGCTCCCGAAACCAATCGTGTCCCTTTTTCTTTGTGGTTTCGGGCACTGTTTGTCGTTTTCGACTACCTAGTTGGAAGAGGTTTCGTCTAACTGGTCGGAAAGGGTTTCAAGCACTGTTCATAGTTTTGAGCACTGTTCACAGTTTCAAGTACTGTTCACAGAGTATTGCTCACAGCTTTGAGTACTACGCACAGCTTCGACTTATTGGACAAAAGAGTTTCGACTAGCTGGTCGAAGGAGTTTCGACCTTTAGTCGAGAGGGGTTTTCGACTATCTGGTCGAAGAAGTTTCGACTATTGGTTGAAGGAGGTTCGACTATTAGTCGAAAGGGGTTTTCGACTAGCTGGTCAAAGGAGTTTCAACTATCTGGTCGAAAGGAGTTTTCGACAAACTGGTCGAAGGAGTTTCGATTATTGGTTGAAGGAGGTTCGGCTATTTGTCGAAAAGGAGTTTTCGACTATGGTCGAAAGAAGTTTTCGACTAACTGGTCGAAGTAGTTTCGACCATCCGGTCGGAGGGAGTTTTGACCATCCGGTCGAAGGGAGTTTCAACGATCCGGTAAAAAGGAGTTCCGTTCGTCTGGTTGGAAGGAGTTCCGCCCGTCTGGTCAGAAGGAGTTTCGTCAGTCTGGTAAGAGTTTCGTCCAACTGGTTGGAAGGAGCTTCGACCATCTAGTCGAAAGGGGTTTCGACCATCTGGTCGGAAAGAAGTTTGACCATACTGTAGGCGGGGGAGGGTTCGACTACCTGGAGGTTTGACTACGTCCCTGACGAAAGGGTGCGCGACTACTAGAGCGAAAATGAGCATCTAGTGGCCACTCGAAACGTACTGGTAGGACGCGGAAGTAGCAAGCTAGCCGGAGATGGTCTGGCGATGATGGTTTGCGACGACGGGAGAGGCTCCAAGCGATGGTGATGGCCGACGAGGTCAATCCGACTGCCTGGGCTACTCTGGTCGGAGGGGAGGAAGAACGAGGTCGGCGGCAGCTTCTGTAAATACAGAGTGGAATCAAATGAGGGGTACCGCCTCCGGGGTCAGGGAATGTGAGCTAACGCATTCAAGAAGGAAGGACCTTCACTGATGGCGTCAATGCTGCTGGCGACGTCGTGGAGGCGCTTGGCCGAAGCGAGCGCTCAAGTCTTACCCGGAGCTCGAACTTGCTTGAGGAGTGTGGAGAAACTAGCACTCGTGGCGTGGAACGACAACGAGGGGGCTTGGGGCTGCTATTTATAGCCGTAGGGGTGGAGGTCATCCGAGAGTATGCGTTGTATCTGGTGCGGCTCAGTACCGAGGAGTGGTTGGCGATATAAACAGAGTCGGCAGCATAGTGCAGTGGTGTGACGGGTTGAGCGATGACGATTAATGGCCGAGCGATGGCGGTCGCCAGCGCATATGCCTTGTCGCATCGGGGTGTCCGGACTCGGCAGGTGTCGACACCAGTAGGGGAGAGGGCACACCGACTCGGGTCCACTCTGAAGACCACGACTAGGGTGGTCTTCGGTCGCACCGGGTTTGACTAGCGCCCGACTTGGATCTGCTCGGACGTCCATGACCAGGGCGTGGTCTCGACTGCACCGGTTTGGCTGCGTCAAGGCGGTACTGCGGTACAAGGGGGAGAAGGAAGCCGCCACGGCCAACCAAGGAACTCGGTGGCTTACGGGGCTTCATGCCGACCGGCAGAGGAGTAGCAGAAGGGAAAAGAAAAGATCAGGGAAGGGCTAAGAGGCTTCCCAACATTTTGGTATTTTGCTTAAGAGTTTCCATGAGAGGGTAAAAACTAATATTTTTTTTCTAAAGGATTCTAATTGGACTTTTCGATTATTCGGAGAATTAGGCGACCTATTTTTAGGGTGGTCGCCCTTCGCCAATTATGTTGGCAAAAAGAAAACACAGATCAAATAACTCACGAAAATGCAGGAGAAAATAAAATGGCATCGATAATTACAAAAAGTTTTAAAAATATCGTATTTTTGCATGTAGGCATTTTTGGGATGTTACATGAGGTGTAAGAAGTAAGAACATAGTTGAGACGAGCTGCGGGATATTGATTTGGTCATTTGAAATCATTTTCCTTAAAATTTGCATGGTGTTCTCTACATCAAGTAGTATATATTACGTTACTCTTACCTTCTCAACTACTGTGGATAAAGAAGTACTCAATTTCACGGTAATATTTCAAGTCTTGTATCCACAAATGCGAGTTTTTCTTTTTCTTTTAACCATATTCAGGTACAAGCTGAAGAAAAGATTTGATCGCGGTTCATATGGTGAAGTCTGGTTGGCATTTCATTGGAATTGCTCTGAGGATGTAGATGTACATAGAGATCCTTCCCGCTTTAGCACTATACTTAAACCAGACTCATATAACTGCACAAGTTCAAACACAACGTCATCTGATGATAATCATGTCTCAGACACAATAGATGGTGATTTATTCATATTAAAGCGCATAATGGTAAGCCAAGTATCTTGTACCAATGAACTATTTGTCATTATGTCATGCGGCAAGCTTTATTCTTTTTATACCATTATATATTATTAGAGGTAAAAGTGCTCGATTCTACTGATGTATTTATTTTCAACAAGGGTTGTGGGTTCCAAGGATCCAAATCCCAGAACAGGTGGGAAAACCGGTCGGGACGGCCGGTTACCGGAAAAACCGGAAAAAATCGGATGGATTTCGAAAACTGAATTTTGAATTGAGGATTTTGAAAACCGGTTTAAAAACCGGAAAAAACAAAGAAAACCAGTTATGGGCAATTAGCAATTGGAATCAAATATTAATTAGAAAGTGTTTAATGAAGTAACAATCCTGATACACAATGGACTTGATGTTTAGCTATAATTTTGTAAGGAGTCTGATGTTGTACTTAAAAAGTCCTACTTACTAGATTCACTCTCTAAGGCAGTCCTCTCCTCCAAGTGTTCTAAAACATCTAAAATAATAAAAATATAAGTCCTTTCCAAGAACAGTCCAAGTCCAAGCATCCAATGTCCAATGTCCTTTTCTTTTTCTTTCCAGGATTCTCTACTGCTCATGCGGCCCAATGTCCTTTCCAAGATTCCAACTAGCATGTACTAGCTAGACCAGATTGTCTAAAAAATGTTGGGTATTAGGAGTACAATAACTCAAGCATATTTAGCTCATACAATAGGTAATCTAGCACAAAAAATGCCTAAACCAACTTAGGAAGTGCATTATGCAGTCATAAATTCAAATTTAAATTTGAAATTTTTCAGTCGGTTTTTTTTTCTACGCCGTTTTTTTTCCTTGGTGGGTTCACACTGCTGTAGGTGCTAGTCTGCTAGGAACCACTAATCTCCGGAATGTTCATGCATATATTAGCTGTCACTAAATACCGGATTTCAGACATAGTTGCTGTGGTCAATTTTTTTCTCTCGTCTCTAACTCTCTATTATCCGCAGCTTGCTTGTTACAATGATTACAAAACACAATCTTGGCAACTAGACGCCATATGTTTCGGTTAGTTGGTTGCCACAGTAAATTCTATGCATATGTGATACTGAGGATAAATACAGTGCATCTTATCTGCGCTAGTACCCAGTAGTCTTTTGACCTTTGTGTACTCAAATATTTGAACCACTTTGGGCTTCTGTATACTTATGGTATTTTAGTTTATTTCATCTATTTTCAGCTGAAGCTTGAAAACTTTCAAAGAATTCATGGAACCGTCGCAGCTAAAGCCTAAAGTTCCATGCTTAGGTGTAGTCATGATTCCATTGTCTTTACCTGATATTATTCTAATTCAAGTCAACATGTGCAGAAAAAACAGTCATTTTTACCTGTCAATTTTGAATTCTAATATACTTAATTCATTGGGTTGCTCACATTGGAATGTCTGATTGTCTGTGGTACATAGAAGATAGAACTATTCTGCTATTTTTACATGAACTCTTCACCTTGTAAACATCTTAAAGTAACTTAAATTTCCCTAAAATAAGCAACTCAAGATGCTAGAAGAGCCTTATTATCCTGTCAAAGTCTTGACTCAGGTTTTGAAACTACAGGTGGAGAGAGGAAATGTTGCTTACTTGAGTGGATTGCGGGAGAAATATTTTGGAGAATTATTTTCAAATGCTTCCAGAACTCTTGAAGGTTTCAAGGCGGAATCATCATCTACAGTCTTTTCAGTGGACATGCAATTCGATCCTTATATCTTCGCAGAAAGGAACATGTCAGCTACTGTGGAATCACTCAAGCATGTGGTTAGGTTTATAGAATCTTTTGAGTCAGAAGCGAAGGAAATATGGCTTGTGTACCGTAATGAAGGCCGCTCATTATCGAAACTGATATATACAGCTGAAGAAACAAAGTTAGTCACTGGTAACAATAATGAGAGGGTCCGACATATTCAAGTTCTGCACCCATCAAAGTGGTGGTATTGGTTAAGAACAACAAAAGCTGGGCAAAAGAAAATGCAAGACCTCTTATGGCAGCTGGTATGTTTACGCTGGTCACATGGTTTATGTGTTCTTTTAGCTCTTATTAAATTTAATATGAAAAGGAACAAATATTCTGTAAGGTTGCTGACTTGTTATTTGTGACTTAACACATTAACATTTCTTCTTCTTTTTTCAGCTGATGGGTCTAAAGGCTTGTCATGATCGTAATATCACTCACAGGGATATCAAACCTGGTACAAATGCCATTGACTTCTATCCTCTAGTTGTTTTCCGTACTAATCCAACCGTCCCTTGTCCCCATTTTTTTTTTCCCATAGACAGCTTCTGTCAACTAGTCATGTTAACATAATTTATTTCACGCCTTGGAAGAGAACATGATCATCTGCTTTGAGGATCTGGAGACTGGAAAATGTTTAAGAGAGGTTCCATCTGATGCAAAGCAAAACAAACTGAACATGTAAGAACTAATATGTTCCTTTACTGAGATGTATTCATTTACAGTTACCCAAAGCTTATTTATTTTTACTTGGAAAGTCTATTTCAAATGCTTGGCCAAGTATATGGAGAAAACTGTACACTCATGCATCTGGCTCAAGGATAGAAAACCCGGTACCAGAGGAAATCCCGGCCGGCAGGCGGTACCGGTCAAGGATAGAAAAACTGGATCCGAGCAAATCCCAGCCGGCGGCCGGTTACCGGAAAACCCGGAAGAAACCCGGACAAAATTTGCCAAATGAAATTTGGACTGAAATTTTGGGAAACCCGTAACCGGACCGGTTACTGCCCGGGAACCGGAAAAAAACCGGTTGAAAAACCAGAAAACAGATAAAATTGGTAATTAGCAATTTGAAATTTGGAATAATGCAAATATTAATTAGATATATGGCATAGGCATAATACCATAATGATGGTGTGGGCTCATTCAATGTCTGCCATCATCCAATATACATGTAAAACCTAGAATCCAGGGAGCATCCAAGATAAAATTGTTTTAATAGTGTTAAATATACTAAAAACTAATGTTTTAATACGTAATCTAGCGGAACAATGCCTAAACCAACTGGAAAAGGACATTATGGAGTTAAAAATTCAAATTTGAATTTAAATGTTTTTGGCGTTTTTTCTCGAATCGGTAGTAAACCAGTTACCACCGTGCAGGCCGTTTTCTCTGATGCCGTGCTTAGGCGGTTACGAAATCCCAAGAAATACCGGATGAAATTCAAAGTCTGAATTTTGTACTGCAGTTTTTGATAACCGGTTTAACTGGAAAAACCGGTATGAAAAACCGAAAAACCAGACCTAAAACCGGAAATCCTGATGAATGATTAGGTTAGAGAGAAATGTCAAGTTTTCAAGAGAACTTTGAATAGCATCGCTCAATGACTTCAACAATTAACTTCAACAACTAACTCTTTACCAAGTCTACATGGGTGTTGCAGCAAAAGAAAACCAATCAGCTGCATGCATATAGAGTAAAAATGTAAAATGAATAACTGGATTGCATGAACTATTTTGTTAAGCATAATACCAAATCCAAGGGAAACAAAATGTATAGAGTACTTATGTCATACATACAAATTTGTAAAAGACTAGGGACTTTTGTTTTAGAAACAAACATCAATCCATTGAGGCTTAAGAGGTAAAAAAATAATAGAGATTTAATGAAACGAAACCTAGAAAGTGCATATTTAGCTCATACAATACGTAATATAGTATAAAAAATGCCTAACCAACCTAGGAAGTGCATTACGCAGTTGAAAAACCAAATTCAAACTTGAAAGTTTTAATTTGATTCTTATTCACCCCATCGGGAAAAAATCCCTACTGTTACCGTGATTCTGGATTTCCGGTCGATCGGGTGAACGATGGCGGCGAAAAATTTCAATTTCAAATTTGAATTTTTAACTTCCCTCGTCGCTTCCTAGGTTGGTTTAGTCCTATTTTGTGCTAGATTACGCATTGTATGAGCTAAATATGCTTGAATTATTGTTTTTGGCCGGTTTGCACTTCATATGAGCTAAGTATGTTATATTATATATTGTATAAGCTAAATATGCTAGATTACGCATTGTATGAGCTAAATATGCACTTTATTAAATACTTTCTAATTCAAAATTTGTCAATTTAAAATTCCAGCCGGTTTTTCCGGAAACCGACCGGTTACCGGTCTGGTAACCGGTTTTTAAAACCGGCAATTCAAATTTCAGTTTTTGAAATTCGTCCGGTTTTCCGGATTTCCGTGAATCGGCGATTCTGAATCTGCTTGCCAGTGGATTTCAAGCTGTTTCGGTTTTTGATCCTACCGTGATGGCCGTAGGATTTTTTCCATGATCTGGCTAATATCAATTTCGGTCTCAATATCTCAAATAAAGATCAATTAGAAATCGCAGAATTTTTTCTTAATATCTGCCTTTAATTTTTTTTTCTCCTTTGGATCTCCATTCTTCAGTGCATTTGGTGAATATTTTTTTCCCAATATATTCTTTTTTCTTGGTTTCTTGTTAACCAACAAGACGATAAGACCTAATACAGAAGAGGGCAATTAAATGACATATATCATCACATGGCTCGGCAGATTTGAGTGGTGTGCTCTTGTTAGTTGAATTGCAGTTCTAACTTGGAAATATTAGTTACTCAAATTGCAACATCATCTAAGAATGTTAGAAGTAGGTTGCATTCTTCTGGCACTACTTAAATATATCTTCTTGTATGCAGGCGTCTTATTGACTTCGGCAGTGCCATTGATGATTTCACGTTGAAGCATCTTTATGGTTCAGGGCCTACTCGGTGTGTGATCATTTTCCTTCTTTTTCTTCCTTTTATCATTTGGTTAGAGCATATATTTAGGAGTTTTTTGTACTTGAATCATTGAATGTGATTTATTTTATTTTCTAATGCTTCTTCAGTTTGCCTCCTAGAAGATCAGTTTTTTTTACTCAATCTTATTATTTACATGGTTATAGTACTTGAACATCAGGAGCGTTTTATGTTTAGATCTGAACAATGTAATTTATAACCTCTATCTTAAGTTACTTTCTAGCGCTTTGCATTTTAGCTCCAAGAGGTTTAATTTCTGTTCTGTGATCCTGTCCTTTTTTCCCTGGAAACCGTGCTTTAAGACCTTCCTAATTCCTTGGCAATTCGGACACATTTTTTTGGTTCAACATGTGAACTTGACAAGAATAAAATACGGGGAAACTGGCCTTGTTGTCTTTAAAAGTTCTTTAGTACTGAATTTATCTTTAAGAGTTAATGAACTAAGTCAAGATAAATTCTTCGAAGGACTACTATTGCACAACAATGTCAGTTCAAAGTTGAAGCATGTGAAGCGGATGATATGAGATTTCTGAATTTCTTAACAAGTTTGTGGGTTCATTATTTTAGATTTTTCGAAGTCATTTCTCTGTGTTCTATTCATTTTATCCTGTCCATGCCAATGCTTCAGTGTTAAAGTAGGTTCTTTTTTTAACAACCTGAATGGTTTTCCTCCTGATGGACATGTTAGATGCTGGAACTTCAACATTTTGTTTTGATTCTTTGAAGGAGGGGGTTTTCCCTATTTGACCCAAGATTTGAACCCAGACCAAGCACTTGGGGACAGGGAATAAAATCCCGCCCGGTAACCGGTTACCTACCGGGGACCGGGATTAGAAATCCCGGCCGGTTTTCTCGGGTTTTCAAAATTCAAAATTCGAAATTCGGCTGGTTTTTAATCAAATTCAAATGATTTATATGGTTTTTTCCGGTTTGAACGGTAACCGGCCGGTTACCGTTCCCGACCGGCCGGCGGGAAATGCCCCGGACCGGGTTTTGGATCCCTGCTTGGGGACAATATTTGGCTGTCAATTTACTGTCTGAAAATCTTTGGCAGCATGTAGAAGGCTATACTACATTGTCCAACATGCTTTATCTTGAACAAGATATGTGCTGCATGGCCCTACTTTCAGTTGTTTCGATCCATTCTAATCTTATTTTATAAGTTATAATTTAATTCCAGGTCCGAACAAACTTTTGAGTACACTCCTCCAGAGGCACTCCTTAATTCAAGCTGGTTTCAGGGATCAAAAAGTGCAAGAGTGAAGTATGTGCCTGTCCTCTATTTGTTTTACTTTTACAAATGCTTCCTTGTGCCAGTATGTTCGGCAAACAGCTACACTGAAAGTCATTGAAGTTCTCATTTTGTAATTTTCATTCTTTTCAGGTATGATATCTGGAGTGTTGGAGTTGTCATGCTGGAGTTAATAGTAGGTTCTCCACATGTTTTCCAGATAAGTGACCGTACACGTGTTTTAATGGATCAGCGCCTCGAAGGGTGGAGTGAGCAGACAAAGGAGCTTGCATACAAGTGAGATATTGTTTTGAATTTTTTTGTGTGAATTGTGGAGTATGTTTTCTATTTCTGGATTAGCAAAGCTGTTGCAATTTGCAACTCGGTTCTTGTGCCAAGCCTAAGAACACCAAGGATGTTTCATTGTAAATAGTATGAACTCCATATTAGTCACATTGTTCTAGGGATATCCCAAAAGATTCAGAAAATTACCAATGCTTTCTTTTTTAGCCAACAAAAGAAATTGATGCCATATTCTGAAGTGTGTGATTAACAGTATAGTCCAGATTTGATTGGAATTTGATCCACTCCACTGAAAGCTACAAAATTTTGGTTTTCTAACTATATATAGGCAACGTAGCGAAATAATTTTTCTTTATATTGATATGTCATAGTGGCATAATGCAATTCATCTGGTTTGGGCCCCTGCCAAACCATTATTGTCAATTTTCTTGATTAACTAGCATTATGAATTAAGGTGTCTCCAAACTAGTAGGATCCCGCGTATTGCTGCAGGAATTTACAGCAAGGAATTTCTTGTGGAATATGGATATAGTCCGAACTCAGAACATAGTATGCATATTGGTAGAAATATGTTAGAGCTTGATGATAGATGGAAAATATTGACCACAGATTGTTTTAAATTTGTGTACTTCTGCGTCTATTTTTTTTTTGTACTTCTGTAGTAAGTAAAAATGAATGTTATGAAAATAACAATTGAAAAGATATAATCAGACAAAGGGGGCGCTTCAGAAGGGAATGGAATTCAACCTAGCTAGCAAGCCAATCGATTTAGAAACCTCAAGCAATATTGAACAAAATGACCTGTTCATAACTACTAGATTACATTAAGGAAAAGGGTCACCCGTAGATTACATTACGAAATCATCATGTTGTATATGACCTAGGTGCATAAGGCAATAGAAAAAGTGTCTTACAGAATTTGAGCAAAGTGCAAAAGAGCCACTGGTAGACTGAACTAATTGATGTAGAACTTCATTGCTCTTTGATCTTTCTTGCTGATGGGCGATGGCAGATTGGCAGCTCATCCATGTATTAAATCAGGTAGAGAAAATTGTTCATTACCTTAAGCACATCTACCTGCCCAAGTACCATTCCATTAATCTATATTTGTATGAAGTTAATACATCTGTACAAATGTGTAATGAAGGAACAAAAACAAAATCAAATGAACAGATAAAAGGTCATCACCTGTGCAGATAAATGAGCGAAAACATGTTGCAAGGAAAAGATCTACCTTAACACAGTCAGGTGCTCAGTCGTTTCAAGAGATTATCCCATATATAAACATAAGAGCATGACATTGCTGAGCCAAAAACATCTGAACCCTGAAGGTATCTAAATCAGCAGGTAAAAGTAACAGCACCAATCATAGCTAACATACATGTAAGCCCTGAGATTGCACCGGATCGATCTGCACCTAGTACGCCAACAGGCAAAGAACTCCATCAATAAGTAGAACTAAATCAGATTCATGTACCCATAAAAGTTCGAACAGAAAGGATATAACAGCTTTTCCAATCTCTTTAGCTTTTTACTGTGACTAACATAATTCTAAAGATAGGAAGTGTACCTGCACATTATAAGGTCCCTGCAAGCACAGAAGAGATTTGATGTGAGTAGAAATGAACTAACATGCTAATCTAGGGAACCATGCATAAAAAGGTGAATGTTTAGATCTGGCAAATGTGAGTCTATAAATAATGCTTAAGCAAATTCAAGTTATAAAGTATAAACTATGGTTCCTTCCAGCCATATCAATAACTCTGTATCAGCTATCCTGTAGTCTGAAGGACAAAAGGCCAGAAAAAAATGTCCTCCCTAAAACATTAGGAGGGATCATTTCAGATATCTAGGATGGTGTCATACCAGAGTTAGGAATTGGAGCTGGAGTGGACCACAACGATAATCCAGGGAAAATTATGCAGTCCTACAAAGTAATTTTGGAAAATGTACAATTTGGGCGATGGAAAAGTAATTGTTGTGGGCTGTAAAAAATGATAGAAAAGAAAAGTAAGATTGAATATTCATTCAGATGGCAATCAAACAAATGTTACTATGCTGGAAAATTGATTCGTGTAGCAATCAATCAAACACTCAGTGCAATGTACCGGTATAGGTTGGACAAAAGGATCAACCATCTCGGAAGCAAAAACCTAAAGGTGAAGTACTAAAAAATGAAGCAGAGAAGGTTTAGGGATGGGGAATCAGATCGGAAAGTACCTGATGTGATGGCGGATTGGGGCAGGTTGAGAGAAGAGACACGAGGTGGGGAGTGCGATGTCGTGGGGAAGGCCGGCAGCCAAGGAAAAAAACCAGCCGATAACCGGAAGGAAAAAAACTGCCCGAATTTTTCAAATTTATATTTAAATTTATGACAGCCTAATGCACTCCCTAGGTTGGTTTATGTCTTTTTTGTGTTAGGTTACCTATTGTATGAGCTAAATATGCTTAAATTATTGTATGAACAAGTCCCAACATTTCTTAGACAATCAAGCTAGCTAGTATAATCATTGAGTAGAATATGATGATCAATCGTATACTTGGGATCAATACAAAGCCCACTTAGCTCAATCTGAAGGATTTCTCTGTTGTTTTCCGGTTTTTCCGGGTTTTTGAAGTGGTTTTTTTGGTTTTGGGCGGTAACCGGCCCGGTTACCGGTTTTAAAACTTTGTCAATTCAATTTTCCATTTTCGAATTTTGATCGGGTTTTCTAGTTACTGGCTGGTTACCGTTACCGGCCGTCGCGGATGGTTTTTTCTCCAGTTCCGGGATTTTGATCCTTGCCGGCAGCAGCAGCAGGCGTGGGTGGTGGGCGGCGCTGGTGCACTAATTGCAGTTAGTGGGGATTACTTGTTTAGTATTATAGGATTAGCTGTGCGGTATGGGAAGCTATATTATTCTAGAGTAAATTGTTTGACATAGCATTTCTTCTGTTCCTGTTCTGATGTTAGGTTGAGGTCTTACATGGAATTGTGCATTTTAGTGCCGGGGATTTCCTCACAACATCAAGGCAGCGGTAACTCAGAACAGGTCAGTATAACAACTCCACTGCCTGTTGATTAACTTGTAATGATCATGTACAATATATGTGTTTCTCTTCTTCCAAAAATGCGAATGGTTGTTTCCTTTCTTTTACACATTGTTGTTCAGTATGGTAAAAAAAAGACCTGAATTTTCTTGGCATAAAAAAGGAACTGTAAGAAATGTGCAGAACTGCAGATACATCCTTGCATTGATCAATAACCCATGAAAGACAACTCATTCCATATTTTTCATTATTAGTTTGATACTATAGCTTAAGCTTCCAGGAAGTTATTTGCCAACTGATTATTTCTTTCTTTTTCTTTGTTTAAGGGTCACTTTGGGTTAGCTTCTTGGAAATGCTCTGAAGAATCATTTGCGCATCAAGTGAAGATCAGAGATCCTCTTAAAATGGGGTTGCCAGTCTTTTCTTATCCACATCTTCTGTAGTCCCAGATTATTTAGATCATTGTATCTAATAGTCTTATAATTTCTAATGCTTTCCAGCTTTTCTAATTTATGGGCACTACGACTGGCACGCCAGCTACTAGTATGGCATCCTGTAAGTTTCTTGAACCCTATTCCACGGGAAAAAAACTTGGCATTCTTATACCATATATTTTCAAAAGAATCTAGTAGTTATGAACAGGTGATGTAGAATAGTAGGTAGTAGCTACACAAAACTGTGGATAATTCTGAAAACTGTAAAAGTTATGAAATTTCTGTCAGGAAAATTCAACTATTCCTATGCATGTAAAAATAAAATAGGACCATAAACAATGAACATAAAGATGAAATAAAGGAAAATCATTGGGGAGTATTCTGCTATCTGCAGATTAGCAAATTATTCCTTCCCCTGATGACTGACTTATCATATCTGATCCTGATATGATATGACATGTTTGACTGTAGTCCCACTGACTACACTCCCAGTAGGATGAGAGAAAAAAAAATGATTTATCCCATGTAACATTGGCATTACCTCCTTTGGTTGTTCATAATGTGGATGATACAGCGCTGATCAGAGCTATCAGAGCTATACTTGAGCCACTATTTCTGTCATCTGCATCCTGTCAAACTTGAAAAGAATTATGTTAGACCATAATTTGGCCATCCCATGTCCTGTAATTTTATTTTATCAATTTATTTATTTTCCTTGACTCAATTATCATTTTTTTAATTTTCCTTGACGTGGTTCCATTGACACACGCTTACCTGTCTTGTAGGAGGACCGCCTAAGCATTGATGAAGCACTAAAACATCCTTACTTTCAGAAGCCACCATAATCGATAGGCGATAAAGAGATATAACTAACTAGCAAGTGTTACTTTAACAGGTCTTTCAAGTTTAACCGGCATCCATTCGGTGAGTTTGGTCAACGGAAATGTGAATCATTTGTAGTTTTGTAGATGTCAACCCGATTGCTTCATCAGATATTGTAAATTATCACATGAAAAAATTGCATAGTGCAACATAGGTAGAGCCAGATTGTTGACAGGTAGAGAAATAACTGTATAGTTACTTAGTTTGATCCAAAATGAAAGGAAGAAAGATGTATTTGAGAACTTTCAGCTGTACCGGAATTCCGTGCTTAGGGCATGTTTGGTTCCTTGGCAAGCTTGAGCAATGCCCCCTAATCTTGTCTTGCAACCAAGCTACGTGTGTATCCAAAACTTGGTCGGTCCCCGATAAGCAGAGACTGGGCAAGGTTTGCTAGGAGAACCAAACATACTCACTTTGGCAGGCCAGAAGATCAGATAGAATTTAGTAGTGCAAAATATTAGTAACTTTGTAGCACAAGGTATCTTCCTAGTTCAGTCCCAACTCCTAAAAATAGTTAATGAGATTTGGACTTGTAATGAATAAGATGCATATTCATGGCTAGCAAAATCCTTCTCCCAGATTCTAACATGGTATCATCGGAGTCTAGGGTTAGTGTTAGGAAAGCCGCCACCCGCGCGCTATCTCCTTTCCTCTCCCTCTCCCTCTCCTAGTTCGTCTCTCTCCACGTACCGGTTTCCAGAGTGCTTTGGCTCAATCCAGTCGATTTGCGCTCGGTTTTTAGTCCTGCCTCGGCTGTCGCCTATTGGCCCGGATGGGTCGCCGCCTCCTCTGCCTCAGCTGGTGCCTCGGCCGGCGGCCAGCGCCTGGTGTCATCATCGTCTGCCCACACCATTAGGTCATCGCGGGCCGCCGCCCCCTGGGCCGTTGGGTGCTATGCTCCGAACACTACTTGCTCTGCTCCGAGCGGCTGCTCTGTTCCTCCCCTGCTCCAACTCCAACTGACTACTTGCTCTACTCCTACCACGTCGGGTGCTCTACTCCGAGCGCTACTTGCTCTGCTGCAACCTTGTGCTGCCGCTGGCCGTGCTTCGGGTGCTCTGTTGCACCGACACCTGTAGTCTTCTACGCTTCTTATGCAACTCAGTTTGGTAGGATATAGGGCTGAGATGAGCAACCTTCAGGCCCAATTGTGTTAGCTACATGCATCTTCCAGTAGATTCACCGGTTTTAGTGCATCATGTCATGTATGGGGTGTTTCACTCCCATGACTGTTTGATTTAGGAGCTTCTTTCCATATAACATCTGGTGCATCTCAGCTCACATCATGTCATCCTGCTGCAAAAGGTATCGTGATTCAGATAGCTGATGGAATGCTATGCACGGTCACTTATCAGGAGACTCTTTCCACCTCTCACTTCATAGTTTCAGATGTCCCACTTGTCCCTACACTCTCCATGAATCTCATATCTGCCGAGCAGTTCGCAGATATAAACTGTTTTGTTGGGTTTGATGATAGCTCATGTTTTGTGCAAGATCATCGAACAAGAGTTGTCGTCGATACATGGGTTTTGTAGGGCTTTATGTTCGTGATTGTCTGGGTATTCGTTTATCCTCTATTTTTGGTACTGCTCCTGCTTCTATTCCTTTATCTCATGTTGTTGATCCATCTACTCATTGCCCTTTTGCACTTAGTTCTGTTTGCAAGTCTTTTCCTCAATGACATCATCGCTTGGGGCCACTTATGTGTCTCACACATCTCTATCTTGATTTATCAAGGCGTTCTGTAATATCCCAAAATTAGCTTTTCGTTCAAATGACTAAAAATATGAGATTTTAAAAACTTTTTGAAAACATCTTGTTGATATTTGAGTTTTTAGATTTTATTTCAAAAATAGTTGTCGAGCAATGAAAGTTACAAAACAAAACCCTAAAATCCGACTGGGCTGAAAACCATCCGGCCTAGCCCAACTTTTCCCTTTCCTTATTATTTTACCTTTTCTTTCTTCTTTTTCCTTTTCTCCCTTTCCTTTTCTCCTTCTTTCCCTTCCTTCCTTTTCTTTTCTCCCTCCTTTCCTCCCCGGGCACACCCACCAGCCTCCCTCCTCCTCTTCCTTCCTCCTCCGTGTTCTCCGCTTGCATCATCGGCGTCCTCCGTGTTGAGTTGTCGCCTGTCACCTCCCACCTGCCCCTGCTCCCACGCCCATACCGCCTCCTACCCCCGTCACTTCTTCGTCGTTGTGCAGTAGTCATCGCGCACAGTGCTCGCCTCCCCTACTTAAGCCATGCCCGCCCTCTCCTTTGCCTCCCCCCTGAGCCGCCTTATTACCCCTCCTCTGTTCGTCCGTCAAGTTGCATCGCCGCCCCAAGGAGCTCGGGTTGTGTAGGACTGTAAAAGCGACTAGGGGGGGGGGTGAATAGGCGCTTTCTCAACTTTCTCGCCTAATTCAAATTCAACACGAACTTTACTCCTTTAGCTATGAAAGCTAAGAAGATCAGTAAGAGCACAGTGGAAGCCTTGTGCTGAATTCGATAACCCCGCTCAACCACACGACACAAAAGTGGAGAAATGAACTCACTGCTCAATCTGATCTGGCGGTCGGGCCGGCATAGGCAGCGGTCGACCGACGTTCAACGGCGGTCGGACCGGCTACTAATCGGCGGTCGGACCGGTGGATATCGGTTCGACCAGCGATCTTCGAAGATCGAAACACGGCGGTCGGACCGCCGTTACAAAACCGGTCAGACCGATTCAGTCCAGTACTGAAAAACCAAACCCAAATCCAAAATAAAATTTGATCCAACTTTTGATTCAACCAATGAAACTTGACCAAATTTCGAGCACACCTCCCTAAAGATATTAGAGACCTATTTCTAGCGACGATCCTCCAGATCCACGTTGTAGAATCGATCTCTCAAGGTTTTACCGAAGAAGTGCACAAACCCTAGAAATACAAAAATCTTGATTCAAGACTTGCTTGTGGGGGTTGATGATCTAGATGACTCTAGGAGTATTCCCACACATCGAAGCAAGATAAAATAGATCAAGAGACCAAGCATAAACCCTTGAATCAAGGAACCAACAAAGTCATTGCCAATTGACTCATCAGTCTAAGATCGTGCATATATCCTCACGATATCCACAGGTTGTCACGCCGTGCACACAATCGAGCTTAATCTGTGGCGTGCGCATGCCGGCCATAGCACCCTCCTCGTTGTTTCGGCCGACCTGGTGCACCTCCCCCAACCGAGCGCGTCAAAACGTGTTCCCGAGCCTCCCCTTCATTTCTCCCCAAACAATTGGAAGATCCCTCGTCAGCAGTGCATCGCGCCATCTTCTTCCTTCATTTTGGCCAAAAACCTTCGCCGTCGTCGCCCACCTCTCCACCGGCAAGTCCCAGCCCGATTCCTCCTCTCTCGAGCACCCCTACGCCTCACGCAACCTTCCCCAATCACTAGTTTATGCTCTACTCCTCCCTAGAGACACCGCCACGACAGCCACACCGTGTCGTCTCGGGCTACCGTCGCCAAGCCACCACAGCTCCTCCCCGCCACCACCACCGACTCTGGTGAGTCCCTCGTAGCCCCCTGGTGCTCATGCTCCCCTAGCTCCACCCCTCATGAACCCAAACACCGTCGCCCCTTCTCCTTCCCCAACGCTGGGCGCCGGGCTCTATCGCCTGCCCGCTCTGGTGCTCGTCCGGCCACGACGCCACCACTCGTGTGGTCGTCTTCCCCTGTGCAACCCATTTTGGTCAACCTCAGTCGTCGCCTCCGTCTCTTTCACCGGCGTCAAGCCTCGCCACTGGTGCCTGACCACCTCCCCTATTTTCCTTGTCTCAACAGCTAATCTGTGTATTCTCTATGTGTGAGTGTGAGTGTATGACAGTGGGGCCCATCCAATTGGATGATCAGTTGAAGTCGGTTAGTAAGGTCAATTGACTGTTAGGTGCTTCAACTAGCAGTAGCATCCTCTCTCTCTCTCTCTCTCTCTCTCTCTCTCTGTGTAGCCATAGCTCTCTGAGTATGTGCAAATGATAGGTGGGCCCATTTGATTAGAAGGTTAATTAGTCAGGGATTTAGTAAAGTTGTTTAGGCAATTGGGGGTTGATTGGAAATGGCCAGTGAGCTATTATCCTTTAGAATACAATAGCTAGTTTAGTTAGTTATTGTAGAAAGATAAGTCTTTAGTAAGAACCTTCATTAGCAACTTAAGTTAGAAACACTAACCTTGTCAATGTTTCAACAAGCGTTAAGCCAAACCCTTAAGTAGATATTGCCCTTAAATAGTGATTGTGTTGTAAGTAAACTAACTATAGGATAAAACCAAAGTAATTAACTCAGGTAGTTAGAACCTAAAGATGAGATGGTCATATTTAGGCATACACATACACGCATGATCATATGACCAGTAAGCCATAGGCCATAGTCATACAATGATAAATGGTAATAACGACAATATGATGTTGGTATGTACACCCACTAGTAGAGTAGTAATAAAGTAATACATCATAGGAACATACACTTACGAAAGGGCCCTTACTAAATTGTCAATTAGGTAAAATGATTACCTTAGTTAAAACCTAACTAGGATTATGGTACGCCAACGACACATAGACATATACCTTAATGAGTAATAATAGTACTATTAGACAGTCATGAAGGGTAGTGGTAGCTATGACCTAGCTTCATGCTAGTGATAGTAATCAAGATGATAGGATTAATCGCTAAACAAGGAATAGTAGGTAAAAGCACATAGGCCTTGTATAGTAGCTATCTACTTAACTAAAGTAGTCATTAGCATATATCATGGGTAAGGATCAACCTAGCATGATAGGTTTACTTTAGTATATGCCAAACCACACAGGTAGTAAGACTAAGTATAAATCACCTCAAAGATGAAACCCAAAACTGTAAGACACCACTGAGGGTGTAAGACCGGTGTCTAGCCAATGCTTGGAAATTCCATCTAAGGCTTATGGAACTTCCTTGATAAATATCAAATTATAAAATAAATCATTAAGTAAATTATAACCCATATGCCTATGAGACTTATGTCTATCCTATGCGAACCTTGAACCTACGCATAGGTCTCATCTGACTTTCATAGAACTTCCTCGATAAATATGAAATAATAACAAAGGAAATCATTAAATCAGCTAGGCGTCGCGTACGAGCAGCGGTGATATGTTCCCAAGTGGATGATGGTAATCCAACCACCAAACAACATCATGTAACCTCCAGCTATCATCCATTGTTATTCGTACGCAGTAGAAGGACAACTCATAACCCGAAGATAGGTCAGGGAGTTCGACCTAACTGTGTGATCTCTCCCATCTAGGTAATCAATGCGGAATATTCCTATGAATATTATCTCCCTCCCGTTGAAGTCCTAACTGCTTACACCGGTGGACTTTCTGAGAGCCCGATCCCTCCGCCCTCACTCCATATCAAATGGTTATCTAACCCTAAGTCTGACCGTTAACCCAAAACCCCACCACTAGACCAAACGAGTAGAGTTTGGATTTATTTACATTGGTCTGAAGTATTTTATTCATCAACTTCCTTTAGATGTACTTCATCTGAAGTATTTCCTTCATCAACTTCCTTTGGATGTACTTCGTCTGAAGTATTTCTTTCATCAACTTCCTTGGATATACTTCGTCTGAAGTATTTTTTCATCAACTCCACTAAGTAGGATTAGATTCATTTGGAGTACTTCCTTCTTACAAGATATCGTTAGATATGCTTAGTTTCGTTGAAGTATTTCCTACTTCACACACTCTTGGGTTGATTGGCTTTCATTGAAGTGTTTCCTTTGTTACTTGTATTTGGATTTATTGGATTTCATTTGGTTGTCATTCAGACGTTCTTGGGCTCGGTCGTAATCCACGTAGTTAGAATTTGAAGCCATGATGGAGCAACAGCTCAAGATAGAACAAGAACAATACCAATGTTATCAAAACATTGAGCAAGGCGAGTCAACACTTTGATCATGTTGAACCTACTTTTTAAAATGCAATTATATTGATTTGAATTATGAAATTGCATTGCTATGATTCATACAACTATGTTGATCTAGCTCATAGTTAACATCTTAATGATAATTGAGTATAACCTCCCCATCCTTGAACTTGGACACCATCCCTTGTCACCCTAGAACTAATGGTATACATACTAGTTACTAAGTTTGTATCTAAGTGTCATGCCTAGTCTTGCTTAGATACATTGACATGTGGGCAATGATTTGCCTCGACATCATTTAAAACTTGAAAATTGGATTTTGGCAGTCGAGGTTGGAGCCTGACTGGTATATTGAACTAGAAAAGTATTTCAAACAAAAGAAAATTAAAAATAGATTTCGACTTAGATGACTGGAAAGTGTGGCGGTGCTGGTAAAGAGCACGATAGAGTGGTATGGGGAAGTACCACCAAAGTCAATTAAGGACTCGGGTCTTGCGATGATCTCTCATGTAAAAACAGTGCAACCATAAGTCTATAATGGGTACTACCTGGCTAACTAATTTGATCGCCTCGGTGTGGCTTTGCCATTGGCAGGTGTGTGGTGTGGAAAAGGGTAAGGGAGCCACCGAACTACACAGCGCAAGTGAGAGACCTCCTGGGGGTGTGGCCTAAGGAGATGATACCTAGCGGGTGGGGTTGGGTTGAGGTGGAGCATTATAAAGGCCTTGTGATAATCATCTTAGTCGTACACCTCTGGAAGTGTGTCAGACGGACAATATAAGTTGATTATCTCTTGTGGATAAAGTGCGCGAACTCTACAGAGTGTGAAAAACTATATAGATAGTCGTGCCCACGGTCATGGACGGTGCTGAGAATTTGCTTGAAGTACCTTTTATTTTTATAAAATAATTTATGGGAGGGAATGAAAAGATGGGTTGGAGCCCAGAGGTTTGAGGTGGATTTGGGAACCAGTGAGAAGTATGAGATGTGACCCGAGAAAGAACATGAATATTAGGTGGTTGGAGCCACCCACTGATATAGGAGGTTGGAGCTTCTACTAGTATTTTACAACAAAATTCAACTTTGTTAAAACATATGTTAGTTAAAATACTACTTAATCTATTTCAATAAGTGGCTTTATGCAAACAAAAGAATCACAAGTCATTCCTTTGATCAGCTTTGCATATTATATAACTACATTATGTGTGTTGGCTCGCAAGTACGATTGTATACTTTTACTCGCTCAATATTATTATTCATTAAGTGTAAGAGAAGAAGACAATGTGGAACTTATGAGCATTCGTCAAGGCTGGAGATCAAGAAGGCCAAGAACTAGGTCGTGTACCCTAATCGATTGTTTGTGGGTATATCGTGAGGGTTCCACGTGGTATATTTTTATTCTGCTTCCACTATTGTTCTTTGAAATGTATTTGTCTGTCTGGCCATTCTTAAATTTAAAAGTTGTAAGGTATATTTATGTTTTGTTTATTATTATGCAACAGCTTTACATATTCGTGATATGTGATTGATATTCAATTATGTAACTGTGGGCACTAGGCTGCTGATCCAGGGACTGATGCTGTGAACACAGAAGATTCCAAATTGTAAATTTGGGGCCTAACATGTTCTTGATCCTGTTTCTATTAATACCGATTTTCAGTGCAAGGGTTGTATGCTTGGTAAGCAAGTATCACTCTCATATCCTTCTAGCTTTTCTAGATCTGATCGTCCCTTTGATTTGGTCTATTAAGATGTTTGGGGTCCTTCTCCATTTGTTTCGAAAGGTGGTCACAGTTACTATGTCATCTTCATTGATGACCACACTTGATACACTTGGATCTACTTCATGAAACACCATTCACAGTTGATTTCTATCTATCGGTCTTTTGCTTAGATGATTCATCCTCGGTTCTGTTCATCATTCGTGTTTTTCATTCTGACTCTGGAGGAGAGTATCTTTTATCAGCTTTTCATCGGTTCCTTTCTTCTGAGGATACTTTTCCTCAACTCTCGTGTCCTGGTACTCGTGCTCAAAGTGGTGTTGTTGAGCGTAAGCACCGTCACATTATTGAGACTGCTTGTACTCTTCTCACTACCTCCTTTGTTTCCTCTAACTTCTGGGGGCAAGTGGTCTCTACAGGAGGCTATTTCATCAACCGTTTGCCCTTTTCCAAGCTTCAGGGCAAGTGTCCTAGTGCGATCTTGTACATAGCACATGCTCTCTATGCTCATCTTCGTGTCTTTAGTCACATCTACTATGTCCATCTAGCATCTCATGAGCGCACAAAGCTGGACGCTTAGTGGTTGTGTGTGTCGTCCTAGGTTATAGTCCTGAGCATATGGGCTATTGTTGCTATGATCCTTCAGTATATCGCATTCGCATATCTCGTGATATGACTTTTGATGAGGGTCGATCATTCTTTTATCATCTTTCTACACATCACTCCTTCCATGGATTCCACCTCCTTTTGTGTCTACCTCTCATTCCTTCACCAAACTTACCTTCTCCGGATACACTTTCTCCACCAGTTTCACCTTCTAGTGTGTCTCCTCCACCAGCTTCACTAGTTTCTGACACTTCAAACATTTTCCTTTCACTATAGTCGCTCGGCAGATAGTTCCTTCTAATCCTCAAACTTCCATTCCTCTTGAACCTTTTGATCCTCAATCCTCTCCTCTACTTGACCCTCCAGCTAGCATGGACTCTGACAATCGTTTTACTACATCACGGTATGTCTTACATGATCATTCCTCTATTTAGGCACCAAAGCGATGGAGTTTTTCTGGTGCATGTGTAGTATATGTGTCAAGTACCTATCAGGACGCAACCAGTATACCCGAGTGATAGTTCGCTATGACTGAGGAGCTTACAACATTATAGTGTACAGGTACTTGAGATCTTGTTCCGCTACCATCTGGAGTTGTTGCTATAACTTGTGAGTGGGTGTACAAAGTAAATACCAAGTCAGATGGTTCAATGGAGCGATACAAGGCTCTTGTTGCAAGAGGTTTTTAGAAGGATTATGGTCGAGATTATGATAAGATTTTTACTTCAGTTGCTCATATAACTACAATATGTACTCTCATTGCTGTTGTAGCAGTACACTTATGGACTATATCTCGATGGATGTCAAGAATATTTTTCTTCATGGTGATCTACATGAGGTGGTCTATATGTAGCCACCCCTAGGTGTTGAGGCTCCTACAGGCTATGTTTGTCGTCTTATGCGTACTCTATATGGTCTCGAGTAGGCTCCACGTGCTTGGTTTGAGCGTTTTAGTTCCGTGATTCGAGCTGCTAGTTTCACTCCATCTGAGCATGATCCTAGCTTTGTTTATTCACATTACTCAACTTGATTGAATTGCTTCTGCTATATGTAGATGATATGATGATCACAGGAGATGACATTGACTATGTGACTTTTGTCAAGAAGAAATTGAGTGAACAGATTATGATGTCAGATTTGAGATCATTGAGTAATTTTCTGGGGATTGAGATTCATTCGGTGGCGATGGCTACTACCTTTCTCAGCATTGCTACGTTTAGGATCTGCTCACTCGCTCTAGTATGACTGATACTCAGAATGCTGTCATACCCATGGAACTACACCTATAGCTTCGTCCTACAGACGGTGCAACACCGATGATCCTTCCCGCTATTTTTAGCTTGTTGAGAGCCTTGTTTATCTCATTGTCACTAAGCTAGATATTGCTCATGTTGTTCTTGTGCTCAGCCAGTTTGTTAGTGCTCCCACCTCGATCCACTATGATCATATTCTTTGTGTGTTGAGATACTTAAGGGGGACTGCGTTCAGATGTCTGTTCTATGCCAGTTCGATCCAGCTCCTGCTCCACGCTTGCTCTGACTCCACTTGAGCGAGTGATCATATTGATCGCTAATCTATCACTAACTATTGCATCTCTCTTGGTACCTCGCTCATTGACTGGAAGTCCAAGAAGCATACTACGGTATCACACTCTAGTACAGAGGCTGAGCTTCGAGCCCTTATCACTACCACCTCATAGATTGTTTGGCTTCGATGGCTTATGGCTGATCTTGGTGTTTTTTGTGATAATACTACACCTTTGATTTGTGACAATACAAGTGTCATTCAGATTGTTAGTGATCCGTTCAAGCATGAGTTGACAAAGCACATTGTTGTTGATACATCATTCACACGGTCTCATTGTCAGTAGTCGACCATCGACCTCCAGTATGTACCCTTAGAGCTTCAAGGTTTAGATTTCTTCACTAAGCCTCAGACTCGGGAACAGCATATCGATCCCTCTGTCATGGTTTTTCTGTTTATACCATAGCCTCTACTTTAGATATTTACACTGATGAAGGAAAGCCTTGTTAAAGACCCTCTTACCAACAAAAAAGATAGGGAACAATATTCATTGTCTTTCCTGTTTGATCGCTTTGCTTGGCTTTCATCTACTCAAACTAGGTGCATTAGATCATCTTGGTCCACTTTGAGTTTGAATGGGGTGTTAAGAGTCATGTACATAAGTAATCTCTCTCTATTGGCCCATGTAGCCCATGAGGCTGAACTAATCCTGTATATATATTTCTCAATAATAAATAAGATGCATGGTGGTGAATAGCAAAATCTTTCCCTTAGATTCTAACACAGACACACATGAAGTGCAAAGTGAATGACCATAAGAACAGTGTCAAAACCGAAGAAACACACAAATAGTACACTGCATGAACAATTAGTCATACATCATAACATCAACTTTGTCATTACACTTCCATGAAATCAAATAGTATCTAAATGGATTTAGAGATAAGTGTTAGATATATATATTGTGTAGGGTGTTATTTGCATTTGTTCCATCCTTGTACATGTTATATATTGGCCTTTGGCCTATTTGAATATACAGGTTGCTATATTCAAACATGGTATCAGAGCTAGGGTTTTGAAACCCTACCTCTTAGCCACCAGTCGCCGCCGCCACCATCAGTAGCGCGCCTCTCAGTAGCCGCCGCCGCCTAGATCCGCGGCCGGGTCGAGCCGCCGCTTCGGATCCACGCTGTCGAGAAGCCACCCTCCGGCCGCCGCCGACGCTGCCCTCGCGCCGGATCGCCGGGTCGGCGCCGCCGCTCATGCCGGGTTGAGCTGCCGCCTCCAAGCTGAAAGCACCGCCGCCGCCCTCCGCTCCGAGCACATGGCCCGCCCTCCGTTTCCGCGCGCCGCGCCGCCGCCGCTTCCGAAGCGCCCGTGATCCGCCGCCTCGTCTCGCAGACCGGCACCGCCGCCGCCTCCGCTCGAAGCGCCATGCGCCGCCCGCCTCCGCGCCTCACGCGACAGAGCACCGCCGCCGCTTCGCCGCGGAAGGCCGCGCCGCTCCTCGCCCTCCGCTCCGGCGGCGCGCCGCTTCGGAGGGCCGAGGGAACCCTAAGGTTCCTCCCGTCAGATTTTTTTTGTTGGGCGTTGGCCCAAAGAAAAGAAATAGAGAAAAGAAAAAAGACAAAAAAATCAAGTCGATGGCTTCTACCGAGGCTCCTTCGCCATCCCGCTCCCCCCAGTTCGTTTTGATGGGACGAACTTCCGGAGTGGGCTGTTCACCTCAAGATTCACCTCAACAGCCAGCGTCTCTGGGGTCATCTCACTGGTGAGCAGCCTGTCGCCTCGTCCTACACCGCCAAAGACTACCACTCTCTCTGCTTGGTGACGGGCGACGACCGAGGTCAACAATGTTTGACTTTGAGGAGGCGCTAGAGCTCTACCGGCCGAGGTACACGCCACGCGCCGGCAGAGGTCGAGGTGGTGCTACCGCCATCCTAGTGGGTAGCATGCCCGTGACCATCTCTATGGATGTGGCGGGCGCCAACGACACGCTTATGTGGGAGCGCCTCGAGCTCACTACCGGTAGACGAGCGATGCTATGTATCTCTGGTTGTGCACTGTGCACATTCTCTTCACAGCCTTGATGCCACCGCTGATGACTTCTACCGGTTGTCGAGGTGTGGCGTCGGCTTGACTCTCTGGGCGGATGTCCGGACTGTCCTCGCTGTGTGCGGCCGCGCCACCAGAGACTCACCCTCTCGACTTCTGGACGCGCTCGGCTGAGTTCGAGATCAGCGCGCGCGCTCGGCTCGACTTCGCCACCGCGCTCGAAGCTTGGTGGAGGCCTCACGAGTGTGCGTCTTGAGGAGACTTCGTCACCGTGGCTCGCTCTGGATCACGATCTGTTTTGTCTGCTTCAGCATCTGCTCCTTTGCCGCCCTCTTCAGCACCGACCGTGACCCCTTCTCCAGCTCCTCCAGTGGCTGCTGTTTCTACTGCGGGTCTCCACTGCACCTACTGTCAGCGTGCTGGCCACAGGTATCAGGATTGTTACAAGCGGAGGAGGGACCAGAGTCGTCGGGGCGGACGTCCCCCGAAGGGCTCTGGAGGTTCCTCTCCCTCAGGGGATGGCCCCTCTCGCCAGGGCTCCTCTGGTGACGCCACACAGCAGCTTCTCTCACTGCTTCAGCGCCTCGGTGTCGGCTCATCCTCGGACTCCTCGGGTTCTGCTCGTCTGGCTCTTGCTTCTCAGCAGTCTTCCTCGCCTCCGCCTCCTCCCTCGCTGTATCTTGTCTCCGTGGATCTTGGACTCTGGTGCTTCTTTTCACATGACACCAGATTCTACCCACCTTATTTCTGTGCGGTCCACCGATTTTTCTTCAACTGCTCAGATCAGATGGTACCTCTCTTCCTCGCATGTGCCGAGGCATCCTTTCCACTTCTTCTTTTCATGTTCCTGCAGCCTCTCATGTTCCTCACCTTACTATGCAATTTTATGTCTACCGGTCGATCACCGATCATAACTGCTCGTGTTGTTCTTGAGTCTGACTCTTGTTGTGTTCAGGACCGCCTCACAGGGACTCTGCTTGGTACTGGCCCTCTGCGCCGTGATTCGCAACGTCTTTGGGAGCTCGACTGGCTTCATCTTCCTTCCGCTGACTCCACCAGCCAGTCGGCCACTACCACTACCTCTGCTTCTTCTTTGCGTCCTCCACTACATCTTTTGCTCAGTGGCACCATCGTCTCGGTCATCTCTGTGGCTCGCGTCTATCGTCTTTAGTTGGTCGTGGTGTTCTTGGGTCTGTTTCTGGGGACACATCGTTACATTGTATGGGTTGCAAGCTTGGCAAGCAGCTGCAGCTCCCCTATCCCACTAGTGATTCTATTTCTACTTGTCCTTTTGATCTTGTTCACTCGATGTTTGGGGTCCGCCCCTTCGCTTTGAAAGGGGTCATCGCTATTATGTGATCTTTATTGATAATTATTCTCGTTATACTTGGATCTACTTCATGTCCGAAACACGGCCGGGTTCTTTCTATTTATCGATGTTCGCCACCATGGTTCGTGACTCGGTTTGATTCATCATTCGTGTTTTTCGTGGCCGACTCTGTGAGTATCTCTCTCTTGCTTATGTCGCTTTCTCACCGAAAGCAAACAAGACTCTTCCTCGATACTCTTGTCCCGTGCTCACGCTTTCGAATGGTGTCTCGAGCGTAAACATCGCCACTTGCTTGAGACCGCCGCGCTCATGCTTGCCTCCTCTGTTCCCCTCACTTCAGGCTAAGGCCGCTTTCTTCGCCGCTTTTACGATCAACCTCTGACCTTCTCTCGCTCTTCGTGGTTCTACTCTCGTTGAGCGTCTCTTTGGTCGAGCTCAGTACGATCATCTTCGCAGCTTTGGTCGTGGTTCTGCTTGTTCTTCTTCCACCTCGTGAGCACACCAAGCCGATCGCTCAATCGCTTGAGTGTGTTTTTCTTAGCTACGCCTTGAGCATAAGGGTTATCGTTGTTATGACCTGTTGCTGTTCGTGGATGAGGATTTCTCGGGATGTCACTTTGACGAGTCCCGTCCTTACTACCCTCATTCCCCACCGTCGGCCGGATTCTCTTCGAGTCGATCTCCTTTCTGATTTTTTCTGACTCTCAGCTTTCCACCACTGTTTCGCCTCATCCTCCATCTACTCCCCCTCCGGCTCCATCTATTCCGCCTCCACCGGATTTTCCTTCTCGCTCCTTTGTTGAGGCTCCATCTTTACCCTTGCACTACTCTCGCCGTCCTCGGCCTCCTCCTTCCTCTCCATCATTGCTGGGTCCACTCGCCTTCTCCTTCCGGATATGCTCTTCGTGATCGTCACACTATCGGGCCGCTCGCTGCCACGGTTTCTTGTCGCCACGCTCTTTTCGAGCCTACGACCTCACAGTGAGGTCGCCGCCACTCGAGTGGCAGCTTGCGATGTCTGAGGAGATTGCTGCTTTGGAGCGCACTAGCACTTGGGATCTTGTGCCCTTGCCTGCACATGTTACTCCTATCACGTGTAAATGGGTGTACAAGATAAAGACTCGCTCGGATGGTTCTCTTGAGCGCTACAAGGCTCGTCTTGTAGGGCGTGGTTTTCAGCAGGAGCATGGTCGCGACTACGATGAGACTTTCGCCTGTTGCTCACATGACCACTTTGCTCGTACTCTCCTTCTTTGTGGCCTCTGTTCGCCAGTGGCCCATCTCTCAGTTGGATGTTAAGAATGCCTTTCTCAATGGCGAGTTGCGTGAGGAGGTCTACATGCAGCCGCCCCCTGGGTATTCTGTCCCTGATGGTCTGGTTTGTCGCCTTCGTCGTTCTCTCTATGGGCTAAAACAAGCCCCGCGTGCTTGGTTTGACTGCTTCTCCTCTGTTGTCACTGCTGCCGGCTTCTCTGCCAGTGCTCACGACCCTGCTCTCTTTGTTCACACCTCTCCACGGGGTCGGACGCTCCTCCTTCTATATGTGGATGACATAATCATTACCGGAGATGACTCTCAGTACATTGCCTTTGTGAAGGAGTGTCTCAGTAAGAAGGTGTCTCGGAATTCGGCGATCTGTTGTTCTCCATGAACTCCAAGAACCTGGAATAGATATGTAGGACATGGCACAAGTGTCAAAACAAACAAGAAATAACTGCTGCTTGTTCCTTTGCCTTGTTTCATGAGGTGAAGTTGGAGGGAGGGAGGAGCCTTAAGAATCTTCAGAAAAGAAAAAAGGAAGGGAATTTAGTGTCCTGTTTAATTGGTTGGCTATCTTTGACTAGAAAAAAATACCTGTTCAACCTATATTACTCAAATCTATTATGTTTCACCTTTTTGTTCATGCTCATTTTCTCGCTATACTTCATATGGTAAAGTAATAACTTCTGGGTTTATTTTTTCTCTGAAGCGCAGGATGTCAACTAATGCCGAGTGAATTTTAATGTTTTGGGTCTATTTAACGGTGAGGAACTAAGGATGGTGATGTCCTACGCGTTTGCGTGGTATGGTGGCCTCCTGCATATTTTATACATGCCATTAGGCAGTACAGTTCTTTGGATGCATTTCTTGATTTCTATCTTTCTGCAAAGCAAGAAAGAACCTATTTCAGGACCAAATAGTTTGTCAATAATTTCAATGGTCAATGGACAATGGCAATGCACCTTTGGCAATGCACCATTCTTAAGAAGGCAATGGGTATTAATCACCTCGGAAGTACCGACACGTCTCAAATGTCCCGAGTCCATGTCCGACACCATGTCAAACACGGACACGGCTCCGACACTTCTCCGACACGTCGGAAATTACAGCCATGAAAAAAAATTCAGACGCATATCGGACACATGTAGGACACGTATCGGACACTTGGGCCCATTCAATTCGGCCCAACACAAGAGCAAACACATTCACTCCAAATTTCAACACGAGAGTGACCCATTCCCAACTCGTTAACCTAGCGCCCCGCGCGCTGGTCACTGCAGAGCTTCCTTTGATGCCGCCTCTAGCCTGAGCCCCCAACAACGCCCGCTTGCTACGTCAACTGCTGGCGACCGCCCGCCAGATCTGCTGGCGACCCTTCTGTGCAGCCCCGATGACGTCGCTCTGGTTCTCCCATTCGACGCCGCCTATAGCCCCGACGCCGCTCTGCTTCGTCGCCAGCACCGACGTCGCTCTGCTTCTTCACCAGCTCCGGCTGCCCTTGCTTCGTCACCAGCTCCGGCTGTAGGATCAAGGATAACCGACTAGAGGGGGGTGAATAGGAGGTTTTTAAAGTTTTTAACAAATTAACAATTTATCCAATTCAATTAATGACTTAGTCTAAACAAGTTATGCTCCTAGCTAGGCAATTTAATCACAATAAGCAAGCTAGAAATATAAGTGCGGAATTGTAAAGACAAGAAATAACCACAAGACACAAAGATGTTTTTCCCGTGGTATCGAAGACTTGCCGGTCTTCACTAGTCCACGTTGAGGAAGCTTGATCACCCAAGCCGGCTCCACGAATTAAGCCTTCCCTCGATCACTTGGGTTGTTCTTCCTCCGCTCCGGAGATGGTGAACACCAACCACTCACAATCTTGCTCGGGTCTTCTCACAAGCTTCACTTGAGAAGATCACCGTGCTTCACCGCCAAGCCGTCTAGGAGTGCGGCAACACCCCAAGAGAATAGATCAACGATCCTCGCTTGACTTTACTCAAGTGCCAATGAATCAACTAAAGATGAATGCACTTGATCTCCTCTCAATGAATGCAAGAGTAAATTGGGAGTAGAATTGAATGCACAATGCTCACAAGGGTTGAGATATCTTCAATGCACTCGTGTAACTTGTCCCTTGTGCGTTGGGGAGGTATTTATAGCCTCCACCAAACAATTCTAGCCGTTGGGAAGAAGTTCTCGAAAGTTCAAGACATATCGGAACAACGGCGTGTTAGCATCGGTACAACGGCGCTTACGCTCAATGCACGATAACGGCTATGTTACACGATTAAATGCATCGATATAGCCGTTGGATTTAGTTGCGGTTCATCCGCAGCAAACACCGGATCGTCCGATTTGTGGTGTCTAAACCAGATTTTGCATCCGTTCGAATTTTACAACCGCCAAATACATTTCGAACATCCGTATTGCGGTTCATCCGATTATACGTCGGATAAACCGATTCTCAAAAGAGGTTTTCAAAGGAGATTACACTCGTCGTTATTTTGCAACCGCCGTAATATCATCGGAACAACCGGGATGCGGTCATCGTTCAAGCCATCGGTACAACGCAATTTCACGAAATTAGATCACCACGAGATCATGACACGTGGAAGGCCACGATGGACTCTTCGTCTAGTGGTCCGGTCACAGACACAAGATCTGAGCCGTTAGATTGAGATCGGACGATCGGCTTGATTTTCAATTTAAAAGGCTAACGGTTGAACCGCCACATGCCGCGAACAACCGCTTTCTACAACCATTGCTAAGCCTTGGTTCATCCGATTCGAATTAAAGCATCAATTCATTCTAACTTAAATTCAAGTCCAATTTTAAATGCATGCATGATCCTAAGTTGATCCATATGGCACAAGAATAAGCTATCAAGCTACTAGTCGTGATCCCCTTAATAGTACGGCATTTATCCTATAATCCGGTCTACCAACCAATTCTCCTTAGACCAGGTAAAATAGAAAAGGATCCTAGACTATTTGTACCTTGACTTTAAGCCTTGTTGATCTTCACATTTTCCTTTAGCATGCATCCTTGCTTCATCATGTTCATCAAATGGAATTAACCTTGCACATTCTTAGTAAACTTGTTAATCCCATATTCACATATTATCATTAATTACCAAAACCATTTTTAGGGCCTAGATGCTTTCAATCTCCCCTTTTGGTAATTGATGACAACACACTTAATATGTGAGAAAAGTTGTTTTGAATATACTAAGAGTGTATATTCTTTTGAAGTCTTTTGACAGTAAAATAATCTTTGCAATGAGCATAAGTAAATTTTGAGAATTATTTTTCTTGTCAAATCCAATTAAAAGAAGACTCCCTAAACAAATGCATATGGATAGTAAATAATTTGCAAGCATATGTAAAGAATTGAAAATTTTATGGAGTTTCTTTTGCATTTATGAACTTGAGGAAGCAATACAAGATAAGATATGTCAAATAATTGATTGCATTGCATAAAAGATAATAAGACATAACCACATTCCACAAGTTCAACAAAAGTTACCAACTATTACAGGCACAAAATAGATCAACAATCAACCAGTTTACAAAACACATATAAATCACATAAGCCCATAGCTCCCCTAAAACTAAGTCTTCACATCTTCACAATTTCTCCCCTTTGGCATCAAAGTACCAAAAGCATCAAACAGGGGGTCCTGAGAGGAAGAAACGGGTCCCGAGCCGGGCAGGAGCAGAGAAGCAAAGAAGTGAGCTGAATCGTGCAGATCCGAGAAGCGACACAGGGGCGCGGATCTGAGATACCGAGAGGGTGGTAGGAGCCGGAGGAGGCAGAGGTAGCCGAGCCCAAACTCGAGGGTGCACTGAGGAGCCGAGGTAGGTGCACTGTCCAAGAGGAAGGACCCTTAGGCGATCGAGGAGGTCGGCAACATAACGCTGAGGGTCTTGAGAAAATGTTCTAAGTCATTTAGGCCCTCGACAAAGCCGATAATCTGTTATGAGTCTCATCAAAGAAGTCATTTTGGATAGCCGCCATCTTAGTAAGCCTATGACGAGTCTCATCTGAAGGCAACTTGTTCACCTTCATTTCTCGCAAAGTCTTGATAATAGACTGCTGATTTTGAAGTACTTGCGCTAGAGCACTTGCATCAGGCATAGCAGCAGCAGGAGGAGCAATCAACCTCGGCGAGGGCATCCTCGAGACTTGTTGAGGAGGAATGGCATCTCGTGGTTTATATGGCTTGTGAGTAGATCCCAAACCACCACGGTACTCGATCTTTCTAACAATCAATGCCATGATGTAAGGAGCATAATAAATCCTTTTAACTCTGTCATTCTTGGAGGAGGCTATGCCTTGAAGAATAACATCCACTACATCAAATTTAACTCCCTCCACAATATGATCTATCATGTTCCAAACATGCCCCGTCATCGCATCGAAATTCCCACTCTTAGGGTAGAAAGTATGATTAATTATCCTCGTTAATCATGCTCACTGCTTCAATCCATGAATTGTCCCTAACTTGCATTTGGTCAAGAGTCATAATGCCCGCCCAAGAGAACAAGTAGGGTCAACTCTCAAAGATTTTGTCCCAAGAGTCGGATCAATTCTCAACACTCTCAAAATTCCTCTTTGGTGCTTTCCACATTTACGCACCATCACCATCTAAAAGTCTTCAAGTCATGGGACATATGCAGTGTGGCATAAAACTGTCGAATGATCTTGTCATCATAATTCTGTTTTATGCCCACAAGATCATGAAGACCCACATTGTAGAAAAGCTGATAGACTCCACTGTATTTGTCCAAGGTATTAATATTTGACCAATTAATCCATTTATGATCGGCAAATTTCTTGTGCCTACTATATATTTGCTCATACACTTGCTCTTGAAAGATTGTGTGGAATCTTGGATTTAATGTGTCATTCTTCAGAAGATATTGATTGACATGGCGCTTGATGGCATAGTCATCTGCTGACAGAAGATGTAGGTCAATAGGAGTCCCCGGAGGATCAATCAAATCATCATCTTCTGCTGTCCTTGGAGGAACTTCCTCTTCTTCTTCTTCTTCTTCGGATTCAGATTCCTCAATTGATTTACTTCCTGAGCTATTTTCTCGATTCAGGTTTAGTCGGTCTCTTTCCCTTTCCTTTTCCCTGCAGTGGAGGTTGAGGTGCCGAAGACCCTTGTCTTGACGATCCCTGAGACTTCTTGGATGTTCCTCGCATTCTAGGCATCTATACAGAGATTGGAGTGATTATAAGATGTCAAGGAACAGATTTGAATTGAATTGAATTGAAAGAAATGACAATTTCTGGTTCTGTCAGGATAATCGGATCATCCGCCGTTATGTGGCCGGAACGTCCGAACTGCGGTCGTTCCGCCCTCAAGAACCGGAACGTCCGATTGTCCTGACCGAAAACTAGGGTTGAAGAATTTCTGAGATTTTGATGGAATCTAAGAGAGTGAGTGCTAGAACTGGATGCGCAAGGGTCATAGGACACCAGTGAAGCACTTTTGCCCAATTAGATTGCTAGTTATCAACAGCATTATCAAAAACCCTAAAAATTGCCCCGAGTGCTCCAAATGCGGTAAAACACGAATCAATAGATGTTTTACCTTGAGATTTGAGAAAGGAGAGCACTGGAAATGCAAGGATCAGCGAGGACTTGGAGATCCACCGAGAGAACCACTCGATTTGAGAGAGGGTTTTGAGAGGCGCTCGACTGGAGAGAGAGGAACCCGAGCGGACTGAGATGAAAAGGAAAACGGACGAGCCGCTGGAGTGATAAGGTCAAAAGGAAAACGGACGTTCCGCTATTATAACGCCGGATGATCCGCGATCATGACGTCTGTTCGCATAACTCCTGATGTCTGATTGTCCCGGGATTTTGATAAAGCTCTGGATTTCTTTGGAATTTTGAATAATTGCAAATGATCCTTAGATTTACACTCAATAAAACATCATTTAGGGATCATTATGCATATAATATACTGAAGATTATATATAAACATAGTTTTTATAATTATAGTGAATTTAATATGAGATTTGAGAAATTCTTTTACAAAATATTTAAATAACACCAAATAAAAAGCAATGTAATAACAAAAATTTAAACAATGTTTGAATAATCTATGACATTTAATTCATTCCTCAATTTGCAAAAGCGCCTTCATCTAATGGCTTGGTGAAAATATCCGCTAATTGGTCTTGGTTCTTATGTGGCTAATTTCAATGTCTCCCTTGATCACATGATCTCTCAAGAAATGGTGGCGAATATCTATATGCTTGGTTCTTGAGTGTTGAGCAGGATTATTAGCAATTTTCACAAAGACTATCATTGTCACACAAAAGAGGCATTTTATCGCTTTAATTCCATAATCCATCAATGTTTGCCTCATCCATAGCAATTGAGCACAACAACTTCCCGCGAAACATATTCGCTTCGGCGGTGGATAGGGCTACGAATTTTGTTTCTTGGATGACCATGATACTAAAGATCTTCCTAAAATTGACAACTACCCGAGGTGCTTTTTCTATCCACTTTGCATCCCGCATAATCGAGTCCGAATATCCAATTAAGTCAAATTTAGCACCTTTCGGGAACCAAAGGCCAATGCTAGAGGAATGCTTTAAATATCTTAGAATTCTTTTAACACCATTAAATGACATTATTTTGGATTTGCTTGAAAGCGAGCACACATACAAACACTAAACATGATATCGGGCCTAGATGCGGTAAGATAAAGCAAACTACCAATCATAGATCTATAAAGCTTTAAATCTACCGATTTACCTCCTCATTTAAGTCAAGATGACCATTTGTTGCCATGGGAGTCTTGATGGGTTTTGCATCCTCCATACCAAACTTCTTGATCAATTCTTTTGCATACTTGGTTTGGCTCACGAAGGTCCCATCTTTGAGTTGCTTGATTTGGAATCCAAGGAAGTAGCTTAATTCTCCAATCATCGACATTTCAAATTCCTAGACATCATATCACCAAACTCTTTGCAAAAATCTTGATTAGTAGACCCAAAATAATATCATCAACATAAATTTGACATACAAAGAAATCATCATCTATAACTTTAGTAAATAAGGTTGAATCAATCTTCCCAATTTTGAATCCTTTTGAGACTAGAAAATCTCTAAGTCGTTCATACCATGCTCTAGGAGCTTGTTTAAGGCCATAGAGCGCTTTAGAGAGTTTATAGACATTATTTGGATTTTAGGATCTTCAAAACCGGAGGTTGTTCAACAAATACAAGTTCGGAAATTTTACCATTTAAGAAAGCACTTTTAACATCCATTTGAAATAATTTAATATCAAAGCATGATGCAAAAGCAAGTAATATCCGAATTTATTCTAATCTAGCTACGGGAGCAAAAGTTTCACCAAAATCCAAACCTTCAACTTGTGAATACCCTTGAGCTACCAATCTTGCTTTGTTTGAACAACCAAACCATTTTCATCTTGCTTGTTCCTAAAGACCCATTTTGTACCAATGACGTTGTGTTCCTTGGGTCGATCCACCAATGTCCAAACTTCATTCGGGTGAAGTTGTTGAGTTCTTCATGCATAGCATTCACCCAATCCGGATCTTCAAGTGCTTCTTCTACATGCTTTGGCTCAATACAAGAGACAAAAGAGTAATATTCACAAAAGAAGCAACACGAGATCGAGTTTGAACACCCTTACTTACATCACCCAATATTTGGTCTATTGGATGATCCTTAGCAATTGCATTGTGGATTCTTGGTGGTAAGTTAGATGGTTGATCATCTTCCTTATTGTCAAGTTGAACTTGGTTTGTAGAAGATGTTGGTGGTTCAACTTGTGTGGAGGATGATGAATCATCTTGGGCTTTATGTCACCAATTTGCATATGCTCCATTGCCCTTCTCAAAGCTTCATTGCCTACATCATCCAAATTCTCATGCTCTTCTTGAGAGCCGTTAGTTTCATCAAATTGAACATCATGTTTTCTTCAACTAAACCGAGTTTTTGTTGAAGACACGATAAGCTTTACTATTTGATGAATAACCTAGCAAGAAACCAACATCACATCTACTTTCAAATTTTGATAGCGAACACCCTTCTTTAAAATATAGCATTTACAACCAAAGACACGAAAATAGGAGATGTTCGGTTTCTTCCTACAAGAAGCTCATAGGAAGTCTTTTTCAAAAGACGATGTAAATAAAGACGATTTATGGCATGACAAGCGGTGTTAATTGCTTCCCCAAAAACTATCGAGTATTATATTCATCAAGCATTGTCCTAGCCATTTCAATTAATGTACGATTTTTCCTTTCTACAACTCCATTTTGTTCCGGTGTAGGTTGTGGAAAGTTAGTGCTTTATTCAAGTTCATCACAAAAGTCTTCAACTTTAGTATTTTTGAACTCTAAACCATTATCACTCGGATTTTCTTTATTTTGAAATCAAATTCATTTTGGGCCCTTTTGTAAAGTTTTGAAAATTCTGAGGTTTCACTTTTATCATCTAGGAAGAATACCCATGTATATCTAGAGTAATCATCCACAATAACCAAACAATAGCTATTTCCCGATACTCTTATAGGTTGTTGGCCCAAACAAATCCATATGTAAGAGTTCCAATGGTCTAGAAGTTGACATGATACTTTTGGAAGGGTGAGAATTAGCGACTTGTTTACCTACTTGACATGCACTACAAAGTCGGTTTTTCTCAAACTTCACATCTTTCAAGCCAACAACTAAATCATGTTTGAAAAGCTTTTTGAGTTGAATCATTCCTACATGAGCTAGCCTTCTATGCCAAAGCCAACCCAAGGAGGTTTTGCCATCAAACAAGTTTTTAAGCATGAATCATTTGAAGTGAAATCTACCAAATAAAGGTTTCCAAATCTAAATCCTTTAAAAATTAAAGAGTTATCATTTTCATTTGAAATTGTAACACCTTCTTTAGAGAAGGAACAAATTAGTCCTAGATCACATATTTGAGCTACGGATAACAAGTTAAAGTTTAGTGATTCTACTAGAGATACATTTGAAATGGAAAGGTCATTTGAGATAGCAATTTTACCCAATCCAATTACTTTTCCTTTGCTATTGTCACCAAATGTGATTTTGTCCATTCCTTTCCCATTCTCGAATGTGGTGAACATTTTTCTATCACCGGTCATGTGTTGAGTGCAACCACTATCAAGCACCCAATGTTTTCCACCGGTCTTGTAGTTCACCTACAAAACAAGAATCAAGTTCTTTTAGGTACCCAAATTTGTTTGGGTCCTTGGAGGTTAGTGACCAAGGTTTTAGGCACCCAAATAGCGTTCTTTTTAGCGCCTAAAATTGAAGTGCCAATAAAATGAGCAAGTATTTTACCATCCTTAGTCTTTCTAAGCATATAGCATGAATCATATATACCAAAAGATGCAATTTTACCTTTAGGACAATTTTGTTGCACATGTCCTATTTCCCAAGACTTATAGCAATACTTACCATTTTCCCTCACATACCTAGTGGGTTTATTTGCGCTTCTTACCTTTCTTAGGCACATACCCGAGACCTTCCTTGTTGAATGAGCACCTTTGCTCACTCAAAAGCTTGTCTAAGGTGGCCTTACCCTTAAAGCATCTTTCCAAACTTTTGCTTAGTTTATTGACTTGTTCTTTTAATTCATGGTTCTCAACAATAAGTAAAGGATCACAAGTATTTGCTAAACTAGCAATTGAATCATCACTAGAGCAACATGGCATGGCAAGTAAATCATCACATGAAGTAGAAATGCTAGACATGGATTTTTCATTTAAAGCAATATCTACTTTAGACATCTCATTCATTAAATCACAAGTAATTCCAATATGTGAATGAGATTTTCAATATTCTTTAAGATGAGAGAATCATGAGCTTTCTTTAGCTCCTCAAAAGAGTCTTTTAGAGAGATATTCTTTCTTCAAGACTTTAAATTTTGATTTCTCTTTTCCATTAAATTCATTTAATTCATCAAGCATATCCAATAATTCTTCATAAGTTGGTTCATCACTATCAATGGATTTTACCTTATCTCCTTTTGCCATGAGGCATGTAGGAGTGGAGAATAGTGAAGGAGTTTCTTTGATAGCAATGCCAACTAGTCCCTTCTTCTTGGAAGACTCATCCTCATCGAGTCTGAGTCGCTTGATTCATCATTTGAATCCCACTCTCCAATGTGAGCTTCATTCTTGCCATCCTTGTGAAGCTTCTTGAAAAGCTTCTTCTTGCCATTATATTCTTTCTTCTTGAATGACTTGTCCTTGTCATCCTTCTTTGCGGGCAACGAGATGAGATGTGCCCTTTTCATCACAATTATAGCATCGAATGTTGCTATAACGCTTCTTGTCACTTGAATATTGTCCCTTCTTGTATTTGTCAAAGTTGTAGCTTCTATTGGGCGTCTCTTCATGAACTTCTTCATTTTTCTTACAAGGAGTGCATACTCCTCATCGGAATCTTCTCCTTCATCCTCATCATCACTTGATTCCGCTTTGGCCTTGAAAGCGGTAATTTTCTTCTTTGAGGAGGATGTCTCCACGAGCTCTTCTTTGTCCTTCTTGAACAACTCATTTGTGATGAGATTGCCCAAAAGGCCCGTTGGTGTCATCCTTGGCAATTCGGGAGAGTTGATGAAGAGCGTCACCAAAGTTTCATATTTGTCGAAGAGCCCTAAGCATCTTGCGCACAATATCAACATCGGAAAGGTTAGTCCCAAGGCCTTTGAGCTCATTCACAATGTTGTTGAGTCTTGAATACATCTCATTGATGTTTTCATGAGGCAACATTATGAATGTCTCATATTTAATCCGAAGCCTATGCAATTTGGCTTCTTTGACCGTGGATGTACCCTCATGGATTTCGAGAGAGTTGTCCAAATAGCATGAGCGGTTTCAAATTGCTCACTCTATTGAACTCATCCGCGTTCAAAGCGCCAAAGAGAGCATTCATAGCTTGGGCATCTAAATGAGAGTTACGCGTGTCTTGATCCGTGGGTTCAAGTGGATTAAGAGGCATAGTGTAACCATCATTTACGATTTTCCAAATGCTTGGACTCATGGCCTTTAAAAAGATTGACATTCTAATTTTCCAATAAGCATAATTTGTGCCATCAAAGAGTGGAGCCCTTCCTAAAGCCATTCCCTCACTAGCCATCCTTGCTCTCCTAGACGGTTAAGTCCAACAACGGAGAGACCAAGCTCTGATACCACTTGTAGGATCAAGGATAACCGACTAGAGGGGGTGAATAGGAGGTTTTAAAGTTTTAACAAATTAACAATTTATCCAATTCAATTAATGACTTAGTCTAAACAAGTTATGCTCCTAGCTAGGCAATTTAATCACAATAAGCAAGCTAGAAATATAAGTGCGGAATTGTAAAGACAAGAAATAACCACAAGACACAAAGATGTTTTTCCCGTGGTATCGAAGACTTGCCGGTCTTCACTAGTCCACGTTGAGGAAGCTTGATCACCCAAGCCGGCTCCACGAATTAAGCCTTCCCTCGATCACTTGGGTTGTTCTTCCTCCGCTCCGGAGATGGTGAACACCAACCACTCACAATCTTGCTCGGGTCTTCTCACAAGCTTCACTTGAGAAGATCACCGTGCTTCACCGCCAAGCCGTCTAGGAGTGCGGCAACACCCCAAGAGAATAGATCAACGATCCTCGCTTGACTTTACTCAAGTGCCAATGAATCAACTAAAGATGAATGCACTTGATCTCCCTCTCAATGAATGCAAGAGTAAATTGGGAGTAGAATTGAATGCACAATGCTCACAAGGGTTGAGATATCTTCAATGCACTGTGTAACCTGTCCCTTGTGCAGTTGGGGAGGTATTTATAGCCTCCACCAAACAATTCTAGCCGTTGGGAAGAAGTTCTCGAAAGTTCAGTACATATCGGAACAACCGGCGTGTTAGCATCGGTACAACCGCGCTACGCTCAATGCACGATACGGCTATGTTACACGCATTAAATGCACTGATATAGCCGTTGGATTTAGTTGCGGTTCATCCGCAGGCAAACACCCGGATCGTCCGATTTCAGGGTGTCTAAACCAGAGATTTTGCATCTGTTCTGGAATTTTACAACCGCCAAATACATTTCGGAACATCCGTATTGCGGTTCATCCGATTATCGTCTGATGCAAATGATTCTCAAAAGAGGTTTTCAAAGGAGATTACACTCGTACTGTTATTTTGCAACCGCCGTAATATCATCGGAACAACCGGGATGCGGTCGTACCGTTCAAGCCATCGGTACAACCGCAGCCCACGAAATTAGATCACCACGAGATCATGACACGTGGAAGGCCACGATGGACTACTGTCTAGTGGTCCGGTCAGCACACAAGATCTGAGCCGTTAGATTGAGATCTGACGATCGGCTTGATTTTCAATTTAAAAGGCTAACGGTTGAACCGCTCACATGCCGCCGGAACAACCGCTTCTGGTACAACCATTGCTAAGCCTTCTCGTTCATCCGATTCGAATTAAAGCACTGAATTCATTCTAACTTAAATTCAAGTCCAATTTTAAATGCATGCATGATCCTAAGTTGATCCATATGGCACAAGAATAAGCTATCAAGCTACTAGTCGTGATCCCCCTTAATAGTACGGCATTTATCCTATAATCCGGTCTACCAACCAATTCTCCTTAGACCGGTAAAATAGAAAAGGATCCTAGACTATTTGTACCTTGACTTTAAGCCTTGTTGATCTTCACATTTTCCTTTAGCATGCATCCTTGCTTCATCATGTTCATCAAATGGAATTAACCTTGCACATTCTTAGTAAACTTGTTAATCCCATATTCACATATTATCATTAATTACCAAAACCATTTTTAGGGGCCTAGATGCTTTCACCGGCCGGCGGCCGCCCCCTGCTTCGTCGCCAGCTCTGATTCCCCCTCTCCCCATCGCTGAGATGCCCACTCCCCTGCTGCTCCCCGGGAGCAACTCCCCTTTGACGTCGCCCCCAACTCGCATTCTCCCGCCGCTGCCGTCACCGCTCGGCCGCCTCCTCCCTTGCCGCCACTCAATCGCCCTTCTCCCCGTCGTCGAGACGCCGACTCCCCTGCTGCTCCCCAGGAGCGACTCCCCTTCGACGCCGCCCCTGATTCGCGTTTCTCCCCATCGCCTGCCTCGTCACCAGCTCCGGCCGGCGGTCGCCCCCTGCTTCGTCGCCAGCTCCGACCGCCCTTCTCCCTGTCGCCGACTCTCCTGCTGCTCCCCAGGAGCTCCCTGTCGCTGATCTGGACTTGCTTCGGTATGTAAAGCCACTGCTTGTGCATAGTATTAGAGTATCAGACTATCCATATGTAAAGCCAATTGAAATACAAGTATCATTTCAGCAGAAATACAAGATGGAACCGGCTGGTTCAAGTGCTGAGAAGCAGAATGTGAAGACTCCGTTGTGGAATCATGTCAAGTGCTTAGAGAGGACAGGTGGAGGAGGTGGAGGAAACGTGAGATTCAAATGCAAGTATTGTAAACTTGTGTACACTGGGAGCTATTCTAGAGTGAAAGCACATTTGCTCAAAATATCTAATGATGGAATCAAAATGTGCCCAAAGGTAATTGTACCTATCCTTACTCAACGTAGAAGTGAAGTTGCAAAGGCCGAAGAAGAGTTAGCAAAAATAAAGCTAAGACATATTCCCTTGCCAACGAATGTCACTAGTACTGTTGATAGTGTTGCTTCATCTAGCATGGGTTCTAAGCGGAGGGGAACTTCAGGCTCAGCTTTGGAGAAAGCTTTCAACAATGAAACTCGCCAACAACTTGATGCTATGATTACGAGGATGTTTTATTCTTCAGGTTTGTAATCAACTTGAATCAAAAGCATTGCTTGAATTTATCCAATTGACACAATTCCTTGGAAGCTTTCAACTAATTTAGGGTTATGTTTTTTGTTTACAGGATTGTCTTTCAATGTAGCCAAAAATCCACATTATCAAAGTTCATATACCTTCGCAACAGACCACAACATTTCTGGTTATGTTCCTCCTAGATACAACAAGTTGAGGACCACTCTTCTTCAACAAGAAAGGGCTCAGTTTGAGTCCTTATTAGAGCGGACAAAAAGCACATGGTCTGAAAAGGAAGTGACCATTTGTTCAGATGGGCGGTCGGATGCACAGAGGCGGCCACCTATAAACTTTATCGTTGTTTCTGAGAGTGCACCGATGTTCTTGTGAGCTATCAATACCGAAGGCGAGGTGAAGACAAAGGAGTACATTGCAGAGAAGTTGATTGCTATTATTAAAGAAGTGGGTATAAGAAATGTGGTCCAAGTCATCACTGACAATGCTGCAAATTGCAAAGGTGCTGGTTTGATTATTCAACAGAAGTACAATCACATCTTCTGGACACCCTGTGTTGTTCATACTCTTAATCTTGCTTTGAAAAGTTTTTGTGCTGCTAAAATGCCAAGAACTGATGGTGAAGTCCTCATCTTTGATGAGTGCCATTGGATAACTGAAATTGCTCAGGATGTTAATATGATCAAGAATTTCATAATGAACTACAGCATGAGGCTTTCAATGTTCAATGAGTTTAGCAATTTGAAGATGCTTGCCATTGCTGAAACAAGATTTGCCTCGGTTGTGGTCATGTTGAAGCGTTTTTGCATGGTCAAGAGGGCACTTCAAAGAATGGTAATTAGTGAAGCATGGGAGGCTTACAAAGATGACAATGTAGGGATGGCACAATTTGTTAGAGACAAAGTTCTCAATGAAGTGTGGTGGAGCAAGATGAACTACATTATTAAATTCACTGAGCCTATATATGAAATGCTACGTGTGGCGGACACTGACACACCATGTCTTCATCTGATTTATGAGATGCGGGACACTGATAGAGAATGTAAAGAAAGTGATATATAAGTGGGAAGGAAAGAAAAATAATGAGGAGTCCACCTTTTACTCGGTTGTTCATAGCATATTGGTTGATCGGTGGGCAAAAGGCAACACTCCACTCCATTGCTTGGCGCATTCACTTAATCCAAGGTGATATAAAAATATGCCTGTAATTGTTATTTGCTAATATTTAGTTCTTGCAAAAGTTTTAATCCATTCATTTTCTTTTTGTAGATATTATAGTGAGAAGTGGATCAATGAAGGTGTTGGCCATGTGCACAATAATTTGAGACTTATAGTGAGAACTTCATCCACAGCATGCATAGAAACAAGCTAACTCCTGAGCGTGCTGAAGATTTGGTCTTTGTGCATAATAATTTGAGACTTTTGTCCAGGAGAACATCATCTTACAAAACTGGGGCAGCAAGGATGTGGGAAGTGGGAGGAGATAGCTTTGAATCTCTTAGTGGTGTCGGCATTTTAGAAGTTGCTAATCTCTCTCTTAAAGAACCAGAGTTGGAAAGCGTGTCTTTTGAAGATGGGTCTAATGTGGTGAACCTGGATGAGGATGAACAAGAGGAAGACTAGGAGTCTTGTACTATCTTTTCATAAGCCTTTAATTTGAGTTTATTATGTAACTTAAGTTGAACCACTCCTATGTTGGCTATTGGCTACTTCTTGTTAAATTGTTGGTTGTACTCTGTCTTTAAGTTTCTATGTTTGAACTTGGATATTTTTGTTGATTGCTATCATTTGTCAATTATTTGATGGTTGTTATAATGTTAGGTACTTAGGTGTTTGCTATTGCATTGTATTTGTTACATTGTTACTTACATTTCCTAATCAAGTTTTTTCCTGAATTTCTTGTATTAATATGAAGTTATGAACTTATACTTTACAAAGAACTGAAAAGAACAGGAGCCGAAGATCATCTTTGAAGTACATATTCCTAATATTTTACACTTTCTGTTTGATAAACACGTAGAAAAGCATTCAATAATATATATATATAAAATACACACACACATCCCCGTGTCGTCATTTTTTAGAAAATAACGAATCTAGTGTCCGACACGCGTGACCATGTCCGTGCATCCCAGTTAATCACAGAAGCAGTTCCAAATATTGGGAGTAACCTTTGTATTGCATTGTACCATACTTTGACAGCAAAGCTCAGTTCAGTTATAAGCATTTTTCACTTCCATTTTATCGAAATTCAGGACAGGGCATTAGCTGAAAACAGCCATGTTACCATACAGGCATGGGCTCTTCAGCACAATCAAAAATGGAAGATGGACATGGATGAGCAGCCGACTACTCGATTATGGCTGTAATAAAAAAAGTTTCTAAACATCTACTATTTTTAAGACTTCGTTTTTCTTGGAGGCTCCCTCTGCACAGCCCGGAGCTGCACTGAGTTGTTGAAGCAGTGGTCGAAGCCGAAGTGCGGGTACCGCTCGTACCACGTGTCCTGCTGGGCGTGCGTGTCCCAGTGCTCACCGCTGCTGCTCCTGCCGTACTTGTGCACCCAGCCGGAGCCGTTGTGCTGCTCGCCCCAGGTGCGATTCCACCGGTCCCCGTGTTTTCCTTCCCACCAGGTCTCGCCCTGCTTAACGCCATGACCATTTGGGTTGAAATGTTCATCCCATTTGTCGCCCCACTTCGACCACCCGTCACCCTCTGATCGCTCGGCCCATTTGTCGGTGTATTTCGCGCTACCTCCGCTTCCATCATACTTCTCGCCCCACCTGCAGTGGATAAACCAGTAGATTTAAGTACATGACTCTTTGAGCAATATAGCCTGAATAATTTGTCCATAAATACTCAAATTCAGAAGTGGCGATACTTCACAATTGCTGTAGAATAAATGGTATCCGAGCACAGCGCTATGGTTGCTAAAATATTCGCTCTCTTTTTTGGGCAAGGCGAGACATTATTCATGAGTCATGACAGCGATGAGAATATGAGATAGAGCATGGGCAAATGGTGACAAATTGACAGATAGCATTCTGAAGAAAGCTACCGAGGAGCTCTTACCTTTCATGCCAAACATGAGCATGACCAACATCCAGTGGTGTATTTGGATCCAAGCTGCACCATTTATCAGCCCATTTTTCAGCTTTACCACTTGAATCATAATGCTCCCACCATTGTTCTTGCCACTGCTCTCCTTTACCGTTCTTTCCCCACTTGTCTGCAGTCTTCTCCATATGCATAACCCCACATGTGTAATCCTGAAATAATTTAATATGCAATACTTGATTATATTGTGGGGAGGCATTCAATTAACACATATTACCATACAGTTCTACCTAAATTTTAATTTTAGCTTTGTTAAATATTGACAAAGGACCATATGTATACTTGGAAGTGCAGATCAAAATATGACATTTGTTGAGTCACATGTCTATAATGCATCCGCATGTCCCAAGCCATATAATCCCATAATGTCATACATGCAGCTCATGTGCTCCTTCTAGGTCACTGTGAATGCTGTGACCTGAGAAGGCGCTTTTCGAAATATTACACATACTTTTTATTATATAATTGTAGGTTTCGCACACAGTGAACAGATACTGATATCTGAGTCAAGAGAGTAATTCACCTGCCACATCGACTCCTTCCAGTATTCCCGCCAAACATTGCCCATAGCATCACGGCCAGACTTCTCAGAACCTAATTCTTTATGATCAAACCTGTCTGAAGCCTCCCAATACTTGTCTTCCCATTCAACAGCTCCATCAGCACTAACTCCCCTAATTACAGTCCACTTGCAAATAACACCATCAGGCCTTTGTTCTACACCAGTCTCCTTCCACCACATCGAACCATCTGGATGTATCCCATGGGATGACTTCTCATCGCTTCTGCTAAGAGCTCTAGCCGCCTCAGCTGCATTTTTTGAAAACTGTGCTTCGAACGTCTCCTCTGCATCAGCAGCCAGCTTCGCCTCAGAATCCACATTTTCAGGCTCAATAAATGACTGGAAGGGAGGAAGAGATCGATCTTCCTTCTTCTGGAAGAAAGAGGTCTCAGATGGAAGTGATAAAAAGTCTGCTGACTGCTCCTTTTCCATCAACAAATCAGGCTGGCGAGAAAGGGGTCCACTTTCTTCGATGGTTTTAAACCAGTATTGCTTTCTCTTAGTTTACTGCTATTTTCCACTGGTGGTAACCATGACCAGAAATCTGGACCTGGAGTGCCAAGCTTGGAACTTGCCTGCTTGTAAGGAGATGAATCCCCAAAGTTTGGCACTGAATGAAGAACAGACTACTGATGTCAGAGAGGAAGCTTAATTTTACAAGGAACTGGACAATGTAGTAATAAGCTTAATTTTACACATACAGGAATGTTGTTGGAACTAGCAACTAATATAATGCCACAAAGGTGCAATCACCTATGATTTCGCAAATTCTAAAAGCACAATAACATTAGTAAAACTGGTTTCATTATCCATGTCATCCTTCAAAGAAAAGCAGTTAGTACAATTATGGGATCCTTTTCTTAACACTAATCACTCAGATTGGAAGTAGGAAAGACAGAGAAAGGAGATATTGATCTTTCTATATATTGAGGATTCCCAAGCACTAGTTTGGCTCGTTAACATTATTTCTAGCTACATCTGCTTGCAGCAGCGGCTACAAGTTATTTTAGACAATCAGTATTGCGCTGAGCGTTATGGACAAGACATTTCAAAATGGGGGAATTGATCATTTGCCCTACCTTTAATTTGATTTTGATCATTTGCCATTAAGTTCCATGTAATAGATCTTTTGCCCCCATCTTTCATACGCCCCTTGCTTTTTGCCATTTTGGACAATTTTGCCACTACCTTCTTCATCACCTTCTTCTTCCTCCTCCCAATCCAACCAAGCTCTGGCTCATTCCTCCTTCCCTTCTCATCCACCCATGGTGCCGCCAACCGTCGCCTCCGCCTTCCTCTTTCTCTCCCCGCCGCCGCGGAGCCACTCCAAGCCCAAGCCCATCGCCTGCTCCACCTCGTCAGGCTCCTCCCTCTCCAACCAGCTCAAGCCCCTCTCCCACTCGTGCCCCTTGCCCTCCGAGCGATGCTGCCTTATGTGTTTCGGTTGGGCCCGAGCGACCCGACCCCAACCTCTCCACTCTCGCTCTCCTCTCCCGACCAAAAGCTCTCTCCACTGGCAGCGACGGCTAACAAGTCGACGGCGGCCTCCTCCCTCGAGTCCACCTCGTGTCGTCGTCCTCAACCGTCTCGACCTCCTCCACCTCTCCGACCTCTAGATCCGACGGTCTCCACGCCGAATCTGGCAAGGGAGGGGCCGGATCCACCCAGCGATGTCCGGATTTGGACTCGTCCTCTCCACCAGCCTCATGTCCACGGCCTCCACTCAGGGCTAGACCACCGCCGGCACTGGCGCGACGAGGGCAGATGACTAGGCGGTGGTAAGTGTGGTGCGAGGCGCAGCTCGAGATCCAACCTGGCCGAGCACCGTGTGTGTTGTGGATGGGCGCGCACAGCGACCTCCGCGTCAGAACGTGGGCGCTCGTCGCAGCAGCCTTGGCCATAAGGACATGCCCGGCGCCATGGAGCCATCGAGCGTGAAGCTCTGACAGCATGTGTTCCCGTCACCCTCTTTTTTTTTACTTTCTGATTTTTTTCTCTTCCCAAATGCTGCCAAGCTGCCGTCAATTTGTGTTGAACCAGATACTGTTCTTCACGCTCTCTTGTTTGTTCATGTGTCCCAGATTGTTTTCTTGTTCCTGTCTTTCTTGAATCGTCCGTTCTTCCCTCCCCAAAAAAATCTTATGAGTGATGGCATTTTGTGATGAATTTGTGGGTATAAAAAATGATGGAAACAGCGCCGTCCTCGCCATGTGCGGATTCCCCATCCGAAAATGTTATCAGAATCTCGATTTCTTATCTACTCTTTCGATTTTTGGTCTGTGCAATTTCTTGAATCCAAAAATGTGTGGGATCCGAATCTTGAAAATGAATCGAGGAAATGGACGCCACCGTCTCAGCACGAAGGAGGAGGTGATCGCCGAGAAGACCGAAAAAGAAGGTGATGAAGAAGACGGGCAAAATTGTCCAAAATGGCAAGAAAGCAAGGGGCGTACGAAAAATGAGGCAAAAGGTCTATTACATGGAACTTAAATGGCAAATAATCAAAACCACATTTAAGGTGAGGCAAATGATCAATTCCCCCTTTCAAAATTGATATCTGTCTCACCAAGAGATAATCAAATCAAGAAGGAAATTCATGAACTGTACAGCCATTCCATCTCTGTGTCAGGCTAAAAAGGAGGCATCTTTTAGCGTAATACCCATGCTACGCTCACAAGAATTAGTATAAATCTTTAAGCAACCTCACGTGCACGCGGTAACCCATACCTTTCGAAGACTGCAACGCCGGCGCCGGCGCCGCCGCGGAGCCCCGATTTGATCCCCTCGGAGACCTACCGGAACCCAAACCCTTGTCTGGTCCCGCCTTGCCCGTGGCCTTCGCCGGCTTCTCCGGCTGCGACGGCGGCGAGGACGGGGGCGGGGGCGGGGACGGGGGAGGCGGAGGCTCCTTGAGGACGGCGCGCGCTGCGGCGAGGGCGGCGGCGGCGCGGTCGATGACCTGGCGGCGCTGCGCGCGGTCGCGCTCCTCCGGCGGCACCCGCAGCATATCCTCGAACCGCGCCGTCCTCCTCTCCACATCGCCCGTAGGAGGCGCCGCTGCCTCCACCTCTGCGGGTGGCGCTTGGAGCCGGCGCGCGAGCTCCGCTGACCGCCGCTCCCGCTCCACCGCCTTCCTCCACATGTGCAGGTACGACCCCCCGCTGCCGCCATCTCCGGAGACCGCGCGGACGCGGGAATTGGGCTGCCCGGTGCCGCAGCGGCGGAGGAGGAGCAGGTGGTGTAGATAGGGAGAGGTGATGGAGATGGAGGCGGAGTTGGACGCCATTTCTTAAGCTTCGAGTCGAGTCGCGAATCGGGAGGAAGAAGACTACAAGAGTGTGGAGGAGAAGGAAAGGGAGGAGAGTGGGCCCGGGTGGCTGCTGACGTCGAACCGAGCGAGTGGAGGGGGTTGTGGTGTGCTGTGCGTCTCCGTCTCGGCTCGCCACGTAGCTTTTCGGCGGGTGCTCTGGAATCTGGACCGTTGGTTCCACGCTGATAGGCCGGGCCGGCGTAACAGCCAAAAATTTGTCCAACTTAAAAATGGCATGAATTTCAAAAACTTTGGTTGCATTTTAAAATTTTAAAATATTTGCCTTGCAAACTTAAATTGTAAAACAATTTTTCCTTGTGTCGATAATTCGAATTTGTAAAAATCTAAAAGTTTAATGGTGTGCAAAACCATTTCCAAACCTGAATTTAAATTCAAATCAATTTTGAATTGCAAACTAAAAATTCAAAAAAAATTATTTTCCCTCTTCACCCCTCTGGCCGAAACACCATCATCAACCCATCCCTTTCCTTCTCCCCTCACACCCAACCCAGCCGAGCCAAGACGCGTCGTCGGCTTCTCCTTCCCTTTCTCCCTCTCATGGCCCACAAAAGAGCCAAGCCCATCAAGCGCAGCTAGCCTACTTCTTCCCGCTCTCCCTCGCACACACCAACTTACCCTCACTCTCTCTCGTTGCGCCATATGCACGCGTCGCGTGAACCAGAAGCCGCGTCTGCTCCACCTCGAGTTCTGTAGCAGTGCCTCTAGCCTCTCCCCTCTCTCGCACTGCTGCGACCTTGTCTCATCGTGCGCCATAGCCCGTTGTTGCCGTTCCGCTCGGGTGTCCACGCTAGGCCGACCCCGCCTTCATCTATTCTCGTTCCTCCCTCTATTTAAGTTGCGGTTGAGCGCATCATCTTGTTTGCCCGCTCCTCCTCTGCTTTTTCCTTGCTTTGCCCCTTTTCTCCGCCCCGGGTAGAGAAGGATTCCGCCACACGAGCCATCTTCCCCAACTCCGACCGCTAGCTTCGCCCGTCGATTTCCACCGTTGAGTTGAGCTTCTACCTCTGCTGTCTTGCGCATCTTAGTCGCCTTGACGTCCTCTCGCTAATGCACGCCTTCTTCTTCCTTGCCGTGCACCAGAGTCGCTGGAAGCCCGGAACACCTCTTCGTCCCCGTCGTCGACCCGGAGCACACAAACCCTTGCCGCCACCATCGATCTCCTTCCTCGCTCGGATTCCAAGTGAGCTCGTCCGTTCCCTTACATTCCAGTGTGTTGCAAACATGGTAGGCTAGTCAATGTCACACCTAGTGGGATGTAGCACCTCGTCGCGCCGCCAGAGACCGCCTTAGAGAGCTCGATGCACCGCTTATTCTGGAGCACCGAGCCCGCGTTTAGCTCTGTTGTAGCCTACATATGTTGTTTCCACCTTCAATTGATTGTCAATAACCTTGTTTGGTAGCTACCTGTGTGCATAGTGCTGCCGCCGTCATCCTAGCCATAACGCCGCAACCTCAGGTTCGTCTCCCGTTGCATCGTCGCCACCATCGTGGTCACTTGGACCCCGCAACCCATTTTGGGGGGTCGTGGGCACTCGTCAGAGCCATCTCCGTTGACGCCAAACTCGTCCCTAGCCGGCCATGGCAGCCCAACGCTGCTCCTCTGTTCTTGGCAGAGAAAAAGGCATTGGAGACACTAACGTGTGACCCCACTTGTAAGTTAGGATTAAGTTAACCATAATTAGTTAATTAAATTATCCGTTTACACCCTCGAACTTTTAATACCAGGTCACTCGATTGAAAGTTTGAGGGTGCAAACCGGGCGGGATTGGAGTTTATGGGATTTTTTAGACTCTCGCCAAAGATCAAGGGTGTATGGACTTATTCCTTTATAAATTGGTGGAGACTTGGGCAAGTGGATTATATAAGGTGGGTGCAATAATTGTACGAGATATGAATTTGTGGATTGTCTCGCCTGAGCCGATTAAGGATCGAAGCATGTGCCATATTTTTATGAACTAATAATTGTGCGACCACAAGTCTAGTATGAGATAGACCTGGCTGAATAATTTTCCGAGTCGTGGTGCTATCGCCATATTATAGGCAGTTTGGGTCGGGTTATTGGACATGGGTTGTAGGAGGGCGTATCTCTGTGTATGCATCCACTGATAGTTGTGGTGGTACTAAGTTAGGATATGTCAACTTCCCCAACAGTGGTATTCCTCGGAGTTAATGTGGTCAAACACCCGAGGATCGAAACCATTGGATGGTGTAGTATTATGACAAGTTATTGTAAAGGCATTGTTATGATCTTCTTAGCCACACATCTACGGAAGTGTGTCAACCGGACATTAAAAATTGATCATATCTTGTGGGTAAAATTGTACAACCTCTGCATATAGTATATATAATCTATTTGAATAGTCATGTCCCCGTCATGGGCGTAGTCTAGAAGGCCACACTGGTTAGTTTTGCTAAAATTGGGATGGAAACATGTTAACTTAAAAATGGTTGTAGCAACAAGATAATTGTAGGTGGATGGAACCTGATGTGGTCGTAGAATTCAATGGCGCACAAAGTTAAATCCTTAATTGACCAAAACGAGACTGCCAAATTCTAACTAGGTAACCACATTTCCATTTCCCAATCACTGAGAATCAGGTGGCTAGAACGTGATGTCTAGAGTCAGGTGAATGAAACCTTATGATCTAGAATCAGGTGGATGGAACGTGATGACTAGAGTCAGGTAGATTAGACCTTGTGATCTAGAGTCAGGTGATGGAACCTGATGTCTAGATTTTGGTGGTTGGAACTTTGTGATATAGAGTCTAGATGGAACCTAGTATCGTCCAATCTGGTAGTAAAACTCACGTAGATCTTTGTTTTGTACGTGAATGTGTCTTTCTCCTGTTGTAGCGATAACTTTTGATTGAAAGTTTCGATTCACAAACAGTTTTCACCAGTAGCTTGGTAACAACGAGGGTAACAAAATGATATAAGTCCCGTAAATAAAAACCTTCCTGTGCATTTACTTAAAAAGATTTATTGCATCGCTAAAAGAGATTTACTACGACCTCCACATGATTTTACTGCCATATTAGCCAACTAGTACAGACAAGTAGACAACTAACTAGAAAACAATCAGTTCCTTCTTTTGTACATGAATGGTTATTTTTTCGTAATAAATTTTGATTGGAAGCTCCGATTCCTGAACAATTTTTACTGGTAGCTTTGTGACGACGATGGTAACAAAATGATACAAGTCTCGCAAATAAAAACCTCTCTGTGCGTTTACTAAAAATATTTATTGTATCGGTAAAAAAGAGATTTACTATCACCTCCACATGACTTTACTGCTCTAATACAAAAAGATTTGCTGGACACCACTTGTAGTTTACTGTTCTGTTACAAAAAAAGATTTTCTTCAACCTCCACATGACTTTACTGCTATATTACAAAAAGATTTACCGCAACCTCCACATGACTTTATTGTCATCTTAGCCACCTAGTACAGACATGTAGACAACCAACTAGCAAACAATCGGTTCTTTGTTTTGTACACAAATATTTCTTTTCTTATTTTTGCAATAACTTTTGATTGGAAGCTTCGATTCGCGGACGATTTTCACTGGTAGCTTGGTAACGGTGAGGGTAACATAATGATATAAATCTCACAAATAAAAACCTCCCTGTGTGTTTAGTAAAAAAATATTTACTACATCATTAAAATAGATTTACTGTAGCCTCCACATGACTTTACTATCATTTTAGCCAACTAGTACAAACAAGTAGACAACTAACTCGCAAACAATTTATTCCTTGTTTTGTATATGAATGTTTCATTTCTTATTTGCGCAATAACCTTTGATTGGAAACTCCGATTTACGAATGGTTTTCACCGGTAGCTTGGTGACAACGAGGGTAACAAAATTATATAAGTCTCGCAAATAAAAATATCTATGTGTGTTTACGAAAAAATGATTTACTGCATTGGTGAAAAAGATTTACTACCACCTCCACATGACTTTACTACTCTGTTACAAAAAGATTTACTGGACACCACTTGTAGTTTACTGCTCTGTTACAAAAAAAAGATTTACTTCAACATCCACTTGACTTTAATGCTCTGTTACAAAAAGATTTACTACAACCTCCATATGACTTTATTGTCATTTTATCCAACTAGTATAGACATGTAGACAACCAACTATCAAATAATCGGTTCTTTGTTTTGTACACAAATATTTCTTTTCCTCTTTTCTCAATAACTTTTGATTGGAAGCTCGAATTCACAAACAGTTTTCAACGGTAGCTTGGTGACGACGAGGGTAACATAATGATATAAGTCTCGCAAATAAAAACCTCACTGTGCATTTAGCAAAAAAAGATTTACTGCATCGTTAAAAGAGATTTACTACGACCTTCACATGACTTTACCACCATCTTAGCCAACTAGTACAAACAAGTGGACAACTAACTAGCAATAAATTAATTCCTTGTTTATACATGAATGTTTTTTATTTACGCAATAACTTTTGATTCGAAACTCCAATTCACGAATAGTTTTCACTGGTAGCTTGGTGATGACGAGGGTAACATAATTATATATGTCTCACAAATAAAAATATCTCTGTGTGTTTATTAAAAAATTGTATTGCATCGCTAAAAGAGATTTACTAGCGCCTCCGCATAACTTTACTGCTCTATTACAAAAAGATTTACTGGACTCCACTGGTAGTTTACTGCTCTGTTATAAAAAAAGATTTACTTCAACCTCTGCAAGACTTTACTGCTCTGTTACAAAAAGATTTACTACAACCTACACATGACTTTATTGCCATCTTAGCCTATTAGTACAAACAAGTAAACAATCAATTAGCAAACAATATGTTCTTTGTTTTGTACACGAATGTTTCTTTTCTTATTTTCGTAAAAACTTTTGATTGGAAGCTCTGATTCATGAACAGTTTTCACCGGTAGCTTTGTGACGACGAGGTTACAAAATAATATAAGTCTCGCAAATAAAAATATCTATGTGCATTTACTAAAAAATATTTACTGTATCATTAAAAGAGATTTACTATAACCTCTACATGACTTTACTGCCATCTTAACCAACTAATACAAGCAAGTAGATAACTAACTAGCAATCAATCAATTCCTTGTTTTATACATGAATGTTTCTATTCTTATTTACGCAATAACTTTTGATTGGATTCTTCGATTCACGAACGGTTTTCACTGGTAGCTTGGTGACGACAAGGGTAACAGAATTATATAAGTCTCACAAATAAAAACCTCTTTGTGCATTTATTAAAAAAACATTTACCACATCGCTAAAAGATATTTACTACCACCGCCGCATGCCTTTACTGCTCTGTTACAAAAAAAGATTTACTTCAACCTCCGCATGACTTTACTACTCTATTACAAAAACATTTGCTGCAACCTCCATATGACTTTATTGCCATATTAGCCAATTATTACAGACAAATAGATTACCAACTAACTAACAATATGTTCCTTGTTTTGTATACAAATATTTCTTTTCGTGTTTTTGCAATCAATTTTGATTGGAAGCTCTGATTCATGAATGTTTTTCACCGGTAGCTTGGTGCTGACAAGAGTAACAGAATGATATAAATCTCGCAAATAAAAACCTTTATGTGTGTTTACTAAAAAATATTTATTGCATCGCTCAAAGGGATTTACTACAACCTCCACATGACTTCACTGCTCTGTTACATGAAAGGTTTACTGGACTCCACTTGTAGTTTAGTGCCCATCCAGCCATACGCGTTTGAAACAATCGTAAAAAAACATGGTGATACGTGGGACAGTAAAATTTCTATTAGAATTACTTTCGACCTCGTCATAGCGTTCACTGGACGTGTGACGTCACGCGTGGGGGATTGTGGGTTAGTGGGCCAAAATGGTCTATTCGGCGCTCCGTATGGGCGGTCGGTCCTGCAAGCAGTGGGCTAGCCTGAGCGCGCACGAGCGTGCGTGTGTGTGTGTCTTTTGTTTGAGGGCTTGCTAAGTACATTTGTACTCATTGTTGCTCAAATATGTGAATTCAGACTACGAGACTGTGGATATCATGGGGATATGCTCCAGATCTTAGGATTATGTGACAATTGGCAATGGCATTTATGGTTTGTCGTTTCACAGGGTTTTCGACAAAGTTCGAGCTTTACGGGCGGGCGGTCCGACCACCATAGCATGGCGGTCCGACCGAGTCCCAAATCGGTCGAGCCGGCCATGTCGGCGGTCGGACCGCGATGACCAAAGAGTGTCGAGAATGTCTTTGGGCTAAAAATAGAGGTGTAGGCAAGTGAGGATCCCAATGCACTTGGTCTCATAACTTTTGGAGTCCCCAAGCAAAAGTTCTATTCGTTTTAAATTTCCAGAATGTTTCAGAATTTCAGGGCTTGAAATTTGGCTAAGTCCCTTGTGGCGGTCCGACCGGCTCGCAGGGAGCAGTCCGACCGGCTCACAGTGAGCGGTCGGACCGATTTCCACTTATGAACGTCAGCCAACTTCGTGGTGATGTTGTTTTGTTAGGTCAAGTTCATTGGTATCATGGCATATGTATTGCATGATGCATGTTTTGATTAACATGGGTCAAGTTGTGAAAAACTTGTTCCCGAATTCGTGTTTGCTTGTCTATGGTTGTGCAGATTGCTTGGTGGTCAACGACGGTCAACGGCGAGGATGATCGGGACTAGACTTGGAGAGTTGAGGTCGAGCGATCGGCGATGCGGGTGAGTCAATGACTCAAGCGTGACGCAAGATGGACAAGAGTGACCTATTAGCAAATCTGAGGCGCAAGATGGCGCTAGGTGAAACTGTTTAGGTCAAAAGGTTAAAGACGGCGCTTTGCGAAGCGTGCGTGTGTGACTCGTTTGTTAGTGGGCCTTAACGGGAGCCCAATAGAGTCAAACCCTAGAAGTTCTAGGCCTCCACTATAAATAGGAGGAGGTGGTGGCTGCACCATCTCTCTCGCCTCTTTTATGTTTCAAAACCCTAATTGGCTTAGGGGGAGTTGAGGTGGAGGCTAGGGCTCTTGATGGTTTGAGATGATTTTCGTGATCTTGGATTAACCACTGTTCCTTGATGGAGTGGGTGTAATCCAGCATCAATCACGAATTTAATCTATGCAAGGTTTGCTTGAGATAAGTCTATTTTCGTTCTTGCTTTCAATTTCGTGATTTTAGGGCTTTCATTGATCCGCGAAGTTTTGATTGATTTCTTCACGTGGTAAAGCTTGCTGTGACATGTGGAGAACCCATCTAGGATCATCTTGATCATCAATCACCCACGAGCAAGCATTAGGATCAAATTTTCGCTTTTACCCGGTTTTAGACCTTCTCTTACTCAAACGGCAATTGATCAGGATCTAGCCAAGAATTATCATAATTGTTGATTGGAATAGATCCGTAATATCATATAGAAGGTGTGTACCAAGTTTCATCAAGTTCGGAGTTGAGAATCAAAAGTTAGATCTATTTGCAACTTCGTCATCGGGCTGTTTTTACTGTTATGGAGCTCAACGGTCCGACCGCCCTACACGACCGGACCGACCGATTTGGCGTGATCCGATCACGCCCGATATAAATGGTCCGACCGCCAGGAAATCGGTCCGACCGCTCCAGGCCAGAGGTCAGACCGCCAGTGCACTGTGTTGCTTTAATCTTTGATGATTTTGTCATATTGCTTAGGGGATTAATTTGAATTCAATACTAATCTTCCGCTGTACTGGTATATTGATCTTCATAGCTTCCTCATAGCTATTGGAGTGAAATTGTGTTGAATTCATAATTTGTGACAAAGTGAGCGTGCTCCTATTCACCCCCTCTCTAGTCGCCTTTTCGGTCCAACAGTGACAGAAGACCCATGTATGGATACTTCTATGTGTTTGACTTTTGAAATGAAGATGACGGTGATAACTAGGTCGTAGCCCAGTCGATTACTTGTGAAAAATCATAGAGGTCTTTTTGATTTATTTATCTTCCATAGTTATTTACCCTTTTAGACTCGTCGGCCTATCGACCCGATATGTAAGAACTTGGTTGTAAGGTTTATTTCCGACTGTGTATATAATATCAAGTACTCTTTTACTTAAGTGTATGCATGGATGTGATATTCATCGATATTGTATTGTATGAGCTAGCTATTGATCATGAAATTAGTTCGGTATACACAAACGTTCCAGATGCAAATCCGGATCCGACACCGGACATTTGGGCTGGGCCAAAACTTGTACTGGGATAATCTAGGGTCTCCAAAAATAGTTCAATGCCGCGTTGTGAATGGGGCCTGACTATACCTGTTCATGGGTGGGTCGAGTAGGGCTCGGGCCTTGATTTTCGGTCTGAAGCCGAAAAAGCCTAATGGATGCAATAAAAATAATAAAAACTATTTTTTATTCTCAAAATGAATTAAATATTAGTTTTTTATTTCAAAAAATTAAAAATAATATTTTTAAAATTGGGAAAAATATTTTTCAGGTCATGCCACACTGGATTTGGGCCTACTCGTTCGAGGCCGGGCTTTTCAGGCCTGGCCTGACGTTTGAACAGGTCTAGGCCTAAGCCTAGATTCTGTGTATGCAATGCCAGTGCCAGGATTTTGACAATGGGGGTGCAAAATAGTACAGAAGTTCAAATGAAACAGCTGGTACTAATCAAACAAAACATTTTGCTCTAGCAATCTAACATGCCATAGCTGCACAAGATTTAAAAAAAGATTGAGGATTCGGTATTTTCATAACTTACAATAGTTAATAGTTGGACTGTTGTAGCATTGTGCTCCCAATCTCAATCAGTCAATCTCCCAGCTCGACAGACGGCAGCTCACTACGCCCACGGAAGTCGTCGTCAGACGGAGTCACGGAGACCGGAGATGCCTGGCGTCGATCGCCGGACAACACTACTGATTAGCACAGGCGCCGACGACCACGACAACAACTGACGATCGGCCTGCCGCCGCTACACCTCACACGATCTTGGCTCGGCGGCGAGGTTGGCCGGCCAGTGAGTGCTAGGTGACGAAGGAATGAAGTGGTGGAGAATTTGGAGATGGAGTTGGCCGGCTGCTAGGGCAAATGAATGAAGATGGGAAAGAGGAATTTGGGGATGAGGTTGGCCGACTGGCGTCTGGTGGCTTCTAGGCAAAGGAACGAAGAGAACTGGAAGGGTTGGCCGGCTGCTAAGGCAAAGGAATGAAGATGGGGAAAGCGGAATTTGGGGATAGGGTTGGTCGCTTGGCGCCTGACGGTTGCTGGGCAAAGGAACGAAGGGAACTGGAAGGGTTGGAGGACTGCTTGATTCATCTGGAGAGTAGAGACCTAACCTGGAGGCTGGGGCATGTCACCTCCGCTTCCTCCTCTGTCCAGCCCCAAGCGCACATACGACCGGTCGTCCCCTCCTCCTCCGGCCCGCTCCGCGTGTCGCCTTCGCACGTTGCACAGTACACACTTAGACGGAAAAAAATGTAGTGTGTATAACATGGCCGTTTACCTAGAAACATCACTCCACTGTTTTCCCCCTCATATAATCATCAACAATGTTCGTTGCGGGCCCGGCCCAGCCCGGCTTGGCCCAAAGCACGCTTGCTTCCCTCGGTCGGCCATGACGAAGCTTCCCATGGCCAATCGAGATTCCAGACACGCTTGCGCGGCGGGTGACGTTCTCCTCCTCCCTTTCCTCCACGAATCCGACTCTTTTTCGGCCGCCGCCTCCTCCCCACCCCCTCCTCGACCCTCGTAGATCCGATCGCCCAATCCCCAATCGCCTCGCCTCGCCTCGCCTCGCGCAGAGATCCGCTCGAAACCCACCCACCTGCCTGCCCACCAACCAACCGCCGCGTTGCAAGATTCAGATTTGAGGAGGAGAGGAGAGGATGGGGGCGTGGATGTCGCGGGTGTGGTTCCTGATGTTTCCGGCGAAGGAGTATAAGATCGTCGTGGTTGGGCTCGACAACGCCGGCAAGACCACCACGCTCTACAAGCTCCACCTCGGCGAGGCCGTCACCGCCGCGCCCACCGTCGGCAGCAACGTCGAGGAGGTCGTCTTCAAGAACATCCGCTTCGAGGTCGCCCCGTGCCCTTCCTCTCTCCCTTCCTTGCTTCTCCCGTCTGCATTCTAGTCCAAGTTTTAGGCCAGATTTGCTTTGCTGGTAGGATGCCCTGCTGCTTGCTCCATGATTGATTACCACCGAATCTAGTGGTATCGGGAAAGCATGGTCAGATGCAATTGTGGACGAATGTTTCTCCGTGAGATTAAGATCTATTTAGGCTCAAGAGGGGGAGGAGAAAGGAAAGAAGGGTTCTTTCTAATGTACTTCGTAGGAGGATTTGAGAGGCGATGAGCGGCAGCGGGTCTTGGCCGTCTGCGCAGATCTGGATAAGTTTCACCATTCATAGCTCTATTCACCTGTGAATTTCTTAACGAGAATGGCGATTGGAGTGACTGGAATTGCAGTAGATTGTAGATGAAGAATTCTGTTCTGTAAGATGTATACCTCAGCTTAGAGTTGCTTAGCTTATACATGTTAGTATGTTGCTGATGGTGAATACCACATGCCTCTATCTAGACTAGCAGTAAAAACCCTTCTTTGGTGCCCTTTCGTCCCTTTTATATGTTAGAAATTAGTACACAGTTAGATCATATGAGCAATTGGGTTTCTTCTCTGAAAACACATTATAACTCTTTGGTGCTCTGTACAAACACCAATACGAGTGTTGTTATGTCCGCAATTGTTTTGGTTGAACAATCTAGCCTTCTTACTACTATTGATTCCTAGATGAGGTCTTACTTCAAAGTACCACTCTATGATATAGGAGTTGCAGTTTATAACGCCAGATTACTCCAGACTTTCCCAAAAGAAAATAAAATTCATTTTCTATTTCAGCGAGTCAGCTAATACTTAACAGAAATCCCAGCATCCTGAAAGTTGCCTGGAAAGATTGGGCTGTTTGGCTCAAGGCCACACCTAATAAAAATTGGTAATATCAAAACATTTTGGTTATCATTTGGATTGGTACCGAAATTTGGATTGCCCTGGAAACTTTGGTTGTTTGGTTTACGACCCTAGGTAGCCATACCAAAATTTTAGTAATACTAAAACTCAGTCAATGCCAAAGCCTGTGCAAAAAATGGTGTTTGGATCGTAGCCATACCAATTCATGGGCAATGCCGAAATTGATGTGTTTGGATTGTAACCATGCCAAAATTTACAAAAATGGTGAGTATGATATGTGAGTCTCACATGACATCTACCCCCAAATATGTTAATATGGGTCTTGTTTTGTTGATAAAATGACAAGGAACATAACGGATCACAAATCGGATACTCGGTTTGAATCAAATTTAACATGTAATTAATGCTACTAATGAAGCCAACCAGGTGCTGCCACGTGTCTTCGACTGCTACTTCCTGCCATGCCAATCTCCCAACTCGACAGACGGCACTCACTACGCCTAGTAAGTCGTCGAGGACGAGTCACGGAGACCGAAGATGCCTGGCGTCGATCGCCGGACAACACTCGATCGGCGCAGCGCACCCACGACCAAGACAACGCGACGATCGCGACATCGCCGCTACACCCTCACACAGTGATGGCTCGGCCGCTGAGGTTGGTCGGTTCGCGAAGTACGCTAGTAAGTTGTGAAGGAATGAAGTGGTGGAGAATTTGGAGATGGAGTTGGCCGGCTGCTAGGGCAAAGGAATGAAGATGGGAAAGAGGAATTTGGGGATGAGGTTGGCCGACTGGCGTCTAGTGGCTTCTAGGCAAAGGAACTTGGGGATAGGGTGGCAAAGGAATGAAGATGGGGAAAGCGGAATTTGGGGATAGGGTTGGTCGCTTGGCACCTGACAGTTGCTGGGCAAAGGAACGAAGGAAACTAGAAGGGTTGGAGGACTGCTTGATTCATCTGGAGAGTAGAGACCTAATCTGGAGGCTGGGGCATGTCACCTCCGCTTCCTCCTCCGTCCAGCCCCAAGCGCACATACGACCGGCCGTCCCCTCCTCCTCCGGCTCGCCCCGCGTGTCGCCTTCGCACGTTGCACAGTACACACTTAGACGGAAAAAAAATGTAGTGTGTATAACATGGCCGTTTACCTAGAAACATCACTCCACTGTTTTCCCCCTCGTATAATCATCAACAAGGCTCGTTGCGGTCCCGGCCCAGCCCGGCTTGGCCCAAAGCACGCTTGCTTCCCTCGGTCGGCCATGACGAAGCTTCCCATGGCCAATCGAGATTCGAGACACGCTTGCGCGGCGGGTGACCTTCTCCTCCTCCCTTTCCTCCACGAATCCGACTCTTTTTCGGCCGCCGCCTCCTCCCCACCCCCTCCTCGACCCTCGTAGGTCCGATCGCCCAATCCCCAATCGCCTCGCCTCGCCTCGCCTCGCGCAGAGATCCGCTCGAAACCCACCCACCTGCCTGCCCACCAACCAACCACCGCGTTGCAAGATTCAGATTTGAGTAGGAGAGGAGAGGATGGGGGCGTGGATGTCGCGGGTGTGGTTCCTGATGTTTCCGGCGAAGGAGTATAAGATCGTCGTGGTGGGGCTCGACAACGCCGGCAAGACCACCACGCTCTACAAGCTCCACCTCGGCGAGGCCGTCACCGCCGCGCCCACTGTCGGCAGCAACGTCGAGGAGGTCGTCTTCAAGAACATCCGCTTCGAGGTCGCCCCGTGCCCTTCCTCTCTCCCTTCCTTGCTTCTCCCGTCTGCATTCTAGTCCAAGTTTTAGGCCAGATTTGCTTTGCTGGTAGGATGCCCTGCTGCTTGCTCCATGATTGATTACCACCGAATCTAGTGGTATCGGGAAAGCATGGTCAGATGCAATTGTGGACGAATGTTTCTCCGTGAGATTAAGATCTATTTAGGCTCAAGAGGGGGAGGAGAAAGGAAAGAAGGGTTCTTTCCTAATGTACTTCGTAGGAGGATTTGAGAGGCGATGAGCGGCAGCGGGTCTTGGCCGTCTGCGCAGATCTGGATAAGTTTCACCATTCATAGCTCTATTCACCTGTGAATTTCTTAACGAGAATGGCGATTGGAGTGACTGGAATTGCAGTAGATTGTAGATGAAGAATTCTGTTCTGTAAGATGTATACCTCAGCTTAGAGTTGCTTAGCTTATACATGTTAGTATGTTGCTGATGGTGAATACCACATGCCTCTATCTAGACTAGCAGTAAAAAACCCTTCTTTGGTGCCCTTTCGTCCCTTTTTATATGTTAGAAATTAGTACACAGTTAGATCATATGAGCAATTGGGTTTTCTTCTCTGAAAACACATTATAACTCTTTGGTGCTCTGTACAAACACCAATACGAGTGTTGTTATGTCCGCAATTGTTTTTGGTTGAACAATCTAGCCTTCTTACTACTATTGATTCCTAGATGAGGTCTTACTTCAAAGTACCACTCTATGATATAGGAGTTGCAGTTTATAACGCCAGATTACTCCAGACTTTCCCAAAAGAAAATAAAATTCATTTTCTATTTCAGCGAGTCAGCTAATACTTAACAGAAATCCCAGCATCCTGAAAGTTGCCTGGAAAGATTGGGTTGTTTGGCTCAAGGCCACACCTAATAAAAATTGGTAATATCAAAACATTTTGGTTATCATTTGGATTGGTACCGAAATTTGGATTGCCCTGGAAACTTTGGTTGTTTGGTTTACGACCCTAGGTAGCCATACCAAAATTTTAGTAATACTAAAACTCAGTCAATGCCAAAGCCTGGGCAAAAAATGGTGTTTGGATCGTAGCCATACCAATTCATGGACAATGCCGAAATTGATGTGTTTGGATTGTAACCATGCCAAAATTTACAAAAATGGTGAGTATGATATGTGAGTCTCACATGACATCTACCCCAAATATGTTAATATGGGTCTTGTTTTGTTGATAAAGTGACAAGGAACATAACGGATTACAAATCGGATACTCGGTTTGAATCAAATTTAACATGTAATTAATGCTACTAATGAAGCCAACCAGGTGCTGCCACGTGTCTTCGACTGCTACTTCCTGCCATGCCAATTTTTGGCGGCCAATTTGGCCACCCGAGTTTTGCCAAGGATTTGGCTGGGCAACATCGGGGCTTACCAAAATATTAAGGGCAATGCCAAAATTTGTCATCAAACTAAATGAAAGCTAAAATACAAGGGTATTACCAATATTTGGTAAGGTTTGCTTTGGTATTGAACCAAACAGCCCTAAATGCCAATACAAAACATGCCAAATCCTAGGCTAATTTTTGGGTGGTGAAATCCATCACCAATTTTTGGTAGGGTGTGGATTTGGCCACAATCCAAAACACCCATATTTTACTAAAATTTTGGCCATGACCAATTTTTGGTAGGACTAGCTGGGGCACAAAACCAAACATACCTTAGTTTCCTGCAAGTTGCATTAAATTCTGATTCTGTTTATCACATTACTTCTGGACTCTTGAAGGTTCTTTGGTTCTTTCATGTCACAGGATTGATCAGACTCTCTTTTTATGGCAATTCGAATGTGTTATTTAAGCACAGGATTGATCAGACTCTCTTTTTATGGCAATTCGAATGTGTTATTTGTACTTAAATTCATGTTTGAATGAACTAGGTGTGGGATCTAGGAGGACAAGAGAGTCTACGCACTTCATGGGCAACATACTACAGAGGAACTCATGCTGTCATCGTAGTAATCGACAGCACTGACCGGGCTCGGATCAACGTCATCAAGGATGAGCTCTTCCGGTTGCTTCAGCACGGGGACCTTGAGAACGCAATGGTCCTTGTGTTTGCGAACAAGCAGGATCTCAAGGACGCCATGTTGCCAGCTGAGATCACAGATGCCCTCTCCCTCCACAGCATAAAGAACCACGACTGGCACATACAAGCCTCGTGCGCGATCACCGGGGAGGGCCTCTATGATGGCCTCGGATGGATAGCTCAAAAAGTCGCCGGCAAAGCTACCACAAGCTGACGCGATCTGTCTCTATTTCCATGAACTTGTTCAAGGTGGCAGGATGGGTTTGTTGTTCCTGCCGCTCCAACGTTTATTTATGTTGCATAGCTGAAAATTGTCTGTATTCCCACCAATCTGAATATAAAAAAATGCAATTTTGCACGCCATCAATTATGAGATGTTTTGTTAACTCTTATTAGTATGATCTTGTTTCTGTATACCTCCTGTTGTGATAGTACGTACATAGGAGAGCATATCAGGTGAGGACTCGACTCACCTTGGGATGCGATAGATATTGGAAGCTCCCATTCGAGATGTCACTTGTCAACTTCAGCACCGACTGTATTCAAATCGGACGAATGTGATTTATTCTCACACTGATCGGACGGCTGGGTATAACCGAGATCTCGCCCTATCCCATCTTGACGTGAGCTGTCACCTGGTACGCCCACGTAATACGTTGGAGACTGCTCGTCAGGTGCCAAATCATTGATTTCTTTTGTAGTGCGGCAGCCTGTCGCTTCCAAGTGGCAAAAGAGAAACGCATGCAGGTCGAGCAAGCAAGCAGAACAGAGGCACGGACTAAGGTTTGTTTGGTGGGAGGCGTGCACAAACTGCCTAGCGAAAAGTGATAATATTTAGTTGTTTGGTTGGAAGCCTGCGTCATTTATTGGTGGAAACAGTGACGGTGGATCAGACTAAGACTGAGACGGTAGATGGAGCCGTCCAATGCTGTTTTTTTTGTCGCCTGGGCCAAGGAGCGAACCAGGTTGTCAACCAAACACTATCCTAGGTCAGAAATAGAAATCTTGGCTGATTACCGGTTAGCGGGATCCAAAATTTCGACCGATTTTTCCGATTTTGTAAATTTAAATTTTAAATTCCGAATTTTGGTTGGTTTTTAAGTAAATTCAAACGAATTTCATCCGAATTTTTTTCCAACCGGAATTTCCCGGGAACGGTTTTGGATCCCTGCTCCTGGCTACGTCCTAACCCGGCAAGTCGCTCCAGGATGCAAAGCAAACTCGCCCTAAAGCCAAAAGCCGCCTGCGGATGCTGGGAGCGTAAGATGCAGCGATGTTACAAAGCAGCAACGCGACATGAAGTGAAACCAAGTGAAGATCTCATCAGCGTACGACTGACGGGGAAAGGCCCTTACAAATAGTACGCAGATGATTCATGTCGTTGAATCGACGATCGCTTGTGATAGGATGGCACTACGTATTTCGATGGCATGACGTGTGCTACCATGTTTGCGAATGTGCGCCGCTTTAATCTGACGTGCGCAAGATATGATTACCGGTGTAGGTAAAATTAATAAACGCACACTGCCCTTCGTGTTTCTAGCAGATCTACCGGGCGAAATCTTTCGTAGTATTATGATTTTATATCTTTCTCACCGATGCTGATATAATTTAGTAGGCAAAGTTGCATGTTGTAGATTGTCCCTGTGCCCAAAACTATGCACATTTGTTTGCAAACACAGGGAGCAATGTGCGACAAGCAGACTTCAAAATTGCTATTTAACATGTAGCTCTAGGCCTCACATGTCGACTTCTTATTGAATCTTATTTTCCAGTTTATACCTCTTTGCTATGGCAGCGAGCTGATTTCCCCACTATCAAATAACGATTTGATTTTGTAGCGGCAGTAGTTTTTGTAGTCAAAAGGCATTTTCTTTTTCTTTTTTAAGCAAGCAAAAATTGCTAGAATACCACGTGCATTCAAATGCATCGGAAGACAGAATATATCTGCTGAACTGTAAGATCAAGTGGTTAAATCCACACACTAGAGATCAGCTCTCTCAATCTTATCAATATATCATTGCACTTGGAAATTTTACATACAGCCAGCCACCCTTGAGAGTTGTGTATAGAGTTCATGTTGCTCTCAAGAGAGAAGAATTTGTGTTAGAAGATTTTTCGCTGTCGAAAAATGTTATTCCCCGTACGCCTGGATCTTTTCGCCTTGCCCAATTAAACAAGGAAACATCAAGAACCAAAAACCATTAAAAATTTGACACAACTTCCTTGTCCATTCATGCCCCCCCTTCTCCATCCCAAGCGAGGAACGTATGAACCCTAATGTTAGCCATGATAGTTATCAAAGAAAAAAATAGCCATGATTCCTTGAGCCCACCACACCAAAGATGCCCCCTCACTGCCATTTGGGCTCCTCTCTCTCTCTCTCCATATAAGTCAAACCATAACACATTAATTTACAATCTATAAATATGCCTTCATCTCTCTCTCTCTCTCTCTCACACACACACAAAAAGCATGGAGGGTAAAGCCCTTGTGCTCCTTGCTCATGGTGGCCTGACAGCTGCAGCACCTTGTGTTGGTCTGACGAAACGGAGCCACATGAGGAGGAAGCGCTGCTCCACGGTGCGAGCGGTCATGGTGAGGCCGCAGCAGACGGCGCCGGCGCCGGCGAGGGAGACGGCGGCGATGACGGTGTACCGCGACAACTGGTTCGACAAACTGGCCATTGGATACCTGTCCAGGAACCTTCAAGAAGCTTCTGGTTTGTGTCTATATATATGCGCCAACTTTGGAATGGTCGACCGTACGTGTTGTTTAGCCATGGAGTGGTTTTGCATGAGAGGAGACATAGTTTTGCTGAATAAACCAATGTTCTTTACCTATATATATATCCTTTTTTTTAAAATAAAGTAGACTTAGTTTGTACTTTGCAGATCGATCATTAATCTTTTTTGTTTGGTTTATGCTTCTTTTCGTCTATAGTTATTGGCAGATCCCATTTATGTTAGTATAGATTCAATTAGTTTTAATAACCGAATGATCGGTGTTGATCACGTCGATCAGCGTATGCATGACGTGATATTTTCCTCCGTGGCATGAACATCGAACCCCTACGCAATTGCTATCATTGACGTAGTGTACCACCATATTAACGGGGACAGTTTCGTTTTTGCCACTAGTTATCTCACCTTCTGGGGCTCTAGGTTCAGTGAAAATACTAAGTGGAAAATGAACTTCACTCCCGATTAGTGGTAAAAGCAAATTTTTCGTAATTACGTTTTAACCTGTTTTATCGTACGCACATGCATATAGTTTTTTTTTTCCTTTTAAAAGAAGGATCACACGATACTCCTAGGAGAACTGCAAAGAGGTACGTGCCCAGGCCAGACCCAACAGGGGCCAACTGCTGGGGCGAGAGCATCCCTATCGTCGATTGGACCCTAGGTATCCTCTATAGTATCAGCATATATCGGCTATTAGGGAGGAAGTATGACCTAGAGTAGAAGAAGACTAGTGTCCTATAAACACCCTTCATTTTAATAGTAGTTCGTCACTATATGCCATATACCATATGATATCTCATATATAGTAGTACCATATTACAAAACAAACACAAGTGCATCAGCATATAGCTAGGAAACTACGAGAGGCCATAACTTGTGATTCGTACAAATGTGAGGTGCACATTCTAGGAATCTTTTAGTGGTTGAATCTATCCTTTGTTCTGTTGTTTTTTCCCGAACTTTTCCTTGCACGAATAACCTAACAGAGAGGTCAAATATCTCGGTTCCCCTGGTAATTAGCCACTTAATTAGTGCGAGGTTCTATTCAGGTGTGTTTGGTTGCCTGGATACGCTCAGGCCATTAGTGACACGTGGATACCCAATGGCGTTCTCAGGGGGAAAAATGACAAGTGTCCAAGGAAAAGTAGATGGTTTTCCAGGGGACGCGTATGAACATGTTGCAGTTGACTAATTTTGTACAGTTTTAATTAGTTCAGGTCCAAATAAGGATGATGTCCTGAAAGGAACTTGTAACACTTGCTGACTGATCTGAACATGCATGCATGTATGACAGGGATAAAGAATGAAAAGGATGGCTACGAGAGCTTGATAGAGGCGACCTTGACCATCTCGAGAATCTTCAGGCTTGATAAACAGTGCGAGATTGTAGCCAACGCCCTCGAACGAGCACTGCCAAGCTACATCCTCGCAATGGCAAGTACATACTCCATGACAAGGATGCATAACTTTATAAAATATCAATCTTTTACATATATGAAAACTGGCCATTGGATACCTGTCCAGGAACCTTCAAGAAGCTTCTGGTTTGTGTCTATATATATGCGCCAACTTTGGAATGGTCGACCGTACGTGTTGTTTAGCCATGGAGTGGTTTTGCATGAGAGAGGAGACATAGTTTTGGTGAATAAACCAATGGTCTTTACCTATATATATATCCTTTTTTTTTAATAAAGTAGACTTAGTTTGTACTTTGCAGATCGATCATTAATCTTTTTTGTTTGGTTTATGCTTCTTTTCGTCTATAGTTATTGGCAGATCCCATTTATGTTAGTATAGATTCAATTAGTTTTAATAACCAAATGATCGGTGTTGATCACGTCGATCAGCGTATGCATGACGTGATATTTTCCTCCGTGGCATGAACATCGAACCCCTACGCAATTGCTATCATTGACGTAGTGTACCACCATATTAACGGGGACAGTTTCGTTTTTGCCACTAGTTATCTCACCTTCTGGGGCTCTAGGTTCAGTGAAAATACTAAGTGGAAAATGAACTTCACTCCCGATTAGTGGTAAAAGCAAAATTTTCGTAATTACGTTTTAACCTGTTTTATCGTACGCACATGCATATAGTTTTTTTTTTCCTTTTAAAAGAAGGATCACACGATACTCCTAGGAGAACTGCAAAGAGGTACGTGCCCAGGCCAGACCCAACAGGGGCCAACTGCTGGGGCGAGAGTATCCTCTCGTCGATCGAACCCTAGGTATCCTCTATAGTATCAGCATATATCGACTATTAGGGAGAAAATATGACCTAGAGTAGAAGAAGACTAGTGTCCTATAAACACCTTTCATTTTAATAGTAGTTCGCTACTATATGCCATATGCCATATGATATCTCATATATAGTAGTAACATATTACAAAACAAACACAAATGCATCAGCATATAGGTAGGAAACTACGAGAGGTCATAACTTGTGATTCGTACAAATGTGAGGTGCACATTCTAGGAATCTTTTAGTGGTTGAATCTATCCTTTGTTCTGTTGTTTTTTCCCGAACTTTTCCTTGCACGAATAACCTAACAGAGAGGTCAAATATCTCGGTTCCCCTGGTAATTAGCCACTTAATTAGTGCGAGGTTCTATTCAGGTGTGTTTGGTTGCCTGGATATGCTCAGGCCATTAGTGACACGTGGATACCCAATGGCGTTCTCAGGGGGAAAAATGACAAGTGTCCAAGGAAAAGTAGATGGTTTTCCAGGGGACGCGTATGAACATGTTGCAGTGGACTAATTTTGTACAGTTTTAATTAGTTCAGGTCCAAATAAGGATGATGTCCTGAAAGGAACTTGAAACACTTGCTGACTGATCTGAACATGCATGCATGTATGACAGGGATAAAGAATGAAAAGGATGGCTACGAGAGCTTGATAGAGGCGACCTTGACCATCTCGAGAATCTTCAGGCTTGATAAACAGTGCGAGATTGTAGCCAACGCCCTCGAACAAGCACTGCCAAGCTACATCCTCGCAATGGCAAGTACATACTCCATGACAAGGATGCATAACTTTATAAAATATCAATCTTTTACATATATGAATAGAAGAAGAAAAAACAGTAGAAGTTTATTTCTTTATTTCTTTTACCCCAACTTGGATTGAGGGCATTGTGTTTGGGCAGATAAAGGTGATGATGCCGCCTTCAGGATTTTCCAGGGAGTACTTTGCTGTCTTCACCACGATGTTCTTCCCTTGGCTGGTTGGACCGTGTGAGGTATATACACAGCTAAATCTTCTTGCTGAAATTTTCTTCCTCCATCCAAATATGTGAAAGCAGTAACCTGAAGCAGGGCATTTTCACAACAGAGAGTTCATGTTAGTGCTTCTGGTGAAGGTAGTCCTGCACAATATTAAGCCACATGTCAAGTTGATAAATATTGCAAAAGTGCATTTTTCCAATAAATTACAGGATGTAGGTTGGCACATGTAAGAATCTCTTTCCTTTTCATGAAATAAAACCCAAGGCATTTCACTGTCGAAAATAGTGCGAGGCGTTTCTGGTGCATATATTAGTATAAATTGCAGTCACGTATGGAATACACTGCCCAGTATGCATAAGTTGTCTGCGTGATCATTATGTTAATGAACAAGGTCAGGGAATCTGAAGTTGATGGAAGGAGAGAGAAAAATGTGGTGTACATCCCCAAATGCAGGTAATTAAATCATCATCCAGAAACTTTTGTTGCATGCAGAGTAAATTTGTTGCACAAGTTTAACTAGGATGAATATAACTAAGCAAAATTTTCCATTTGTTGAGTATCCCATAACATACTGGTCAAATGGTTTCCTGGTCTCAGCACTTCATAACTTGATTTAAATTCTTAAGGTGTGAAAATGATTAACCTGTTTTGCCGTTAACAAGGCATGACTATGCATAAATAAAAACCGGCCGGTAACCGGCGGTAACCGGTCTTACCGGTGGGGACCGGGAACGGAAAAACCGGCCGGTTTTTCTCGGTTTAGCAAATTCAAATTACAGTTTTCGAATTTCGGCTAATTTTTAAGCAAATTCAAGCAAATTTCATCCGAATTTTTTCCAGTAATTCCGGTAACCAGCCGGTTACCGTTTCCGGCCAGCGACCGGAAGGAAAGTGTTTGGTTCCTGTTTTTTTATCCCTGTATGCACCCATCAATTAGTTCCGAATGAAATTGTTGCAATATGTCAATCTTACTCAAGTAAATCCACTTGGGAAAAGGTGTGAAAGAACTAAGGCTGAGATGTAACTTGTATTGTCCATGTCGTAATTGTTGCAAACTGACAATCCTACTCACACTCCACAAACTGCCTATAGAAAGAGATAAAGAACTACATTTTGATAAATAAAAAGAAACAGAAAAAATAACAGGCCAATGCAATGTAATGTACCAATTCTACCCACGTTAGAGAAAATATCATAATTAACACTGAGTTAAGAAAGAAAAATTGCTATTAAGAAGAAAAAAATTGCTAACATACAGTCAGACCAACAAATGCTGAAGAGCAGGATGAAGATACTGGTGTTGGTCTTGCTTATTTTCAATTTCCTGTCTTACTCTGTGACAGATTTCTGGAAAGCACAAACTGTGTTGGAATGTGCACGAACCTTTGCAAGATCCCGTGCGAGAAGTTCATCCACGATTCTCTTGGCATGAGTGTCTACATGTCTCCTAGTAAGCTTCCTTTGCTCTGTCTATTAGAGGCTAGCCTGAATAGATAGTATATCCATAGGTAAAAAAACCAGCGGTTACCGGTTTTCCCGGCCGGTTCCGGTATTAAAAAAACCGGCCGGGATATTTAAATTCAAATTTGAATTTTTGACACTATAATGTCCTTCCTCAGTTGGTTTAGGCGTTGTTATGCTAGATTATGTATTGAAACATTCGTTTTTAGTATATTTAGGACTTTTAAAATTGCATTATTCTAAATTTCAAATTGCTAATTATAAATTTTCTCTATTTTCCGGTTTTTCCAAGATTCAACCGGTTTTCCGGTTCGACGATATCGGACCGTTATCGGTTCTGGAAAACTTCAATTCAAAATTGAAATTTTAAAATTTGACCGGTATTTTTCCGGTTTTTCCGGTTACCGGTACCGACCGCCGGCCGGGATTCCGGCCGGATCCGGTTTTTCGATCCTGAGTATATCAGTGGGTAAACACAGCAACTGAAATATAATTTGTTAGAATACAAATAAAATAATCAAACTCCAGTCCACTGAATAAAGTCGACAAGAAATTAATGGATTGTCATGTCAACATCATCTCGAAGATTGAAATTTTGTTGAAACCTGAACAGTGTATCACTAGCTTCCCTGGCCAGTTACCTAATTATACTGTAGCGCAACATTACAATGACTACCACCAAAACGCAAGTGAACTTAGAATATCCCACTTTAAGTAGTGTTAGTGAAGTCACTAAAAATGGATATTTAATGTAACAGAGCTATAGCCACCCAACTGTTTATACTAGCTCTCAAAGGGAACGTTAACTATGAAAGCAACCATAACATCAAGATTCTCAAATGAAAAATACAGAACTTAACTTGCCACATTAGACCTTAAGATCTTGCCACCTATACGTACTGAGGTACTGTGCCTTTTTTGGGTATGGGAACCACAGGCTACCATTTGGGGAACAAAAAAGGCAGAAGTGGGGCCAGCATGTTGCAGGTTATACAGCAATTGCAAGCAAGTTGTACAGAAGAAAAGGGGCTAACCCCTACTTGTCATTCTTAGTGGGTAACTGCAATAGCAGAAACAAGTTGTGAAGTACTAGTGCCTATTCCAACAATTCCATAATTTCGTACCTGGCAAATACAGTACGACCACCTTCACTTCACAAGGCAGAGCCAGCATGTTTCAATGGTCAGAGCAAATATGGTTCAACTCACTTATGGAAAGCACTTGTTGTGAATGTTGGGTCATCGATGGTGATTCGCTAAATATTTCAACTACAACAATCATTGTTTCAAGGTCAAAAGCTGTTGATATTTTAGGAGATAAGTCCACAGAATCAGGTATCAATTTGAGTTGCAATTTGAGTCCAATGAATGTTAGCTTACTGACACTGCTAATGGTTTTAGGGCTTATCTTCACCACTTTCTCCAGTCCTGTATAATGCAAAGGAGTGTCTCCAAATCTTACCAAATAGCTACATGCCTGATGCGAACAAAAACAAACTTTATGTTTAAGTAGTTTTTTCCCTACTTGGCCAATTAAAAAAAACGAATAGAGGGAGACATAACCAGTGTTCTGTTAAAGCAAGCCCTAAAAGCCGTTATATGTATCTGGGGAAATGGAATGTTACATACTTACATCAACTATATCATTACTGTTCAGATTTTGAGGACATGAGCTGTGAGATGATCTTTGGACAGCAACCTCCAGAAGATGACCCAGCAATGAAGCAGCCCTGCTTCCGGACAAAATGTAAGGAAGTCTGCACTGAGACATCTGAACAGATTCAATCAAAGCTCTTAAACATGGTTTTTCCACATATACATGCGGGTACATATACTATCACCACCATCAAATATACCTCGAGATTGATTCAAACATTCAAAATTCAAATCACCATCCCATCTTCTAATAATTGAATATCCCTTGCACAAATATTGATGCACTTTTAAGTGTTAAGATAGTGCATGTATCCGTATGTACATGTGGTTTTGCATTTTTTAAAATTCTTCTAAGTTCTTATGTTTTATACTTAATGTATATGCAGGTATTGCAAAGCAGAATCATGGTGTGAATTGCTCTATTTGATCTGAAAGAAAGTATTAATGATTAAACTAAATATCAGAAACTTCTAAAGCTCCATGTCCTTCATTTTATTCCTTTGGGAAGCAGCACTAGCTCTGTTGTTCTTTTTTTCTTGATATACTATCGCGAAGAAAAAAAAAGTAAATTCAACTCTTACGTCAAATTGTTAGGTAAAAAAATCGTTACCCCAGACTACATGAGCAATCTACAAGGAGATGAAAGACATATCCGTGCACAATACTAACTATTTTAAGTGCATGTCCTACACAAATTAAAAGAGGAACTGAAGAGCGAAGGCCGAAGGGCAATGAAAGGAAGAAACGGAGCATGTAACACGGATTCAAAAAAATTATCATGTTAATCAGAGAAAATGAATCTATACCGTCACTTCGTGGACCATGTTATATATTTATGAGATAAATTTTATAATTTCATGATAGATATTACTGTAGTATGTTATATGTAGAAAATCCACAATTTAATACAAGAGAAAAAGGGAAAGAAAGACTCATTCATATCTAGCGGGTTAGAGGAAAATCACTTTCTACATTATGGAGTATGAACCCAAATTGTAATGTGCAGACTCCTCTAACAACTTTGAAAACTCCAACTGATACAACTCTAATTACTCTTAGATTCATTATTAGTTCTTAGGGATAATTTGTTTTGCTTTTGCCACTAATGCAGAGTTAATTTCATTTTTGCCACTATGTTCTCTCACTGACATGTGGGGCAAGACCCCACCTGTGAGTGTGGCCACTGGCCAGCAGCAAAAACAAGATGAGTGCACCGTTTAGTTCTTAGGATATATTTCAGCTCAGAGTACAATACATTGTGCAATCACAGAAAGATGTGTGACTAATTACATGGCATATTAGAACAGGATATTCCTTCTCCTTTCACTTATGATGAAATGGACAAATGCATATACCTACATCATACTTCTAAAAATCTGCTGGTATATTCTATAAACACTATCTGCCAAAGCCTGGATTACAATGCCAAACATTCAAACTTAGTCAGTTAGCAAGGAAACCAATTCGGCACCTTGTTAAATTGTGGGATATATCTCCAGAGAAGATGTTCTTGGTCCTAGAAAAAGGAACAGGTTTTGCTGCATCTTGATTCTGGAGACATTGGTAAGTAGATCATGAGTTCATGACCGACTTGACCAAAAAGGGCATAAAGATCACAGCTTTACATTATTTTCTAGCATTATTACAGAAAAGAATAGTTAGGATCTACCAGCCTAAAGATGCCACTTTCTGAGACCTAGAGCACTTAAAGAATATATTCACATAAAGAATTCATACAACACAGCAAAGTTAAGACAGGGATAGCCATCACTACTGACATGGGATCGTGCACTATATTACTGTGTGTTTGGCTGCTGACCTTTTTGAATGATATGTTTTGATAGCTCTAGTGGCTTTAGTTGATTTCTCCACAAGATTCAGAGCAGGTCCTAACTGAACGTGCTACACAGTAATTTGTTAAAGGAAACTAACCTTACTACAGTACCACATGAAAACGTATGTCTCTTGTTTCCCTGACACTATTTTTCCTTGCATATGTAAGGCTCCAGTAGTATTTTCAACAAATGGTGCACACAAGATTTAACAGTAAGGAGATCACTGTATACTCGTTATTACCAAAAAAAATTACTGAATGCCATTAGAGGTGCAAATCAATACTGTCAGACTTGGCTAAGGCTCCTGGTTGTTCCAATTTTACACAATTTGTAGAAGATAGCATATCTGTAGCAATTAAGATATTTAATTTTAAGGAGATGCAGATCATACTTCAAAGTCAGTACACGAGCCATGCAGATATGTTCAGGGCAATTTAGGATATAGGAAAGGAGAGAAACGCAACGTTCCTAGCAATTCACCTTTGCATGGTATCCAGCTAAGAGACTCTTTTGCGGTGCCATTTATCTAATTTCCAAACCTTTTCTATAATAAAACTAAACCTAATTCATAGATGGACACAAACTGGAATCATGAAGAATCTTCCCTGGGTTTTTTTAGGAAGAAGTCCATTTTAAACCACCCCTCTAACTATCACAAAAGTCTAATTTATACCCTGAACTATAAGACCGTCCAAATTACACCCAGGACTTTTAATACCGGTGCAAATCACCCCCCAATAGTTGTTTTACAGGTGGTTTGCCCTGTTGGCCGCTGATATCATCTATCATTCCCATGTTGGAAAAAAAAATGCATCTCCCACTCAACAAATTTTGCCACGTCACCCCAATCTCTCGCTCTCTTCCTTCTCTCTCCCTAATTCCCAAGGAACATGCAGTGGGGCGTGCTCTGATTGCGGCCCGAGCGAGCACAAGCATGCGGCAGAGTAGCCCGGTAGCACAACCCAGTCTCTTGGCAAGGTGGAGTCACGAGGCCCAGCCACCCAGCTAGAGGTCGAACTCACCGGAGATGTGTGCGGTGTGCAGCAGCACGGTCGTCAGTGCGTGTCCCCTGCTCGTGAGAAAAAGCTCCTGAGAGAGCAGCTAGACATGCGGCCCAGCCGTCAGGCGATGTGGAGCCATGAGGCCCGACCAGAGCTTGAACTCGATGATGACGCGTGCAACAGTGAGTCCATACGAGAGTATAACCGATCTAATTCTAATGGCCTGGATATCTTGGCCCATTATCACATCCAACAAGATCACGACCCCAGTATCAAAGATTGAATCCATCCTGGAATTAATTAAACCATAGTCTACTTCATATGAGACCTTTAAAGACCTTTAAGCCTTTAAGGTTGTAACAATACCCGGTGGGTCCACTTCTTCTCATTCTGCATTAGTACTCGTTCCAATGTTGGCTCGTGAGCTGTCGAGGCTGACATGTTTGCCGTTGTGGTTGAGGATGGAGTTGTTAAGAAATAATCGATGAACGGTAATATAATCACGCAATCAATCAATAACACCAAAGACACTAATGAGATAGAGATAACGCCAGGAGTCTTCATTAATGAATCAGGGATCATTACATGGGTAGCACTTCCTCTTTATTTATAGACTAAGCCCACCAGGGGCAGTTCTGGTATTTGCCCATACCGGACCTTCTAGGTTTTGTAACACTCCCCTTTGGGCGAATACCACGGTATGCACATGCCTCATTAAAAACTCCTCCCAAAAACCCAGTGGGAAAAAAGGGATGGAGAAAAGAGTGCATCGCATCCATTTCTTGGATCACACTTGTTGCCTCATTAAAAACATTTACGTGAGAAAACTTCAAAAAACTCACAAAGGGAAAAAGAGTGCAACATTTGGATCTTCGGGGTCATGTAAGTCTTCTGGTCTTACAAATGGGCTATGGTTCAGGGATTCACTCCCCCTGAACTTTATAACTCACTAAGCTGTCTCATCCCTATGCCTCGAACACATTTGTGGAAGCTAGAGGCTGGGAGAGATTTTGTGAATAAATCTGCTAGATTATCACAAGACTTAGCCTTTAAAACTTTTATCTCTCCGTTCTTCTGAAGCTCATGAGGATAAAAGAATTTAGGAGCAATATGCTTCGTGATATTACTCTTAACATAGCCCATTTGCATTTGTGCAATACAAGCGGCGTTATCTTCATAGATAATAGTGAGGTCATCGACGATGTTTATGCCACATGATTTCTTGATATGGCTGAGCATCCGCCTAAGCCAAACGCATTCTCGCGAGGCTTCGTATAATGCGATTATTTCTGAGTGGTTGGTGGACGTAGGCACCAATGTCTGCTTGAATGATCGCCAAGAGATGGATGTACCACCACAAAGAAATACAAATCATATCTGGGATTTCGCATTATGTGGATCAAACAGATATCCTGCATCTGTGTATCCAACCATAGACATGTCTTGGTTCTTCGGGTAAAATAATCCAAGATCTTGTGTACCCTGAAGGTACCTGAATACGGTTTTAATGCCAGCCCAATGTCTTCGAGTTGGAGCTGCGCTATGTCTGGCTAACAAGTTTACTGCAAAGGTAATATCTGGCCTTGTGCAGTTAGCTAGATACATTAGTGCCCCAATAGCACTTAAGTATGGAACTTTGGTCCAAGAATTTCCTCATTTTCCATCTTTGGTCTAAAAGGGTCTTTATCCGCTTCTAGGGATCGGACCACCATCGGGGTTTTCACCGGATATGATTTGTCCATGTTAAATTTCTCTACGACTTTCTTGATATATGAGGATTGGTATACAAAAACTCCTTCAGGGAGGTGCTCCAGCTGCAGGCCTAAGCAAAATTTGGTTCGGCCCAAATCCTTCATTTCAAATTCTTTAACAAGATAAGAACTTGCTTCTTTTATGTTTTCTGTCGTCCCGATGATATTCAGATCATCGACATATACTGAAATAATACAGAATCCATTCTGGAATTTCTTTATGAATACATAGGGACAGTCTTCACTATTAGTATATTCTTTCTTCAAGAGGAATTCACTAAGTCGGTTGTACCACATTCTTCCAGATTGTTTTAATCCGTACAACGAACTTTCCAACTTGACGTTGTACATATTTCGATTCACTTTATTTTGACCCAGAATCTTTACTCCTTCTGGGACTTTCATATAAATATCTGAATCAAGTGACCCATATAGATATGCTGTCACTACATCCATTAACTGCATACATAAATTCATACCTGCTGCCATTGATATTAAGTATCAAAACGTTGTCCCACTCATGATAGGAGAATAAGTTTCATCATAACCAATACCGGGTCTCTGCGTGAACCCTTATGCCACAAGTCTCGCTTTGTATCTCACCACCCCATTATTTTCGTTTCTCTTCCGGACGAAAACCCATTTGCATCCAAGAGGGAATACCTTGGGCGGTGTTTGGGCTATCGGGCCAAACACTTTTCTTTTATTCAGCGAGAGTAATTCTGCCTCAATTGCTTCCTTCCACTTACCCCAGTCTGAACACTTCTGGCATTCAGCTAAGGACTTTGGTTCTGGATCCAGTTCAAGGTTTCTAGCAATTTTTGAGGCGAAATAGATGTCGACAACTGTAGTTTTTCTTTTATATAGTTCTCCTGGCTCAACAAAATTAGTGAATATTTCTTCATTCATTTCATCCAGCTCCTCGTGATTTCCCACAACGACGGAGTCTTGTTGTTCCGAAATCCCAGTATTAGACTGTGCGCGCGCAATTGTACTGGGTTTACTATCTTCAGGATTATTTCCTTCAGGGGTATTTTTAACTTCAAGTTGATTCTCTTCAACTGACCGGGAAGATGTCTTATTGAGTTCTATTTTCTGCAGACGTCTCCGCGGAATTGAGGCCTCATCTCTGGTGCTCTCCCCCTCTTCTTCACATGAGGGGTTGGAGTGGTTCGAGTATCCTTCTGGGGTATTTCTACTCTCTCCGGAGCATTTGCTGCTGATATATAAGACTTTGTTACTCCCTTCTGATCAGTGAATGCATCTGGCAAGTTATTTGCAATTTGCTGCAGGTTTATTATTCGCTGAACTTCTAGTTCAGCTTCTTTAGTGCGTGGATCCAGGGCCTGAATGCCTGAGGCATTCCAATCTATTTCTCGTCATTTATCTATTCCCCCCCCCTAATGCCGGGAAATTTTCTTCATCAAAGATACAATCGGCGTGTCGGTAGTAAACATGTCTCCGTGGTAGGTTCAAGATATTTAATAATCGACGGGACTCAAAACCGACATATACTCCCAACTTCCGGTGGGGGCCCATGGTTGTACGTTGTGGTGGTGAAATTGGCACGTATACAATACAGCCAAATTTTCGCAGATGGGAAATACTTGGTTCTTTTTCACGCACTAGTTGCAAAGGGGAAAATTGATGGTATGCAGTTGGTCTTAAATTTATTAGTGTTCACAGATGCACATCGCATGACCCCAACAATCGGTGGGAGCCTGCTATTCGCAGAGGGTCTAGTAATTAGCCTAATTCTTTTGATGAATGACTCTGCAAGGCCATTCTGAGTGTGGACATGCGGTACAGAATGCTCTACCTTAATACCTAAAGCTAAACAATAGTCATTAAATGCCTTAGAGGTAAACTCACCAGCATTGTCCATTCTAATGGACTTAATTCTTTCATCTGGAAAGTTTGTCTTTATTCTGATAATTTGAGCTATTAGTTTAGCAAAGGTGTGGTTCCTAGTAGACAGCAGGCATACATAGGACCACCTAGTAGAAGCATCTAATACGACCATAAAATATCTAAAGATGCCCGACAGGGGTTGAATAGGTCCACAGATATCACCTTGTATTCTCTCCAGGAAAATAGGTGATTCCACCTCTACTCTCAGGTAAAAAGGTCTAGTGATGAGCTTTCCTTTTGCACAAGCTAGGCACAAGAAATCTTCAGGTTTAGGAAAGGATAGAGTTTTTAAGCTATGGCCAATAGAGTTGTTTATGATTTTTCTCATCATTCCTACTCCAGGATGCCCTAATCAATCATGCCAAATCTTGCAAGGCTCTGGGGATTTGTACTCTGTTTTTAACGCTACATATTCTTCAGGTTTTATGTAGGTATAATATAACCCAGATGAGAAGGAGGGAAGTTTTTCAACCACACGTTTCTGACTACCGTCAGGCTTAGTTAGTAGGAGATATTATGTATCCCCATAACTGTCGGTCTCCACATGGATGTCATTTCGGCGAATATCCTTAAAGCTTAATAGGGTACGTTTTGATTCGGGATACAAGAGAGCATCCTCAACCACTATTCGGGTACCCATAGGGAGAACAAGTGTGGCTCTTCCAGTGCCAACTATGAGAGCATCGCTTCCAGCTATTGTCATAACATTTCCCGTTTTCTTAGTTAACGTTTGGAAATATTTGGTATCCCTTAGGATTGAGTTGGTAGTTCCAATGTCTACCAGACAGATTTCCTCCTCCTTCATCAGATTCAAAAAGTTGTTCTATATAGAATATAATATAGTCAACAATAATTCAACTGGAATAAATCTTCAAAAGATAACAAGCAACTCATTTATACATCAAGAGATAATGTTTCAATCCTAAACAATTAATGCCTCAAAAGAGCATGGAAAATCCACTTATTCGTCTGGAATAACCTAGACTGATAAAGCAAACCTAAGGAAATTATGACATTTGGAGTTGCTTAGGGAGATAGTCTATGGCCTACTGCAGGTCGCCATATGTGTCAACCTCCCTTGCCCCATCCAGCGGGGTTTTGTCATTTCCCTTCTGCACATTCAATTTATTCCACTGTCCACCTTTCTGCATGGGGCCCTTTCCGCGGCCCTTACCACTTGTCCTCTGGAAATTGGCATGTGCTTCTGGCAATGGCTGTGATCCAGTGGGACGAGGCTGATAGTTCTTCATCAGTAACTCATCATTCTTCTCTGCCTCGAGAAGAGTGGTAATCAGTTCTGAGTACTTCTTGTACTTGGCTTGACGGTACTGCTGCTGGAGTGTCCTGTGAGTGGGGTGGAAAGTGCTCAAAGTTTAATCAATGATCTCATCATTCATTGCCCATGTGAGTTAGTTGCTACCGTCCAGGGCAAGTTCAGCAAACTCCTTTTAGCGATGTCAGACACTTCCTACATTATTCATGCACAATTCTAATTTACTACAGGTAAACGGCATGAATATTGCTATATCAGTAAGGTGTGGATTATATCTATTCAGCAGATTTTATTTAGAATCTTTCTGGAATTTTCTAGTATTTTAATGATTTTTCTGCTAATTAATAAGCAATTTTCAGAATTACTAAAACAGAAAAATATCATTTTGAAGTAAATAATTCCAGAATAATAAACAATAATGCCATAAGCTGTACTGGATTATCATAAGGCTTAAATAATCAAGGAAAATAAATTATATGAAATTCAGGGGCAAAAATGCGGATATTTCAGTTCTGAGAAATTTTATGCGTAATTTTTGGGAAATCCGAGGGGTTTTCTGAAAAAATCCTTATTCCCGAAAACGGTTCGTAATTTTCAGAATTATAGGGGCCTTTTTGCAAAATTGCCATTTTTCACCGACGCGTTTTCTTTCGGCCGATCCGCCCATGCGCTCCTCCTACCATCTGCACAAGAATAAACGGGGCGCGCCAGTAGGGGGTTAGGTTCCCCATTTCATCTCGTGGCGGCGGCACCTTCGGGGTTGTTTGCGAGGTGGCGGGAGGGCAGCGTCCGGTGGCGCGGCTAGCCGGCTGCGGGCGACGGCCACTGGCGAGACGAATCGAAGATCGGGGAGGCGGAAGCATTCTCCCCCGAAGCGCGCCTTGGAGGCGGCCATTGGCAGTATCGGCCAGATTTTCGGGCGAGAGGCCGGCCGGTCATGGCGGCGTCTGCGTCGGCCCCGAGGAGGCGCGGCTTAAGCACGCGACGGCTTTTCTCCCATTCCCTTCTTGTTGGATCTGGGCGGCGGTGCTATCCTGGCAAGGCCGCGAGGCGGCGGATCGGGCGGTGGGGTCGGCCGGGCGTGGGAGCGTGGCGGCGGATGAGGGTCGGCTTTAGGCGGCCGGTGGCGCCGGCAACCACATCTGCGGAAGGTCGCTAATCGTCGGCAATGATGCCTTCGAGGCGTGCGGGCCGATCTGCGACGGACGGTGGCGGCGGCGGCGGCGGCGGCAGATACGGCCATTGCCGGAGCTGCGTTCGGCGCGGATGATCGGCCATGCCGCCCTCTCTTTTTTTGTGATGTTTGTGTGATGCGGCTTCGGGCGCGCCGACGGCCGGCCACCGGAGGCCAAATTTTTTTTTTGCCGTGATGCACAGATCTAGTAACTGGATGATAATCTACTGGATCTAGATCTTAGAACAAAAACCGTAGATCTAACTACTGGTAGAGACAGTCAACAAATTGATCTAATCATTGCATTGCTTAACAGATCTAGTATTATCAAACAAGATTAGAATATAAGTTGCAATACGTAGTAGATTGAAATTATCTTTCACCTTGGAGAGCAATTCGTGCTGATAACGTGTTAAGAAATAATCGATGAATCGATGAACGGTAATACAATCACGCAATCAATCAATAACACCAGAGACACCAATGAGAGAGAGAGAACGCCAGGAGTCTTTATTAATGAATCAGGGATCATTACATGGGTAGCACTTCCTCTCTATTTATAGACTAAGCCAACCAGGGGCAGTTCTGGTATTTGCCCATACCGGACCTTCTAGGTTTCGTAACAGGAGTGATGTGTCGTTGCCATGGTTGTTACGGTGTTGCCTTGGTGTCGTGGCGGTCCAGAGGGAACGCCATGGAGGCTCACCTCTCCTTGGCCATCTAGGTGGGCGCCCGGAAAAGCTTGGCGTCCGTGGCGTTGTGGCCACCTGTGCCTGCAGGATAAGTGAAGGCTATGAAGGGGCTAGGGGGCGTCGGGAGTGACTTCGGAAGCAAAGTTGTCGGGCATGGGCGGGAGAAGTGAAGCTGCACGTGGAACCCTAGCCGTCGCCGCCCCTCACTATGTCGGCCGCCGGCGAGTTTCCCTCCCTCAGACGCCAAGTACTTCCTCCTCCACTCCCTCCCTCCTCCACTCCCTCTACTTTTTTTCTTGAGTTCTCCCTATTTGTCCCCCCTTCTTGTTTTTCTTGAGTTGTGCTCCCGATATGTCTTCCTCTTCGTTATACTTCTTTTTTTTCTTTGTTCCACTTCCTCTACTCCAGATTTGCTCCTGATGGGGGGTGCTTGGCTGTAGCTCACCATATCTCGCCTTGAGGATGCCATGCCGCCCGCCTGGACACCATGGCATCATGGCGCCTCTCAGGCGCCATGGTCGCCAAGTACACCGTGACAACCATGGCCGTTGCTATTACTCATTAGTCGCTTCTCTTCCTTGTATTCTGCAAGAGGCCATGGTGGACCAAGGCGTGAGTCACGGCTGGAGTAGTGCAGCGCTGCTCAGGCATGGAGTCAGCAAGGGTGGTTGATGTAGCAAGGTTGGGCAGCCCCGACCAATTAGCTCGAGCCGCTTGGGCACGGGCCATACATCAGAGAAAGGAGTGAGGACAGAGAAGGAAGGGAAGAAGAAATAGGGGAGACATTCTCTTCTTCTTTTTTGCTGAATTCACAATATACAGTTGATTGGTATGCCACGTCAGCGAAAAACCAGGTGGTTTTGGGGGAAGGGGGTTATTTGCACTGGTATTGATTATTGAAAATTGAGGGTGCTATTCATAGGATTTTGTAGTTGGGAGGTGTAAATTAGACTTTGTGATAGTTGGGGGGTTAAAATCAACTTATTCCTTTTTTTGACAGATCCCTAAGGTAGTAATTGCATCGAAAGTTCCCATGAAATTAACAATCATCACGATGCCTCACATTAGATTCAAAATGTTCAAGACCTCTCAGTTGATATTTGATATAGTGATACTGTAAATTAAAAAGATACCATAATCCCAAAAAAACACAGGCCAATAAGACCAGCTCTAGAACTCCGGATAATTCCTATTTGTCAAATCCTTTTTGCAACACTCTTGGGTTACGTTGCACGGACATAGACACGGACACATGTGTCGGACACGGGATTCACCGTTTTTCAAAAAATGATGACACGGGGACACGGCTATATATATATGTAAATAAAAAAATATATAATTTCTCTCGTGACTATTACTATAATTATTTCACAATAACAATCAGCACGAATGGCAAATGCTACTTGTTTATGTTAAACAGAACAAAGAGGCATAGAGCGCGGCAATAATGTGCAACAAAGCAACATGTACCTTCAGGATGCATGGCCATAGTGGCTTGAATTCCGATTTCCATAATGTGCAAGGAAGCTACATGTGCTCCCATTCCTTTCACAGCAAGAAATGGGAGATAAAAGTAGACATCAGATCTGCAGGTGGAACCTGGAGAGGGATGGAGGAGGCAGCGGCGGGAGAGGACTGTTGAGGTCGAGCGTATAGGAGAAAATAAGCATGTACAAGCTTAGATTTGAAACACATGAGCACAACCATGCGGGCTTAGGAGAGGAAGGAGAATAATGAAGGTTGAGGAGAGTAGGGCAGATGAGGAGGAACAGTCGAGATGATTTGGGACTTACTCAGGTCACCGCCGGTAGCCAGAGGAGGGATCGCCGCTCGGGAGGATGTCGTGAGAAGGGAAAGACTCGAGAGGGAGGAGAGGTGCGGGCGTCTGGCACTTTTGCTCTGGGTGAGCAAGGGGGTTGAGGGCATCATAGGGTTAAGGGTTGCGAGTTAAGTGGGTTGGGCATGTCGGGGATATGTCCGCAGCGTGTCAAAAATTAAAAATCATTTTTTTTTCAAACAACAATTATTGGACACGCTAGAAATACGTATTGGAGCCGCGTCGGGCCGTGTCCATGTGTGATACGGTGTCCGACACGGACACGGACATAACTCTTGGGTCTAAGAAAATTTTGAATGATTACAATGTTTATTTGGCCTTAGCTAGACAAGAAAAGCTAGCTAGAGAATCATGACAGTGTAACAAGAAATTAATAATTGCAACTAAGGCGACTAAAAAATATGCTTCACAGCATGAAGATCTTGGTATAGCATGTTTCAATGGGATGGTGACCATTGACCAACACTGAAGGATTGTCAAATAGAATAATAACGGTATTGATATTTTTGGAGATCATGTGTATGATCCAAATCTTATTGTTGAACAACTGGCATCGGTGTCAAGGTGTTTAGGGATCAAAACTTCAATTTAGCAAATTGTCGGATTTGTTGTCAGACTGCAGGCGGTCAGACCGGACGAGGTTGAAAAAGTTGAGTTTTGATGAATGTGATCAAACACTTATGTGAGAGTGTTAGGAGGTGTGTTTGCACCAAGTTTCATGGAAAATGGAATTTCGAGGCAAAACTAGATATAGTTTTGCCTAGTTTTACTGAAATGTCCAAAGAGAATGCTTGCCAGGATGTGGGAAAATTCTAGAGCAGTCAGACCACCCAGGGCAAGTTCATGCACCGAGAAGGTGGTGAACTTTGTGGGATCGGCCAAAGTCATGGGTTTCAGTGCATAGGTGTTGCATAATGCATGTTTTAGCTAACGTGGGTTAGGATACGAGGAACATACGCCTGGAATCGATTTTTTGGTCTATTATTATGGGATTGGAGTCAACTACGGTCAACGGCGAGGATGATCGGGACTAGGCTAGGAGAGCTGAGGTCCAGAATGATCGAGAATGCTGGGTGAAGTGGTTAGACTAAAGCATGGTGCAAGATGGACAAGAACAATCGAACGGGAAATTCGGTGCAACGGGTTACATCAAGTGACTTGGGGGTCGGTGCAAGTGTTATGGTGGTTCCAGTGGAGAGACTCGCCGACAGCAAGAGAGTCATTGATGAACCTACATTGGCGAAGCATGGAATAGCTTCACAATGATTTCCAAAAGCTTGCTCGTGGGATCTGATCTAAAGTCGTCTTGACCATCTTCCACCCACGAGCAAGCTTTTGGATCAAGTTTTGATTTTTCCCAGTTTTCCTCGATCAAGAAATTCGTGGAACCTTAGCTTTGATCGTCCTGACTATCGATTGAAATAGGTTTCTAACTTTCTTGATGGGCTATAACTGAAATCTTAGGGGATTTAGATATCATAATCAAAAGTTAGGTCGTTTTAGATATCTTTCGGACTGCTATTCTCGCATCCAGTGGTCAAACCGGTCCACCAAGCGGTCAGACCGGCCGAGAGGTTTTGTCCTTGGGGTTTTTCGGGTTCAACACAAGACTTCTGTTGTGCTCTTATGCTTTTGATCTTCATAGCTATTGGAGTGATAAAGAAGTTAAATACCGTATGTGGTGAAAAAGATAAGAGCTCCTATTCAAACCCCCCCCCCCAAGTCATTTATTCGGTCCAACAATATTTCATTCACATAGCCGTTGTACTAAATTGCCGAACAAAGGGACAAGGAAAGCAACTTTTTAGTAAATTTCATGGCGACATGCAAATTAGAGTCACTCAAGAACTAAAAATTGTTGGACCGAAAAGGCGACTAGAGGGGGGTGAATAGGAGCACGCTCATTTTATCACAAATAATATATTCAACATAAATTTCACTCCAGTAGCTATGGAAGCTATGAAGATCAATATACTAGTACAACGGAAGACTAGTATTGAATCCAACCTAACCCCCGAAACAAAACAACCAAAGATCAACACAAGCTAAAACAAATCTCAGTGCAGGGCGATCGGACCGCTGGGTCAATGGCGGTCTGACCGATTGCTCACCGGCTCGACCGGTGACCTCGAAAGGCGATCACTACCAAGAACGAATAACGAGCGAAATTTCAATGACGAAGTTGCAAATAGATGAAACTTTTGATCTACAACTCTAAACTTGATGAAACTTGGAACACATATTTTCTATGATGTCAGGAACCTATTCCAATCGAAGATTGTGATAATTCTTGGAAGAATAACGATCATTTTCCGTTTGATTGAAGAAGGGTTCAAAACCGGGTCAAAACGAAAACTTGATCCAAAATCTTGCTCGTGGGTGATTGATGATCAAGATGATCCTAGATATGTTCCCACATGTCACAGCAAGCTATATCACGTGGAAAATTCAATCAAAAACTCACGGATCAAAGAAAAACTCGAAATCATCAAATATAAAGAAAGAACGCAATGAGACAAAACATTGATCAATCTTTCCTTTGATTGATTTGATATGATTTGATATTACAGCCTCTCCATCAATGGAGGACAAAGCTCAATCTATGAGTACGAAATAACATCAAACTCTCTAGAACCCTAACCTCCACAAAAGCTCTCCATAAACAAATTAGGGTTTCAAAAAGGCAAAAGAGACGAAGAGAAAAATAGCGAAGGGGTGCAGCCACCACCCTCCTCTGTTTATAGTGGAGGCTTAGACCTTCTAGAAGTTTGACTCAATTGGGTTCCCGTTAAGGCCTAAAATAAACGGGTCACACACGCACGCATTTTAATACGCCGTCTTTATCGCCTCTTAACCTAATTAGCTACACCTTGCGCCATCTTGCTCCTCGGATTAGCCAATAGGTCACCCATGTCCATCTTGCACCACGCTTGAGTACATTGACCTCACCCGGCATCGTCGATCGTTCTGGACCTCAGCTCTCCAAGCCTAGTCCCGATCATCCTCGCCGTTGACCGTCGTCAGACCACCAAGCAACCTACACAACAATAGACAAGTAAACCAAATTTTGGAACAAGTTCTTCACAACTTGACCCATGTTAGTCAAAACATGCATCATACAACATATATGCCCTGAAACTCATGGCTTTGACCTAACAACCGAACATCGCCTCCACGACGGGCGACGATCAAAGTGAAAACCGGTCAAACCGCCAGTTAAGACTTAGCCGAATTTCCTCTCTGGAAAACCGAAACCTACTGGAATTTTCAAACCAAAAGAACTTTTGACTGGAGACTCCAAAAATTATGAGACCAAGTGCAATAGAATCCCCTCTCTTGCCTACACACTCTATTTTTGGCCCAGCTCAATCCACACTTTCTGAAGTTTGCTTGCCCGATCGCCGCTATGGCTTGGCCGGACCGCTTTTGACCCGACACCACCATGCGGCCGTCGGACCCGGTTATGGCTCGATAGCACAAAGAATCGTGCTAAAAACACATGAAACGACAAACCGTTAACACCATTGCCAATTGTCACATCATCCTAAGATCAGGAGTATATCCCCATGATATCCACAAAAATAGAAGAGGGGATGCTAACTAGCTTATATTACTCTCACGATATTTGCAAAAGTAGTGCTTCTATGGTATTAAAAAAAACTAAATTGCACAAATACCAAAGCGGTTTTGTATTGAATCTTGAATTTGTAGAATTTAGACTAATCTCCCTCTCCATTTTTGTCCTCTGAACTTTTTTTCAAAACAGAGTACCTTAAAAATATCATTCTTGGACTATCACTCCCTCGTTGATTTTTATAAGGCGCGGTTTGACTTGGCATAGTCTGGTAACTTGAACTCTGACCGTTAATTACAATGTATTGTTAATAACTACAAAATCATGATGATGTGAAACTAAGGATCAAAATCCCAATGGTTACTGGAAGACCCAGTGGGGACCGGGATGAACAGTAACCATCCAAAAAAAATTAAATTTAAATTTAAATTTATGACTGCATAATGCACTTCCTAGGCTAGTTTAAGCATTTTTTTTGTGCTAGATTACTTCCTCGTTGATTTTTATAAGGCGCAGTTTCACTTGGCATAGTCTGGTAACTTGAACTTTGACCGTTAATTACAGTATATTGTTAATAACTACAAAATCATGATGATGTGAAACTAAGGGTCACAATCCCGACGATTACCAGAAAACCCGATGAGGACCGGGATGAACAGTAACCAGCCAAAAAATTTCAATTTTAAATTTAAATTTATGACTGCATAATGCACTTCCTAGGTTGGTTTAGGCATTTTTTGTGCTAGATTACCTATTGTATGAACTAAATATGCTTGAATTATTGTATTCCCAAGTCCCAACATTTTTTGGACAATATTACTTCATTAAACACTATCTAATTATAACTAGACATCAAGCTCCTTATGTATCAGGATTGTTACCTAATTAAACACTTTCTAATTAATATTTGCGTTATTCCAATTGCTAATTACCCATAAATCGGTTTTCTCTATTTTTCTGGTTTTGGTTCTGGTTTTTCCCGGTTTTTCTGGTTTTTTCAACCAATTTTGGGCGGTTACCGAACCAGTAACCGGTTTAAAAATCCTCAATTCAAATGTCACTTTTGAATTTGAGCAGCTTTTTCCCGCTTTTTCCAGAATCGCCGATTATCATTCTCGCCCGTCATGGGTTTTCCACGATTCGATATTTCAATCCTTGTGTGAAAGTACCTCCAAATACAAATTTAATGGCGCCACTTTTGTGTCACTAAATCTATATATTGTTGGTCAAACATTACAAAGTTTGAATCTTGAAATGTGTGGGCGCCTTATAAACGGAGGGAGTAACATCCAACACATGTTATATTCGTGTGCTTAATGTTGCTAAGTCACTCGATATTAAAACACAGTGATATGTATATATTTCTAGAAACTGCAACCGAAGTTTCAATGTTAAGTCACAGTTTTAGGCATTGTTGGATAGTTGCAACTTTCAACTAGTTGTATGCATGTTTCTGTGAAGAATAAATAAAACTCAATGACCATGGTTATTAAGGCGGTAAGGCGAGGCGACCCATCCCCCTCACACCTTTTAAGTGGTAAGGCATGAGGCGAGGCGACGCCTTACACATCCTAAGGCGAAGGCTGCATAGGTGGCTGCAGGACGTCAAGGAGCAACATTTGATAGCATCCAGCGGGAAATAGAGAGATATTGAAGGACTAATCAGCAAATGACCTCCAACACATACGTGCAGACTTGTTGTTGTTGAACAGAGGGAGACATCAAACGCTAGTTGGCTCGGCCCAACCCAACCAATCAACCCACTCTAGGATCAGATGGGAGGGGGAAGACCTAAGGCTGCCACCGCCATTGAAAGGAAAGGGAGAGGGAGAGAACGGAGGAGAGAAGAGGACTCAGAGGAAGGACAATGGGAGAACAACCTGGAGGTGAAGGTGACGACTGCCGATGGCGAACGACGGGTCCCCCCTGCTCCCCCGACGCGTCGCTGGGCCTCCCCTGCCCCCCCCCCCCTCTCCTAGCCGGCTCTGGCTCCCCGACGTCGCCCTGAGCTCTCTCCAGCCCGGATCTGGCACATGGGGCCTCCCCTGCTCCACCTCCCGCCCAGATCTGGCTCTCCAATGCAACACGAGCGACGGCAAGGCGGGGTGACGCCTTGACACCTCGGGACCGCCTTACCGCTTAGGCGACACTTAAGCGACGCCTTAATAAGCCTGACAATGATGATAATTTAGTGCCCAGATAGCACAGTTACAGACTGCCCAAGTCAACTTCATGGCCTGCAAATATGCACACCATAAAGGTCCATGCCCTACCTACTATCAAATCAGAAGCAGTTTTCACATGTATAAATAATTTAGCTTAAGGTCGACGATCTGATCCGTAAGTATAATTGATTTCAACAAGGAGAGGGCTATAAGTTGGATGATTTGAATATTGGCTAGGCTAAAAGAGATCAAGTGCCAACCAAGTAAATGGTAGGAATGCAATACATCTAGGGTTCTAGACAATAGTTCGAGAAGAGGCTCGCCATCGGAGGGCGGAGATGAGCGTTGAGCTCCATGGGAGTCTCAACAGATCTGTTGATCGATGAGAGAGGCACGATCAAGAAGATCCTTAATATACTTCTCTTGGGACATAAAGAAACCATCCGAGTGGAAGTAACCTCAATCCCAAGGAAGTAACGAAGAGGACCAAGATCCGACATAAGGACTGCTCGCTCGAGCGAGCCTTGACAAAGGCAATGTACTCAGAATCATCTCCGGTGATGATCATATCATCAACATCTGAAGAAGAAGAGTCCAGACCACGAGGCGAAGTGTGGACAAAAGGGCGGGATCATGATCACTAGGAGAAGCGCGGTGATCACAGAGGAGAAGCGCTCAAACCAAGCACGAGGGCTTGTTTAAGACCATAGAGAGCGGCGAAGGCGCGGACCATGCTCTTAGGAGCAGAATACCCAGTGGCGGATGCATGTAGACCTCCTCACGCAACTCGCCATTAAGAAAGACATTCTTGACATCAAGTCGAGAAAGCAGACCCGTGGCGAGCAGGCCGCACGAAAGGAGATGCGGACGGTGGTCATGTGGGCCATAGGAGCAAAAGTCTCGTCGTAGTCACGACCATGCCTCTTGGAAGCTATGAGCAACAAGGCGCGCCTTATAGCGCTCAAAAGAGCCATCAGAGCGAGTCTTAATCTTATAGACCCACTTACACGTGATGGGACGAGAGTGAGATGGAAAAGGAACAAGATCCCAAGTACCAGTACGCTCGAGGGCAGCAATCTTCTCGGCCATGGCATGCTGCCACTCGGGGTGAATAGACAATCCGGTGAGGAGAGCGAGACTCATGGGTAGTCGCACCAGCAAAACCAAAACGGGCAGGAGGCGAATCGACTGACGATCGCAGAGAGCGTAGCGAGGAGATGATAACCCATCAGGGGAAGATGGAGCATCAGGAGAAGATGAAACATCAGGGGAAGATGGCTCATCTGAAAGATCCTCAATACGAGGTCGACGAGTGTAGAAGAGAGTGAGAGGAGCTTGAGGAGCCGCAGGAGACGAAGCAGGCGGCGACAACGGCGGAGAGGCCTTATGAGGTATATGTGGAGACTCAATGGGACGGGTGGACGAGGGCAAGACAGAGATGGGTGTATCTGGAAAAGTAAAAAAAGACAAGGACTCCACAGGGGAAACCGAAGGAGAGAAAGGACGTGGGTAGAAGGGACGAGACTCATCGAAAGTCACATCCCGAGAAATCCGCATCCGTCGACCAACAGGGTCCCAGCACCGATAGCCCTTGTGCTCGGCACTGTATCCCAGAAAAATACACTCAACGGTGAGCGATCGGTTTAGTGCGTTCTCGAGTGCAAGGAGAAGCGTAGCAACGCACCAAATAGACGAAGGCGAGTAGTGCGGAGGAGGACCACAGAGACGCTCAACAGGGATCTCACCCTAAAGAGCAGAAGAGGGCTAAATGTTGACTAGATAGTTGGCAGTGGAAATAGCCTCAGCCCAAAAGTGAGGTGGAATAGAGGCGGCAATCATCAGTGTACGAGCCGTCTCAAGGAAGTGCGATGCTTTACCGGACACCACGCAAGGAAGGCTGCGAGATAATGAGAGAGGTACTCTGCCAGAGAATCGGCATGAAAGACACGAATAGGAGTGGAAGCGTATGCGAACCACAGTGACAATTTTTTTATAAATAGACAAATTATTTATAAATAGACAAGGCATCACTACGAGAAGACATAAAGTATATCCAAGTGTGGCGAGAGAAGTCATCTATAAAAATGATATAATATCGGTGGCCCCCTTTCGAAAGGAAGGGGCGGATCCCAAACATCTGAATAAACAAGATCAAACGGACGCTGAGACACTAACTCACTATGAGAATAGGGAAGCTGAATATGTTTCCCTAACTTACAGCCCTGACAATCTAAAGACACGTCTCCTGAGACAGACCCCAGAAGACCACGACGAACTAAAGGCGCAGGCGAGATCCACAGGATGACCAAGGCGATGATGCCACTCTTGGAAAGAGCTGGTAGCGGTGGTGAAGCGGAGAGCGCGGCGGCGGTGCACGGAAGGAAGAGGAAGCATCAAGCTCCCGGAGGCGTTGTGAGTCAAGGCGTAGAGGCGAACCAACGAGCCCCGTGTGGCGGTCCTGAACACAACAAGAGTTAGAGTCAAGGATGACCCGACAACCAAGGTCGATGTCGCCTGTGAGAAGAAGGCGCATGGTTAGGCGAGGAACATAAGCAAGAAGAAACATGAAAAGATGAGTTGCTAAGAGGTCATCGACGAGACGAGAAGAGAGGTATCATTAGCGGTAAGAACACCGCGGGAGAATCAAGAGGTGTAACGAAGGCGAGTGGAAGAATCGAAGTCATGTGAAAAGATGCTCGGAATCAAGAATCCACGGGGAGGTACCTGACTGTGTAGGAGGTGGTTTCTCATTGTCCGAAGAGTCAGTAGTAGAACCTGCAGAACTGCGAGGAGAACCAGAGCGGCAAGCGGCGTCGGTCGCTATCTCTTGCTCGATGAGAGAAACGTTGAAGAGTCGATCGGACATCGATGTAGAAGCACCGGTGCCAATGCTAGGAGAAGAACGGCGTGAAAGATACGCGCTTCTTATAGCACGGACTCAATATGGCCGACCTTGCCGCAGTAGGAGCAGCGAGGACGGCCACCACCACCTGTGGCAGCCGTTGGAGGAGGTAGTGTACTGAAGCGTGGAGCAGTCGGTGTAGCAGGTGGACGAGCGCGAGCACGGAGGGGAGTGGCATCAGAGCGGCACCACTCAGGCGAGTCTCTTCTGCACGTATCTCGGTAAGAGCCCCGAGAAGAGTGACACGAGGGTGGCGTGCAAGAAGCTGAGCACGCCTCTACTCGAACTCAGGACGAAAGCAAGTAAGAAACTTGTAGACACGCTGAAACTCGGTCGTAGCGTGCAGCATGACGGCATGAGCGAAGCGACAACCGGCAGTGCGAAGAGAGTCCGGTGACGCCGAGCGAGAACTCGAGCGTGAAAGCGTCAACGATGAGTATCACCTGCTGAAGAGAGTGCTCTTAGCGAACCACAGACAAGTAGAGGGCTTCTCGAGAGGGTTCAAAGCGCTGACGAAGGTGAGTCCAGATCTGGACAGTCGAAGGGAGTCCCACAACCTCAGAAGAGAATTGAAGCTGGACATTGGCGATGAAGACAGCAGCAGCCCGAGCGTCGTCGTCGCACCAGCTGAATGTAAGCGGTCAATTGATCCGTGTAGAAATCCAAAGCCTCTTGGTAGGCGAGGCCTTATCATTAGCAAGGCGGACCTTGTTGGTGTCGAGCGCTACAGCGTAAACTCCGTCGAGTAGGACAAAGCGGGCGGTGACATCGCCGGAGAGGACTCCCAGAGGCGAAGACGCACGTGTGAATGCGCATGTGAGACACGAAGTCGGTGTAATTAACATCATCAAAGATCACCGGGTAGCGAGGAAGGGAAACGGTGCTCAATGGTAGGCGGCGCTGGACGGCGCGGTGACCAAGGCAACGTAGTCTAACGAGCGGTCTTTGGGCCGAGCGGTGGTTAGACTCTTGCCCGTCCGTGGGTTTTCCACGATTCAGATATTTCAATCCTTGTGTGAAAGTACCTCCAAATACAAATTTAATGGCGCCACTTTTGTGTCACTAAATCTATATATTGTTGGTCAAACATTACAAAGTTTGAATCTTGAAATGTGTGGCGCCTTATAAGCGGAGGGTAACATCAACACATGTTATATTCGTGTGCTTAATGTTGCTAAGTCACTCGATATTAAAACACGATGATATGTATATATTTCTAGAAGCGCAACCAAGTTTCAATGTTAAGTCCTGATTTTAGGCATTGTTGGATAGTTGCAACTTTCAACTAGTTGTATGCATGTTTACGTGAAGAATAAATAAAACTCAATGACCATGGTTATTAAGGCGGTAAAGCGAGGCGACCCATCCTCACACCTTTTAAGTGGTAAGGCATGAGGCGGCGACGCCTTACACATCCTAAGGCGAAGGTGCATAGGTGGTGCGCAGGCGTCAAGGAGCAACATTTGATAGCATCCAGTGGGAAATAGAGAGATATTGAAGGACTAATCGGCAAATGACCTCCAACACATACGTGCAGACTTGTTGTTGTTGAGCAGAGGAGACATCAAGCGCTAGTTGGTCGGCCCAACCCAACCAATCAACCCACTCTAGGATCAGATGGGAGGGGAAGACCTAAGGTGCGCCACCGCCATTGAAAGGAAAGGAGAGGAGAGAGCGGAGGAGAGAAGAGGACTCGGAGGAAGGACAATGGGAGAACAACACGGAGGTGAAGGTGGCGATGCCGATGGCGAGCGAGAGTCCCCCTGCTCCCCGACGCGTCATTGGGCCTCCCCCCCCCCCCCTCTCTGGCATGGCTCGGCTCCTGAGCGTCGCCTGAGCTCTCTCGGCCGGATCCGCACATGGGGCCTCCCTCCTCCTCCCGCCCGGATCGGCTCTCCAATGCAACACGGCGGACAGCGGCGGTGGCGCTTGACACCTCGGACCGCCTTACCGCTTAGCGACACTAGCGGCGCTTAATAAGCGACAATGATGATAATTTAGTGCCCGAGATAGCACGATTCTGATTGCCCAAGTCAACTTCATGGCTGCAAATATGCACACCATAAGGTCCATGCCCTACCTACTATCAAATCGAAGCGGTTTTCACATGTATAAATAATTTAGCTTAAGGTCGACGATCTGATCCGTAAGTATAATTGATTTCAACAAGGAGAGGGCTATAAGTTGGATGATTTGAATATTGGCTAGGCTAAAAGAGATCAAGTGCCAACCAAGTAAATGGTAGGAATGCAATACATCTAGGGTTCTAGACAATAGTATCAAACCCTGCTTTAGAATTAAGAACATGACAAGTAAAGGATGAATAAAATGGTGTTTAAGTCGTACCTTCTAGCATGTATTGCAAGCTTTAGCCACCTTCAGTCCAGCTGCAGCCTGGTCTCGAATCTAGTCCTCTTGGCATTGATAGTCTTAACAGGTTATCGGCGCCATCCCTTCTCATAAGAGAGACATAAATATCAGCAAGCATCTTATAGTTGGCTAGATTTTCTGGATCCAGAGACAAGAGATGCCTAGCCGCTGCTTCTCCAATCACCAAATCTCCGCATGAACTGGAAGCACTTAGCAATGTTCCCCACAATATAGCATTATTCAAGTGTTCAGAAATAGTATTTTTATCAGGTCATATGCATCAGTCAAGCGTCCAGTACGACAGAGCATATCAACAACACATGAGATATATGCTCAATACCTGGCTCCAGACCGTACTGCTCTTCCATGCGCTTGAGCAAGTCCATTCCCTCCTCAACAATACCTGTGTTTTTACATGCAGATAACACAGCAAGAAAAGTGTAATGGTTTGGTTGTAATTCTGTTTCCTTCATCGGCTCAAAAAGCTTAACAACTTCAGCAGCAAGTCCATTCCAGGCATATACCTGCATCATAGAAGTCCAAGAGATTACATCCTTACCCACAATCCCACTAAAGGCATCGACTGAATGCCTAAGACTCCCGCATCGACCATACATGCTAATAAGGGAATTAGCAATTGTCCTTTCATTCTGGAAACCTCTTTTGACAATCTGAGCATGTGCTTCCATCCCCTTTTTCAGTGATGGAATTAAAGACATCATACGTAGGATCTCCAAGAATGTAACAGCATCCGGATCAATGCCCATCCTCTGCATTTCGACTGCAAATCCTATTGCCTGTTCCACTTGTCCAAGCTCCCCACAGCCTTTGATCATAGCATTCCGTGCAACTACATCATCTCTAACTTTTGCAACTCCATGTAGAAGACATTGAGGAACCAAACTTTCCACACTCTGCATACATATATATTAGTGCAGTTACCACAGAGGGGTCTGTCTTGAATTCACTACCATTACACATCACACAGTTTTCTTCAATCAATTTTCCTTCTCTCCAATCCCCCAACTCAGCGCAGGCCATAATCACATTGAGCAAGATAAACCTAATGACCAACACCGCCGAATTTGAAGCCATCCAATGGAAAAAATTAAGAGCATAACCCGGTTGTCCATTCCACACAAGCCCACCAATGATTGAACTCCAAGTGATGGAATCTTTCACCGCCATCTGACGAAATAACATCACAGCCTTGCCCAAACAGCCAAACTCAACATACAGCTCCAGGAGAGCATTGGAGACAAAAGAGATTAAGGTGGAAGCCAGACTTCACTACAATGGTGTGCATCGTACCACAGCCGTTCCAAGTACCAAAACCTGCATAGCCAGAAACCAAGCTCACCAGCGTCGCCTCAGTCGGAAGCACTCCATCCACGGACCTCATCCTTTTAAACAGCACCGCAGCCTCGCCCAAGCACCCTGCACGGGCATAACCAGCAATCGCTGCGTTCCACACCACAGCGTCCCGGCGCAGCATTGCATCAAACACCATACGAGCAGTCGCCATATCCCCGGCTTCTGAATACATTCCAATCAGGGCCGTCGCGACAAGCAGGTCAGACGCAAGCCCTTTGGCAGCCGAATAACTCCCGATACGCCGGCCAAGCTCAAACTCCGACGCGCGCGCGTGCCGTCACGGCGAGGTGGTAGGTGTGGCGGTCGGGCGGGCACGCCATTTCTCGGAAGAGACAAACTGCCAGGTGCGGGAGACCGTGAGCAAGGTATCCTCGGAGCATGGCGTTGTAGAGGAGGGGTTTAGGCGGGGTGTCCGTGAGCGGAGACGGCGGCGGCGAGGGCTTCTTTGAGGGCTTGGTACCGGTAGGTCGCGACGGGCATTTAGACGGATCGTTTGAACGAAGGCGCGAAATGGCCAGGCTTGTATAGCGTTTTGCTCGCTAAACTACGTTCAGACGTGCTCGTATCGCTTTATGGAACTCAGAGTATTAGAATTATATCAGTTTGGTTTATCAAAAGATTTTATTTTGTCACTCCGAAAACCTAAAAAAATAACGGCGAGTTGGGAACTTTCTTTCTTTTTTTTTAGTTCCTGGAGCGGGGCTAGATCTCGAACAGCTAAGGAAATAGACCGATGCATAGGATTAAAAGTTTATTAAAAAATAATAGTAATCCATGCATTCATATTGTGTTTGCCCCAAAAACCGCTAGTCTAGCCTAAGGCCATGTTTGTTTAGGCTTTTTGCACGCTTATAAAAGCTAAGCACAAGCAAAAGGGTAGGCTTTTATCGAACTTATAAAAACAAGCCATTTAAGCCTAAAAGCCATAAGCCAGGAAGAGGTGCTTTTTTGGCTTTGCGAATAGAATAATGATTACCACTAAAGTTCGCTAAAATTACCCCCAAAATGTCATTCGGTATATAAACATGAATCTCTCTTTTTCACCTTTCCCAACCCTCCCGTCGCTCCAGATCCTTTCCTCCCTCTCTCCCGTCGCTCCCATAGCTTGCCCCTCCCCTCCTCCCCTCTCACCTTGGTAGTCGCCTCCCCCCATGCGCCGCCTCCAGTCTTCTCCTCATTCGGCGCCGCCTCCCTCTCTCGCCCATGCCACTTGCCCTTCCTCCTCCCCCGTCTCCTTTGCGTGGCGCCTCCGTCGCCTCCCACAGCGTCGCCGCCTCCCATGACACCGCCTCCCATCTCCCCGCCGGCGCGCCTCCTCTCTCTCCCCAAGCCGCCTCCCATCTTCTCCCCCAGCGGCCAGCCTCCTCTCTCGCCCATGTGCCGCCGCCTCTCTCTCCTCCACCCGACCAGTGCCGCCTCGCATCTCCTCCCCAGGCCAGCGCGCCTCCCATCTCCTCCACCCGCCACCACCGCCGCCTCCCATCTCCTCCACGCCACCACCCCCTCCCATCTCCTCCACCCATCCACCGCCCCCTCGGTTCCTTTCCTCTGCCTTCCTCCGTTCCCATCGCCATCGCTCTGCAGTGACCACGCCTCCTCCCTCCAACGCCACCTCCCCTCCCGTTCCCATCGCCACCGCGGCCGCCTCCCCTCCCTTCCCGTTCCTCTGCCGCCTCCCCTCCCTTCCCGTTCCTCCGGAGAGCTCATTGATAAGGTCTTAAGTACCATGAAGTTGTATTTGTCAATGTTTGTTTTTTTGTTCTAGATTATCAAATTTCCTATATATATGAATTTCGATTACAACTTGAATTAGTGAAACCATCAATTCTCCATTTTCGGTGAGTTGCATTACGCCTTAGTTTGATGCGGGATATGTAGTACTAAGTATACATTTTTCCATGAGCAAAAGTTACCATGGATAAGCTATTTTCCTTCTTTCTTGTTAGCGTTTATTGTGCTTTCTTCGCGAAGGTGTTACACTTCATTTAATTGTTTGAGTATCTTTTGTGTCTTATTTGTATCCATATTAGTAAGAAGTTTGAAAAGGAAAACTTAGTCCGAAGATATACATTTTGTTATAGAAATCTAAAGGCCTACAAAACACTCATGTAGTGGAAGCTTGCACATTACGGTATCCAATAATGATTGTGGTATTCGTGAATTTGACATGGAAAGATTTGACTCTTGAGTCACTTAGTTATAAGCGGCGATGAGCGTAAGGTCTATCTCTTCAAGATCCACACAAAGATTTACAGTTCTTTCACCCTTGTTCTAATGTTCCCCTTACTTTGCTCTCTCCCACAATGACAGCACATCGTGAGCGGATAGAAAACTTTTGGCGATAGTTGGAGATGATGGGACGCTCTTCTCGTTGATTCACGAAATGGGAAGGTATTTGGCTAGTATATGTTTGTTCTCGAGCTATTGTTTTTAGGGATCTCACTATTGTTATTACATTGATGCAATTCTGTCATTGTCTACTAATAGTGAGATTTAGCACCTTAATTATATCTATGACTATATTGAAAAGGTATCTTGGTGCACTTTTCTATTCTGCTTGTGGAGAAGAATGGGAAGGCATCGGACCTTCTTATCTCCATGCATAGGGCATTCGTCCTTCATTTCTACTGTTATCTTTTAAGACTTTGCCGACCCTTGGTTTTTGTCAAAATTACACATCATCAAAATACTGTGCCATGGCAAGGCCTAGTTTGGACTTTAGACATTACAATCATGTTTGTTAGCTGGAGAGTAACATCAGCATTGAATCTTTGTTATGTGCAGGTAACCTCTACCCTGGTTGGCCATCTGGACTACTCATTAAACCCGGCATGGCACCACGCGGGTGCACCTTAGCGACAAGAACCAAGACAAGACTGCGCGTGCAGGACATCAAAAATCTCTCGACTTCCTCTCGGTCTGCTACTCCTCCGCGGCCGGTTCATGCTCTTCTCGGAGCCCACCGACTTCGTGCACGTCTACGACACTGCCTCGGGCTACAGGAAGCGGCAGGAGATTGACTTCTTCGGCGAGATCTCCGGGATCTCACTCAGCCCAGATGACGAGTCATTGTTCGTCGGAGTGTGCGACCGCGTCTACGCCAGCTTGCTGAACTACAGAATGATCCATGCGTTCGAGTACCCGGGCTCGTACATGTGAAGATTGAGCGTTCCTTTGGCGTGTTGAAGATGAAATGGAGAATCTTGTTGGCTTTGCCAAGTTACAAAATTAAGATTCAAATAAAAATGATAATTGCATGTATGTCACTACACAATTTTATCCGAGATAGTGCTTTACGTGATGAGATCTTCGAGAGATGTGATCTTAATGAAGATTATGACCCAAGCGATACTTTATTATGATATGATCGGATATTATTTTGTTTGGTTGGCTAAAATATGTCTTTCTATATTAATTTCTTTCATTCACGCAATGTCCATAATTAATATATGCACGAACAAGCAAAACTTTTTTTGTTTCATATGTACACTTGCACGTATCGTCATAGTTACAAATCCCATGAAAAAATAAGTTTAAATTCATTCTTAAAAACATCCTTCAAACCCTCAAGGGCAATTCAGACTTTTTATCCTTCACACACAACTCAATAAGCCAACATCCTATAAAAGCGGACATTCAAACACCAAATCTTGGCTTAAAAGGCTGAGAACTTATAGTTCAATTAAAAAAGCGGCTTTAAGCTATAAGCCAAAAAACCTAAGCCTAAACAAACAGGGCCTAAGTCTTGAGCTGTTGTTGGCCTTACCCCCTTACTACAATTGGTAAAGAGTCTGACCATTATTTTTTAAACGGAAATTCTCGACCGGTGTTTGGATGATATATGCACAAGGCATGTACAGGCTTATTTTTTTTCTTTCAAAAACACTTGTTTTTATTTTATTTTATTTACAACAATGGTGTATGTGTGTATTCTAAAGTACTTTTATCTATAGCAGTAAATTTTACTATAATTCGTAAATATTTGCATAGGTAACTAAGCCTAGCTTGGTACACGAACTCTGGCAGAATTGTGAATTGAAAGGCAGTCTTATAAGAGAGAATCGAAATGCCAGCCGACGCAAGTTCGAGCCGGACTACGAGATGGGTCGTGTTTCCATGACCAAAACCTACACGTCGAGCCCATCCGAGCCCGGGTGAGTAACCCACGGTTCACGGCCCATTTCCTTGTAAGCTCTCGATCCTACGGTGGGGAAATCAACAGATTTTTAGCCTTGAAAACTTTGTGATTGTCATATAAACATATCCTTGCAGGAATATTTCGTTATTGTATCTCCAGAAAAGACACTTTCAAGGTATAATGTGTTATAGTAAAAAGAAAAATAGCAGGGTTATGCACCATGCATATCGCACATCATAATCCAATCGTAGAAAGTATACACATACGCAATGACGTTGAGCTACTCCACTAAAAACTAAGATTTTTACCGTGCCCGTGCTGCGCCGGCCGACGGCCATGCATGCAGTGCAGCCACTCGTAACCACAGAGCCCCGGCAGCAAGAGCTGGCCTAAGACCCAGGGACCAACGACGACCAGCGTATGTACGTATATGGCCGGTACGTACGTACTGCACGTATATACATACATAACCATAGCCGTACGGCTGGACGGACGTACAAAGCTAGCTAGCTACATCATCCAAGAACTTAATGATTACAGTGGTGACCGGTCAGGTGGGCACAATCCAGGAGGCATGAGGTGGAGTTATTAAATTACCATGGCACATCGCAAAGCTCTAGCTAGCTCGATCGTACAGTCGTACGTGTGTTGGCCAGGCTGCTGGTCCACGTACACTTTGGAGAAGATTTTATTTTGCAGGAATTTCGTGGGAATTATAGTGGTTCGATTACTGTATGAATTGGGGAAAATATACATACGTTTCCAAACAGGTCCTTATATACGCGAGGGGTTTCCTGTACGTATAATGTATCAGCCCCTCGGCTCCCTTCCCTCCCACCACCTGTGATCGAAACAGTGTTGTTTCGTACATGATTGCACCATGCATGCGAGCTAGCTATTATTCGTTTTTATTTTTTTATTTTAACGAATATGAATACAAATTCGAATATACTCAAATACAAGTACAAATCAAACATCTTAACAAGATACGAATTCGAATAGAATGTCTACTCAATTCGGTCGGATCCGGATATCTTCATAACTTATGTAATGTGAAGATATTATTGATGTTTTATCCTCGTACAATAATACTTAATTATTATAATCTATTTATTTCACATTGAATTTTAAAAAAAAACTCCTGCAACTAATTAGGCATACTGCAATAAAATACTTATATTGCTTCGTCGAATACGAATACGAATAGCTCGGATGAAATAACAATTCGGATGGCAAAAAAATCCATACCATATTTGCATCCAATTTTTTATGTGAAATCGAATATGAATATGAAATAAATTGTTAATCGGGTAGGAAAATCTATACCGTATTCGCATCCTATCAGATATGGTAGTCAAATAATAAGGATAATTCGTAACTATTTTTCATCCCTATACCTGGCTATGACTATTGTAACGTGTGTGTGTGCGTGTGTATGTGTGTGTGTGTGTGTCCAACACCCCGAACTATGAAACCAGACATTTGACCCTCTGACCAAGTTGAGTCAATAACATGTGAGGCCCACAAGAGTTTCTCCCCCACCGAGCTATCAGCCGGGCTTCCTTGGCCGCAGCCCCTGTAGCTCCTTTCCTCTATGTTTCGATTTAGGGGAGAAGCCCCTGTGGGATTCACATGTTATTCATCTAAACTTAGTCAAGGTGTCATCCTACATGGTAAATCACCCACTCATCCCGCCATACGGGCAATATCACCATGCGAAACCAGATCAATGTGTTATTTGAACTATATTGCAATGTTTGGGGATATAAAAAATATTTGGTTGCATAGTTCGGGATGCTGAACGGACTTTCAAACAAAATTTGGTGTGTTATATGGACTTTTTCCATGCATATATGCATCTTGCCGTAATGTGTACATATGTACGTATGTGTGGAGGTCGATCGATGAGCCAAAGCCCAAAGCAAATTTAAGGAAACAGCTGCTACTTAAGGAGAGTAGTGCTGTAGCCAGATCGATCGAGCTTACAGATTAGTCCTTCACACTAAATACCATTGATCATGGATAACCACTTTCTGTACGTGCTGTGCGCGCACATATATTGCCTACCTTAATTAGGTAGGCCGACCTGGCGGATTACCGGATCGAGACGCGAACGAGAGCCACATCACCATGCCAGTTTTGAAAACTCTGGTCCAGGGGGGGCCGTACGTGCGTACATCGATCGGCCTCCCATGCGCGGCACATGCTCCCCACGCAATTAAGGCAGCCATTTCTTCCGCGCAACTACTTAACTAGGTAGATCGACAGTTTAGATCGGGTATGGGCGCTCAGAAGAAGAGAAATCAATGTCCTATCATACCAACACAGTTTTAAGCTGGCACGTACAATGGTACAATATCGGCTGTTAAAAAAATTTATCATGTAGAACACGAGATAATGTAGATAAAAAGAGAGTATAAAGAATTAGATCGTCTCTCATACAATATATAGTTGACTGTAACATAAAAAATAAGACGTATTGTACATAGAGGGTTTTCTATATAGACATATAAAAAGACAACTCATTGTATAAGTTGTATTTAGTGATGTCTATAGATGTCATATAAAGTACTATAGATAGTAATTATGTATACTATTATACATATCCTAATGATTTATCTGTACGTACAGAAAATAAGGTTCCATTTGTCTTAAAGCCGTCTAAAAAGGAGAGTGTGTTCCTAAGTCACAGCCTAAGACACTTATGCCTTGAACACTCGAATGCATTACTAGTTGTCCCAGAAGCGTATAATTCCTGCCATTTCCATATGAGCTGATCTCCACACAATTACTTTAGCCTTTTCCATAGGAGGTACTCTCTGCTAATGGTAAGCATTTGCTTCCTACGTTTTCGTACACCTAATTAACACTTTAAATTAATTATCATAGTGGCCCGCGCACCTACGTACGCTAGCACCATCTTTAGTCTGCTGAAAATCTTTGGAAATAAAGTTTGAATTCATATTATGCCATTTGAATGAATACGTGGGTGAGTGGAATGACTTGTGATAAGTTCAAATGGTTTTAGGGGATATTTTGAGATTTTGTTGAATATATTCGTTAAGTCTTGACGAGGATCTAATAATCCTCATTTTATCTTTTATCTATAATTCTTATTTTGGATAAATATGATGTCACATAGTCCCGGAAGTACCCCTTATATCTATAAAGGAGAGGCCTAACAAGTAATTGTAAGTTCTTCTACAATCACCCCCATAGTCGTAAGTCTTGCTACGACTATATCATGATAAATAAGTCCTTCTACGACCACTACATAGTCGTAAGTCCTTCTACATTGCTACACAGTCGTAAGTCCTTCTACGACCGGGTAAACTCGACCACCTTATAATCAAACCTACAGCGAGTGGGTCCAATTGATTAAGGAATCGAGCAGTGCTTGCGCACTATTATTCCGCTTATTAATGGTGTGTAATTACCCCATTATCTCGGAAGATAATTGTCGACGGCAGTGAAGAGGCCGGCGCCGTAATTCTTTGCCATCATGCGAATTCTTTGGATTAATTAGGCGCATCTCCGCGAGACAAAGCGGCTACTTCTTCACGACTATATAAGGGCATCAATCGGAGGGATAAAGGGGGCGGGGCAATGAACAAGAGCTAGTCAAGTAGAAACACAAGTGCTATTCTCTGTAAGAGTCTTAGTCTTTACTTGATCATCAAGAATACCATACACACGGGATTAGGGTTATTATTCTCTCGGAGAAGGCACGAACTGTCTAAACATCCGTGTCAATCCACTCTGCGTGATCTCATCTTTAGGAGACCCCGAATCAAACAATCTTTACGTAAGATCGGTTCTAATACACAAGCGGTTGGCGCCGACCGTGGGGATCCTCCGGTAATCTCTTGGCAACATACTATTTTCCAATCTCATGCAAGCATGGCGGGAGAATGGAGCGAGGAGAACTGATTTGACTTGGCGGATTCGCGGACATCGACATGGATGCGGTTTCGACTTCTGGCCGAGTGATGCATCGGCCGATGGTGATGTTCCCTCGGAGATTATTCTCCGAAACCATCCCATCAATGGAGTTGAGGAGGATCCTTATCCCCACAACGATCGTCCTACGGAGGAGCCAATTCCTCAAAGGACAAGGGTCAATCCGACGAGAACCGCACCGGAGGACTCACAACACGGCGAGTTTTCCTCCAAGTGTTCAAGTCCCCTAAGGCGGTCCAACACAGTGAGACAAGTTCTCGTGCCACCATTCCAGGACTCCGCCAACATCCGGTGATCCTCTCTCGGGGTAACTCCAGGAGGGTGGGATCAAGCATGCTTTCCTACAAATACGGCCGTCTCTCCGCAGATCTCATTTGCGGACGGAGCGATTATAACCGGAGTTCCCCTACGGAGGGGATTACTCCAAGTCGCGAGATGGTGTCTCTCGAGCACTCCTCAAGCGGGGAGGCCTCAAGCGCAAGTGAGAATCATCAGCGGAGGTCTTCGTCCTTCCCTCAAATCAGTCGACCTCATGGAGGCGAAATGAGAACCCTCCCGAAGATCACGCGCTGCGCCTCCTCGTAGTAATGGCAAGGAACCGCCGGTGTGAGAGAGAACCAACACTCTGATGAGCGAGGGAAATCCTCGACATTCTCGCACTCCAGAGAAGGCCTCAAAGATCGAGGAAGAGGATTTTGAGGTCATTCGAAGAAAGAAAATGCGACCGAAGAACTGCTGGGCGCATTCAACATCGATCGCGGAGGTACAAGAACTCCGGGACATCAGCGACTTGCTCGAGAATCCCAATCAAGAGCTTGCTCGAGCGCCGGTATGATCTTTTCTTTGAGGAGATTGCGCAAAGGCTTGACTGTAATGACAAGGCTGGAAGTACCTCGTCAACAACATTCGGTGAGTCGTAGCAACGACTTCCTCGACTACCGATCAATCGAATACTTCTCTGCGAAGGAATCGACACGGCAATAAGTCACATCGATCCCTACTCGAAGAAATACTTTTCGATCGGTGATGATCAAGTAGCCCTCAGGAGGTGATCATTCACTACTCCGACAAAGAAATTCTGCGGGTGGAGTGCGAGGAGTATTCCTCTCGGCCCGAGACCTACAACGGACGAGTCGACTGTTGCGGTATCGTCGTATCGATCACTGGCGACATTAACCCTTCTTTCCTACAAAGAAGGCGTCAAGAAGTAATTACGAATCTGGGCATTCTCGCGACCTTCGGCGGTTCGACCACCTCATTTCGACCGGTGAACATGGAGAAATTTGATGGATCTCAAAATCCCATCAATTTCTTGAATCTATCTAACAAGCTGTCCGGCGGCGGGGCGGGAGAGCATGTAATGGCGAATTACCTTCATTGTTCTTGAAGGATCCGCTCGATCGTGGTTATTAAACCAACCTTCGAGTCGATCTACTCTTGGCAACACCTCTGCGATCTTCTACAAGCAAATTTTCAAGGCACATACAATGCATACGGAAAGGAAGGCGACTTGCCGGATCAAGCAGAACAACAACGAGCCTTTGCGTCAATTCATCAAGCGCTTTAATCGGGTTCGTAATTCAATTCCGGAAATTCCTGACTCCTCTGTGATCAGGGCTTTTAAGCAAGGAGTCCGTAGTAGAAGAATAACGGAGGATATTGCTTTAAATCCTCCTAACACCGTTCGAACTCTTCGAAATGGCCGATCGATATGCAAGCGCCACGAGGCGGTCGAATGGAACAATACTATCGATCGAGAAACACACACGCTTGAGCAGGTGAGGTTGGTAAGGACAAAAAAGCAAAAAAGTCCAAGAAGAAAATAAAAAATCAAAAGTCACAAACCAGTGGTTTCAAGGAGGTCTTGGCCGTGAAAGACAGAGAGCCACAAACCAACAAGTCGTATCCTGATCAAGGCAAAGGTAAGCGCCCTGATCGTAGGAGCGACAAACCAAGGTGGTGTCCTTTTCACAAAAAGAAGGACATGACCTCCATAGCTAGGGATTTTCCAAAGGAAGCTCGAGGACTACTACAATGGCAAAGCACCGCTCCCTACTCTCGGCGGTGGGACATACGAGTGGCCAAAAGTCGTCGGATGATGAGGAGATGCTGTTCCAAGATCCGCAACATCTTGTTGAGCATATCTACGGAGGATCATCGGCATCGACTCAAGCGACAACAAAAGGCTGCGGACGAGAGGTAAATTCCATACATACTCCTCTCGTCAATAAATTACCAAAGTGGTGGAAGTTACCATCTCTTTCGAGAAGGACATTGCCCGATCACTATGAGTCGATCAGTCGATTTCGATTGTGGTCGAACCCACCATCAACAAGCTGTCGGGTCAATCGAGTGTTAGTTGATGGTGGCGATTCTTTGAACATATTATTTACTAAAGCCACGGGCGAGATGCAAGTACCGGGACAAAGGTAAAGCGATGCGATATTCCTTTCATGGAATCGTCACGGGGTCTTGACCAAACCCATTGGCCAAGTTTCTCTTCCTTTAACATTTAGCTCACCAAGTAATTTCGGAATGAGAAAGTCTCTTTTGATGTGGTCGATTCGATCGGCATATAACGCCATACTCGGACGACCAACTTTGGAAAAATTCTTAATGGCTACTCATTATGGGTATCAATGTCTTAAGATGCGAGTCCCAAAGGAGTGATCACAATTCAATGCGACAAAAGATGGCATATAGGCTGCGGCCGTCGATCCTCGAGATGGTTGGTCAAATACCAACTCGAGATGAAAGTCGACCGACTAGCAAGTCGAAGCCTAAAAAGTACACCAAGCCGAACGACCAAGTCAAAGAGGTACCTCGGGGCGCGAGAGAAACCCTCGGTATTCGCATTGGGGAGACTTCCGACCCCAAATAGGAAGGCGCTCTCATTACCTTCCTCAGAGCTACGCGAGATGTCTTTGCGTGGCAAGCATCCGACATGCCGGAGTCCCGGGAGGTGATCGAGCAGGCTAGCTTTACGGCGATAAAGTACCGTAAAACAAAAATTACGGAGATTTGCCCACGATCGGCGAGATGCTATTAAATCGAATTGGATAAGCTACTTAAGGCGGGCTTTATAAGAGAAGTCAACCACCAGTGGTTGGCTAACCTGTAATGGTCAAAAAGTCAAGCGGCAAATGGCGTATGCGTGAACTTTCTTGATATTAATAAAGCTTGTCCAAAGATGATTTCCCTTTACCTCGTATTGATCGACTAGTTGATTCTCTGCGGGTTGTGAAATATTAAGTTTTTAGATGCATATTACGGATATCACGGATCAATATGTCTCTAAGCGATGAAGAAAAGACGCATTTATTACTCCATTTGGTACCTTTTGTTATATCAAAATGCCATTTGGTCTAAAAATCGGTGCTTCTTTTCAACGCTTAATGCAATCGACTTTTCATCTCAATTAGGCGAATTTGGAAGCCTATGTTGATGATCTAGTCGTAAAAGCATTAGAGACTTAATCATATCAGCGACCTACAAGAAACATTCGACAACCTCGGAAGGCACCGCTTAAAACTTAATCCAGAGAAGTGTGTATTTGGAATTTCTTGGAAAATTGCTTGGATTCCTAGTATCGAGCGAGGAATCGAAGCAAATCTGAAAAAATAAAGGCCATCCTCGGATCGACCTCCAAACACAAAAAGGAAGTCGAAACTCACTTTGGGTGCATGGCGGCTTTAAGTCGTTTCATCGCACGACTAGGAGAAAAGGACTACCTTTCTTCAAACTTCTCGGGAGACATGAAGGTTTTGAGTGGTCGAGCGAGGCAAACACGCCTTTGAGGATGTCAAGAGGTATCTTCGAGTGCTCTGTTGCGGTTTCTCCAAAGCCGAAGAGGCGCTCTTAATTTACCTAGCTTCCACGCCACGAGGCGACAAGCGCGATCTTGGTCGTAGAGCGTGGCGTACACGACCGGTTTACTCGTCGGAGTTTTACGGGCCTAGGAGCGTTACCCTCGGGTCAAAAACTTCTATATGCCCTCCTCATGTCTTGAGAAGCTGCGGCATTATTTTGGCGCACAAAATAGGCATCTTGTGCGAGTTTCCTTTAGGAGCAATCCTCCATAATAAGGAAGCAATGGGGCGCATGGCAAAATGGTCGATGAACTTGGGAGTTCGACCTCCATTTCGTGTCGACGGCCATAAAATCCCGGATCTTGGCGGACTTTGTCGCCGAATGGACAAATCTGAACACATTCGGGATCCCGATCTGATTCCACGACCCGGTGGATGATGTACTGACGGGTCACTTACTTTAAGTGGCTCGAAGTGAGGTGGTTACGGTATCTCCTCTGGGAGAAACCTTAAAGTATGCCATACAATTAAACTTTGGGCCACTAACAATGTGGCGGTCACGAAGGTTTGCTAGGCGGCATACAGTGCAAGCACTCTCAATTAAATCGACTACTCGTGAGAGGAGACTCTCAACTAGTCGTGAATCAAATCGGAAAGAGTACGGTGCTCTAACTCAACAATGGCTCGGTACTTATCAAATCGTAAGCTAGAAAAACATTTTTAGGTTTGAGGTACAATTTATCCCTCGAAAGGATAATTTCTCATGAGACCAACTTGCTCGGATGGCTTCTTCCAGATCCACGATACCAAAAGGAGTTTTCTTGGAGCAACTCCAAAAACCGTCTCAGTCGAAGAACCGGAGACACCTCCTCTTGAGATGGCCTCATTAGATTACGAGGATACGGATGACTCCCATCTACGAGTATCTTTACATGGGTTCCGTGCAGAAGATGATCTTGAGGCGGTCGATTATCCCGAAAAGCCAAAATGTATACTTTGGTTGAAGGAGTCCTCTATAAGCGAGGAACCCAAGGGATACTCATGCGATGCATTCCATAAAGCGAAGGAATAACACTCCTTCATGATATACAGTGGCATCTGTGGGACGCATGCTTCCTCAGAACATTGGTTGGTAAAGCCTTTCGACAAGGTTTTCTTGGCCTCTGACCTGTCATGCGATGCTATGGAGGTGGTTAAAAGTGTGCCCGATGCCAATTCCATGGTAGACGGATACACCAACCGGCTCAAGCATTACAAACAATACCTCTTTCTTGGCCTTTTTGCGACACAGGGCTTGATATCCTAGGACCGTTTCCCAAAGCTCCGGGAGGTTTGAATTCCTTTTGTGGCTATTGACACGTTCACAAAATGGATCGAAGTGAACTTTATGCTTGGGATAACAGCGGCGACAAAAGGTTCATGATGAGAAGCGTAATTAGTCGATTTGGAGTTAAGTCGGATAATTACGAGACAATGGTAAACAATTCGCAAGTACAAAATTTGAGGAATTTTGCGGCGAGTTGGAGTACCAAGCTATGCTATGCTTCATTGCACATCCCCAAAGCAATGGGGCGATCGAGCGTGCAAGCGGCCAAATAATGCGAGAATTAAAACTCGAGTCTTGACCCGACTTGTTAGCGCTCGGGGCTTGGGTACAAAATTACCCTCCATATTATGGGCGGTTAAATGCGACCACGATCGAGCAACGGGAGAAACACCATTTTCTAGTTTTGAGCGAAACCATGCTTCCTCGGAGCTAAAATTGCGGTCGACACGAGTTGAAACCTTCAACAACTCGGACCGAGAACAACTTGGCGGATGACATTAACCTACTCGAAGAGAGGAGAAACCTAGCCTTAATCCGTTCGGCGGTCTACCAACAAGCCTGCGCGAATACTATAATCGTAAGGTCCAACCTCGCGACCTTCTTTGTAGGTGACTTAGTATTGAGGCTCGCCAATCCAAGTCTAATCGAATAAACTTTCCCTAAATGGGAAGGTCCTTACGATGGTCGAAATAACTTTCGGCGAGTCGATCGACTAGCAATGGAAGATGGGCGAGTTCTCTCAAACTCTTGGAACATCGACCGATTCGCAAATTCTATGTGTGACCGTTTCTCGAGCAATAAAAGTCGAGTTCTTTCTACCTCTTTTTGCCTTATTTTTTGAGTAGTGCTTTTTAATCTTTCGACTATGATATGAAAACACCCAGTTTTCTTTACCTTTGGCGAAAGCGAAAACGTCATCTGGTGAAACTTCTCCTCTCTGCATGTGGTTACGCCCACTAGAAGGAATTTCCTAGCATCGACTCGTTACTCATTTTTCTTGCCAATACAAAGAGCTGGGTTCTATCTAGTCGTAATGTTCTCAAAGCCAACTCTCTTAATCTTAGTCTATTTTTGATAAATTCAAAAATATTCTAAGTAGAGTGCACTTTCTTACATTTGTTCGACCACCTTTGGTGTACTCGATTTGTTTTAGCTGGTTGAAGGAAGAGACACACCTAGTCGAAGTCTTTCCTCTCTGCATGTGGTCACCCCCACTAGAAGGAAACTTCTAGTGTCGCTCGTCTCCTACTTTTGCTCTTGGAAAAGACTTATCAAGTCCACCAAAAAGGACGAACGAATGACTAAAGTCCTCTAAGGCGTTTGTTTAACTCAAGTTCTTTGTTCTTGGTTTGATTAAACTAGTCGGAGATGGGAACATCACCTAGTCGAAGCCTTTCCTCTCTGCACGTGGTCCTGCCCACTAGAAGGAACTTCCTAGTGTCGAGTCGTTTCTACTCTTTTCGACCAGTGCTTGACAACCGTAACAAAAGCTATAAGTTAAATAAACCTCTCTTTGTTTTCAGAAACCCCATTTTAAACACTATTTATTTAGATTGTCTAAACAATCTAAGCAAATAGTCGGGGGCTAGGATAAAGTTATTAATTTGACTTCAATTCTTAGTCTTTCATTCGTTTATTATCTTTTGAGTTACTAACTACTCGACAAGATGATTTTCAGGAAATGAGGCGGATCATATATTACTCATCAACAAAAATTGTTTGCCTTACAAGGTAGTTACAAGATTACTCACGAAGGGAGAGCCTATTTGCATTTCCTCATACCTTTTTACTGTGTTGCATTTCCTCAATCAGACGACTTGCCTCGATTCGGAGACGATCGAAGTCGGCTTCGATTGGTTTAACATTAAAGCGGGGTCTTGAGCTTTAAGTTTCGCAAAGCGTAACTTCTGCGACTTCATTGCCTCCTTATTGATTGACTTGATTAGCCTTGAGTGGTCACCATTTCTTGCAATTTTCCGACTTGTTCCCCAATGGTACTTGTGTGAGCGACTATAGTATCTTCTCGAGGAGATTTTCCCTCGAATGTAGCTCACTAAGCACATTGTTCGGAGAATGATGTTGCCTTGAAGACTAGTCTTCATCGACTCCATCTCTGTTGGGTACAAGTCGAAGTCTCATAAGCTTCTTGTTTCGACCACTTGTTACGAAAAGAATAATCTGGGTCAAACAAAAATATACTTCTAGAGAAAAATAACACAAAGATAATTGTAGGTAAAAGCATTTCTTACCTACTAATTGAGAATCAATTTCTTGACCTCTTCTCGATGGGAAGCAGCGGTTTGACATGCTTTTGCTCCCACGCTCGATGTCCTCTGCATTCATCTTAGCAATGCGACGGACTCATTGCGTTAAGGTCTTTGCTTGGATTTCACCTCAAGGCTTCTCAATTGGCAACAATTTCTAAACAAGAAATTGGCATTAGAAAAGGAAAATACTCAAAAGGATAACGGTAAAGATTTACTTACACATTAATTGAGTTCTAAAACCCTCGAGTTCTTGATCTTTATTCGGAAATACGGAAAACTCTGAATGACCAAAGCTTTTTCTTGAACTTGATGCGGAGCTTCGCATCTCTTTTTCTTTATCCGGAGAAGAAAGGAGAGTCGGGTAAGGTTAAAGATCAAAAGCGATCTTAAGTTCATAACTTCTTTGTTTATTTTTTCTGCAATCTTTTAGATGCGAGCAGTCTCTCGAAGTCTATCAGGAGGACTAATACTTCGTTCCTTAGCCTCCTCGACTCTTCTTTTCATAGTCGGTGAGTCATTAAGGTCTTCGTATCCTTTATTTAACCTACAAAAAGAGAGCGAAGATAAACATCACCGAATGGTTGTAAGTACTTCTACAACTACCGACCTAGTCGTAAGTTTTTCTCGACTACGATATGGTTGTAAGTCTTTCTCGACCACTACTTGGTTGTAAGTAGTCGTAAGCTTTTTACGACTAGTACTTTGTCATGAGTTTCTTCCATGACTATTCTCGTAAAACATTATCACAGTATTTAAGTCGAAAATAATTATGAATGATAAGTGACTTACCATCTCTCTCGCCTCACTGCAGTAGTTCTTTCTCTGTCTTAGCTCTAAAGTTGTCGATGATACTCACAGACAACGACAATTTGCTCGAGCTTTACGCAAAAGAAACAGTGAGAAGAGAAGGAAAGCCACATATATAAGTATTTTGAAGATACTTACATTCATAGTCGTCCTAGCAAACATTGAATATACAAGGTCAGGGTTCTGACCTATCTATCCTCGCGACCTTGTCCCACCACACCTTCTCAAAGCGCTCGTTATCAAAAGTATTCTCCATATTGGGAATATCTTTGGGATGGGGACTCGGTCACGAGATCTATAAGCGAAGACCCTCTGACAGGCGGGCCCAAAGAAGTCACCACGAAGTTGAAATTTTCTCCTTACAGTTCTCGTGATTTCTCTTTGGGTAGGGAAGGAACGCCTCTCGATTTCCTTCCCAGGCGGTCTGCAGTGGTCACCACCTTGACGAGGCTTCCACACCGCCTCTGTTGTTTCTCGACCTCGATGGTCGTGCGACCACCTCAACGATGTGACCGCAACTTCAAGGGTCGTGAGTTACGACTTGGCGAGATGTGGAAGTCACTGCAGGAGTCTCGACTTCATCGGCCACAGGTCAAGGGTGATGCTTGACCACCTCCATTGATACCTCTCCGGTGAATGAAGGGATAGCAATGGACTTCTCGTGAAGCATTCCGAAATTTGAAGTCGAGCGAAATAAAGAAAAGCCGTCGAGGTTGTGAAAAGAAAAATGTAAATATCGTTCTTACACTTTAGTACATTTCACATACCTCGCACCTGGTCTTAACCGGGAATTTTGGAGCAATCCTCCCTACGGAGGACCTTTTCTTCTCCACGACCACGTCTGGTCGAGGTTCAATAATTGGTCGGCTCGACCACGTCACGGTCGTAGAGTTTGAAACGAGGATCGGGGCTCGGTTTCTGATCCTTTGGATGGACGAGATCGGTCTCGACCATTCCGAAGCGACAACGCCCTCGATTGCGAGTTGTCTTGATCTGACATCGTCCTTCATAAAAGACATAAAATCTTTCCAGTTCTCCCTTTCGGTTGCTTAATAAAACTAGGAGTGGCACCAAGCTGCGAAGATTAGGTGTCATAATAGAAGGGTACCTTAGCCTTGCGAGGTTTGCGCTTAAGAGGTTCATTGCTTCAACCTCCTCGGCCCGATGGTGCGGCCTCGGCCGAAACAACTACGACCGCGCGAGGCTTTGTAGAGGTGCGGTCGAAAGACGAGCTCGAGCTTGCTCCCCTTATCGGCAGATTTTACAAGTCGGCGTCTCTTGAGGAGGCCGAGCCTTTGTCTTCGACAACCCGGCGCCAATAGTCATCGAGCGACTTCTTGACGTCTGACGATTTTCCATACCTACTTTACGTAAAGCAAAGCGAGAAAAGAAGAATCACTAATTAGTCGTAAGTTTTTCTCGACTAGTACCAAATCGTAAGTTTTTCTCGACTTTTTCTTGATCGTAAGATATTCTCGATCACCATTAGTCGTAAGTATCTTCTACGACTATAAAGTCCTAAAGAAAGAATCGATTTTTATTACCTTTAGGCGCTCTATCCTTTCATCTGCGGACAAAGCGCAATGACTTGAGAACCGCCCCTCGGAGTGGCGGGGACTTCTCACAGATGAGTCGACTGAGTCAACCTCGGCTGTGAAAGATCAATAATAAGAGATAAAAATATTAGACAAGGTTGAGAAAGACCAAGCGGAGAGCTAAGTCGACAATTGCTTACCCTCCTCGTAGTCTCTGGTGGGGTCTCCTCTCCCGAGTACCTCCACATAGGAGATGCTCGTTTCTTGAGAGGACTAATTAGGCGTGTGATGAAATCCTTCACCACATGCCATCCGGTCGACCCTTCTTCCTTCAAGTCCTTAATAGCTTGAATATAAGGGATAATCCGGTGATATCTTGAGGTTGAGTCCCATGAAGATTTCTTTTCAGCGACCTTCCCATAAAGAAAGGTGTCTTGAGGTGACCTTCGGTAGAACCACCTCTTCCTCGGCCCGACCCACGAAGACCGGGTGAAGCTCTGAATGTACTCCTTCGACTTGAGTCGTGGAGCTTGAGCCATGACTTAGGCAATTCGGTTTGTCGAGCCATCCCATAATAATATTGAAACATTTCGAGGTCATGGGAATCCCAGTGCGCCTCGCACGGATATCTGAACACACTCAACATAGTAATGGAATTGGGACCTAAGTTCACGGTTCCACCCCAAAGTGTTCGAGTACTCTGTAAGAAAGGGTGGGCGAGCAATCGAAGGCCGCGCTCAATGTCGCTTGGAAGGCGGGATTTGCCCATTTTCCCAGATGGCGATCTTGCCCGATAGCTTGGAATCCACTTCACGAGCCTTCTCGGAATCTTCCGGCATCGACCAAGATCTTGATCTTAGCGCATCCATCTCCGATTCCTCCCATTCGAAACTCTCTTGGCCATTTCGCTCGAAGCAAGAAGTTTTTTTGGGTTGGCGGCGGAGAAGATGAAACCTAGTCGAGGATGGAGAAAGCAAGAGCTCGAAGAACGGTGAGTGATTTGGGGAAAGGTAAAATCCAAGTCTACCTCTGGTAAGTTTTATAACCATACGATCTCCGTAGCTTGAAACCGTCTCGGCTATAGGTCTATGAGAGATGGTTGTACCGCCGAGGAACCGCTTCATCGGACAAGTCTATGAGAGTCGGTTGCAATTCCCGGATGGTCCGATTCGAGAAAAATAGGTGCATATTGTCACCTCCAAGCGAAATTACATTCTTGACCAAGTCTTTCTAGTCGAAGGAAGTATCAATCGGAAGAGTTTTTTCTCGATTCCTACTACGACCACCGGACGGTCGTAGGGGTTTTATGACTTTTGATAGTCGTAAGCAACCTTCTGACCAAGCAAATTCCTAGTCAAGCGGCACTCAAATATCGAAGAGTTTTCCCTTCGACTATCATTCTCGACATTCTCATGGTCGTAAGTCCATTTACGGAAACCTTTATCAAGTAAGTTACTTTCACTTGAAGCTGGGGGGCTAGATGACGAGGATCTAATAATCCTCATTTTATATTTTATCTATAATTCTTATTATGGGTAAATATGATGTCACATAGTCCCCAGAAGTACCCCTTATATCTATAAGGGAGAGGCCTAACAAGTAATTGTAAGTTCTTCTACAATCACCCCCATAGTCGTAAGTCTTGCTACGACTATATCATGGTCGTAAGTCCTTCTCGACCACTACATAGTCGTAAGTCCTTCTCTGATTTGCTACACGTCGTAAGTCCTTCTACGACCGGGTAAACTCCACGACCACCTTATAATCAAACCTACAGTGAGTGGGTCCAATTGATTAAGGAATCGAGCAGTGCCTTGCACTATTATTCCGCTTATTAATGGTGTGTAATTACCCCATTATCTCGGAAGATAATTGCGGACGGCGTGAAGAAGCCGAGGCGCCGTAATTACGCCATCATGCGCGGCATCTTGGATTAATTAGGCGCATCTCCGTGAGACAAAGCGGCTACTTCTTCACGACTATATAAGGGCATCAATCAGAGGGATAAAAGGGGGACGAGACAGCGAACAAGAGCTAGTCAAGTAGAAACACAAGTGCTATTCTCTGTAAGAGTCTTAGTCTTTTACTTGATCATCAAGAATACCATACACACAGGATTAGGGTTATTATTCTCTCCGGAGAAGGCCTGAACCTGTCTAAACATCCCGTGTCAATCCACTCTGCGTGATCTCATCTTTAGGAGACCCCCCGAATCAAACAATCTTTACGTAAGATCGGTTCTAATACACCGACAAGTCTCTATAAATCCCACTCCCAAACTTCTTCGCAGCAACCATGTCGAATATGAAGGTACAAAGTTACCTAAAGTAAACAGGCGTCCTATAACATGAAAGACAGTTGGTGAATGAAGGAGCACTCTAAAATAAAAGGATTCACGCATTTGCACGTCTAGATTTGCTAATCTTTTTTTAGTACAAAAAGAACACAACTTAGATGTTTTAAAACATTTTATATATATTTTATTCTCTCTCCGGACTGCGTGCAGTGCATTCTAAAACAACATCCATTTGAGAACAGAGAGAGGAAGTTAGTTAGGATTTTTAATGATAGATATTGGATTTGATCACAAAAGCTTTTTTATACAGATAAAGTACATCTTGAGGAAAATAATTGAAGTATAACATTTGTTTGGTAAAATAACCCTTGATCATAATACGTAACAGCAAAATATGATTTAAGGAGAAAGCAAGCAGCTACATTTTACCTCTACCTCCTTTGTGTGATCTGCAGAGGATCATCTGTGTGAGCAGTGGTCTTTGTGAGTGTGTAAATAAGGCAAGCGGTGACACTGTAGTAAATACTGTAGAACCACGGAATATTAATTCCTATGGAGAGATGATACATTTCCCCTTTTCTGCTAGCTGGTGGAGCAGGCGCTTGAATCCTCGATCCAGGAGCTTGCTCTCTAGTTATGTCACTCGTTTTATTAAGATCTAAATACTCCCAAATCTATACCTTCCGCCCTCAGATTTGTTTTCTTAATCGGGTAGCCATTAGAAGCAAATAGAACTATAGGAGGACTGATTCCTGCCTTGCTTCCCCGCTATTTGCCTTGACTATATTAAGATTAATGAAACAATAGTAGATATTGAAATAATGATTTTTTTTAGGCACTAAAATATAGGACTAAAAATATGCAAATCAATTCAATGCCATGCGTACAAAATCATGTATTCAAAGCAACATTACCGGACCTTCTAAAAAATTTCCTTGTACACTGTTTTTCACCGTGTCATCACCTAGAGGCGGAACTGGTCCTTGGGCCGTGGGGTAATAGCCCGAGGCCTAGGATCTGACCGTTATCTGCATATGTTTTTCACCCTATCACCACTGGTCTTTCTTCGTTGCTGACCATTATTCTACAGTCCATCCCTTCTTGTCACTTGATAACCCTACGTATAGCTGTCTGTGTGCAAATACATGCCTAGGTAGATATAGGCCTACCTTGTTGAGATATTGCCCTTGACTTTTGTTGATGGTCGTGCATTACCCTGCGCAAAAACAAAAGGATCTATAGTTTGAAAAACTACTGCTAGAATGACATGTTTGTAATAATCTTACCTGCTCATCCAATAGAATCATGTCGGTGCCATCCCGGAGTTTCGATACTTTGACCTTGATTGTCCATGTGCCCTTTTTTGTTGTCAATGCACTTGGCGGCTTGAATGCCATATTGGTTGGAGCCTGGAAAATACAAAGCAAAAAGGGTTAGAATGATTTTGCATATAATTAATAGACTTACACATGCAATAACAATTTACTGAGCTGACATAACAACTTTCCAACGTTTCAAATCTTGAAGAGCAAGATACCTTCTTTTAAGGCCAAAACCTAGCAAATCAACTAAAATTTCAATTGCAGGACAGTACTATCTTTTAAAGGACAAATCTAGCTAATCAAGTGGATAGACAATTAATCTAGTCCTTCCAATTTAGTTTTGTTTTCTAATGGTATGTTCTTCAATTCCCAGGGCATGAAAAATAAAGGATGAGCCAATGATGTACCTGGTTGTATTGGGGTTGCTGTAATCGCCCATGTGAGAAGGACGAGTGCTTTGTTCGCAAACACAACAATTGGGTGAAAAATAAAGGATGAACCAATGATGTACCTGGTTTTGCTGGAGCAGGGTGAATATGATGGCAATGGTGGTGGTGTCCTAGGCGGAGATGGCGTCAGTTTTGGGCGTTCCTGTTGGGGTTGCTGTAATCGTCGTGATCGCCGAGAAGGACAAATACTTTGTACGCAAACACAACGATTGGGTGGTGGATGTATAAGTTTTTTTTTGGTGTGTATTTAGTTGATATAATACATCAGATTTGGAGTAGTTTGATCCTGAATTCCTGATATATACGTGTATTGGGTTTCTAAGAGAGATGCTGCCAATTGTGAAGGTGGTGCATATCACGTAGATTAGGAAGGGTAGGGTTAGATTACAGGTTAGGAATTTAATCTGTAATCAGACGTGCAACAGGGCGAGCATATGTTTGCGCTCTCTAGATTTACACCGTGATAGCTGTGAAGCAACCACTAGAGCCAACCCACTTGTCCCTCTCTTCTTTTAATTAATAATCTCATGTAATAACGGTGCTCCTAGAAATTAAGAGGACTTTACTTTATGTTATTTAATAATTTCGGATCTTCACAGTGTGGCTAATACCTCACTGATATATAGTTTCAAAATGAGTAATATATTATAAATTATATAGCTATCACTAACATATTGTGATTTTTGCCGAGATATTAAGTTGCATTCGCTGAACATAGTCGCGCGTACCTCATTGGCTTATTGCCTGACTTTTGTCACCCCGCGGGCGCCGAGCCGATACTGGACGGCGCGCCCGCTCCGCGACACGCGCATCGAGCCGCCGCCGCGCCCGGCGTGGTCCCTGGCGGCCGGCCGCCCTAGCGCGCGGAAGAGAATCCTAAACGTCCTCGTCCTCCGCTCGCGCGCCCATCCAAGAGTGGTGAGGTACGGGCTCCCCGTTGACGCTGGCACAGGGGGCCCACCGCTGCTCTCTGGCGGGGGGGACACGGGCGTCGGCGGGGCCCACCGTGCAGCGGCTCAGCACCGTCGGCATCTTGTGTTTCAGCGCTCGCAGTCGCGGCAGAGAGACAGAGACGGAGAGAGAGCGCGCTTTGATGATGGTTTGGTCGGTCACTGCAGTATGTGAGCCTGTGAGGGCGCGTCACGGCCCTATAGGGGAATAATGGCATGGCGTGCAGTGCGGCTGAATGAGCGAGTGAATGGAGGGTGGGCCCGGGGGGGCTCGACTGTTGCCACTCTAGCTATAGCTATAGAGTTTTTGGGCTAAATTAGCGCCGATACGTTCGAATAGCTAATCTAGTTTTCTCTTGGTATTAAATACAAAAAATAACACACAGCGGAGTTGTCAGTAGTTGACACTTCGCCAAGTCTGCATCCCTGAGGCATAGCATGGGCATGTCCATACGCCCCCACTTCTCCGCGTGCACGTTGGCGAGTCTATGCCCGAGTCCGTACCCCAGCTCATCGAATACAAAAAATTGGCATAGTGGAGTTGCCAAGAGCCGACACTTCGCCAAGTCTGCATCCGTGCACTGGGGAGCACAACACAGGCATGTCCATACCCCCCCTCCACCGCGCACACGTTGGTGCGTCCACGCCCGAGTCCGTGCCCTAGCGCACCGACTTGGTGACGTGTCGGCCATCAGCAACTCCACAATGCCATTTTTGCTTTTAATGTCCGAAGAGATCTAGATTTTCTATTTGAGACGTCAACAACGCTCTAATTTAGCCAAAAACTCCTAGCTATTTGGGGTTGTTTGGTTCATGGTCCTAACGAACCAAGCCAAAATCTGGTATAGCCAAAATTGAGCAAAGTTAAAATGCCCAAGCTAAAAATTAGCAAAATGAATGTTGTTTAGATTGCGACCAAGCCAAATTTTAGCGTTGCCAAAATTTTAGTGAGTGATTTCCGCACTCTCGAATTGCACACGCGTGACATTGGATTTCATTTACGTTGTCAAATATTTTGTTGGTATTATCAAATATTAGTAGTAAATCAAACAATAGTCAATTTTTATCAGCGTTACCAAAATTTAATTTAATTCACGTGGGTAACAAACCAAACAGACCCTATATCTCCGTGTTTTTATTCGGCTAGAAAAAGACACGCGTACCATTGTTTCATTAGTAAAATGTCCTTTTACAAAGAGAGCAGCAGTGCTCATTCAACTCGACCGACGATGAGTAAGATCATTGTGCCAGTTGATATACTGCTATGCACTACGTTTCTTCGTGTTGTTGTGGCTAGCAATTAGCAAATAGACCTATGCTTGGGGCGGTTGGAATTTCAAAACGGTCTCTTTCTCTTTTTTGCACGGTATTGTGAGTTGCCATTTCCCCCGTCTATATTTACCTTTATCTTACAAAACGCAATGGAGATTCGTTTACGACGCCGCGTTGGTCCGTTGGCCGGGCTGAAGAGAAGACAGAGAGACGAACTTGAGAAGAAGGATTGTACGCCTATCGTAACTTTGACCATCGTACGCGAAGCATTTCTCCTGTGTTTTTGTCTCTGAATCTCGTGACGCCCTCTCTACGCTAATACTACCGGTACCTTGCCAATGCTTTGGGGACACTGGCACAACCAGGAATTTGTAGGAGGTAGGGCGAACTTTGCAACCGCTACATAATAGCAAGACTTTCAGGGTTTCAGTTGAGGCGAGATGGTGGCAATGTTTCCCCCCATGGTTCATTCAGTACTCAAGCCGCCCAACAACCAGCAGCAACCCACCCCTGTTTTAGGTTCATCGTTTTCTTCCTGTGCTAGTGGCCTGATGGATCGCGATCGCGATCGCAATGCTTCCCCTCCCAAAGGACAGGAAAAGATGCATTCAATGGAGCAGTCCACTACTGAATGCATTCGCAAGTACGGTGCTGGGTGGAGTAATAGCAACTGTTGGCGACCCCCGTCCTGATCGAAACAGATTTGGGCATCGCTCCAAGGAGAGAAACTGGGAACTGATCACTGCCCTGATCCAGAGAGGTTTGGGCATCGTCCCAGGTTTCAGTTTGACGCATAGCAGCAGATCGCGGACGACCGAGATCTTCAGGTTTCTGAGGGATAGATAGAAAGAAAATGCATTCTGAAACTTCTACTGGGTGAAACCTCTCTTAGCGCGGCTACTTAGATTCTTGATAGAGAAACAGGCACCTGGCTAGCATTAGTCACAATCTGAATACGATTTTTCCAGCGCCGTCGGGGCAGGGGCGTTGGCGCGTTCAGGGGGTGGGGGGGGACCATTCCATCTCGCAACCGATAACCACGACGACGACATCACACCTAGATGCTCTTCAATGGCGCCCTCCCTGCCCAGTTCCTCAGTATGCAAATAATGGCACATTCAAGCAACATGTACGGGAACAAAGTCATGAGGAAATCAGGAGTCCTTACAGCTTGCACTGGCACATGCGAAGAAATCTAATTCCCAGCGTGTCAATAACTGTACAATTCCTTATGCCACTCATTGCAAGATTTACATGTCAGTAAAACGGCAAAGATTTACATGTCAGTAAAACAACCGATGGCATGACATACGAGAAACATAAGAAATTATTCTGTGACGTATAAAGGAAATGCGCCGAAGATCTTTGAGGCCGGCAAGGGTAACAAGAAAACACACAAATTCTTTCATTGGGAGGGCTTAAAAACGCACCGTCTCATCATCGTCTTACCTGTAACGTTACACCTAGGAGAGAATAGCAGTAACAATAATTTTACAACACTCACTGGAAGCAGTACAAGAGACAGAAACTAAAACTCCATTATTATTATTATTTCTCCTCGGCTTCCTACCCCACTAGTACTGGATTTTAACATGGGAGCGGCGAAAATTAGAAGACCAGTTTCCGACGTGGCAGGCAGCCGTCCACGTCGGCGAGCTCCCGGATGGTGTCCGCCACGAGGTCCTTGAACACCAGCCGCTCGATCTGGAGCACGGCGTCCGCCACCTCGGAGCTGGGCCGGTCGGGCGACCACCGGCGGTCCGCCGAGAGGTCGCGCAGGATGGCGCAGCGGGTGAGGTCGTTCAGGTCGCCAGCCGCCGGTGCGACGGGCTCCCGGGCGCGCTGGACCTCGCCCCAGACGTGCTCGAGGAGCTCACCACCGCGGAGCCACGCGACGGGCTCCCAGGGGCAGGCGGATCGCCGCCGGTCCAGCACCTCTACCGCCGCGCCGCATAGCAGCCTCCTCTGGAGCCACGTGTCGTGGCCTCGCTGGTGTCGCTTCTCCGCCGCGTTGTACATGTCATCTGGGACCCGCATCCGGTCGAACAACCGGACGACCTCTGCCACGTAAGTGTAATCCGAGTCGCTAGCGTTCAGTCCCACAAGCCACGCTTCTGGGACCCACTCGTCATCCTCCGGGTCGGACACCGTGGCTGGCCCTGGCCTCGGGGCTCCGAAGTCGATTGCCCGTTTCGACCCCGACGACGACGGCGAGTCCTCGTCGGCCAGGAAGGCCGCCGCGTCCAGCACGGACACCGGGCTTGGCTGCTGGTCGGCGGCGGCGTCGCCGACGGTGAACGCCTGGATGCTGCTCAGGAGCTTGCCGCAGCGCTCGAGCAGGCCGCGCTCCGTCCTCGGGTCGTCGGGACGAGTCCGCTGCTTCATTGCAAAATGGTCAGACAAGTTAGATGAAATTGCATAATGGTCGTTGCCAGGAACTAATTTGTGATTTCAGGATATGTAGAGGGTTACCTCGAAGTCCCAGCGGGAGGACGCACTGAAGGAGCTGCTGCTGCCACCGTCCGAGAGGCTAGTGGAGGCGTCGTCGTCGGGGGATAGCGCCGCGGCGTTGTGAGCGGCGAGGCGGGAAGTGCGGGAGCGCACGCCGGTCGCCTCGGCGTTGCTCGGCTTCCTGACGGATTGCTGGTGCTTTGACGACTGCGACGGCGAAATGCGCCGCTGCGGGGACTGCGGGCCGCGCCGAGCCGGGGAGACCGGGCTCCGTGCGGGAGACGCGGCCCGGTCGGGTGAACGAGGGCGGCGGGCGTGGTCGACGTCGACGCGGAATCGGCGGGTGGGTGTCGTCCTCGCCGGCGGCGGCTGCGGCGGCCGAGGGAACGGGCGCATGACGACGATGGGAGGCGGAGGGTTGCGCACGGAGGAGATGGGTGGCGGAGGGGTGTGGTGGAGGAGGCCTTTGAGCTGGAGGGCTTCCAAGATTTGCTTCAGGGTCTCGAGATCCCTGGCCGGCTCGGCGATGCCGCGCTTGCGGAGGCGCCGCTCGATCTCGCCGTAGAGGGCGATCTCGCCGTTGCCGGTTGTTGAGTCGACGCGCTTCGCCGGTTCGGGGAACACCTCGCGCGCGTCGAAACGGCTCCGCCTCTGCGGCATCGTCCGGGGGCAGGCCGGATCCGGCGACCGCCGCAGCGCCGCTTCCGTCGCCGGGGACGACGGCCTCTGAGGCGGAAGCACAGGCAGCGCCGGCTTCTCGAAAAAGGTCGGGTCCACAAACCGGAAGTGGGAGGGGTCCCGAGGGACACGCTCCGACGCCGACCGCCGGAGCTCGACACCACAGACCGCGTGCTGCAACTCCCCGGCAGGGCCGTGCGGCAGCGCCTCGAGCCCCATGAGCCGCGCGACGACGCTGGGCGACCGCCGCTCGTCCCACGTCATCCCAGGCGACGGCGGCGCCGCCACCGGCGACGTCCGAATCTCGCGTGGCCGGAGCTTCCCCTTCGCGTCCACCACCGCGCGGCTGTCCAGCGACAGCCGCGGCAGCCGCCACGACGCGGGCGCCCCGCCGGCGCCGCCATCCTTCATATCTAGCGGCGGCAGCTGCAGCGACGGCCTCGGCGCGGCCGGCGGCGTCATGTCCGGCGACAGCAGCGGCGTCTCCCGCTCCAGCGGCATCGACCTCTCCGACGGCGTCGCCGACCCCTGGACACCATATCCATAACAACAAAGAAACCCATCAAGAACCATCCATGCATCACAGGCGCCATGGAACAATGATTACCAAAGAAGGAAAGAAAAGGAGACGCACGCTGGACGATGAGAGGAGGCGGCGGTGCTGGTGGTATAGGCGCTTGCCGGAGAGGATCTGGGGTCGGTCGAAGAGGTGGAGGAAGCCGGCCATGCAGCCCTGGTGCATGCGCCGCTCGTCCAGCTGCCTCTCCTCCTCCGCGCCCATCGCCACCATCTCCCTCTGCTTCTTCTTCTCTCTCTCTCCTCGCTTCGTCTCCTTCTCTCAGTCTTGAGGTGTGAGTGCGACTGCGGCGCTCTGTGTGCCTCGCTCGCCGAGGCTAAGGCTCCCGCTTTTGGGAGCGTTTTAAAGCCGTGGCGGGGGAGGCAGAAATGACGTTTCTAGCCCTCCATCCCGCAGGTAATCGCGGGGGCGTGCCATCGCGGCTTGTCGATGCGTCGGGGTGCGAGCGGGGAGGGAGGTGAGACGTTGGCGCCTTCGATGAGGCCGTGCTGCGGATGACATGTGGGGTCGGGCTGTCAGGTTTCTTTAAGTTTTTTTTTTACTTCTATTTATTTTTGGTTGCCCGCCTGTTTATTAAAGGTGTCAGTAGAGCTCGTGCATATGGGCTCGGGCGTGCTCCGCATTTACAGCGAAAAAGCTGGCTGATACGGTGTTTCAAGCTCTAACCTTATCGTGTTATGGCGAATGAGAAAGATGGTTTTTGTTGTGTGATGATCTGCGATGCATGAGATCTCCGGTAGTGGTCACATTTGCCGCTGTGTCACTTAAAATTTTAGTGAGATGAAAAGGTACACAAAAAATGTTATATCTTATATAACAGATAAATTATGTAAACTATTGTAAACAGTGAGTGTGCAAGAGAATGAGCTGTGTTGAAAATAAATAGTTTTAAATTATTAGAGATATTATGTCTAAAATTATCTATAAATGAGTTAAATGATAAAGACAGTCCTAAGAGATAAATGGTTGTAATGCTCTGCCCAGTCTTGTGTAAAGCACAGACAATGTGTCGGAACCTTTTTGTTAGAAAACAAACACTCGTTGCCATTACTAGTGACAAGAGCTCCCTGCGTGATTATTAACGTTCCAAAACAGTCGAGCCTACTCGATCCGTGCTCGTAGCATCGCAAAAACCCATTTCAGCGAACCTCACTCCGCCGAACGATTCTAGCCAACTCAAAGTTCCTTACGTCATTAACAACCGCTATGTGTTATCCCTTTCAAAAAAAAAAAAAAAAGATAAACAGTTACATAATTGTTCCCAAAAAATGTCTGAGCCCGTTCTGCCCTGCTGCTAAGCTTCTGCCGATTTGCCGCCCAATGACATCTTCATCTAAAAAGCGGGTACAATTATCCATATTATTCAACTACTGAATACGAATCCAATTAATAATTTAACTTTTATTTGTATTTGTATTCGAATTCGCATAAAAATATGGATGTCAATATAGTATATAATTTTTCCATCCGAATTATTGTTTTATCCTAACTAATTGTATTCGTATTCGAATTGGATATAAATATTTTATTACAATATGCCTAATTAGTTGGATGATTTTTTTTCTAATTTAATGTGCATTCACGTTAAATTAGTCTTACAATATGCCGTTGCCGTTGCCGGCGGGACGGTTGCGAGGTTCTACCTCGTCGCTTTTTCCTCGAATGCCGTCGAACAAACAGGAGTGGGGATGGACGTCGAGCACACGGTAGAAGCTATATCCGCCGTCGGATCAGAAACGACGAGCTATCCGTGCAACCGCATGCATCCGTCGCATCATCCAACGAGCTTGCATCGCACGCAGAGGATGCAGCATACGCATCCCATGCACCTTATACCTGAACAAGAACACCACCGGTTGTTTGTACCAATCTGGTGCTAAGTATATGCTCGGTTCTTTCCAGCTCGATCGATCGCGAAAAGGAGGGGTGCTACTACTGGAGGGGATGGTCAAGTCGGTCAGACGAGGCCAGCGAGTGTGACCTGTGCCAATATGGGGCAACAATCTGGTCACGCGCGCAGACGCATGAAAGGACGCATGTGTATCCCGCCTGGCACGCATCAGCATCCGATCGATCTGACCTTACCCGATCTTGAGATGATGCGATCTTGAGATGATGTCGTGCGTGCGTGAGAGAGAGAGAGAGAGAGAGAGATTCAGAGTGTGGAACCCACTGCATAGCAAAAATGGCCTCTCCCCGTAAGTGAATCGGTAAAAATAGTATCACCGACACGACTACTGTGTAATACTTACCGATTCGCTCACGAAAAAGCTAATTTTGCTATTATGTCGTGGCAACGGTGTCAATTAAATCGGGGCTAGTAGCTCAGGGGACCGGTCCTCTCATTCGGAGTTTGGCTCGTCGGGCTCGGACGCACGGATCCATACCGGTAGTACATTACAGCACCGTACTAGTACTCGCTAGCACCCTATTTGCCTATAATTTCCGATGGATCCGTGTCTGTACTCGTTCCTGCTAATTTTGTGTACAGGACAGTATTGATGTATTGGCGCGCAATTTTTCCATATCAGGTTGAAGACACGGGCTTTTTTTTTAAAAAAAAAAGCAACATTACGGCTTCATCTAGAGTGCGCGGGAATTTTTCTTAAATTTTACGGAAATTGAACTATTTTTTCCTTTAATCTTGCGAAATTCGTGTGAAGTTCCTACGTTCCAAATGCAGGGAGTGAGTGTTCCTTCGTTTTGAAGGCCAGGGTGACCCTTTTTTTGGCAACGTGGGGTTGAGACTTCGAAGCGACGATGCTGCAGTAATATAAGCGTAAGTGGCATTATAGACCCGTATCCTAATGACATGTTGCAAAATTGCTACATAATCAATTCAGGTTGAGTGATTGATAAACTGTGCCCGTGTAGCACATGGGTGATAGACTATTACTCGAGATCGAAGGTTACGGCTTACAACTACCTAGAATTTTTGTTTTTTTGTTTTTAGGATAACAGTAGTTAGATTGATGGGTTAAAACGGTTCTATTAGGATTTGTACGTGTTACCACTACTAACCATACATAAAAGCGGACCTGCACTCGAATAGCACTGTCCGCTTGATATAATCGAATTTGCTGGTAAAACAAAGAGTTGGTACGCATAGTTGTTGTCGACCAGTTAAGTCGTTGATGTTATGAAATAAAATAAGAAAAATCGTTGAGAATTCTGGGAGAAGAATATAGTTGTTTTTTTATTACAATGAACTGATTTTTACAGGGATATCTTTGGCAAAGCGACACAGTAGTCATAATTACACTGAGTATATTGCTTGAATAAATTGAGTTGTATCTAATGATATTGAATCACTTGTTCTCCTTCGTCTTGTTCGTTGTGCTTCAGTTGTTCTTAAATACTAGCGAAGAGACATCAGTTATTTCAGGAGAAGACACCTTATGGAAACAACGCGTCTGGTCGGGGAAGTAGTTATTGTTAGTGGAAGAACACCGATCGCCGATTGGTGTCAGTGGGAGACAAACATGGTAAAAAAAAATACCACTTCAAAGATTCTTTGAGTAGTTATCTGATAGGATAATAGGTACAGTGCCTCTCCGACCAAGGTACTTGTAGAGTAATCTCTGGGATTCTCACGACCACATAGGTCTTTAACCACAGGGGTTACGACCGTAAATGTCATGTGGTCTTAATTAAATATTAAGATTGTATTTAGAAATTTAATCCTCATCAGTTGTTCTCTTCCTAACACCCGAATAGAGCCTATTGTAGACCAACAAGGGTCGCACCCTTCTTTCATTTTAGTTATTGTATACACGCTAATGGAAAAACAAAGTCTTATAGTACATGTTTGAAAAAAAATCTATTAGTTTCTTCTCCATACTACCCAATTCACAGTATGAACAGGGGCGGACCCAGGAGTAAATTTTAGGTAGGGCGGAGTGCTAGAGTGATAAGTGTGGACCAAAGAGGATTACCTAGTGCTTGTGCTTGAAACTTTACTAAAATACCACTTCAAATCCATTTCTACCAAATCAATCAAGCAACTAATGACAACACGTTTCAATAGTCCATTTGATTGACAAGTGAAGAGTAAAGACTAAAGATCTATCAACTAGACACTTACCAACACATTTCAATACTCCATTTGATTGACAAGTGAAGAGTAAAGACTAAAGATTTATCACCTAGATACTTACCATTGGAGCTTTTCTCGTCTTATTGCCACCTTGCTTGCTCATCGTGACAAATGACAAGCCCCCCACCGGCCTTGACAACTCCTCTGATACTCCTCAACTACAATCTATACATAACATATCAGTACCTAATTTCAACCAGCTACCACAACATATAAAATTCTCAATTTCAAGCAAAATGCAGATATATTACTTCGATGCCAGTAATTTATTATCCATTCTCCAATAAGATATATTACTTCGATGTTAGTAATTCACTATTCATTCAACCAACTACCACAACATATCAAATTCTCAACTTCAAGCAAAATGTAAATATATTACATCGATGTTGAATTCTCTTTTTAGTTTATATTATGTACTCGTATTGCACATTCTCATAACCTAGAAACTAGGATCTGCATCAAAGATGGTTTTAATTTTAAAGAATAAAGATGTATCATTAACAACCATATGCTTGTTTTCAAAGTGAAGCTTAGTAACATTAATAATTGATGTGAGATGCTACTGTGGATATCATGGGGATATGCTCATGATCTTAGAATGATGTTACAATTGGCAATGGTGTTAAAGGTTTGTCGAAATATATGTGTTGTTAAGTCATCATGGGTCTGACCGGCCACACATGATCGAGCAGGTTAATCGGTGGTCCGATCACCACCCTTAAGATCCGACCTTGATTTAAAATTATGAGTTTTGAGCTGGGCTAAAAATAGAGGGTGTAGGCAAGAGAGAGGATTCTAATGCACTTGGTCTCATAATTTTTTGAGTCTCCAGTCAAAAGTTCAATTCGTTTGAAATTTCCAGAGAGCTTTCGGTTTTCAGGGGCTGAAAATTGGCTAAGTCCCTACTGGGTGGTCTGACCGGCCAGGGCGGCGGTCAGACCGGCCATTGAATGGCGGTCTGACCGGTTTTCACTTGGTTCGATGGCTTTCGTAGCGACGATGTTTGTTGATTGAGTCAAGTTCATGAGTTTCAGTGCATATGTATTGCATGATGCATATTTTGACTAACGTGGGTCAAGTTGCGAAGAATTTGTTCCCGGAATCGATTTCTTGGTCTATCGTTGTGCAGGTTGCTTGGAGGTCAACGACGGTCAACAGCGAGGATGATCGGGACTAGGCTTGAGAGCTAAAATTCAGAATGATCAATGGTGCCGGGTGAAGTCATTGGATTCGAACGTGAGGCAAAATGGACAAGGATGACCGAACAGGAGGTTCGGTGCGATGGGTTGCATCAAGCGGCGTGGGGATCAGTGCAAGTGCCATGATGTCTTCAGTGGGAGTCGGATGGGAGAGACTTGCCGACATGAGGAGAGTCGCTGATCAACCTACACGTGGCGAAGCATGGAACTGCTTCATGAAGATTGGACTCGGTCTTTGGAGAATGATCGAGAATGGGTATTTTGGTAATATCACTAAAATACCGCATTGTTTTCTTTTGGCTAAACAGCGGCGCAAGACGACACAAGGACAAGCGGTTTAGGTCAAGAGAAGATGAAGATGACGCTTTAAAATACGTGCGTGAGTTAAACCCGTTTGTGTGTGGCCTTAACGGGTGCCCAATAGGAACTCTTCTAGAAGGTAAGCCCGTGTAACATCCCAAATCTGGAATTGAGTTTCAAGTGTAAGAAAATCAGGAGGAATTAAAACTTTTCTTGCATCTTGAAACCCCTGGTCATTTTTGTAATTCTTTTAAAAGAATTGTGGAAGATCAAATTCAAATCCTCATTCGACGCTAATCAAAAACCTCTTTGTCATAGACCTTGTGCCAAACCCTTGGAGATATTTCTCCTGAGTTCTAGGGAGGCTTGGCAACACCTCTGAATTATCTCATGACTTTTAGAAATTATTTGATGATTCTTGGAGGCGAGTCAAAGCTTGGTCAAACCCTAGCTTCCCCTCTTCCAGAATTTCTGGAGGAAAATTCAGTACATTAGAATCTCTGGAAATTTCATATGAGGTTCCTCCGGTCGTCAGCAAACTCCAGTTAAAATTTCATAATTTTTAGAGCTTGCTTGCTACCTTAAATAATTCCTCAAAAATCAGTTATTCAAATTCAAACCCTAACTGGTTTGCGTGTTCAAAGGTTCGAATCGGACTCGGCTCGAGCCACGACTCGGTCGATCCACTAGCCGTGCTAACTTTCGGTCATTCGGCGCTAGGGTCGTGGCCGTTGGATCAATGTCGAGCGGTCTTCGACCACCGAACGAATGAGTTGTGAACCGCCGATCGACTCGGTAGTTGGATCGGCATCGAACGGTCCTCGACCGGTCGAGCGATGGGATCGTTTCAATCGCTTTCGATCTAGCCCAAAGTTCGATTCCAATCGACGACCAACGAGTCGTCCCCTTCCTCTGTCTCACGCGTGAGCTCTGCCATGGCGTGCGCAGAGAAGAAATGGCGTGCGATCCACTCTATGTCCACCTTTAAACGGCTAGCTCGAGCGCATTAAATGCTGTCGCGCCATCCTCGAGAGGCCATGACTCAACCGCTCCCATCGCTCTCAAGTGCTCTCATGGCAGTGTTGACCCGACTGGAAAACCCGGCCGTTGCTCACTGCCATTGCTCTATTTAAACTCCTTTGCTTCACCCTTGGCTTCCTTTAGCACTTTCGCAACTCCAGCTAGCACTCACCAGCTTGCTTGAGCTGCAGTCCCTCGCACTCTCTTCGATCGACATTGTTGAGTGTGGAGCTTCGGTGGAGGCGGTGCGTGGGGTTTTCTTCAAGTCTTCGCCCCTCTGCTCCCCTTTACTCTTTGGAGCTTAACTCTCCGGCTGCTTTGGTTCTCTCTGCCCCGTGTCGCTGTGGCCTAGCGAGAACCTTACCACCGCCGTTCGGATACTCGTCGCCGGAGCCACTCCGTGGGTCTCTGGTCGTTCTTCGGCTCAAGTAAGTCCGTATTGCCCTGTAGGAGCTCAGCGTGTTTTCGTTTTCTTTTGGTATTGTTAGTTCGAGTCCTCCCGAGCCGTACTCTACTCGGCCGCACTCGGTGGTACTCGTCTGCCGCAGACCATACTCGACCCGTCTTGGCGCCGGTAGGACCATTGAACTTTAGACGCTCATCCTCGCCTTGGTCGGCGCCGTTGTGGTCGGAGAAGCCGCCGAGCCACCGCAAAGCGTGCGGGGCGTTACCTAGTGGTCGGATTTCGGCCGAGTTACTCCTAGCTTAGTCGTAAGCTCTACTACGATGTATAAATGGTCGTAGGTCTTATTACGACTATGCCAGGGGCATGAGTCCTTCTACGACTAGTACCTAGTCGTAAGTTCCATTACGACTTGTACCTAGTCGTAAGTTCTTCCACGACTGGAACTTAGTCGTAAGACTTGCTACGACTACGTCATAGTCGTAGGTTTCTTTTACGACCACTACCTGGTCGTAAGACCTTCTTTCGGTCGTAGTTTTGGCATTAAGAATCCAAATCAATTGGTTCTTGTTGCTAAATTCTTTATAAATCGATGTCTTGCTTGATAAATTTTTCAATTTTTGGAAAAAGTTTCTTTGTTGAGTCCTTGCATTTTATTCGTTCTTATCGATTGCTTTTAGCTTTCGTTAGGATCCAAGAGCACATTGACAACATAAGTGATCCCCAGCTACATCTTGACCCGCAGCAAACAGGCAAGCAGTTTGATCATGTTCATCCCATTATTTTTCAAGTCTACTATATTGCTTTCAACTCGTATGTATGCATTGCTATTTTGTTGTTAAAATACGGTTAGTGTCCTATAGTTGCACAATCTGTAGGACTTGTTTATCCTCTACTACCTTGAACTTAGGTTATTGGCTGTGGTCGGAGTTCGATGGATGGACTCTGGTCACTTAGTAGTTTTCGATTGGAAATTGCTTAGAAATGCTTAGTTTGGTAGTCTTTGGGCGATCATCGATTTTAGTCGATGATCTTGATCACACATTTAAGTATTATGTCGATCTGATCAAGACTTGTGCTTTGTTATTTTGTAAAGTCAAAATCAAAATGAAAAAGCTGATTTGGACTTGGGCAAGTGGTCGGATGGTGGGTTATTGGGTTTGTGGATGTCTTGCCTAAGTCAACAAGGACCGAACATCTTGTGTCACACTCTCCAAGCATTTTTGCGTACTAACCACGCGAGAGGGATATGGGACCTCTCTTGACTTAGTACTTTGGCGTGGGTTATCTCCGAGTCGCAGGAGGGGGTTGTGTGTGTTGTGTGAAACATGATATGTGGTCGTGTTCTTGTGTGGGTGTGCGGTGGTGGAGATTCCGGGTAGGCTCTCCACCTCGAGGAGCGTCGTAGTTGTCCAAGGCTTTACCCGAAGGGTAGTTGACCGAGGCTTTACGATGACTCAGAGCACAACGTATGGGTTTCTATCCATACGGCGGCTCGTGAATAATTCACAATATTGGAAACGTCTCAGAAGACTTAGCCGCACGGCATTCCTTCTAAGTGTGCTTAATAGCTTGGCAAAAGGCGATGCGGCGTGTGGGAAATTGGTACACCTGCGCAGGATAAAACTATTCGAATAGCCTCGTCCTAGGTTATGGACACGCTTGGTTAGGTTTTGCAAGAGTTAGACTTCAACCTTTTAAACTAAAATTTGACATGGGTGGTATGAATGGGTAATTCATGCTATTGTTGTGGTGACCACTGGTCGTGGTCACTTCGGGATTGTTCTTTGTTCGCTATCTCTTGTTATATTGTTGTCTTCTGCGATTATTTGATCGTTAAAAACCGATTTGAATAACATTGCCTTCAATCTATTACATTATTGCAAATGGAAAATTGCTTTATGCTAAAACCAAAACATACAGCCTCCACTTCTATGAGCTTGCATGTAGCATATGTACGTGTTTGTTACACCATCTGTAAGTCTTGCGAGTACATTCAAAGTACTCACCGGCTTTTGCTTACCGCTTTTGTTGCGGGGAAGAAGGTGAGCCCCAAGGGCCTCACCGTGAGATGTGCTTCGGGTTTGGCGACTAGCTTGGCGGTCCGTCGGTTGCCTTGTGGGTTATAGGCACCTTTAGTCGGCTCTTTTGTTTATAGCCATCTTATGGCACTTTTGCTTCGCCATCTCTTGAAGTCTTGAAGCAGACTCTAGTGGCTACATCCACTAATCATTACGAAATAATTGCATTATATGAAGCATCACGTGAATGTGTATGGCTTGCGAATGATTAATCACATACAACATCATGTGATATAGGTGCTATTTCATCACCTACCATTATCTATGAAGATAATCTTGCTGCGTTGTTCAAATGCAAGCGGGTTACATAAAGAGTAATATCACAAAACATATTGCACCTAAACTATTTTACCCACATGAATTGCAAGAAAGTGGGAAATCACTATTCGCAAACTAAGTCTTGTGATAACCTCGCAGACTTATTTACCAAGTCATTACCAACTTCCGCATTTCAAAAATGTGTTCATGGAATTGGTATCACGAAGACTCGTGATTTGCGGATGTCGGGGAGAAATCTCCTAAGACTCAACCCGTTCGTGATAAAATATTGTACTCTTTTCCTTTATGAGTTTCTCATCAAGGTTTTTAATGAGGCAATATAACAACATAATCATTAATACATCTCTTTTCCTCACATGGGGTTTAAGAAGATATGAACAGATATATGCCATATCAACTTTTCTCCTTAAATTTTCCTTTTGGGTTTTAAAGGAGTTTTTCATGACATATCTATTCTATTGGTTCTCCTCATATTTTCCCTCTGGGGTTTTGGAGGAGTTTTCCAACATGATGAATTAGAAGATCATATGAAGACACATTGGTCAAGGAGTGTTGTGACACAAAATAAAAACTGCATAGATTATGCCCAATGTACAAACAGTTTTATGGCTTTGGTTTATTAGCAACTCTTCATCATGTATATATACATGTACAAAATCAGAATAAACATACTTTTGGTTTTCTCTCAATCTCTTTAAAATAGAACCCACTGCATAGCAAAAATGGCCTCTCCCCGTAAGTGAATCAGTAAAAATAGTATCACCGACACGACTACTGTGTAATACTTACCGATTCGCTCACGAAAAGCTAATTTTGCTATTATGTCGTCAACAACGGTGTCAATTAAATCGGGGCTAGTAGCTCAGGGGACCGGTCCTCTCATTCGGAGTTTGGCTCGTCGGGCTCGGACGCACGGATCCATACCGGTAGTACATTACAGCACCGTACTAGTACTCGCTAGCACCCTATTTGCCTATAATTTCCGATGGATCCGTGTCTGTACTCGTTCCTGCTAATTTTGTGTACAGGACAGTATTGATGTATTGGCGCGCAATTTTTCCATATCAGGTTGAAGACACGGGCTTTAAAAAAAAAAAAAAGCAACATTACGGCTTCATCTAGAGTGCGCGGGAATTTTTCTTAAATTTTACGGAAATTGAACTATTTTTTCCTTTAATCTTGCGAAATTCGTGTGAAGTTCCTACGTTCCAAATGCAGGGAGTGAGTGTTCCTTCGTTTTGAAGGCCAGGGTGACCCTTTTTTTGGCAACGTGGGGTTGAGACTTCGAAGCGACGATGCTGCAGTAATATAAGCGTAAGTGGCATTATAGACCCGTATCCTAATGACATGTTGCAAAATTGCTACATAATCAATTCAGGTTGAGTGATTGATAAACTGTGCCCGTGTAGCACATGGGTGATAGACTATTACTCGAGATCGAAGGTTACGGCTTACAACTACCTAGAATTTTTGTTTTTTTGTTTTTAGGATAACAGTAGTTAGATTGATGGGTTAAAACGGTTCTATTAGGATTCGTACGTGTTACCACTACTAACCATACATAAAACAGACCTGCCTAAATAGCACTGTCCGTTTGATATAACTGAATTTGCTGGTAAAAACAGTAGTTGGTACGCATAGTTGTTGTCGACGGTTAAGTCGTTGATGTTATGAAATAAAATAAGAAAAATCGTTGAGAATTATGGGAGAAGAATATAGTTGTTTTTTTATTACAATGAACTGATTTTTACAGGGATATCTTTGGCAAAGCGACACAGTAGTCATAATTACACTGAGTATATTGCTTGAATAAATTGAGTTGTATCTAATGATATTGAATCACTTGTTCTCCTTCGTCTTGTTCGTTTGCTTTGGTTCTTAAATACTAGCGAAGAGACATCGAATTTCGAGAAGACACCTTATGGAAACAACGCGTCTGGTCGGGGAAGTAGTTATTGTTAGTGGAAGAACACCGGATCGCCGATTGGTGTCAGTGGGAGACAAACATGGTAAAAAAAAATACCACTTCAAAGATTCTTTGAGTAGTTATCTGATAGGATAATAGGTACAGTGCCTCTCCGACCAAGGTACTTGTAGAGTAATCTCTGGGATTCTCACGACCACATAGCTCTTTAACCACAGGGGTTACGACCGTAAATGTCATGTGGTCTTAATTAAATATTAAGATTGTATTTAGAAATTTAATCCTCATCAGTTGTTCTCTTCCTAACACCCGAATAGAGCCTATTGTAGACCAACAAGGGTCGCACCCTTCTTTCATTTTAGTTATTGTATACACGATAATGGAAAAACAAAGTCTTATAGTACATGTTTGAAAAAAAATCTATTAGTTTCTTCTCCATACTACCCAATTCACAATATGAACAGGGGCGGACCCAGGAGTAAATTTTAGGTAGGGCGGAGTGCTAGAGTGATAAGTGTGGACTAAAGAGGATTACCTAGTGCTTGTGCTTGAAACTTTACTAAAATACCTCTTCAAATCCATTTCTACCAAATCAATCAAGCAACTAATGACAACACGTTTCAATAGTCCATTTGATTGACAAGTGAAGAGTAAAGACTAAAGATTTATCAACTAGACACTTACCAACACATTTCAATACTCCATTTGATTGACAAGTGAAGAGTAAAGACTAAAGATTTATCACCTAGACACTTACCATTGGAGCTTTTCTCGTCTTATTGCCACCTTGCTTGCTCATCGTGACAAATGACAAGCCCCCCACCGGCCTTGACAACTCCTCTGATACTCCTCAACTACAATCTATACATAACATATCAGTACCTAATTTCAACCAGCTACCACAACATATAAAATTCTCAATTTCAAGCAAAATGCAGATATATTACTTCGATGCCAGTAATTTATTATCCATTCTCCAATAAGATATATTACTTCGATGTCAGTAATTCACTATTCATTCAACCAACTACCACAACATATCAAATTCTCAACTTCAAGCAAAATGTAAATATATTACATCGATGTTGAATTCTCTTTTTAGTTTATATTATGTACTCGTATTGCACATTCTCATAACCTAGAAACTAGGATCTGCATCAAAGATGGTTTTAATTTTAAAGAATAAAGATGTATCATTAACAACCATATGCTTGTTTTCAAAGTGAAGCTTAGTAACATTAATAATTGATGTGAGATGCTACTGTGGATATCATGGGGATATGCTCATGATCTTAGAATGATGTTACAACCGCAATGGTGTTAAGGTTTGTCGAAATATACGTGTTGTTAAGTCCTTTGGCGGTCGACCGCCGCCAGGCGATCGAGCCAGGTTAATGCGGTGGTCCGACCGGCCACCCTTGGCGGTCCGACCGCCAGTTTAAAATTATGAGTTTTGAGCTGGGCCAAAAATAGAGGGTGTAGGCAAGAGAGGGGATTCTAATGCACTTGGTCTCATAATTTTTGAGTCTCGATCAAAAGTTCTATTCGTTTGAAATTTCGAGAGCTTTCGGTTTTAAGGTGAAAATTGGCTAAGTCCCTCTGGGTGGTCGGCCAGAGCGGCGGTCGAGCCGACCGCCATTGAATGGCGGTCGGCCGGTTTTCACTTGGTTCGATGGCTTTCGTGGCGGCGATGTTTGTTGATTGAGTCAAGTTCATGAGTTTCAGTGCATATGTATTGCATGATGCATATTTTGACTAACGTGGGTCAAGTTGCGAAGAATTTGTTCCCGGAATCGATTTCTTGGTCTATCGTTGTGCAGGTTGCTTGGAGGTCAACGACGATCAACAGCGAGGATGATCGGGACTAGGCTTGAAAGCTAAAATTCAGAATGATCAATGGTGCCGGGTGAAGTCATTGGATTCGAGCGTGACGCAAAATGGACAAGGATGACCGAACAGGAGGTTCGGTGCGATGGGTTGCATCAAGCGGCGTGGGGATCAGTGCAAGTGCCATGATGTCTTCAGTGGGAGTCGGATGGGAGAGACTTGCCGACATGAGGAGAGTCGCTGATCAACCTACACGTGGTGAAGCATGGAACTGCTTCATGAAGATTGGACTCGGTCTTTGGAGAATGATCGAGAAGGGGTATTTTTGGTAATATCACTAAAATACCGCATTGTTTTCTTTTGGCTAAACCGCGGCGCAAGACGACACAAGGACAAGCAGTTTAGGTCAAGAGAAGATGAAGACGACGCTTTAAAATGCGTGCGTGAGTTAAACCCGTTTGTGTGTGGCCTTAACGGGTGCCCAATAGGAACTCTTCTAGAAGGTTAGCCCGCACTATAAATATGGGAGGGTGTTGTGCACCTCCTTAATCTTTTTGCTTATTTTGAAACCCTAGTTTTGTTTTTGAGATTAGGGAGTGTAGATGTTAGTATTCTTGAAGAGAAGATTGATTGTGCGCTCATGTATTAAGTTTTCTCCTCCATGTTGGAGTGGCTGTAAACCAGCAACAATCACAAATCAATCTATGCAAGTTTTCTTGAGATATGTCTCTTTTCGTTCTTGCTCTCTATTTCGTGATTTTGGAGCCATCTTTGATTCTCAAGTTTTCTGTTGGTTTCTGCCACAATCTTGCTTGCTGTGACATGTGGGAACTCATCTAGGATCATCTTGATCATCTCTAACCCACAAGCAAGTTTTTGGATCTAATTTTCGTTTTGACTCGATTTTGAACAATCATTCACTCAAACGGGAAAATGTCAGAACTTTATCGAGGATCTTCACGATCTTTGATTGGAATAGGTTCCTAATATCCTAGAGTAGGTGTGTTTCGTTTTTTGGGCTGATTTTACTGTTCATCAGACTGGAGGTCAGACCGCCCCATGTAAAAGTCGACCCGCCAATCTGAGAGATCAGACCGCCCATCTTATAGCAGATTGTGTTGTTATGGTTTTTGGTTGTTTTATTTTGAGACTTTGATTGGATTCAATACAAGTCTTCCGCTATACTTGTGTATTGATCTTCATAACTCTCATAGCTATTAGAGTGAAAATCGTGTTGAATTTAATTTTGGTGAAAAAAGAGATCGTGCTCCTATTCACGCCCCTCTAGTCGCCGTTTCGGTCCAACAGCTACAACATGCAAATCGAATCAACACGATAATCAACACTCTTCACTCTTGAAAGACTCAAAGACTCACCACAGGAGTTGAGGAGCCGCCACCACAAGCACTGGGATCGAGGCTGTCTTTGGTCGCCAAGCACCCGGGAAGTGGGAGCGCGCCCGCGCTACAGCCTAGCCTTGATGGCTCGTCGAGCACCGCATGCCCTCGCCTCCCCTTGGACGCGTGCCTCGCCGCGCTTTGCCTCGCTTTGCGCACCACCGGCCACGCCGCCTTGTCTTGCCTCGTCTCGCTCGTTGCATCCCACGCTTGCCTCACCCGCCGCGCTTGATGCTCGGCGCTGCGCCTCGCCGCCTCGCAAGACGCTTGATGCTCGGCGCTGCGCCTCGCTGCCATTGCCAGCGCCGACGCCCACACCTCGCCTCGGCTTGGTTAGGGTTAGGAGAGTTAGGGAGGATTGAGGTCTTGAGAAGGCCATGAGCGGTGAGCCCATGAAAATCAGGAGAGACGAGGACTAATGGGCCGAATCCCACGACCATGAGGTCACTCGGCGTCTCATCGGACGCCGGTGGCCGGCGCCATGGCCCGTGGATGCTGATTCTGGGAGAAGGGGGGTCCCGCTGGAGGGGAGCTTGGGCGGCCACCCAAGCATGCCTAAAGGAGGGTCCGCCCCCAATTATGAACCATACTATCTCAAAATTGATGTTTCATGATTTTAAGCGGCCCCCTCTTTGTCTCTCTCACGCCCTTTGTCTCTCATGATTTTAAGTGACCCTCTCTTTATTTCTTCTGACGCATCTATAGATTACTAAGGGCCACTCACTGCTCACACATATAGTATCTCAAAGTTGATGTTTCATGACCCTCTCTTTATTTCTTCTGACGCATCTATAGATTACTAAGCACCCTTTTGCTTGAAAGTAGAAAATGAGATCGTATGTACCACAAGAATATGATTGTCTTTCAGCCTTCGGAATAGAAAGGATCATCCCATGCCATCTATTCATTTCCACTCCCAAGAATATCAAATCGCCACAAGAAGATTTTCACACGCCCAGAAAATGGAGCTTCACCGATCACTGACACGGCGCTTCCTTCACATAGCATCAAACAAAAACTGCCGGACCAAAGAGAGGAAAGCTGCACTGTTCTACAAGCCCAACGTCCAAATCACAACCAAAGCCAAATCTACTTGATACTTACATGCATGCCATGTATGTAGGGTCCTTTCAGCATCTTGGAGGCTAGCTACAAAAGGGCAATGATTTTTTTTTTTTTTTGCAACCAAGTTTTTCAAGGTAGCACTACCAAAGTACTGCTCCCTCCGGTTTCACAGAACAAATCAATTTCGACAACTAATTATTATTATAATATATTTGTAAAATCTAATAAAATAAATTATAATACTATGAAATTACTTTTCGAGACGAATCTAAACATATGATTTTCATGTATCTAATCCAAATATTTAATAGTATATTTGAATATTCTAAAGTTTAACCGCACACATTCAAAAACGATTTATTTTTGTGAACCGGGAACGGTGCAGCTGGACATGTGAGGAGTAAAATCGGGAGGGAGAGAAAGGCGCCTTCAATTGGCGACAAGATCTCAACATGGAGGCCAGGTCCCCGTTTGGTGTCTTAAGGGCTGGAATGAATTCGTGGCTTCGTTTCTGTTGAGCTTAGCAAGGTCCCCTTTTGGATGCAAGAAATTCTCGTAAGGTTACGACTACCATTTTGGTGTATCAACGGTCAGTGGAGGCCCCATGCCACACCGCGTTTGCGACTATTCGATCGTACAGCCAACGGCTGAGATCCGCTCTCGATGCTGCCACGGCCACTCTGGGACCGTATACGCGGAACGTCGGAAAGGGCCAAGCTGTCGTCGTCGTCGTCCTGGACGCGTGGAAAAGCCCGGTGGACGCGAATGACTCGAGAACACTGACCGAGATCGATGGCTGACGAAAACGGCGAGACCCGATCCGATCTCGGCGCCGAGCTGATTCGCTGAGATCGGCAAAGTCGCGTCGCGTCGCGTCGCGTCCTGCCGTCCGTCCGTCCGTCCGTCGGTTCCCCACAAGGGACCAACTGTCAGGACACGAGCGTTGCTAGAAGCACACATTTCTTGCTTCGCCCACGACACTCAACCCCTCTCAGAGATGGTTCCAAATCCAACGTCGAATCCAAACGTTTGAATTTTGCAAGAATTCCACGAGACGAACAGCAAATTGCTCTAAAATTCCTACGGAGGAAAATGGGATTTTTTTTTTTTTTAAAAAAAATCCCTCTATCCCAGCCAGTGGCAATGTGGTGATCAGTGCGACTGTCCGCTAGACGACACCCGGGCGCATCTCGGCAGATGGAGGATGGCACGGCTCAGCTTTGCCAGTGGATTTCATTGCTTCACAGATTTTCGCAGTTAGGGTCACACGGGTCAAAGATCTGGTCAAGGAAGGCGCATAAATCAAATCAATAATTAAATCCTCTCAGTTGCATGCATGCATGGCAGGTTGGTTGGTTTCTTTGTTCAGAGTTCAGACCAGAGAGCAACTCTGCGTCCAGAGCTTGTGTTGTTTCCCGCTACGAGCTTGCAACTTGCAAGGCATGATAAATGCCCGTGTTTTTTTTTTCCAGAGCGGAATCGATGTAAGTGAAACGGGACAAGGGTAGCTAGCTAGCCGGCCGGCCAGTGCAGTCAGCTGCGAGTCAGCGGCTCAGTCAGAGTACTTAAGGAGGCGCTAGTGGTCGTCGCAGCAGCTTGCGCTGAAACTTGAGAGGCTCAGCGAATTTATGATTCGTGGTAGCCGGCAAGTGATCCTGCATTGCTCAGAGAAAATGGCCTTAACTTATTGCGCATTGCTACACATACGACAGAACCATAGTCCTACGATGCAGCACGGACATCGCGTGAGATCGTCAGCGCTATCGGCGAGATCGAACTGGGGTCCGTGGGTCGTAGGAGAAGCGTAATAAAAAAAAAACATCGCGTGTGAAGCAATACCCTACCTTATTTTAGAATAAAATGGTACTGTAGACTGGGATTAGAGCTGAAAAAAAAGCCTGAAAGCAACTAGACGAGCCGAACCGAGCCCATTGTTTAGCTCGCAAAAAAAAAAAAAAACAAGCCGAGCTTAAGCCGTCTGCAAGCAAATCAGCGGCTCATTTGGCTTGTGCCGAATTGCCAACCCACGAAGACCCAGCCGCCCAAGGGAGGACTTGATAGGAGGCAGCCGTCAGTAACACGATCCCAATCCTCTCGATCCCCTTCCTCCCCCCGCATCCGTCCTCCTGACCACTAGCCCGCCACCGCTCCTCGTCCTCCCCATGCCCCCTGTCCACTGCGCCAACGCCCCCGTCCACCCCGCCTCCTCGGCAGCAATGGCGGGGTCCTCCTCTCCTCGACGGCGGCAGTTGCCATCCACGATGCGTGATATCGCACCACATGGGGAAGGAGCCATGTGAGGATTAGCAGCCGTTGGACGGGGCAGGCGGTAGCGGACAAGGCGGAGGAGGGGGCAGTAGCGGCAGTAGCATACAAAAATAAATAGTAAAAGAAAGAAACTAGGCCACTGTCGCCATTTCAAATGACAAAGTTGTCCCATCGTCATTCCAAGTGGCAACGGTAGCATAGAGAATGACGACAAAGCCTAGAACATTGCAGAGAATGAAGTACAATACTCTATCATTTGCCATGACGAGGAACACGTTGCTGCTTCTGTTAACAAAGTAATTTGTAGTAGTGCGAAGAATTACCTCCATAATACCAAATAAAGGGAGGTACCGGACGCCTCACATGACCTAATTGTACACCCCGGCTAGTCAAATCCAGCCCGAGAAGTATTTCACCTGCGCCCCGTTTTCCTCGCCACACTAAGACTATCTGTGGGTAGCTGTGGCAATGCTTCGGGGACTGGTCAGCATGTGTAGTGTCCTTTTTCATTGCCTACCTTCTGTGCATCTTGGTCCCCCCATCCAGAATCTTCCAGAATACGCTAAAATTCAGTTACTTGTTCCGGTTGCACATCCACTTAAACAAGTTCACCAAGTCCTTGTTGCGGAACTAGTTATAGAAGTTTGTACCCAAGTGCTTCATACACCACCTCATCCGTAGATCCACTCATGGAAGTGGTTCATTCTCTCCTTGTTGTAGCTGAGTTCTTGCACTCAGCAGGCCCGAATGCGATCATGTATGACGCATACGTTAGGACAACCTTGTACAACAGAAATCATCAAATATCTTAGGAACCGAAACTAGTTGTCTGTGTTCTCACTTTCAACGAATGCAAATGCCACATGAAGAACTTGATTACTTCCGTTAATCGCTATTGCAGTCAGCATCTGCCCATTGTACTTTCTGGCCATAAATATGCCATCCAAGCACAAGATTAGACGGTAGTGCGGGAATGCATTGATGCATGGACCAAAGGCGAAGAATGCTCGCTTGAACCCTCTTATTGCCCCACTTCGAATGCATGAAATCTAGAATGTCGATATGAGTGCCGATATTTCTGTCTTGTATGACTCGTAGTTGGCCAGGAAGGTTGTGGTGGGAGTCCTCGCACATTCCAATGTCATCTGTTTTTCCATCCACGCCTTGGTGTAGGTTATTTTGTACTGAAACATTGCCTCAAACGTTCGAATGATGGACCATGGCTCAAAATCTAGATAATCCACGATATCACCGTACAATGATGTTCGCGATGAAGCATGATGATAGGTTCTTGTGGGACTGCACTAACTTACACTACTACAAAATAGGTCATAGAAGACGCCTCATCACAGCGATTCTTTGAAATCGCCTGTGATAAAGTAATCACAGACGGAACCGTCTTTGATATGTAACTATCACGACGGTTCGGTGATCTGAGATATCACGCAGACGGTTCGTGATTAGATCTAGATATCACGAGCGGTTCTAACCACGAACCGTGCGTGATACCGAAATATCCGTTCTGGCTAGAATCGTCTATCATATTCATGGTTAGAATATCATAGAAATATCGATTCATGGTTAGAACCGTCTGTGATTTTAGACTTACCATAACTTGGATTTTTACCATAGCTTGGATTTTTACCATGGCAACCAATACTCTGCCGTGGTAGGGTTTGGGCGGCCAATGCTCTGCCGTGGTAGGGTTTAGGCAGCCAATCCTCTGTCGTGGTAGAGTAAGAAAATTCTAAACCATGTTAAAACTCTAAAATCACTTTAAGAACCGTCTGTGATGAGACGCTTACTTGGGCGGAAAACAAAAACTTGCATTTAATGGGCGGGCTGCCAAAAATCTCTCTATATTAACAGAGTCCTCCATCTCCTCCTTTGCCATCTCCATCTCCTCCTCTGCTATTTCTCCTCTGCCATCTCCGTCTCGCCCTGACCTTGCGCTCCGTACTCCCCCGAGCTCGTCGTCCGCGGCCTCTTCCACCTCGCGCCAGCCTTGTCGTCGCCGGCCTCCCACGACCTCGCCACCCCTGGCCTCCTCTACTTCGTCACCCCTTCCTCCCCTGAGTTCATCGTCCGCGGCCTCCACCTCGCCCTGGCCTCATCGTCGCCGGCCTCCCATGACCTCGTCACACCAGCCTCCCACGACCTCACTATCTCTACTCCCCCCTTTTAATCTGCGATGTGGATTACTACTGTGATGTGTTAGTGCTCTGTGAATGGATTGAGTTGATGCTACTGTGATGTTGTGGCTATTATGGGAAAGCTAGCGAAAAGTTCAATCCGAAAATCCATATCAGATTCATTCACGAGGCTCGGGAGGCTCCAGACGAAGTGAAAATCCATTTTCATTTTTTTCCCATAGAAAAACTACCACAGACGGTTCTAAACAAGAACCATACTATCACAGACGGTTCTTGTTTAGAACCGTCTGTGAAAATAGACTATCACAGACGGTTCGTGAATAGAACCATCTGTGATAGCCTTTTTCACAGACGGTTCAAATACCGTCTGTGATGACCTCGTGTCATCACAGACACAAAAATTCAGATGGTTCAAAAACCGTATGTGATGATGGTTTAGAATCGTCTGTAATGAGCTTTTGTGTAGTAGTGTGAGTGACGACACATGTGTGAGGGACCACTATAGAGTATTTTCAATAGGTGTCCTACTTAGGTTGAAATGCGTGCACTCGCCAAGGGCATCCCTCTATGTCGCACTTCACATCGTAGCATCTTGTGTCAGACTTGAGGCCTATGAATGTACGTCGCACCAACAAGGCCCATAATTTGACCGTCTGCTGCACGACCTCCTTGCATTTGTACATAGCTCCTTGTCTGACCTCGCTCAAGTCGTACTCCCACGGCACACAAGAGCCTTCGTTAATGATGAGTGTCGGTGTATTAGAACCGATCTTACGTAAAGATTATTTGATTCGGGGGGTCTCCTAAAGATGAAAATCACGCAGAGTGGTTTACACGGGATGTTTAGACAGGTTCAGGCCTTCTCCAGAGAGAATAATAACCCTAATCCTGTGTGTGTATGGTATTCTTGATGATCAAGTAAGAAGCTAAGACTATTACAGAGAATAGTACTTGTGTTTCTCCTTGACTCGCTCTATCTTTTCTTGTCCGTCCCTCCATCCCTCTGATTGATGCCCTTATATAGTCGTGAAGGAGTAGCCGTTTGTCTCATGGAAGATGCGCCTAATTAATCCAAGAATTCGCATGATGGCGATAATTACCGCGCATTGGCTTCTTCACGCCGTCCCGCAATTATCTTCCGAGGTAATGGGGTATTTACGCACCATTACTACGCGGAATAATAGTGCGTGTAGACCGCTCATTCCTTAATCAATTGGACCCACTTGCCTCGTAGGTTTGATTATAAGGTGGTCGTGGTTTACTTGGTCGTAGAAGGACTTACGACTGTAGCGATCGAGAAGGACTTACGACTATGTAGTGGTCGTAGAAGGACTTACGACCATGTAGTGGTCGTAGAAAGACTTACGACCATGACATAGTCGTAGTAAGACTTACGACTATGGGGGTGATTGTAGAAGATCTTACAATCACTTGGTAGGCCTCTCCCTTATAAATATAAGGGGTACTTCTGGGGACTATGTGACATCATATTCACCTATAATAAGGATTATAGATAAAAGATAAAATGAGGATTATTAGATCCTCGTCAATGAGGTTGTCGAATTGGTGTGTGTTTCACCTGCGGTTCCACAACATCCTCGTCGTCGGATCCTTTATCTTCTGACAATGCCATGTACTCCTCTTCTTTAAGATCTATCCTTTAGACTAGGGCTTCCAGCTCCTCACCCTCGTCAGCAAGCCCACTAGCTTGATTGACTAAAGGAGATCCTTCCACAGGATCTTCAAAGATAACATCAACAACTCCCAGACCTTCAACCATTGTGAACGTCGCGTTGTGGCTGGAGTCATCGATTTCTTTTTCGGCGTCACCACTCCTTGTTCAGCTGCCAATGCAGAAGTGGGCTTAGCATAGCTTGGGCCAGAAGGACCAAATCCCACCGTTCCTCCCTCGCCCTACGTACATATGATTGTCATGACCTTGTTCCCTATAGTTACACTAACTCCCAACATGTACCATGTGGTGCTCAGTTAGCAAGACAACTCAATCTCAAATCATACACAGTATGGTCCAAATCGAATGTGTGGAACAACTATCGCATCACAGAACCCTGTGAACGCTACTTTCGCGTTGTTAGGGTCACGAGTCGCCTAACCGTAGTAAATTTTAAAGTTGGTGGCGTCCAACATATTTAATGTACTGCACCGTAAACAATATTTGTATGATTAACCACATATTTAAAACTAAACTACTGACTGAAAAGAATTATATTCAACATACTGAACTACGTAACCTACATCTAAAACTATGTGTTCCACTCGGTTAAAAAAATTACCCAAAAGGTTAATGATCGGACGGGCAACGTTTCACTAGCTTCTCTCCTCCCCTCTCTTCCTCTTTGTTCCTCTCCTTTCCCCCTCCCCTCTCTTCCCCTTTGTTCCTCTCCTTTCCCTCCCCTCCCCTCTTTCTCTTTTTTCTTAAAAAAGTGAGCTATGCTAGAATTTTGGAATCTTTTATAGTGTAGATTGTGTCGTTATTTGGAGTGAAGACAAAGACTTGCGAGATCAATGTCACCATTTGAAATGGTGGTTTTGCTAAATTTTAATATTAAAAAAATTCGGGACTTGCGGATCCTTGTCGCTAGTTGAAATGACGATATGGTCTTGTCGCCAGTTGGAGTGGCGAGAGGGCTCTATCGCCAATTCATCTAGCGATAGGGACTATGTGCACTATTGTAGGCTGTGTTGCTATTCTCTAGGCTAATGTCGCCATTTGGAATGGCAAATCAATAATTTTGCCATTTCAAATGAGGACAATAGCCAGTTTTGTTAAAAATTGACTATTTATTTTTGTAAATTTCTTTTTAAAATAATATTATTTCAAAAAAAACTTTGAAGAACAACACGCATGAAACACAACATTGACTGTTGACCTCTTTTGAACTCTATCCATGCACCGTCGCTGTGAGGGTGCCCATCTATCAACCTGACTTCTCTACACACAATACAAGTAACTCGATTGTACGTTCACGGGGAGCTGCTCACATGTGTACCTCCTTGTTATGAATTTTTGGCACATACAACCCCTTTTCAGCCTGTATTTACAGGAATGTCCATCACGAGATGTGTTTGCAGAAATAACATCGTTACCACATGGCCACCGTGCGGAGGTCTCTCCCCGCTCACCACATCTCCTGTGGCCGCATGGCCATCATGCGATAATACTCCATACGCCGCCACATGGCCCCCCCTCTCCCTGCCCACACCACCTCAGCCGTTAGGTTTAGGGTTAGGGTTAGTTAGGGTTTAGTGGTTAGTTTCCACTAATTTTAAAATATAGCAAATGATTTCAAAAAATTATGAAATTTTACGTGGAGCCTCCCGACATAGTGTAATTGATTGTGTAAATTTACCATAATTTTATTCATTAAAAATTTTCTTGCTATTTCGTTTAAATGTCAGGTTTGTGTGAGAACAAAAAAAAAATCAGAGCCCTTCCTCCACCTTCCTTTCTTTTCCACCAAAAGCATCAATCACTTGTATATTGTAAGGACCCCGGTTTATTAATCTTGTAATGCTTAGTTACCGATTGACCCTAGCATCACAAACAAAATAACACGTATCTTCGAGATATGTATACTTCCCAGAAATACAGTATACACACCCCTTTACAAAATTCATGCTTCAATTCCATTCAAGACATAGAACCAAAGAAACACTTAATAAAATTCAAAAGACATACATAGTAGAGTTATTACAAAAAGGAGGCCGACCGACCAAAAGACAAACAATTAACTAATTAGACAGCGGAAGCGAAATACCATAAGATGGTGATAAACAAAAGAGCCAATTAGTGTGCCTTTACCCACAAGGCAACCAATCGGACCGCCAAGCTAGTCGTCAAACCCGCAGCACATCTCACAAAAGTGAGGCCCTTGGGGCTCACCTTCCTCCTCTGCAACAAATAGTTAAGCAAAGTAAATGAGTACAAAAATTGTACTCCGCAAGACTTACGTGTAGAGTAATAGACCTATACATAGCTACATGCAAGCTTATTTAAATGGAGGCTGTATGTTTCATTTTCAGCACAAAGCATTATTTATTTGCAATAATGTAGTACATTTAAAAGCAAGTTTACAATATATTTTTATTGTTCAAATAACAGTGAATGACAACATAATAACAATAAATAGATGACAACAATATCCTGGAAGTGACTAACCCAATAGTCACCACAACAATAGCATGAATTACCCATTCATACCACCCATGTCAAGTTTTAATTAAAAGTTGTAGTCTAACTCTTGGAAGACCTCCCAAGCGTGTCCATAACCTAGGACGAGGCTATTCGAATAGTTTTAACACTGCAGGGGTGTACCAATGTACCCACACGTCAGACCGCCTTTTTGCCAAGCTATGAAGCACACTTCCTTAGGTATACTGGCATGGCTAAATCCTACGAGACATTTCTAAAGGATAATGCTAATTACGAACCGCAACCCACGAAGATAAAGTTACATTAGCCAGCTTATAGCCGATCTGCTAATGCTCCCCCCATATCACAACACAGTTCTTTTAAAACACCCACCAACCAACTCATAATTAACACCTCCCAAAGTACTTAGTCAAGACAGGTCACATATCACTCTCGCTTGGTTAGCATAAAATTGCTTGGTTTAGTGTAACAAGATGTTCGATCCTTGTTGATTTGGGCACCATTCCACTCACACCAAAATATCACACCAACATTCCAATATGCCCAAGTCCAAATTGGTTTTCATTTTTAGTTATTGACTTTACAAATTAACAAAGCACAAGTGCTGGACATAATGAAATAATAATTAGATTTATGTGATCAAGATCATCGACTAAGTCAATGACCACCCAAAACTACCGAGAGCTAAGCATGTCTAAGCAATATTAACCCAAAATCTACTAAGTGACAGAAGCTCATCCAACGAACTCCAATCACAGCAAATAACCTATGCTCGGGTAGTAGAGGAATAATCATTTACCAACAGAGTATGCAACTATATGATCAACTAATCAAATCATAATTTAGCAACAAAATAGCGATGCATACATACAAGTTGAAATCAATATATTAGCCTTGAAAAATACTGGGATTAACACGATCAAACTACTTGCCTTGTTGAAGTTGCTCGCTAAGTTGCTGAGGATCACTCTCGTTAGAAATGTGCGCGTCGGAACCTAACGAAAGAAGTCGAAAACACAATAAGAACGAATAATACCGAAAAGACCCAAAAATTCAAAGTCATCCAAAAAATATGAAATTAATACAGAAGATAGAAAATGGTTTTCGATGTATTTAGGTGACAATTTCAGTCCAATAGAATTTCCTTTCCATTAATTAGGAATTTCTGATGTTTAATAACTTAACATGACACTTGGTACTTACAAGCATTCTCTGCAGGCATTCTATGTATACATTCACGATAATCATACAGTCAAAATCAATCCTCTTATACTCTCTTCTTTTATACTCTCATTCCAAAATACCAAAACACTACAGAAGACCAGCCTCAACTAGAAACATCACGGGAGTTACTTAACGATGTAGGATTATATTAATATGGAGACCCCTTTTTAAGCATTTTCCTCCACACATATTTTTGGTGACAACGACAAGGTTGAAACCTATTTTATAAATAAGTTCATTAAAAAATAAAAATATCAAAAGTGGTTTTACTGTTTTTGGAGTTAAAATGAATTAGTTATGCAATTTTGAAATTTATTACCCTTTTTCAGTTCATAAATAATCCTTCTCGGGAAAATCCTAAATTAAATCGACGTGGACGAATCAGGGCCGTTGATCTTGGATCCAACGGCCCAAGGCCACAGGCGAACCGCGATGTGGTTGTTCTTCCTCCTCTCGGAGTTGGTGAACACCGACCAATCACAAGCAACAACGGGTCTCTTCACAAGCTTCTTTGAAGAGATCATAGGCGACCTTCGCCAAGTCGTCTAGGTGCCGACAAGCACCAAGAGAATAGAACTTGAACTTCACTTGGCGACAATCAAGAGCCAATGGATCAACTAAGAATGCAATGCTCTTGTTCTTGCTCACTACCTCACAAATGTGTGCAAAGAGAGTAAATGAGGAGTGAGAGGAGTGCTCAAGGCTCAAATGAATTGAATGAATGCTCAACAACACGTCCTTGAAATTGGTGGGGTGTATTTATACCCCAACAACCAAATATGACCGTTATCTGAAAAATCGAGGCAAAACTCGGGAAATCGGAAGTTCAGCGGTACAAGGTGCGGAACTACCGCTTTCACTCAGTGCACTGCTATACGGTCATTACAAATGAGCATTAAATGCTCGAACTAGCCGTTGGATTTATGTGCGGAACTTCCGCCAAATAGAATTCGGTTCTTAGATTAATCGGAAGATCCGATTTTACAATGGAACTACGCGCTCGTGAAAGCGGCTAAGTCCCAAAAGGTGCTCTCGGAAAAAACGACCGCGCATAATTGAACAACCGATTTAATCGAACTTTCGCTCATTTCATTGCGGAACTTCCGCGCTAGAGAATTTGGCTAAGTCCCCAAAAAGGATGCTCTCTGGAAAAATTCGATCGCACATATTTCGGAGCAACCGATTAATCGGAACTTCCGCTCGTATCGTTGCGGAACTTCCGCACCTCGAGAAATCGGCTAAGTCCCGAAAAGGATGCTCTCTGGAAAAATCAAGCCGCAGATTTTGAACATCAGATTAATCGAACTTCAGCTCATTTCATTGCGAACTTAGATTGTGTTACTGAAAAATGATTTTCTTTTAAACCAAACCAAAAGAACATGCATGATCCTAAGTTGATCCAAAGGCATAATGAGATGCTTTCAAGCTACTAGACAAGCTCCCCTTGTTAGTCCCATATTCACATAAAGTCATTAATTACCAAAATACAATTTTAGGGGCCTAGATGATCGAGATCGAACGTGGTGCGTCGATCTTGCATCCGACGGTCCACATTGAACCGCGCGCGACGCGTTTGGAGTCACGCGTGGGAAATGGGGGTGGCGACTGCGGACCGTCGATCGCGATATGGACGGCTCGAAACCAACGCTACGCAACGCACACTGTTCACGCCCGACAACACGCCCGACGCGCTCCACGGCGACTCGCCGGCGATTCACGCCACGACGACGCAAACCGAGGCCACCTACATGTGCGCAATAGCGATGTGCACCTGCTGGTGCCACCCGCATCTCCGGCGATGGACTGGAACGGCGGCACGTCGGCGAGGAGTGGCGGTGCTACGCACGGCCAACGACGACAGCGCAATTGAGCTCCGCAACGGGTCATTGAAACGGTGCCAGAGCATCTAGGGGCTACGGCGATGCTACCTGGAGGACGTGGACGAACGGAGATGGTCGTGGCAGTACTGGCGACAAAATCCCGCGACGGCGGCGAACGGCGACAACGTGGAGAAGGCGACCTGTACATCCAGCGAAAGACCGCAGCATCAAAATGGGTCTCACATGGCGCAGAGAAACTCCACGAGCGAGGAATTGGGAAGGGGAGCACTCACCGACGCTGGAGACGAGGGGGGCTTTTCGGCTGAAAATGGGAGGATCCAAAATCCAACCACTACCTGAGGGCACAAGCCAAATTGGGTGAGGGTTAACGACCACAGAGGTGAGAGGAAACAGCGGAAGCAAGAGTTGGGAAGAGAAAGCCTCCAGAGTACCGCCTTCACCGTGGAGCTCGAAGCTCAGTAATGGCGGCTGAGGTGGTTTTGATGAATGGGGCTCGAGCAAGCCACAAGCGAGCGTGCTAGAGCTGCGGGTGTTCAAAGGAATCCAAGGAAAGGCCGGAGGGGCTTATATAGTTGTGGGGCGAATGAGGGAGCTCGGGCAGCCCCACGGTCAAGCCCGCTGCCATGGGCACTCCGAGCGCGATGGGAGCAGGTGAGGAGCAGAGGAAGGAGACATCGGGGGCGACTGCACGTTGCGCATTTAGTGCTTGGAGCCATTGGCGAGGACGCGGAGGGACGGTACTTGCTCGAGGCCTGCGCGCGCCATGACTCGACTTCGGCCGCGGCGCCGCCGAGCCTGAGGAAGGAGACGACGAGGCCATCGTCGGATTTTGATCGTGCGGCTCCCCCGTGATCGAATCGCCACCGCTCCGCGCCAACGTGGGCCACGCGATGACGATCCGACGGTCCACAGCGCTCGCGCCACTCGACCGCGCCGATGCAGCTAGTTGACTGGGCCGAGTCAAGTGGCTCGATCCCGAGTCTGACTCGAACCCGAGGAACAGTGCCACAGATTAGTTTTAAATTTTGAATTAGCACTTTGGAGAATTTTTAGAGGTAGCAAACCAACTCCAAAAATCATGATATTTTAACTGGAGGTTGCTGACTTTAGGATTAGCCTTACATAAAATTTTAGAGATTTTCATGCACTGCATTCTGCTCAAGAAATTCCAGAATGTTATGCCTATGATTTGACCAGGGTTTGACTTGCCTCAAAAAATTATCGAATGATTTCTAAAACTTATGAAATAATTCAGAGGTGTCACAAATCATCCCTAGGTCCAAGGAAAATTATTTCAGGGTTGGACACAAGATTTTTACCAAGGAGGTTTATGACCTAAGTCCATTCGATTTTTGATTTCCCACAATTCCTTTGCCAAAATTATAAAATTATTCAAAAACTTCAAGATGCCGAATTTTTTAATTTATACTCATTTCCTTACATTTGAAATACAAACCCACATTTGGGATGTTACATATATCCCGTCACCTATTTGTTTCATCCATCAAATCTTTATCTCCCTTGAAATGTGTGGCTTAATTAGCGCGTGCGGGATAAGGATTCCCACCCACAACAACTATAAATTAGAGCGAGTGAGCGTGATTTCATTTCGCAGTCGCTCGCTCGTTTATTTCATTTCGCAGTCGCTCACTCTCTTGTTGTGTCAATTATATTTTTGGGGACATTTCAGCGTTATTAACCGCCGTCTTTCGCATGTAGTTTGGTCGGAGGAGATAAAGATTTGATGGATGAGACAAGGAGGTTACAGGACATACAAGTGATTGATGCTTTCGGTGGAAAAGAAAGGAAGATGGAGGGAGGGCCTCATTCAGATGTTCTCGCACAAACATGCCATTTAAATGAAATAACGAGAAAAATTCTGAACGAATAAAATTATGACAAATTTACACAAGCAAGTACACTGTGTCGGAGACTCCACATAAAATTTTATGATTTTTGAACTCATTTTCTATATTTTAAAATTCGTAGAAACTAGCCACTAAACCCTAACTAACTCTAACTAAACCTAACCCTAAACCTTACTGAGACACGTGGCGAGCTCTCAGCCGTTGCCGCACGGCGACTATGCGACAACGGCTGAGGTGGCTCAGGCGGGGAGATAGGGGTAGGGGCACGTGGCAGCATGGGGGAGCAGCAATAGTTGCCGCACGATGGTCGTGCAGCAACGGGCGATGCGGTCGGCGGAGTGAGATCTTCGCACGGTGGTTGTGCGTCAGCGGTGCTATTTCTACAAATACATATCCGTGATTAACATTTTTGCAAATAACGTTCTGAAAAATGGTGTCAGTGCTTAAAAAAAAAAACCTTGTTACGGACATTCTCCTCCGGCCTGTACTCTCGATCGACCTCTTTTGTCCAGCCCCACGAAAATGAAACTAAGAAAACAGCATAATACTATACCAATAACGCGAAAACCAGATGGGCTATACTGTGGTTGTAGGGAGAAATGGAGACAAGTACTCACTCCGTTTTTTTTACTTACCATTTTAACTTTTTAGAATGCGTTTTTGACTGCTAACTTTTATAAATTTATTTAATATGTATTAACAAATTATAATACTACGCAAGTATTTTTAGAGTAAATCCACGATATAATTACATACTAGTGTTAAAGAGCGGAGGAAGTATAAGAGTACTCGGGAAAAAAAAACAAGGAAAAGAATAAGGAAAGAAATGGAGACAAGCTCGAGCTGTGTCCACGTGATGGCGGCCACTGTCCACGTGACAGCCTCGCCCCCGGCGCCGTGCCCATGTCCCCGGCCGAAACAACCCAGCAGCCAATCGTCGTTGCCGTCGTCCAGCCACATCTCGTTCTCTCTATCGTCCACCTCTCTCGCTTCTTACAATGCTTCCTGTACAACTCATTTTCAACGGAAGTGACACACACACACACACACGATGCTTTTCATTACTACACCAATGTTTTTATTACTACACCCGTACGATCCTCTGTCCTCACGTGAGCCGGTAACTCCTTCCGTTGTAGCACACTGTTGTACGACTACAACCTATTGGCGTGTATAGAACAAAAAATAAAGTAGTATTTATTAAATAAAGCTAATACGATAAAACTGTGCCAAACATACATTTGATTGTCTAGTGCACTTCAAATTCATACATAAATTGATAAGAGATAAAACTAGAATGGGAGCACTGGAGCGGCACAAATTAGAGATTTGGTGAATGCGGATCGAGTTGTGTCTTGGTCACTTGGGAATTAACTCATGTTTCTCCCATCCCATGGGTCCTATGACACAAAAATAACATGGCTCAAGGGCTAAGTCTTCTTCCCAAAATAAGCTGAGGTATCAGGGTACTACAGAGAAGCGGCGGCCAAAGCTAAGCTGAGATACTCCAAAATCCTAGCACCAACCTCTAGGGCGTAATGTTTTTGCCCATAATCTCCAAACCAACATCACTCTTGCAGACCATTCGATTGGATGCCACCAGCTGTTTTGCCAAGTGCTTCATGTTCCTTAATTTCTAATAATCTAAACAAAGAAATAACTTGTACGTGATCTGAACATCTTAGCCCTTCAGATGAACAACACCTTATCCAAATTACACCAGTAAGACTGGATTAAGATGTAGCTGAGCATGCAGCAGCAAGCTGTTCTTAATCAAAGATACCTTCGATCTTAGCTACGTACGCACAGATGCAGGCGAGTGATTGATCAGCACGCACCGCCGCGATTGGCAAATGTAACGCAGCCTGAAAGGTGATGAGCAGCGAGCGGTACGACGTCGTCGATGCAAACCATAATACCAACCGCGCATTATAAATGCATCCAGCGGACTCGGACCAAACCTCGCAAAACCGCGGGAAAAACTCCGGATTCGAACCCTACCCTACCGACAGACCACTCATTCAAGCGCAATCATTCCCGGATGGACCCGGTGCAGCAGGTTCTTATCCATTTGAACTGACCGATCGAGATCCGGGCTTCCCCGCGCCCATAGCCTCATGGAGATGGGCATGGTCCACAGATCCCCTCTGTTTTTTCAATTAATCTGCTTTAGCGCCATCAGCGATTCAGCGTGGTAGAATATTTAGTGTGTTTGGATGGATTAACTAAACTAAATGGGGTGGATGGTTCGGTAAAAAAAAACAGTTGGCCTAGTTCGAGGCTTACATTGTGATTAGGCGCAATCGGAGCGGATACAGTAGGATATCACCCATCATGTATCTTATTTAGTATTTTTTTTCTCATAGTTGGACACGGATAGTGTCGGATACCTATTTCTCCATCCCGTATTCGCTCCACGAGGCTTTGGTTGGACGGATGTTATCTGTTTCTTTTGCACGCCTACATAGGACATTAGACAGCAGAAGTACAATCAAAACAAACATGGATGGACTAATAGCTGAGATGTCAAAGGAAAAACACTTAGTATCCTTTGCCTGCTCAGATGCATCAACTCACCTATATATTAGCATGTTCCTAAGTGAAGTCACAATAGATTTTCCTTATACCACATGATATACGGATACATACAGACATATATCGCTTATCTCATATCCTATTCTGTATTTTTTCTTTGGAGTCAAATTAAGTCGAACAAGGATAGTACGGATAACCATTTATCTCTTCCGTATTAGCCTCGCAAGCTTTCAATCGGTCAGGAATTATCCGCTCCGTTTACACCCCTACCCCTAGCCGTGATCGGCTTCGCTTGCCCCTACATGTACATGACCTCTTTTGGGTTAAAATGAGGTATTGGAAAGACTACACGTACACGGCTGCCACCCCACATTGGCATGTCTCTAAGGCCAAGCTAGGAGAGGAACCAGGGGAAGTTGGCTTGGACCCAAATCAATCTTTTGCATGTGGTGATGTGAGCTCTGATTGGCGCCCAAATCTTTTCTCGTGGCCCGTCCATGCATGCACGTCCTTGCCACCCCCACTGCTTAGCTAAGCATGCAATGCATGGATGGATTGGAAATAATGGCGTCTCAATCATCCACTTGGAAAGCCCCATGCATCTCGGTTTTGCACATGCTCTTGATCGCCAAGTCTGGCTCGTTTTGGATCATGCCAAATCAGCTCCTCGAGCTAGCGTCCGGTGGTAGTTTAAGATCGAGAGTCCAGCTCAGGCACAAAGTTTCTCGCACCGCATAATCACCTATCGAGCTGTCTGAATTCTAAGAGGCACGTGTCGAACAAGGTTAACAGGAATGACTACGAGAAATAAACAAGTTTTTTTTTTCCCAGCCAGGGTTAGCAGATCCACGTCTAATTTAACGCTCGTCTCGAATACATGAATTTGGTAAAGAGGTACTCCTCCGGTTCTACTTCCTCCTGTTCACGAGAAAATGTGCTTTGGAATACATACTGTTAAACTTTGTAAAATTTAATTTTGGAATCCTTTTAAATGCTTAGATTAGATACATGAAAAATATATGTTTAGATTTATCTCGAAAAGTACTATTATAATATTATATTTTACAAATATATTACGATAGTATTTAGTAATTCTAGAGACTTAGTCGGCTTCCAAAACGAGCCGTGTTTCGTGAACCGGAGGAAGCAGCAAATGTACCCTGGAAAATCTCCGATTCGAATGTGCCCTGGGTGAGTCACATGAACAGTAGAGCAAAATGCGACGAGTGATGACCTTGGCCACGTCTACCCCCATCCATGATCATCTTGGCATCTCTCCTCTTTTAGTTCCCCTACATCTCCTATCCTTTTGATAGATACATGATGCCATCTCACACTAAAAAGCCAGTGATGATGCAGTGCGCACGAGCCAAGACAAATCAAATGCCGTAGCCCGCTAGCTTTTGTAAAGCCACCATGGCCTTTACCTCAGATCTCACCTCCGCCTCCTCCTCCTCGCCCCTCACATGCGTGCAGATGCAGACCCCAAACCCGCCATGAAAAGTTGAGAGAGAAGAGCAGCAACGGCATCATCCGATGACACGCCGGAGCTGTGGATGTTGTTGACAAAGTAGAATGGTGTGTGTCCTGCAACTGTAGCACTTGTGGCACTCACTGTTTCCTAGGCGCCTCAGTGACGTGAATGTGAATGACAGTCACTGGTGAGAGAGAGAGAGAGAGAGAGAGAGAGATCACATTTCCCAACCTCCCATGTTCTCCTCTCCTCTCCCTACCTTTCTCTCTCATCTCAGTGTCATTCACTTTTTGCTCTGCCACATTCCTTAGTCTTTCCATCCCTTTCTCTCTCCTAAGACCAGTGCTAACCACAGTTCATTAGTTTAGTGGCATGGCCGTGGTGGTTATTAATTACTACTGCTAACCACAGTTCATTGCATTTGCGCTGCTTTATGGCTCCTAGGGCATCTAAGGGAATACTGGAAGCGGTACCGTGGATGCATTCACAGAGTAGTGCACCAAGTGCAATGATGTGGAGTTGGATTCTCATGTCATGAATGTGCTGCTGCTCATGGTGTATGGATTCTTTTGGCCAAAAAAAGAGAGGAAGCTCTAGTCATTTATATCAAATTATATCACCCCTTATCACTTAACCACCGGTCCAACCAGACTAATCCGTTGATTCGTATCCTCTACATTAGTGTAAGTAAATGCATACCACTGCAGTGATTTGCATTTTCTTGTTAGCCAATAGATTGAAGGGGAAAGTCCAGATTTCGTAGGAGGTACTGTAGCAGTAGCTCTACTTACTATTTTTCAGATTTATACTGTAGCAGTCAATCCCAGCCTTTCGTTTTTTATCAAACACTCCAAAAGTTCTTCTAACGCAGACAATTGTAGTCTGCATTATTTAGTTTGCAAGGGCAGAGAATCCTCTTTCCTTCGCAATATTCTTTGTCCGATAGTTTGGCCTGTAGGAGTTATCTGTAATCGGGAGGTGTGCTTCAATCATGGTGAACATGGGACTGATTTAGCAGTCAAGAGGGAGGGAGGGGAGGCTACTCACACCTATGTGAACATTATTAAACACAACTCCCAAAGCCAGCTAAACTAGTTTATGCTTTCTTTAGCCTTTCCCATTCCTTTTTGCCACCATGGGGATGCAGCTTTTCATGTGGCATTGCTACAAGCCTACAACTACTCTAGGACCAGGTCTAAAAAGACATTGCAAAAAATGTTGAGCACACATATACTAGTATGTGTACAAGTAGCATAGTACAGAATAATGACAAAATGTAGTACAATGTATTTTGCAACATTTTCCAGAGGTTCCTATTTCAGATATGCACTGTTTTCTTCTTTCTTTAATGCTGCTTTGCACTAGAGAGTAGGGAGTACTGTACTTTGATCTTGATTGCATCTTTTGCTACTGGCACCAGTGAGATGAGCATGTGCCATGTTCTTGTGGTGAGGGGCTGAGAGGGAGCATAATTGCTCAAGCTAGCCATGCAATGCCAAGGGAGATCTGATAACTTGCCCTAGCCTAGAGATCTAGCTAGAGATGTAGTAGTTAGTAATAGAGTATCAATTCAATTACCCATCACTAACTACCAACTAGATTTGACATAACATTCATTGCATTACGTCCTAATACTCCAATGATAACTCTAGGATCATGTTTTCTATAATTTTAACAAGGAACAGTAGACCACCTACCTCTCATGCAAGGAGACAAAACATCATCTTAACAGGTGCATCAGAAGTGTAGGGCAATTGTATAGCTGTAGATGGCGTTGCAGTAGCTACATGTGAATGTAAAATGCCTGCTCATACATTAATACTAAATGGGAACATCATCAAATGCCCAATCAGTGGCTAAGATGGAAGCCTATACATTCTTCATTAGGTTCTATAGGACCAGCGACTATTGCAAGAATTACTATAAAATAATGAAAAGTTTCTGCTGTAGGCAGACGTAGTAGTGCTAAAAGGTAATGCATAGTTACAACTTTTTGACAATTCACGAGTTTGTTGAACCGTTTGGTATGGAGTCGTGAGCTACATCATAGGACGATAGAATGTTAACGCTACTGCAACAGTCCATTGCCCTGTCACTGTAACTATATTGTACTGATATTATTCATCATATTAGGAATGTTCTTACGTTTCTATGTGAGTAACTAGCCCTTCCAATTGTCAAGTAATAAAATATACCTGATATATATCAGTAAAAACTTTGAGGACACGTACAAGAACAAATTAATTGTGTGCTGGTTGCAAAGTTAATTTGCCCCTCATACAGATGTTCACCAAAAGCCAGATAGGACCACATCGTCAGCCCTGCTTGTCCCTGTGATGTCCAATGGGAAGCAGCCATAAGAACACACTACTAGTATCATTCAGAGGCTCTCAGGCTCGTGACATCACACATTTCTCTTCAGGGCCCCGCTTTTCCATTACTTATATGCCATGGCCATGCCATGGCAGCTTGGCTCAGCACAAGTGATTGGTATCTTTTCTTGGTATCCCTGCAACAACAAAGGAATCCAGCAAGAGCATGTGGTTGCATCAGAGCAGCAATAGTTAGTTAATAAAAGGGGGAATCTTTTTGAACAGTACCATCTGCTGTTGCTGTAGTCTTGTAGTAGACCAACCACAGGGAGCCTACCAAGGATGAATGAAATCCATGGTCCTTGCACACACAAGGACTCACTGGAGCAGGCAGCCATGGACACTTGTTGAGATCCACACAGGACACAACAAGTGACACCACCCTGCAAGAGCTCTGCTCCTGATTGAGCCCATTCAGTTCTTCCTTGGCATTGGCCAGCAGAGGAGAGGAGACACGGCATCTGATGATATGCAGTGCATGTGTCTCCACTGATGTTAAGGCTCGTAGTTGCACTGTCCTCCTGCCAATGTTGATGCAACAGTAGTAGTACCTCACTGTTGCATCCTTTGGTTAATCTTGTTAAGGCTACATCATTTCCTTGGATAATTCTCTCAATCAGTGCACGCATACGTGCAACCATGACACAGGAGATTCTCTAGTATTTATCATCTTCATGCATCTTACATATGACCATCTTATTTGGACATTGGAGATAGATGCAGTGAACAAAATTTCCTCCAATGTTCATCTACATGCCTAGTTTGTTTATCTGTCTTGGAGAGGGGAAACCCAATCTTTAGGTGGATTGGCTGTTTACATGTCAGAGCCATGCAGCCAGACATGAGCCTTACACTACATGCAAATGTTAACAATGGAGAGGGCCGCATCTGCATGCATGCTAGCCCTTGAGACAATGTTCACTGCCCATGCATGATGATAAGTATGCAATAAATTCTGCCCTGCAGCATGAAATGTGCATTTGGCCTCATATTAGATCAGATCATGCAGTACTGCAGCTGTTGGTGGTCCATGGCAGGATTGGTCTACACATGGATTCTTCCTCATAGGAAGCAGCAACCAGTGATTGGTTTAGTGGAGGGAAAGGGTGATGCATTTGAATATTTGGGTGGTTGATAGTACTCACCTTGGTAATTGGAACCAATGTGATTGTGATGTAAGCTTACCTAATGATGGGATTTAACTAAGACAAAGTGAATAACTAATTGAGTAAAAGATTACTGTTGAAATCTGCAAATAGATATGGGTAATCAACGATGGATTCCCTAGATCGACGAGGATAATGCATGTTTAATCCTGCCATTTTCTCTATTATTATCCACTCGAAGTATGGCATGCCCTATCAACAACTTGTAGAATTAAGCGAAATAGTTCGTATCTGTTTCTCTTTCTTGTTTGGCATATCATTGGACGAACGAAGAAATGAATGGAGAAGTTGCACACAGTTGAAAAGAAATGTTTTTTTTTAAACTTTCTTCCCCTAAAACGGGAAGGGTATGCATATTCGTAACTATTTCATATCACAATTACCACTTTTGCTATTGAATAAAAAGGGAAAATAAATGAAGAGAAAAGCCCTGCTTCCGGTCCTGCTCTGGTTTGGTTCCAGTTTCAGCCGATTCCAAGCATTTCCTGAATCTGAAACCGAAAGCAACCTATCCCCTAGCACCCCTGGTCCGAAAACGCGTATCACGATCGTTGTTCAGGGGCAGCGATTGGCTCAGGAAAACTTTCCTGGTCGCCCTCAAGGCAAGCTCGAAGACTATACCTCGGCTCCATACCGGAAAACTCGGGCACCACTTTTGTTATTGAATAAAAAGGGAAAATAAATGGAGAGAAAAGCTAAATTTTCTCTCCTATTCTTTGTCCAAAGAAAGGGCAGCATTTGTAAAGTAGGAAAAAATTATAATGGAAGAAAAGTTCAGAAATGAAAAACTGAAACTAGCGTTCCTTGAAGTACTGTTAAGAAATCCTAGTAAAAGGTCTAAGGTTGCTTAAAAGTTTGAGATAACTAGATAAGTGACCAAAGTAAACCTTGTGAGTTACCTCTGGGCCTTGTATCTCCAAGCCCAAGGGACAGCCATGAGAGGACACAGACAAATGGGCACTGAAGCAACCTTGAAATCCTAATGGCATTGGAGGTGGGCACACTGCAATGTTGGTCTGATTCAGCCTAGATTGTCTGTGAAAAGTTCTATAGTCTGTGACAGGCAACAAGTTTTGAGTGTATCCTCTTACCCTATCTTACATACTGTGCCACTATTTTCAGTGTATAGTAAGTATGCATGTTGGTGCCAAGATCACAGAGGCACCGTGGATGCTTCACAAATTTTGTTTGGGCAAGAAATGCAATTCTTTGATGCAGATCAATATTCATCATTTTTCATCTAGATTGCAAGACGAAATCGATAACCTTGGGATGTGGCCATCTGCATATTTATCAATATCCAGTAAAATTCTGCTAATGGCTAACTTCCATTACAGAGTACAGAGTTTCTTGAGGCTGATGTTATTCACTACTCACAACTCAAGAAGACTGAAGAACGCAGATTGTTATCTGACCTAAATAAGTTTCTAGCAATACCTTAGAAAGCATGTGCAGAAAATCTTAAGTTGTTAGCTTGGATTGGAGGCCCAGTGGTGTAGTAGTACTATTAGTATACTGGTACTGGTGTGGGAGAGAATGAGAGTGAGGTCACCATAGAAAATAGCTAGTAGCTACTCCTACTAGAGTACTGGAGGGCATACTGCCTACTGCATAGTGCATGTACATACATTGGAGTAATCACACCTCAGCTGTCAGTGGACTATCTGTCGGCAATCTTCCCAAGTCACCTCACTGTGTTCATGTCGTGACTGTAGATTCCATTTCCACCTCTCTCCTCTTTCCAATCTCTCTCTCAAAAAAATTGGTAGTTGTAATCTGTTTTTTTGGCGCCACACAACTGCTCTCCTCGAGTCTTGACATGTTTCAGTTCTTTGTAACCTTGTTGCTTGTGCTTTGTGGCCTTATTGGCATGGTAAACATAACACTTAGCACATCCTAGTCATTGTATGGGCCCTCCAAGTAGTAAGCATGTACCGTCAACCGGAACTTAAAACATTTCCATTCGTATATCATATTGAGTTTCACGCACTAACCATCTTATTTCTACTCGTAATTTCGAGTGACGGTCTATGAGGGAACTGGGATCAGCTGATGAACTGCCATGTTGGATTGGTGGTGAGCTGGTGGGTACCCTACCCTGACCATAAATGAAATGGAAGATCAGGAGAGGTGGCAACTGCCTACGTTTTCTTTTGGGCCAACATGACAATGACTTAAGAGAAGGGCAAGGTATTCATTCAGTTATGAGGCTGAGACCATCTGATAAGAGTGGTGAGATGCCTGCCCCAGCAAGCATCATCAACCTGGGGCAGCCTCACATGGAGTGCAAGTGCTCTCCCTCTCACTCATTTATGTTCCTGTCTTCCTACGCTTTTCACTCTGTTTTTCTTTCAGGCTTTCCGAGGCTCTCTCTCATTGAGATGGGAGGCCAAGGCGTCCAAACAAAGCACATGTGAGAGCTTGCAGTGCAGGGAGAAAGGCTTTCAGATGTGCCAATGTTCTTTCTTTGGTTTGATGATGGAATGGCATGTGCCAATCGTGATGCCAAAAGTTTCTGAAAATGTTGGCACGTGACAGGAGGCACCAGAAAAGCTTGGAGGCACCATCCCAATGCTAAGGTTTCATGTTAAGATCGAATCCGCCAATGGTGGCTCCAAAAGTATCTCGAGGTGTCCTCTAAGGTAGGAACCATGTCGCAATGGACAAAAAAATTCAATAAGAAGCTTTCTATATTTCTACTAAAGCATTATATAGAGGTCGGGGCGGGGGCGGGGGCGGGGCGGATGGCGGATGCGCATGCTGATCTGCACGCTCTACTTCAAAGTCCAAACAACCCATCCACGATTGATCTGAGCCGTCCATTCGAGCCATATGACACGATCAATCTAGGCGTTCCATCCCAGCGATCCAAATTAGGAGTGTGCAAAGATCACCACAGAATTCATGCCGTAGATCTCACATGTATTCTTTGGAGGAGACAAGGTGTTCCTTTCCTCCCCGTCCTCCATTGACGGGGACCTTATACATGCAAAGAGAAGACATCTCATATCTCATATGAGATCAGTAAACAGCAAAAGTTTCCCAATAGCATCATAAAGCCCTTTTCTTTGCTACCTCTTCTCTGAATTTTCCATTTGTGATCATTTGATTGGATGTGGTATAACTCACAGTAAAATAACTGCTATGTGCAGAAACTTTCTAAAATTTACTAGGGAAGGATCATTTGTCCAGGCAACTTTGGAAAGGCCCATATAGCACAAGCACGGGTCTTGGCCTTACCGAGTTGAATTCTAGTACTAACGATAAACACAGCAAAATGCTAAACATGATGCAACAAAACAGATGAATAAGTACAAAAAGCAGCAAAAAATGGAGAAGCCTAAGAAGTTCCAAACTTCCAATACCATAAGTAGGAAGCATCACATAGATTACAATGTATCAGCAGGCACCAGTCTTGAAGGGAATTTATTTTTTCAAAATAATATTATTTTAAAATAAATTTATAAAAATAAATAGTCAATTTTTTTATTACAAAAATAAGCTAATGTCGCGGTTTGAAATGCCGAAAATAGCCTAGAGAATATCGATAGAGTCTAGAACAGTGTAGAGAGGTCTCTGTCATTATTTCAACTAGCGACAGAGATCCCCCAATGTCTTTAAATTTTTAATATTAAAATTTAAAAAATATCATTTCAAATAACGGCAGAGATTCCGCAAGTCTCTGTCATCATTCCAAATGGCGACACAATATAACCTATAAAATACCCTAAAATTATGGTATAACTCACTTCTATTCAGAAAAAAAGATAAAGAGGGAGGAAGGGAGAGGAGTAGAGAGTAAGAGAGAAGCTAGCTGCTGCCCATCCGATCATCCACCTTTCAGGTAATTATTTCAATCGAATGTACTATATAGTTTTAGATGTACGGTTATAGTGTAGTATGTTGTACATAGTCATTTTCAGTGGGTAGTTTAGTTTTAGATATGTGGTTAATTATGAAAATCTTGTTTACGGTGCAGTAAGTCAAATATATCGAATGTCACCAATTTTAAAATTTACTACGGTTAGGGAACTATTCTTGAGGGTCCCGAGTGGATTGATTTGCATTATTTTCAATCGACGACCGCGACCCTAACAAGACCAGAGCAGCGTACATGGGGCGTTGTAACACGGTGGTTGTTCCACACATTAGATTTGGACCATACTATGTATGATCTGAGATTGAGTTGCCTTGCCAACCGAGCACCATAGGACACATATTAGGAGTTAGTGCAACTCAAGGAAACAAGATCATGACAGTCATATGTACGCAGGCAAAGGAGGAGCGGTGTGATTTGGTCTTTCTGGCTTAGGCATATGCCAAACCCACTCCTGCATCGATGGCTGAACAAGAAGGGGTGGTGATGCTGAAAAAGAAGTCGGGGACTCCAGCCACAGCGCGGTGCACACAATGGACGAATGTTCGGGAGTTGCTGATGCTGTTGATGAAGACCCTGTGGAATGAGCTCCTTTAGTCAGGCAAGCTAGTGGGCATGTTGATGAGGGTAAGGAGCTTGAAGCCCAAGTTCAAAGGATGGATCTCGAAGACTAGGACTACACGACATTTTTAGAAGATGAAGGATCCGACGACGAGGATGATGTGGAACAACAGGCGGTTCCATCCGAATGGAACACATACCAGTTCGATAACCTCGTCGTTAACGAAGGCTCTCGTATACTATGGGAGTACGACCAGAGCGAGGTCAGTCAAGGAGCTATATACAAATGTTAGGGGGCGTGTAAGAGGCAGTCAAATTCTGGGCCTTGTTGGTGCGGCATACATTCACAGTCGTCGAGTCTAACCCAAGATGCTACGACGTGAAGTACTACATAGAGGGATGCCCTTGGCGAGTGCACGTATTTCAGCCTAAGTGGGATACATACTAAAAATACTCTGTAGCAAGGTAGTCAGAGTCAAGATCCTAAGTTAGATCGATTTGCCTCCGGTAGGATCGAATCGTAGATCGAATCGTAGAATCGATTCTACGGTATTGTAAAAGTACACATATTTAACATCTATACTATAAGTTTGTATGATTATTGTATGGTTTACCACTTACTTATAACCGAAAAAGGGACAAATCACTTTTTATCGCACAACAGGAAAGCATAATGGCACTGACATGATAGATATAGTTCTGAACTACAGGAGAACAACCAATGGCTATGACCACTTTACTACAACTACATGAGAAATTTTCACAACTTTTGTAAATCAATACCTAATTGCAACACTTGTATGTTCCTTAAAAGCAACTAGACTTACTCAGGAATAAAAATAGCTTGTCATTATCAAGCTCAAGATTCCTCATGTCATAGTATAGATATTTTACTAGTATTACCACACTGATATAATATTTTGTATGCTCCTTGTTTATTTATAGTTTCATTCTCAAAAATTAATATCAATAAATTTTACTCTAAAACAAAATATTAGCAAACCCTGACCTCTAAAAATATATATAAAAATTGCAAAAAAATTATAATTTTTTTTGCCCAAATGACTCTACTCTACGATTCTACACGATTCTATTGTTTGGATCACGACTCTACCACGATTCTACTTGATTCCGATTCACGGTGTGATTTGGATTGATAGGCTGTCGTGCATTCGTAGAATCGTAGGACTCTAAGAGTAGGATCGCGATTCTAACTACCTTTCTCTGTAGTGGCCCCTCACACATGTGTCGTCGCTGAGTCAGTATAGTCCCACAAGAACCTGTCACCATGCTTCATTGCAAACATTATGTACGGTGAGATCGTGGATAATCTAGATTTTGAGCCACGGTCCAACATTCGGGCGATTAAGGCAAGGTTCCAGTACACAATTAGCTATACCAAGGCGTAGAGGGCAAAACAGAAGACATTGGAATCAAAGTTCGGTACGTTCGAGGACTCGTAACACAACCTCCCCAGCCAACTCTGAGTCATACAAAATAGGAATCCCGACACTCATGTCAACGTTCAAGATTCCACGTATCTGAAGTAGGGCAATAAAATGGTACTGAAGCGAGCATTCTCGGCCTTTGGTCCATGCATCAATACATTCTGGTACTGTCGTCCAATCTTGTGTGGATGACACATTCCTAGCTGGAAAGTACGATGGCTAGAACTGACTGCAATAGCGACGGATGAGAACAATCAAGTTCTTCCCGTGACATTCACATTCGTTGAAAGTGAGAACACAAACAACTGATTGTGGTTACTGAGGAATTTGATGATTTTGTTGTATAGTGTCGTCCTAACGTATGTGTCATATATGATCGACATAAGGGTCCGCTGAGTGCAATAACTCAGCCACAACAAGGAGACAACAAACCACTTCCATGGGTGGATCTGCAGAGTAGGTGGAGCATTAGGCACTTATGTGCAAACTTCTATAAGCAGTTTCACAACAATAACTTGATGAACCTATTCAAGCAGTTGTGTAACCAGAACCAACAGCGAAAGTTTGACTCACCTTAGAAGATTCTGGATGAGCGGACCCAGATGCACAGAAGGGAGGTAGAAAAAAAGGTCGTTACAAGCGCTGATCAGGCCCTCGAAGCATTGCCACAGCTACCCGCAGATGGTCCTAGTGTGACGAGGAAGACGAAGACGTAGGTGAAATGCTTCTTAGACTGGATTGAGCACGAGCCTAAGGAGAAGTGGTCGCTGCTACATGACAGGGGTGGTACTCAATGTAGTGCCATGACAACCAATCTAGTCGAGGTGTACAATTGGATCATGAGCGGCGCTAGGTGCCTTCCCTTGGTTGGTATTGTGGAGGTAATTATCTGCGATACCACAAATTACTTTGTTGACAAAAGTAACAATGTGTCGCTTGCTATGATAAAAATAACAGAGTACTATACTCCACCATGATCACCAAGTACATGGAAGAGAAGAGCAAGAAGGGTGAGATGCACCAGAGATTCAAGATGGACGCAAGGGAGCTTCGAGATACTGTGCAGGGATAAAGGACGTCGCAGGACGAACCGCGAGAAGATCACCCACGAGTGCACACTACGCCGATCTAGTTGCGTATGCACTTGTAACAAACCTCTTCTTCTACGCAGGCCCTGCTCATGTCATGGTTGCATGTTCTACGGCGACGCAACATCTCACCAGTATCTATCCGATTATTTCAACAAAGAGATGATGAAAATCTGAAGTGCAGAGTTGTATAGTTACAGGCGTGGTTGACCATTTCATTGGTCATTCGACATGAGAGCAACTTATCTGGCCCACGAGCATTGTTAGACTGAAGGGAAAGGTTGACCAGCGACAGGTACAACGTATTAGGAACGACATGGACGAAGCAGAAGTCGAGCGTCTTACGAAGAAGTACCTCATTTGCAGGGAGTTTAGGCACACCTTCAAGAAATGCCCTACAAAAAGTCTATAGGATGATGAAGACATCGGTAGTTCGAACGGCGCCGCATGGACCTCATTCGACCGCCCCACTCAAGACGATCGACAAGGCGGACGTTGAGGTCGTGGTCACATGATATGTTCGTCTTGTTGAAATACGTGGTGCTCAATGTTTTGTGAACTCATTTTGATTTATCAAAAAACTAGGTGATGATGTTGTGCTGAACATTTTGTAATATCAGTGTGATTTGCCGATAAAATATATGAGAACGTTGTACTGAATGTTCTGTAATATCATTGTGATTTGTCAACAAAAAATGTGATGACGTTGTGCTGAATGTTTTGCAATATCATTATAATTTGTACACAAAATATGTAGTTAGACAGTAAAAAAATAGACAAATGTTCTTGACGCTAGTTGAAATAGCGACTGAGTTCTGTCGCCAGTTGAAGTGACGATAGGAACCTATCACCATTTCAACTGACGACATTGACCTCTTTGCACTTTTGTAAACTCTGTTGCAATTCTCTGTGCTACTGTCGGCATTCCCATTTGAAACGATGACAGGATAATTTCACCATTTCAAATGACAACAGTAGCCTAGTTTTGTAATTTTTTTTGATTTTTTGTAAATTTTTAAAAAATAATATTATTAAAAAAAATCGTCTAGAAGGCACCCTCATGTTACCATGTCTGTTTCAGTCAGCAGACAGAAGGATCAAAACCCTGAACTGAAAGCGCAAGTACAGTTAAAGTCCTGTTTGATACAACTCCATATTCTCATTTTCTAGATTCTGCTCCTGATTCTATGAGAATCTGCTTCTCTAAGAATCTAGAGCCATCTGTTGAAACCGTTTGGCTGGTAGGTTGGTTCCAAAAACCATATGAGGGAAGATTAGAGGTAAATAAACCTTATCACCCCTGTGTGTAATACTTCGATTGTATTTGTGTAACTCAGTGGTATTTGCGGGTAAAAATCTTCAACTTCGAAGGGTATTTTCGTTTATGAAGGTTGGATTCTCACGAGAATCTGCTGGAAGACTATTTCTCGTTGCTAGTTCATTTTCGAGACAGCTTCATCGCGAGAAGCAGAATCTAGTGATTTTGAGAATCAAGGTGTTTGGTACAACCCACGATAATCGATTAAGAAGCTGGGAGTGGAAACTGTACCAAACAGAATCTAAATGAGAGCCACAGCTGAACGCGCTGATCCCTTGGAAGACTTGTTGATGAGTGACCTGTGGATACGGGGGATGACGCCGCCGCCAGAGATGGTGCCCTTCATGAGGGTTTCCAGCTCCTCGTCTCCACGGATCGCCAGCTGGAGGTGGCGGGGCGTAACGCACTTTACCTTGAGATCTTTGCTTGCGTTTCCTGCGCTGTCAAGTATTTAAGAATTGCTGCCGAGTACACAGCTGCAGTTGCTCCCACCCGACCGCTTGCTTGGGCCCTCTTTCAATTGGCGATGGATGCGGCCAACGGGAAACTGCAAATTTCACGTCAGGAATCAGCTTATGGTGATAAACTCTGTAAAACATAGCAGCGAAGATAGTCCATGAATTTGTTTTTCTTCCAAGTATTCGTCATTCGTCCGAAGAAAGACAATTGACCAGGCCATGTAAACTACAGCATAGGCTTACAAAACAATATGCTCGGCAAGGTCTATCTATACTCTATACAAGCAAGCAAACTGCAAAAAGTCCAACAACCCTGCATGACATAATTTGACAGCCAAAATCTGTCAAATACAAGCATTCATAGAAAATCTGATACAAGCAGGCACATCTAAAAGATAAATATAAGCAACAGTCAAGTATGTTATGAGGCACACAGCAACAAATTGAGGACAACAACCAAGTTCAGCCCACACAGATACTGCATAAGGGCACACTCCAGCAAAACTGGTGTCTTTTCAATGCCGTGGTCTCTCACATGCCGGGCCCTCCTAATAGCAAAATCACTTCGTTTTTCTCAACTACAAACCACTGTGCTTTCAGAAGGCCATTGATGACACGTGTCATGATTCCCACTTTGTGTGGAGGCCATGCTTGAAAACCTACAAGGGGTGTGAACACCAGTGAAAGTATCTTTACTGTAGACTTTTTAGCAGACACAGGGCACACAGATACCATTTGTGACCTTGTTATGTGACTTGGTTGGATAAGAACAGCAAAATCCTAATTTCGCCAGACCAGTACACACATGAAAACATAATAGTATGATGTATAGATTGACCGAGAACCTAGACTAATTCATTATCACAATTCGAACATCGTAAACCAACAACAGAACAAAAATGAACTTCCGTAACATAAAACCTGAACATAAGAATCAACTCTAAAAGAACAAGATGGCAAACACAAGTGAACAAACTCTAGTCTATATTATAGAAAACAGTTGAGGAAAAAAATGTTTATTCAGTTCAAGATTTGCACTGGCTGGTTCAGACTAAATGCACTGGATACTAGATCATGATTTGCGAACAATCAGAAGTACATCCATTTTCTATGAAAATAATTATCGTACAACGAACCCATGTGATTAAACATGCACACCTCCACAAAAAGGCAACAAAAGAGGGGGCAAAAAGAACATCTTATATGTTACATGTCCAAAACAGTTCTTGAAAAACCATCAGTAGTTGGCTCAGTAACCGAAAAAACCAGCAAACTGGTTAATCTAACATCAATTTGAGCAAGCGAGTTGTTAAGCGAAGACACAAATGACCAACAGCAAGTTTGAATGATTTTTTTTATTATTCCGAATTACGACAGTTTCAATTTTTAGATTATTCTCACATATACAGATATTCTTTCAAAAAGGAAGACACTCATAACAAGTGAATACATCTCCATCTCATATGCCCCAGGTTTAGCGCTTATGGACAGCTTACCATGGGAACACATTTGCACCCAGTCAAGGCTAGTGCAGAGCTGATGCAAAACATGAAACCTAAAGCTCATACTTTGCTTCCCAATTCATCTAAGGCCACCCAAACACGAAAATGATGTCTATGTTTAGCTTTTTGACTCAAATTGGCCAATTAAAGACAAATTTGATGGCCCTATACTTCGAATTGAAGGTTTAACCAAATGTGGTCACCTACATGCAACAAGCAAGACACATTCCTTTAAGTCCAGATGGTCCCAACTCCAATTCGAATACACTCGAAACCATTCGTCTACATTGCACATTCTTCAGTATGCCTATCCAGAAATATAATTTCACACGCGCACACACACGTGAACGCTGATGCGCTGCCACTGCAAAGATTACATATTGACACAAGGAAAGGAATCTAGCAACATGTTTAATCTTTCCCGTGAGCTTGTACCAGTGCCATTAAAATCGCTCATGCCAAGCTAAGCATTTGCCCTTGTTAAGTACGGTGACTTATATCCTAATCAACTAGGACTTGAAGATGTGTGCTACAAAGATTTTTATATGAATCCTAATAGGATTAGGACCCCTACTTCTCTTTAGAGTAGGATTCCTGTTCCTACTTAACTTTAAAAGAGGACTAGAGGAACTATATAAACTCACGAGGGGTGGCCATAGGAACCCAAGAAACAGACAAAGCAAGAAAAACTCATCAAAAACAGAGGGTACGAGAGGATTAAAAAATATATTATTCTTTAGTACTAGATTCTTATATAAGGCAAGGATAAAAGAGTCCTAACAAGTTCGGGAGGGTTGTGAGAGCGACAATCCCTTGTACTATTTTGAGATCGTGGTTAAGGAATTTGTGATCGGCTTCACCGAATCTTTCTCTCTCGTCGTGGTTGCTTCATCGCCGTTACTTTGGTTCTCTCTACGATATTCTTATACTTTTTTTTGATACTGCACGCTCGTTCCGTATCTCACAACTCTGATCTGATCCGAGGGTTGTTGTACATAAAGAGAGGCATCAGAGTATAACAAGTGATATCAGAGCCAATGCTAGATTAATTTGATTTGTGAGAAAGTCGGTAAAGCGTTAGGAAGCACAAGATCAAAATCGATGTCTATGATGTGGAGTCAAGTAGAGAAATTTAACGACGAGGAAATTTCAGCGTGTGGCAATGTATGATGAAGGATGTTCTCATCCAACAGGGGTTAATCGATGCTCTTTAAGGGAACAAACTGGAAAAGCTATCCGATGAAGATTGGAAGATGATAGAGCTAAAGGTTGTCAGTATAATCCGTTTGTCTCTTCGATGAGGTAAAGTACTCGGTGATAAGGAAAATTTACTGAAGAAATTATGAAGTAACTTAGAAGAATTGTATAAGACAATATCACTGACAAACCGGTGGGTGATAGGTTGCGCATGGAAGAAGGCGCATGGTTTGTTAATCATCTCAATATCTTCAACAAGCTTATCATACAACTGACTAGTGTTGATGAGGAAATTAAGGAGAATGCCAAAGTCGTCGTTTTGATGTCATCTCTACCACCATCATATGAGCAATTGGCGATAAATATACTTGTATATGGTAAGAATCCGATGATCTTAAAAGGTTCGAGATGGCTGTGAGACAGTGACAATCCATTGTGACCTCTAAGAATCCGATTGTCCTAAAAGGTTCGAGATGGCTATGAGACAGTGACAATCCATTGTACCCTTTTGAGATCGTGCTTAAGGAATTTGCGATCGGTTTCACCAAATCTCTCTTGTCGTGATTGTTTCGGAGTTGTTATTTCTGTTCTCTCTTAGATTCATCTACTTCGTTCTTGGTTCCATGCACGCTCGTGTCGTATCTTCCAGCCCTAATCCGATCTAGAGACTGCTGCGTATAAGAAGGGTACAAGAGTATAAACAACACTCATCCGCTCTAGTCTTTAAGCAGATTAGTACAAAGCACCACAAGCAAGCGCAGCACAAGAACGCATAAACCGTATGCGGTGCGTCGATTCCGCGCTCCAAGAACGAGCCCTTATCACACGAGAGACGAGCTAAAACAAACGAGGAGGAAATTGGGGGTGGGGGGCGACCTGGAGGGCGGCGCGCGAGGAGCGTGAGACAGGGAGCTTCTTGTCCTTGTCCTTGGCAGCGGCAGTCGTCTTCGCCGCGACCAGCCCCTTCCCTTCCTTTCCGGCCATCCACCTCGTTCCTGCAATGCACCTTGCAAAATCCAAAAAAAATCAAGAAACCACCGAAAATAACCACCAAAAAAATCGCGGAAATATTCACGATGAATCGCAGGAACCGGGGATTCGGGGCGGGGCATTGATTCTATTTGGGGCTTACGATTCACGAGCGGCGGCGGCAGGCTGGCAGTGGATTTGAGCGACGAAGTGGAAGGAGGAGAAACAAGGGCGGCGTTTCTTTTGTTCTTTCCCCTTATTTCTCGAGGGTTTAGAGAACGACGAGGTAATACGGCGGTCTGCGCATGGGCCACGTGGGTTTCAATCTCGCCCAATTCGGCCTAGCCCAAATATACAGAATAATATTAACCGTGATAGCGTCACGACCTGCCATCACGTCTAAATGTCTTGCAATCTTTGACGAGAGGAGTAAAAAAAGATGCTTAACATAACAGTTCAAGCAAAGTAACTTAACCTTACCTTATTTCATTGCTGTCATGAAGATGAACTGACAGCAGTTTACATATATATTGTTCTCTATAACATTAACATCCTCCTGTATCAAGCAGTTATTCTCGTTTACAACACAAAGCAGTGAAAATGCAGACTACTTAAGCTAGAGATATCAGGTATGTGAAGTCCAAACTGAATCAAGAAATGGTATAGATGGTGACAAGTGACAACAAATCGTGGCATCTGACGAAGCCAGTAGCATATCATGGTGCTGCCCTGGTGATGATGCAACGGTGAGTTTACTCCTTGCCATCTGCGGCGCGGAGGGAGCCGAGCTGAACTGGCGCTTGCGTCTGCACGACCTTAGATGATCCATAGACCGCCAAGTCGACGCCGTCGGCCTTCTCCTTCTCGAGCTGCTCCTTGATCCAGAAGTATGTGATCCTCAGCCCATCCTGCAGGCAGAAACCAATTTTTGATGAGTAATTCAGTACATGTGTGTGAATTGGGGGCTGAACAGATAGCTGCCTGAAATTTGGGAGAGTACCTTCAGCCTCATGGTTGGAGCCCAGCCAAGCTTCTCCTTGATGAGCGTGTTCTCGGAGTTACGCCCACGGACACCCTCTGGGCCGGGGATGTGGTGGATGGGCAGCTGCTTCTTGTCAAAGCTAAGGACTATCTCCGCCATCTCATTCATGCTCACCATTTCGTCACTTCCAATGTTTACAGGCTCACGGAAATCAGACTTTGTTAACCTGATGGCATTTGACAAAGTAATATTTTAGTTGACTATAAAAGTAACTTTAGACAAATTGTTCCTTCAAACAAAAGCCATTTCGGCATCAGTACGATCATTTCTTTTTCCCCTGAAAGGTCAACTTGCACTTACATCTGAGCAAAAGAGAATTCATCAGAACTTACAAAAGCTTTTATAGATAATGTATGCTAACTAGTGCAAAATAATGCCATGAAGGGAACATGACCTATTAGCTTACTATGATGATCTCATCTTTTTAGATTATATGATGTTCAAGCAGAGACAGGTGATGACAGAACTGACTTTTTGAGCTTTGGAAGATCCTTGAAGCAGATATATGGTGGCAAGGATAATCATGCAAAGCTCAAGAACAAAAGGCTAGATTTACCTTTCGTTTTTTTTTTATCTCAACTAGATAAGGTGCCCAGGCAATCTGTACACTAGTCTATGCAGCGACACAGAATTTGCAATACTGCGTTGTGAGTTTCCTAAAAACCAAATTGAATAAATGCACTACCTGTCTGTTGCCTGTTGGCCCTATGTACAGGGTACCGGCTCAGTTTGTCATACAAGACAAATTGTTTGTTGGGCCATCGCAATCAATTAACAAATTTAGGCAAAAAAAAGAATCTCAAACTGTAAAATCTGGTTCAACAAATCCATATTTTATCAACTTTAAAAGTCTCTGGAAAGCTCAGCATTAAAGACAATTAATGCTTCTGTTGGAACAGAGGATGTAAAGCTTCAAATATCATCTCAGCATAAACTCTCGACACTAGCAAGAGTAGATAGATGTAAAATTTATTTGATGTTAATCTAAGATATAGAAATACGGTATTAGATTGTACATAGCATAAGTAAGATGAGAAAATTTTTACCTGAGGACACCCTCGACACATTCATCAATAAATGTGAAGGATCTAGTCTGCAGACCATCTCCCCACATCTCAAAGCGGTCAGTGGAGGTTAGAGCCTTTCTGCAGAAAGCAGCAGGAGCCTTCTCCCTTCCACCTATATAGTCAATTAATTATAAAACCTCAATAGTTAGGAACACACTAAGAACAACACCAAAATATTACTATTTGCCAGATATTTAACTTACCTTTCCATGTTCCAAAGGGACCATAGATATTGTGAAAGCGACCAACCCTGCACTCAATGCCAAAGTCCTTTGTGTAGTGCTTGCATAGTTCCTCAGTAGCAAGTTTTTCCAAGCCATAGGCATCTTGAGGCTAAAGATTGCATCACTCAAATTAGTGCTATTTTATCATAATAACTAATTTGTCAATTCACACAGAAACATATATCAGTGTGAAAGTTTAGAAACCTCTGCAGGCCAAGCATCTGATTCCTTCAAGCTAACTACGGTGTCCAACTGCTTAAATTCAGGGTAGATGCAAGCACTCGAGGCATAAAAGAACCTGCAAGGAAAAATTGACCAAAATTATATCATAATTCTTCTCAGTAGTAATTTGGTAAGGTTTTTAAGGTTATTGCAGAATTCCTAAAATTTAATACCTAACTTTGTAGACGAACCCTGAAAGATCAAAAGGGGCACATATTTGAGATGACATTTGAAAGATTAATATGTTATCTACCATACGAAAGCACATGACCCCTAGATGGTTACCAAAAAAAATCCACTATCCCCCAAATGGCAAACATGCACACATACATGCAGGCACACTCCCTAGTCCTTAGTGTCATCAATTCATCACCCAGTGGAAAAGCTTGGTCAACTTATGCTTCTCCTATTCAATCAAGCCAATCCGAGCCCTTTATGTCAATGCATATAAATTTGCTACGTGGTTCACACACACACCGCATAGCGATACTTTCCCGCACTCTCTCTTAGCGTCATCAATTCATTGCCTAGCGGAAAGCCCCCAGAAAATACTTTCCCTATACAGGCCAATCCAAGCTCTTCACACCATCATATATGAATTTGTTACAGGGTGCACATGCCCATATAGCAATTGTAGTACTCTTTCATAATGATATGCGGAACATTAACTACTCCAAAGTTACAAATTCAACAAAATGCTTGTCAATATATCCTGTTCACAGATCAAAGCAAATAAGTAGACGTACTGCTGCCCAATACTTAGTATATGTGGTGACAGATTTACTATTGCAGACCTAAACAGACCTTAGCATCTTTTATAGCTTCCCTAGGTGAAAAAACTCGAGATACACATAGCCACCACCAGGTGGAGAATTACCTTTTAACGCCATTGATTCTAGCTGCTTCAAGCATGTTAAAGCTGATCATAGTATTGTTGTACATGATCACAGAGTGGTTGGACTGGATGAAGCCCATCCCTCCCATATCAGCTGCCAGGTTGAAAACATGGTCAACCCCGGTGGTCACCTTGAGGCAGTTGTCCATCACCCTCAGATCAACGAGGTGAAACTCATGGCAGAACATCTCCTCAGTCATGTGCTCATTCTTCTTCCAGTCAGAGGCAATAATGTAGTGCCCCTCGCTCTTCAGGCGCCTCGCAATGTGGGAGGCAATGAACCCACCAGCTCCCGTAATCGAGATCCGCAGCTTCTCAAATGGCCAGTACGGCTCCTTCTCCAGCTCGGTGTATGTGTACTCCTTGTTGAGCGCCATTCTGCACTAACACAAGGTCAAGCTTTAAGACGACAACTATAGATGATTATAACCTCTTGTAGCAAACAACAAATTAACTATAACAACCCAATGATCTAGCCATGGTACACAGTGCAACTTTGTAATCATGAACTTGATACAAAACCACACAGAATAATATATTTTGACCACATCTGTTCAAGAAAATAACACAGCAGTTACATAGTGATAGACTAAACAAAACTGTCTGTCATGCATCTTTGCAAGAGGAGAAAGAAAGCAACATCACACCATGAATGAACAAGCAATGGTAACAGGCCTATCATAGTCCATACTAACCCAATTAGCATATTGCACCAAGCTCAGAGCTCATTATTCCTTGCACAACATGGAGAATATATTTAACCAAAGCAAGAAACCATCATGTGCAGTTTCCCTTCTTCCAGGGATTGGATATCAAATGGACCCCCTGCTTCATTCCATCACTCCAAAAAGCATGACCCTTTATGGAACCATGAATCCATGATGTATTCCATCATGGTGGTACAAAGCAAAACTAACTAGGTGAATTCAGTAATTGCTAGCGATTGTTCGTCTTCGCTAAAATGCCGCGCGATTGGATCTCGTAGCATAAACCCCACAAACCTTGATTTGTCAAAGAAACAACGCATTTCCAAGAAAGGATATCCGCATAGGTTCTTGAAATGGGTAAAAATTCAAAGGCACAAACCCAAACTAAATCTTCCGATCACACAACATCTACCAAGAGTCCAAGAACCAAAGCACTAGAGATCCAACACAAATAGACAAAGAATCAAGAAACTGGAACCAATCCGCCCTACTTCTTGGACCATGAACATAACAAGAGATTAGCAAAGAACAGATTTTTACTGCAGTAATCGGGCCATTACCTATCAAATTGCAGAAAGGAGGCGTGGGATCGAGAAATTTGGGAGCGGAGGAAGATTCTTAGGTAGCCCACCGGATCTCTTCTCCTTCGTCTTCCTTATATAGAGGAGAGACTTTATCTCGCAGTGTAGTTTGGGGAGCTCATCTCTTTTGCGCAATGACCCCTGTAGGATTGGAATTTCTTCACAGGAGCCTGAGAAGGTTTGACTTGGATTATGAAGTTCTTCCTTTACCCACAATTTGTTGAATTCTTAGCTAAGATCCAGCATGTTTTTTCTCCAATTTCTTTGGTCTAACTAACAAAAAAAGTATGCTTTGAATTCATAAAATTACTAAACACGGTATTATTATGTGTTTGGATTCCAACTATTTGTACAACCAACCTATTATGTTGTCCTACTTACTATGCTACATTTCCAAAATGGGCAAATGAATGAATCCTGACACGTGCTTGTATTATATTAGAGTTTTTGATATAAATGGTACCGTTGGAGATGCTTTTGATATATAAAAAAACGACACAACGGACGTATCGGTAGTCGACACATATGCTTTTCCGTGCTACTTCCGCCCGGCATTATCCTTGTCCGATCGCCATCGCTCCGACTCGTTTTGCGCCACTGCATGTCCCTGCCCGTTCGCCTGTGGTCCGGACAAGGCTGTTTGCTCGCCTGTAGCCAGGACAACCTTGTCCGCTCCCCCTTGGTCGGCATCCTCGTTGGACTCCAACCCGAGAGGTTGGTCCGGTAGATACCAGTGGCAGTCAATGCGGGCCAACCACCACAGTTTCGCCTCCTCATTTTGTACAAAATTATGTGTAACTCTTCTCTCATCGACTTCCTCCAAAACAACATATTTCGTACTACTATCTTCAAGCTCCACTGCGGTTGCCTGCTTCCCAAGGCACCAATATCATCAAGGTTTTCTGACACCTTCGTACGAAATTCACGTACACCATCGGCTTCACGCATATTGCCGCCTCGGGTTGGGAAGCAATGTACTTGTACTGGCCCTATGAAACGCTTCTGTTCATATTGACTAGTTCCCATACGCCCTGTCCTCCCCTACTTGTGTAGGAAATCGCCTTGATAACAAGTTTCTTCGTCGTTGGTTCCGTGTCGAACTCCCTTTGGATGTAGCTCATAAGCTCATCAATATTCATCCCATCGAGTGTAGGATCAAGGATAACCGACTAGAGGGGGGTGAATAGGAGGTTTCTAAATTTTCTTAATCAAATTACCGAAATTAGCAAGATACTCTAATCAAAGATATTTAACACAATCTATGAGCTACAAAATAAGTGCAATAAGTAAAGACAAGAATTAACCGCACAAGGATAAGGGGGTTTTTTCCGTGGTATCGAAGATTTGTCGATCTTCACTAGTCCACGTTGAGGAAGCTTGACCACTCAAGCCGGCTCCACAAATTAAGCCTACCTCGATCACTTGGTTGTTCTTCCTCCTCTCCTGAGTTGGTGAACACCGACCAATCACAAACAAGAATCGGGTCTCTTCACAAGCTTCTTTGAAGAGATCACCGAGCGACTTTTCTAAGTCGCCTAGGTGCCGACAAGCACCAAGAGAATAGAACTTGAACTTCACTTGACGACAATCAAGAGCCAATGGATCAACTAAGAATGCAATGCTCTTGTTCTTGCTCACTACCTCACAAATGTGTGCAAAGAGAGTAAATGAGATGAGAGGAGTGCTCAAGGCTCAAATGAATTGAATGAATGCTCAACAACACGCCCTGAGGTGGGGTGTATTTATACCCCCACAACCAAATATGACCGTTATGCGTAAAATCAGCAAATCTCGTGAAATCGGAACTTCACAGCATAAAGTGCGAACTTCCGCTTTCACTCGAGCGCATCAGAACTTGTCATTACAATGAGCATTAAATGCTCAACTAGCCGTTGATTTATGTGCGAACTTCCGCCAACAAGATTTCGGTTCTTAGATTAATCGGAAGATCCGCTTTTACACAATGAACTTCCGACTCGCTAAAACGCTAAGTCCCTAAAAGGGTGCTCGAAAAATCAACCGCACATTTTTGAGCAACCGATTAATCGAACTTCCGCTCATATCATTGCGGAACTTCCGCTTGAGAAATCGGCTAAGTCCTAAAACGGATGCTCTCGAAAATCAAGCCGCACATTTTGAGCAACCGATTAATCGGAACTTCCGCTGTTTCATTGCGAACTTCGCGCTTGAGAAATCGCTAAGTCCGAAAATGGATGCTCTCGAAAATCAAGCCGCATCTTTTGGAGCAATGCATAGCGGAAGTTCCGCATTCACATGCCTAACTTCCGATTGTGTTCTCGAGAAAAGAATTTTCTTTTAAACCAAACCAAAAGAACATGCATGATCCTAAGTTGATCCAAAGGCATAATGAGATGCTTTCAAGCTACTAGACAAGCTCCCCCTTAATAGTACGACATTTATCCTATAATCCGGTCTTCCTCCATACTCCAAAGACCGGTAAAATTCAAAGGGGTCCTAGTCTATTTGTACCTTGTCTTTAAGATCAACTCCATCTTCTCAACAATTTTTGACATGCAGCTCCTTGGTTTCACTTTGTCATTTGGGACTATGCCTTGTAATCACTTCAACAAACATGTTAGTCTCATATTCACATAATGTCATTAATTACCAAAATACAATTTTTAGGGGCCTAGATGCTTTCATCGAGCCCCTCCGCCTGGACCACCTTGTACTGGCATCTTGACAGGTCCAACCCATCGGGGTCGCCCTGTACAGGACCGTCACCATAAAATACTACCAAGTCTTGTATGTTTGAAATTACCTAAACAGTGTATGCAATATAACAAACAAGGTGTGTAATGCACTAATTAATTAACTGTACACAACTATTTACAATGGATTATTTCTTCAATTGCCATTAATTAAATAGGACTAAAAAAATATACTAATTAATTATGAGTTTTAAATTTGCCACTAATTACTCATGACACACAATTACGACATATTGCATACAAGTAAGAAATTCAACACGAGTAAGTAAATATGAATAATTAATTAATTAATTAGCAATAATTTAATTACTTTTCAATAAATTACTTACGAGTAATTCATCGCATCTAAGTAATTCCCACTGAATTAATTACGATTAATTATTTACCACTAATTAAGTACGAGTCATTACTTACCAACAAATAAATTATGATAACGTAAATTTGACGTCTTATTTTGCACTAATGAACTATACTAAATTAAATTACAAAATATAAATGACGACTAATTAATTAATTAACACTTCATTTACACTAATTAATTATGATTACTTAATTACATAAAAGTAATTTGTATGCATCCATTGTCCAATGAATCCCAAAGGTTACATAAAAGTATGAAACCACCCAGATCGGATTGGATCCTCTTCATTAAGTATTCAATACAGATGATCTACAGTGACATGACATTATGAGTGATCTCCACCAGTTGATCGAAAATCGAAGGTTCAGATCAATCGCTACAGTATTTTTACTACGATGTTTTTTCGCTACCATGCATATTTCACTCTTGCTACGATGATTTTTTACCGTTTTGCTGTAGAGTATTGTTCATATCCTCACAAAAAACTGTTCACAAAGTGAAATCTCTACAGTAATACAGATGATTCGAATCCCCCGGATCGTCTCCCACCCCACTATTTGAAGAAGAAAGGCATATTCATGTGATAACACTAATTTTTTTTAGTGATAACGCGAATCTAACAAGGGTTTCTTGTACAATATTTGCATACCATTTATATTTATTCAAAAAAGGAGAATTCTGGGATTATATTAGATGGATGCTAATCCTTTGAGAAAAATTCACTCAAACCGAAATGTACTCAAGGGAGCAGTTCATTTTGCATTTCTACGACAAGTCGAAACCAAGCTTCAACGCTGCATGTGCAATGTCGATCTATCGAATCGATTGATATATATATATATATATATATATATACTCTGGATAGTTTTTGCACTAGATCGAGTGCATCAACACGTTGACCAATTTAATTATATTGATCAACAGCAGATGCATTGGGTTTACAGTTTATGGGGGGTAGTACTAGCGAGTAGCACTGTTGCTAGTACAAGTTAATTTCCAGTAATTAACTTGTCTTCGCAGTAAGCAAAAGTGGTCTGGGACTTGATGCGGTAGTTGACGGTAGTTGACTTTTCGCTTGGCTCATTACAGGCCCTGTTTGATTTTTCTCTTTTAACTTTCAAGTTTGTGTGTATATATTCAACATTTTTTTCCCTCTTTTACCTTTATTTATTCTATTTTTAAGCATTTATACATAGCCACCACCCAGACAAACTATCGTGCATCTCTTACCTTTCTATAGCACTTAATGGAAGGGTATAGTTGTTCTCTTCGATGACATTTTCAATCTGAAAAGCTTACTTAGTCTTCAATCTCACTCAAAATGGATTAACTATTTTCTCTAACTTAGATGAATTAACTCTTTAATTAATGGGCACAACTAGCGCCTAGATCTACGATGAGAAACTTACTTAATCTTCGATTCTAGCAGCAGGCTTCGGCGGCGATGTCCGCTACCCTTGAGCTACTAGAGGGGCGAGGAGGGGGAAGTGAGGTGGGGATCGAGAGATCAAAGAAGGTTTGATGTTCTAATGGCCTAATGGATGAGAGAGATGGATGCGTGGATGAGGAGTAACGGGTGCGAGGTCCTTGAAAAAGGGAATATAAATAATAGATAAGAAGTGGAAGGCATAGCAAGCGTCCGTCTTCTTTAATTGCTTCAGATGTACGCGTCCTATCTAAATCAATAAAAAGGGTTTACCCCCACACAGCAAAACGAATCGCCCCATCCTGTTACCAAAAAAAAAAACACACGCTCGGCCTATTGTTCCTCCCCAACCGCTCTATCGTGTGATTTGTGTCTCATCCCCTACACTTCACCCACGATCATTTCATCATCACGCAATGTAAGAGCTCCACACTTTTTTGTCTCTCGCAGTCGTGGTTCCCTCCCTCTTCTCCTCCTTCTTGACCGAAAGAAGCTCAAATCCTCAGGAGAGCAACCCACAAGCCCTTGGGTGCGCCGCGGTAATGGGGAGCTTGCGAGGTGGGTGGCGGATTGAGCTCCAAGACTAGTGGGTTTGGTGCGGAATCAAGCGGTTTCAGGGTTCTTGATTAATCTCTTGCACTCGTGTCATGGAGTTGGCGGCGAGGACGGCGGCGAGGTTGGGTTGTCCGCGTTGGACGTCACATTCGCGTTCCCGTAGGCCACGCCAACGTCCCTCTTCCCGCGCGCTAGTGAGATCTCTCGCTCACTTTGTTTATTTTTTTCGTTTAAAGGTAGAATTTTATTTACATTTAATTACAGGTGTTGTAGCTGTATAATCATTCTGGTAACGAACATGCTCTCATAATCATGATGGTTGTCCTTGGGGTATTTTTTCACAAAAGAGTACATATTTTCTGGTAACGAACGCCTCAGTCATTCAACTCTGGAGGACATCATTTGCTTCTCCGTTGTATCGTGAGTCCCAAGGAATAGTATTTGGTTGCTTGCTCTGCTTCAATCGCCAAGGTAGAGGTTTCAGTTGAGATTTTGTGTGGATGTATATATTTCTATTTGGATTGCTTCATATGAAATATTTTACTGTGACAATGGGTTTCGCTAAAAAAAAGAAAAGAAAAGAAGGGATTCTAATACATAGACGGATGCCGATTCTCAGGCCCATATGCATGCAGAGAGCAGTATGCTCCATCTTGTTCTATAACATGCATGCAAATTAGTTTTGATGCCTACTTTTTACTGTGTTGTATATAATGTTTGTGGGTTAAAGATTCGTCGGTCAAATTTTTCCATACATGCAGAGAGCAGATTGCTCTAACATGGTTTCATACGAGTTCACTTTAATAATTTGACTGAAATGTTTGGAACTTTTCTTCATAAGTGTCCCCCCCCCCCCCTATTTCAGGTTGCTTGATTGCTCCATGTTGACATACCACGAAGCTGCAGATATCTAGGTTAAATTACCTACTATGATCAAAGTGGTTAATATTTAATAGATATATAATTATATTATAATATATAGATGTCAAACAAGTAAAATTGTCTATTCACTGACTCAAACGTCGCAGCGTAGTTTCATATTATATTTTTTTCTCTTTTGGTTTTATGTTAGGCGCGTGTTTTGACCGAAGGAGCTTACAACCTTCTACACGCCTTGGCGAGCGGCTAGAGCAGTGCATTAATGTCTGTATCAGTAAGGATTCACTGAGTAAGTACATACTATAGCGTTTATATTACATTCCAAATTATAGTGTTTTTTGTTGCCGAAACATGTGACTCCATGTGTTAGAAATCGAGTTAAATAACAAAGTAAATTAAAAATAAGGAGACATCGATTTTTACATGAAAAACTCTTTTAAGAAAAAAATCACAGAAGCACGACGGCGACCTTCACTATATCAGAAAAAATATTTACAAAATGCATAGATTTTCATGAGTCATCTACTCTTCTCATGCGGCTTACAAGGGATATATATAGTGGTATAAAACTAACTCGAGTCGAAGATGAAAACAAATCCAAAATCGACGCTTCGCGTCTCCAAATCATTATCTTTTTAGAATTCAGATCATATATCAACATCATCGTGGACGCCAAAAGTAGCGGGAGCAATAACTAAAGCAACAAAACAATACGTGCAAATAGCAAAAAAGAAAAAGAAAGAAAGATATTAGGATAGTACTCCACAAAGGTACACTGGACGCAATGGACTCAAATGGCTGACTATGAATCATGAGACACGCATGCAACACTAACTTGGTGAAAAATGGGAGATTTAATAAGGATCTCCCGTTAACATACTGTGTAACCTGGGCAATTTGGTGAATAGAGCAAAATCCGGCATGAAAGCTAAATACGAACAAAAAAAGACAACAGTTTCAGAACGCCCCACGGAGGGATTGCTTCTTCAGCCCTTGAACCAATGGACTGTTGAGCCTAAGTTGTACATGCAACTTGTGTAAGCAAGCATTTTGTGAGTTTGATGTACTGAAGGGTTTGTTTATTATCTTCAAACCACACAGTGCCAGATTTCCTAGGTAAACCCAAACGAAAAAAAGATATAGCTGTCATGCATCACCATTCACCAGCATAAACAAAAGAAATCCATGATGAGGAAAGGGTACTGAAAGAATTGATTGTTAGGCCAGAAAGATTAGCTTGGTAGCGTCCTGCAGGAAGATATCACAAAAAAAAGTGTAAATTACTACAATGAATGATCATTTAAGATAAAGAAGGATCAAAAGCTGCTAATTAACCAAACGGCAATTTTTCGAGCAAAGTAATAGAGTTAATTTCTTGTTTGGGAAATCTTCGAAATCATTGGTGCATCTAATAAATATGTAGGCATGTAAGAAGAGCAATTATTGATTTGGGTAATAAGATTGAAGTTCTGGTAAGATAAAAAATACATAGCGCACACCCTTGCTACAAAATTTCAGATAATTGTCACAGCCATCTAACAGGTTTTGGCAAAACAAACGTAAAGCACAGCAACAGGTTTTCATTTTTCTGAAAGACAGTTATAGGATTTTTAGCACATGGTCGTGCTAATGGTGCTAATTGATGCAGGACAGGGCATTCTGGACCTTATTCATAATTTCAGATTTAACAATAACTCAAACATGTGACTGTATAAAAAAGTAACTTATATACGCAAAAATACTTGGCGATAGAATTTGCTAGGAACTCTAAGCTGTTCTGAAAAGGAAATAATAGCAGAGCCCAAGCAGACTATTGATATTCCTTTTGCTTGCGTAGACAAATGGATTAACAAATGTGACAACAATAGTGGCTTGCAGCGAAATTTGCACAAGTAATCATGGGACCAAATCAGAATGGTAAGATATTTTTGTCATGAAAACTACATTTTTTCCAAGAGTCAATTGCAATATAAGATTAAATGACCCGAATTCTGAGCACACCAAGAGAACCCTAAATTCACAAGTACTTATGTAGTCTAACTAATCCCTAACTTGATCGATCATTTCTTACTAGTCAAAATCAAACCAAAATAAATGATACCAAAAAAGAACTATGCTACTAACCTACAAGGTCATAACCAGCACAGAAAGGCAAAAACATACTACTGTGAAGTTTTGATCTAACAATCACAAAGGGGCAGACTAAAGAAAATGCAGACACAAAATTGTGTTAAGTCTTAAAATTAACAAAAGTACACCTGAACCAGCTGCACATCAAACAAGAGAACAGAACATGATTCTAGGCAAAATGAACGTGCCATGCGAAAAGAAAGTACAAAAAAATCTAGCAAGGGAGATAGAGACGAAATCAGAGGGGGAAATTCATAAACAGTGAGGAGGCATACGAAACTAAGAGATGCCTATATTCATAGCGCCCACGCCCTTGCTACAAAATGTAATACAATTGTCATATTAATCTAGTAGGTTTTGTTGAAACAAAATGGAAAGGACAAGCAACAGGTTTTCATTTTTGTGAAAGAAATCTTTAGGATTTTTAACACCTGGTTGTGATAAATATACTTTTAATTATGATGATCCATGAGCAGCAGGAACAATGGTGCTAATTGATGTACTCAGGTAAGACAAGGCATTTTTTACCCTGTTCATAGTTTCAGATGCAACAGTAATTCAGAAATGTGGCTAAAAAAATGTAGCTTATATACGCAGCAATTCAATAGTAATTGTATGACAATGCAACACATGTTTCAATTGGCGAGAATCTTTGTAAATGGTGAACATGAGAAAAGTATTTGTATTAAAAAAGAGGCTATATTTGACCATGAAGGCTGACTGAGTGCTAATCAGCACTCTTTAAGCCGTAATGCAGTTCTTCTCAGAATATTTCTAAAAAATAAAAAGATGTTTGCCAGGCTCTAAAAAATAGCCCATAGAAACGATATTTAGCCCTCCCCTTTGAACACTACAACCAGAAAGTTGTACCCAAAAATATCAAATCTAGTATATATAACTATCCATGCCAAATTCATATATGCAGCACATGTTCTACACTGCGTTTTTTTTACTTCTTCACAACCCAAATTAGACTGACCTCACTTGATCTCTCCTTCCCGCTCTTCATCACCGTCGTTGCCTCTAGTCTGCCCCAGACTTGCTTTTCCTCCTTCCTTCCTGCTCTCAACCGCTCCACGGCCCGCGCTCTCTGCCCTTTCTGCTCTCACCCAACGCCAATGCCGTTCGGTTCTGCACGGCCTCGCCCCATCCAAAATCCAAGGTCAAATACAACTCCACACAAGAAATGCAATGAAGACAGCACAAGAACAAGAGAACAAATAAGCACCAACCCACAACAAAACCCACAAAAGCAGTGCACGCGCAGCTACAACACTGCTCCCTGCCGTGAGCACGTACGGCGGATTTGGTCAGGATCCAAGCGGGTCTGGCCACCACCATCCATCTTCAACAGCCCATGTAAGCGCGGGCGAGCGACGCCTTATCTACTGGTAAGGTCGACCGGCGCTGTGGCAGAGCAGTCGTCTCCGTGGCGGCGCGAGGAGGAGGAGGAGGCGGCGGGGGCAGGCGGCGTCTTGTTTGGGGATTTCGGCGGAATCCATGGGAGGGAGTGGAGCAGCGGCGGGGAAAGGAAAAGAGGAAGAGGCCAGCTCAGAATTCACTCATATTACTTTTGTTACATGCTACCGAATGTTGTATGAAACAAGAAAAGTTCTGATTTCTGCTGTATTAACGGTTTGGATAGTAAAATTTGCTATTTACTTACTCGAGCCTTGTGGCATAATTTCAGATTATATTTTTCTCTTTTGATATCATATTAGATGTCATAGCTATTCGCGAATTCACTCATCATGCTTTTGTTACATGCTACCGAATGTTGCATGGATTATGTGTTCTTCTAAGTGAGAGTTGTGTTATTGATGTTCACAGCACTCTGCAGCATGAAGTTGGCATGGCCTGTTGAGGTGGTGCTTTAGTTCTACAAGTGGTATGGAATTGGTTTTTATTGCATTGTGTATTTTCATTTTTCTTTTGTTTATCTTTAGCCTATAATTTATACATTCTTCGGTAATATGTAGAGTATGCGAGATAAGAAGGTGGATACACATGTGAGCAATTGAATAAAAAGTTTCTTGGCAAAGCATATAAACTAATTAGATACATGGATATGATGATAGGACTCTTAATTTGGTAGTCCCCATCACCTCACACAACTTGCAGGCGTAAGTTCAGTTTTTACCCATGTACCAAGAACTAAAAAAAATATTTTTTTTCCTATAACAATGTAGTGTATGTTCATAATAATTCAATTCATGCTTGTACGACTCAAGTGTGTGTTATGTCAAATGATAATGCCCAATGTTTATCTATAATTCAACTGAAATTAAATAATTCTAGATTTTTGGTGGTATATTCAGGTGCACCAACCAATGGTGTGCCTCCCTCTCCCTCCACTATTACCTGGGTCGTCGGAAAGGATATTACCATCCAATGGTAGGGTGATTTGCGAATATTCGTGAAATAGGGTAGCAAATTTTAGAGGTGGGGAAGATTTTTTGCCGAGTTTTACTACAACTTTTCCTATGGATTTCTTCGTCTAAAATTGAATCCTGCGGACCTTTAAAAATTAATTGTGGCAAAATGTGCTATAAACCAATCATGATGCCGATGAGTCTAATAACTGACTATGAGTCACTGTAACAACTGATGAATGAAAAAGTACCAAGTGGGACCCTCGCATCATCACCCCTAAGAAACCATCTTTGCCACCCTTGGTCAAGGGAGGAGAGGAGGCGGTAGTATCTTGGAGGAGAAGCGGCGGTGCCGAGGAAGGGAGGGGAGGGGAGGTGGTGGCATGGTAAGGCGGCATCGGGGACGGGAGAATGCACCGGGAGAGAAGGGAGGAGAGGAGGCGATGACTGCGCATGAGGAAGAAGCAGAGACTAAGGTGCCCTTCCCTCGCTACGCCACTGTCTCGAGTTCACCGCATTGTGTCCTCTTCATCCTAATCCTCTCATGCGTTGCCGCCTCCTAACTCCGCGCTAGCCGAGCAAGCATCGTCTCCTCCTCGCTTACCACCGCGATGCCGCCACCGCTCTTTCCCTGACCTCCCACCTCCTCGCTGTGATGTGCATAGCAAAAGGCTGCAGAGCCCAATGGCCGTGGAAACTGAGTTGCATCTTGGGTTAAGGGTGGAAGAAGGCGACCGTCAACGTATAGTCCTCTTCCTTGCTGGTCGGCAATGACTGAAAATGGGCAACGCATCGAGGAGGGAAATCGGTGTCAACTTCAAGTTTCAAAGGTAAACAATCAATTAGCTCAAAATTTTAATTTTTGGGTAATAGTAGTAGTAGGTGATACAATAGGCAAGTTAGTATATCTGTTTATATATATGTGAAAGAAAATTGATATTTATTATATGATTTAAAATCATATCTGCTAATATATATCACTCTCTTTTAGGATCCTTATTACAACGCAGACACCCTACTAGTCATTAATTATACAAGGGGAGATAAAGGAAAAGGAAACATGTCGAGGAAGCAAGAGAATAAAACCGACACAAAGGGTGGCTGGCCCAACCGTTCATCTGACTGGGTTGGGCTTCATTTCTTTTATTAGCCCAATTCGAAAACCACAAACAGGCATGATACCAAATATAGTGCAGATAAAACAGGAGTATCAAATAATGTCCCAGTAGGTCTAGGCATGTTATTAGTCTATATTTGTACAATTTGCAAATGCTTATTGGGAGCCGAAATTAACCCCGGCCCAATTGAAAGTTCCAAATCAAGTCAGCCAACTCAAACCATCAAACTTGAATGTTCACAACTCTCTCTCTCTACACCACAATGACTTAACATACATTAATTGGATCTCTCTTTCATTTCGACTTTCGAGAGGGTTAAAAAAAACTAACGACGACCTTGTGCTCGACTACGAGTCTCACTCTCACGACGCCGTCGCGACGGTCTCCACCTTGGGCACGTCGACGGGGAACCGGTGGATCTCCTCCACCCACGGGTTGCCGGCCTTCTCCTTGGCTGGGTCGATGCTCCGCAGCGCGCGCCACACCGCGCTGTTGCACTTGAACCCGGACCCGAACGCGATCTGCCACGCGCGGTCGCCGCGCCGGACGCGGCCCTTCGCCTCCGTGTACGCCAGCTCGTACCACAGCGAGCTGCTCGACGTGTTCCCCCACCGGTACAGCGTCATCCTCGACGGCTCCATGTGCCGGTCGCTCAGCTCCAGGTTCTTCTCGATCGTGTCCAGCACCGCCCTGCCCCCCGCGTGGATGCAGAAGTGCTCGAACGCCATCTTGAAGTCCGGGATGTAGGGTTTCATCTTGAGGCCGAAGATCTTCTTGCCGATGAGGGACATAAGGAAGAGGATCTGCTCGGACATGGGGAGGACGATCGGGCCGAGGGTGGTGATGTTGGTCTTGAGGGCCTCGCCGGCGACGGCCATGAGGTCCTTGGAGAGGGCGACGCCGACGCGGCCCGTCTCGTCCTCCTCCTGGAAAACGCAGCTGTAGGCGCGGTCGTCGGCGCCGTGGTGGGTGCGGACGGTGTGCACGAGCTGGTACTTTGCGCGGCGGCGGTCCGCGCGGCGGTTCGTGAGGAGGATGGCGGCGCCGCCCATGCGGAAGAGGCAGTTGGACATGAGCATGGAGCGGTTGTTTCCCCAGTACCAGTTGAGCGTGATGTTCTCCATGCTCACCACCAGCGCGTACGAGTTCCCGTGCACCTGCATGCATGGTAAAGCCGCCATCAGAAACCAACCACGAGCACCTACACGAACAGCTATCTTCAACAACCTGTAAATTATTACTCCTACTCGTAACATCATAAACTTTTAATGCACTAGCCATTTTATAAGGTGAGCTTTCTGTCAGCTAGCTGTCCTCATCAATGGCTAGCAAGGACACTAGTTGTAGAGTCTGTCGCTCATCTGGCGTCTTTTCCAAACCATTTAGCAAATGTAGCCCTCGTGTGTTCGAAATAGAAAAATAGCATCACGCTAGGTTAAACAGGCGTCACGTAATCTCCTACCACACACTTGGACCGCTGCACGTCGCCTATCGCGGTCCTCGTCCGCTGGGCCATCTCCTACTGTGCTCCCGGTCCGCAGCAGGCTCCCACTATGCGCCAAGCACTTGGTCCACTCAGCCTGACCTCTTGTCGCAAACCAATCCGTTGCAGGTGCTCATTTAACCCGGCCCGACTGTCGTCTCTTTCACAGTCTAGGAGTGCGGTAGGGACATGTCTAGCCTATTTTTGTCATTTTTGAAAAGCGCAAGGGCTATATTTGCTAAATCGTTTAAAAAGATGTCAAATGAGGAGGAAAAAAATATATCTATGTAGATGTATGTCACAGCAAACCACCCTGTGCTAGCTTGCAGGTGATTTTATGCAGCAACCTCCTCGCTGCATTGATTGGGACAAGCGACTGGCCGCCATTAAGGTTAAGGGAGAAAGGGTCGGATGCAGGAGGACTGGAGGAGGAAGAAGTGTTGAATAACTAACTGGTGATCATCTGGTTGCACACGTCGACGGCCATCTAGTAGATACTCCTACTAGCAAGGCATTCAAGATGGAGAGATGATGATCAGTGGGGTACGAGTGCAGATTGGGTGTTGATGGGATGTAGCGGCTAGCCAATTAAATGTGCGGGTCCAATTAATAGTACATATGATCGATATCAATCAGGGTAATCTGAGCCGATCGGTTTGGCCTCTTTGGAGCACATAAATTTTATATAATCTCCGGTCTAATTTGGATGATGTTTCAATAACAGAAATTTTATAAATACATTCTACTAATAAGTATATAGTGGTAATATAAATCAAATCTGATCATTAATTTGTTAAGAACATAATAGACTTTTTTATATATTTATATTTTTCATGAGGCTATTGTGGACTTTTATAAATTAGAGTTAAAAATATTACTCTTGTGCCGTGTAATCCCCACATGAACAATTACAATTATACCATCTTGTGATTATACTACTTATACTACCGTGTGTAGTATAACTAAATCATAACTAATCTGAATCATTGGATCTTAAAGAATTGACGGTCCGTATTAAATTTAGTATACCGTAAAATAGTTCTTTAACAAAGTAGTTTGATTTTGCAGATACTAACCATTTCAGTTATATGGGTAACTTTTCCCTTTAAATAGCCTTGCTAATTGTTGTTATAGTAGGTTAAAAGATGGATAATACAAAAGAAAAGTCAAAATCAGAGAGGACTTTAACGTGATTTCGGAAAGTAAAGTGTTTTTTTCCCTGAAAAAAGGCTGCCGTGGAGCTCCCGGCGAATCCTTCAGGCTATTAGAAAAAGAAATAGAAGTTACATCTACCTACCAACTTACTCCTAATATGACAGGATATCTCCATCCCACGCACATGTAGTAATCCAATACGCATAGTAGCTATGCAATTCTTCTTACATGTCATTAAATAACTTTGTTTGTTATATATCATTAAATAACTTTGTTTGTTACTTGTATAGCACTGGTGTCTCATTGATATATATGTTCAAAATTTACATATGAGTATCACAATTAGTAACATATAAAGAATTATGTAGTTTGTCAGTGGCATGAAAGAAATTAATCCATATTTTAATTACTTCTCTTGCCTTATCGTCACAAGCTCAGGATTGATGATCATTGGAATTAAGTTACCAAGGGATTGACCAAAGTTTCGTACTAAGTACCATCTCATAGTGATTACTACGTTGAAGCTAGCCATGCAAAGTCAAACCAAGTCAAAGTTTCCTCTACTTTTCAACATCCCACTACACTCGATCGATCTGGACCGTCCATTTCCGAATCATCGGCTGACCTCGGAGCACACGGCCACCGATCCGCGGGCGCTGAACCACCACAACCCACCCAAATCGATCTCAATTTGATCAAAACTGAACACGGAATTAATACTCGGAGTATTAATCACTGTACTTATCGCGTTTAATCTTAGCTATTACTAATTACCGATGCCAATTAAGGTTAATCGATGAATTACCTGGAGCAGTTGCTTGGCGAGGTCGATGGAGATGAGGCCGGCGCTGCAGCCCATGCCGCCGAGGTTGTAGCTGGCGACGTTGCCGCGGAGCTTGTAGTGGTTGACGATCATGGCGGAGAGCGACGGCGTCGGGTTGAAGAGGCTACAGTTGACGATGACGACGCCGATGTCCCTGGCGCGGACGCCCGTCTTGGCGAGCAGGCTGTCGATGGCGCCGAACATGACCGCCTCCGCCTCGCGCCTCGCCTCCGCCATGCACGGGTTCGGCGGCGAGTTGAGCACGGCGGCCGGGAAGTAGGTCCCCTGGCCCAGCCCCGATCGCTCCAGGATCTTGCGCTGGAAGGCCAGGTTGTCATCGGTGAACACCCCCGCCTCTGCCGACTGCCGCATGAAGGTCTCCCGGGTGACCACGTGCTCGGGCGGCGGCTTGTAACATGCGAAGTCGAGCAGGTAGACGGCCCGCGGCCGCCGCATGAGGTAGACGGTCGCGAGCACCGCGGCCGCGGCCAGGAGGGAGACCGCGAGCGGGAGGTTGGCCAGGAGGTAGTCGTAGCCGGCCGCGAGGTCGGCGGAGGCGACCCGGACGGGCGCAGGGCCACGGCCGCGGCGAACGGGGCGAGGAGGATGTACAGCGCGTTGGACACGGCCAGGTGGTAGCCCAGCTTGAGGTACCCGGGGTGGTGGAGACCGTTACTCCCTCCACCTCCGCCGGTGCCGGTGCTGGTGGTTTCTTGGCCGCTCATGGTGGCGTGCGGAGATCTAGGACTGCGTGGCCGGCCGGCGATCGATTGTGGAGAGTGCGTGTGCCGGGGCGGGGAGGGAAAGGGTGAAGGGATATATAGGGGTGGGCCGGTGAGGAGGGAGGGGTGGGTGCAACCACCGGAGCGACCATTAAGACGGAGGAGGAGAGGGAGTTGGGAGGGGACGAAGGGTCCAGTTCGATACAGTTAATGTGAGGCGCGCGCGGGCGCGGCTAGTTGGCTGCCGCGGCACGGGTTGCAGGGGCAGGGCCGCGTGACCGAGGCCCCCCCCCACCCCCACCCCCACCCCCACCCCTCGTTTATTATATTATTAAAATAAAATAACAAATATAGCCTCTCACATCTAAAATAATAGAATTAGCGTTGTAGTAGACTAAACAGATGATCCGTATCTTCTACTACGATCTTAGTCCGCGAAAACCACCTGCCACACTTCCAGTCCACAGTTATCGAACTAGGAGCACAGTAGGTATCTATTATGGTGCTATTTTTGCATTTATCGTACGAGCGAGGGCTGTTTTGCTATTACAAATAAAAAACACTAATTTAACCAAAGACTCTGTGCGGTGCGGCCGTGGCGTACGTTATTACTTATAATCAGAATATGCTTATATATGCACGGCACACTAGGAGGTTGTTTATAATCGACGAGGATCTAATAATCCTCATTTTATCTTTTATCTATAATTCTTATTATGGGTAAATATGATGTCACATAGTCCCCAAAAGTACTCCTTATATTGATAAGGGGGAGCCCTACTAAGTGATTGTAAGAACTTCTACAATCACCCCCATAGTCGTAAGTCTTACTACGACTATGTCATGGTCGTAAGTCCTTCTACGACCACTACCTGGTCGTAAGTCTTTCTACGACCACTATCTAGTCGTAAGTCTTACTACGATTATGTCATGGTCGTAAGTCCTTCTACGACCACTACCTGGTCGTAAGTCTTTCTACGACCACTACCTAGTCGTAAGTCCTTTTACGACCATTACCCAGTCGTAAGTGATACTACGACCAAATAAACCACGACCACCTTATAATCAAATCTACAAGCGAGTGGGTCCAATTGATTAAGGAATCCGAACGGTCCGCACGCACTATTATTCTGCGTAGTAATAGCGCTTAAATACCCCATTACCTCTGAATGATAACTGTCAGACGGCGTGAAGAAGCCAATGCGCTGGTAATTACTGCCATCATGCGTCCATTACTGACTTAATTAAGGCGCCTCTTCCGCAGGACAAAACGGCTACTTCTTCACGACTATATAAAGCCATCAATCAGAGGGTGAAAGGGAGGACGAAACAGAGCGAGTGAAGGGGAAACACAAGTACTGTTCTCTGTAATAGTCTTAGTTTCTTGCTTGATCATCGAGAATACAGTCAATACCATACACACACAGGAGTAGGGTTGTTATTCTCCCCGGAGAAGGTCTGAACCTGTCTAAACATCCCGTGTCAACCACTCTGCGTGATTTCATCTCTAGAAGACCCCCCGAATCAAATAATCTTTACGTAAGATCGGTTCTAATACACCGACAATAATCATGCTTATTCTACGTAGATTAATGATTTATTAATTTTATACAATGACTAGTACCATCAACTACATGTTTAATTTTTTTTTTCCCTATCAAAGCATGTTCGGAATTTAGGAATTTCTTTATTGGTTTATTTATGAGAATTTTACCGGAAACTATTCGTATGCGAATGGTGCCTAAAGGAGATCTCCACTGCACACACACACATATATAAAAGAGAATGAATGACCCATGCAATTCTGGCACTGCCACTGCTTATCTGGATAAGCGTAGCTAGTCAACCTAGAAGTCTCTGGATAAATCGATCGTGCTCACCTCCAGCGTTATCCTCTTCTCCCGGAGAAGGAGCAGCGATACTAGGCACATGCATGGGCTGACGTGCCTCGAAATCACTTGCCGACGCGCGTGCGTTCTCCACGGAGACCAGGTACGTACGTACGTACGTCATATGCAGTTGAGCCGAAGCGAGCAAAACCCAAACGACCAAATCACCGCCGCTCGTCGGTCCAGGCCGCACAAGCAAGAGCCATCTTCCGCGCGTTCGCTCATCCGTTCGCCCAACCAGCAAACCACTGGCTCCCTCTTAAACCCAACCGAGCACGAAAGCGGACACGCCGCCTCGCCCTCGCCCAGGTTCCCGTGCACGAAAACAAAACGTACTTGGAGACGGTGGGCTGGTGGTGGCCTTCGGTCTGCAAAATATCACAGGCACGTCAGCCCATTCGGTGACTACCGTTTTCTGTCAAAACTCGTATAGAAAAAAGAGCATGACATTTTAAAAGCATTCCGTGTATATGATGGATTCCCTAGTATTAATTACTTTAGTCTCCAGGGATGTCTACTCGTTTATGGCCCATTTACAACGCAAGAGTCGAGGGAGAAAAAAAATCCGGCGTTTCAAATGAGCCATGGGTCATATACAATAGATTTACATCAGTTGTCTATTGTCGCTGTCATGTAGTATTTAAGTTGATACGGATGAAAGAGAATAAATAGAGAAAAATGTATTGCCTACAATTCTGTAACCGACTATATCACCAGAACCAATGAGGAAATATCTTACGTCAATAGAAGAATTAAAGGATTATGTCATCTATAAAGTCAAGTGAAGAGATAACTTATTGTATAAGTTGTCTATATGTGATATAAAAAATTACTATAGACAACAGCTATCGACACTACCGACCAGCGTTGGACACACGCACGCAGGTATACACACTAGCGACTCTCTTTCAACATTTGTTTGGAACTGTATCGTTCGATCGGTTGATAGCAAGGAGGAACCAAGCAGGCGGTGCCATTAACAAAGTTCATTTTAGCATGCGCTTGCTAGCGGCTGCTACTCCGGTATTGATGTGCACACGCTTTGACCAAGCACAGTGCACACGTCCGATCGATCGGTCCAGTCTACTAGCAGCTAGCTACGATAGGACGAGAAGCTCCCGTAATCGCAACGTTGCAACTTGCAACCAACCAAATTCAAGTCCATCTAGCTGCGCCTTTTCCAGCGTCAACGCGGCCGGCAGCAGAGGGGAGGAGACACCACCATGTACATGGGCCTTTTTTTTTATGTCTTCCTTCTGGATTCGGATCCGGTACTGCAGAGTGCAGAGGGTATGAATAGTAATAACAGTCATTAGCCGTAGACTATATCATTTCACCGTAGACCACTGTGGCTAATCGCCGGACAAAAACATTGTATAGACAGAATACCGTAACAAAACACTGCTCATATTACAGTGTACCGATCAATCTCATCCGTCTGTGTTCCATCTAACGGCTGAGAAGTGTTAATGCAGACACCGGCGGAACTACCGTTGGGGCAAGCCAGGGCGGCTGCCCCGGGTCTCCCTGGCGGACCCCACCCCACCCCGGTCAGCCCGTCGGCACCCCCGTCCAAGGCCAAGCCGCCATCGCGCTATCGCCATGAGCGCGTTACGCGCAGGCACTCAGCCACTGCTACCCGCGCCTTGTGGGCCGTGGACCGAGATGCACCGAGTGGAAGCTGTCATCTCAAGTCCCAAGCCAAATGCACTTATGCACACTAGGTAGCCATAATTCTATATTCCTCTCGAGTCCTGTCGGCGGTTGGCCATCTCCACTCTCCAACACCCAGGCGTGTGTGCGGGCGGGCGCGAGGGCTATGGTGCGGCGCTGGCCAGGGTCGGCGCTGAGGCGCGACAGCGCAAGTACTACAGTGTGACCATGCGAGGGCTACGGCGCGGGGCAACTGGGCGAGGGCGGGTGCTGCGGCGCGAGGTCTACGACGCGCGTGGCGAAGGGCTACAACGCGGGCGACTGGGTGAGGGCAGGTGTTGCGGCGCGGCGTGGCCTCGAGGGGCTGCGGCGCGGCGCGGGGGCCTACAGAAGCAGGAAGCTGAGGCTGAGGCCGTGCGGCACGACGCTGAGGCAGCCAGGCAAGCACCGAGGTGAGCCACTGATCCTTGAGCCATTGACTTTTTGAATTTTGATGTATATTTGTCTGCTTGTGTCGTTAGATCTGGGCAATTTGAAAGTATTTGACATCATTAGTTATATTGAGTATTGAATCACATTATACGTCATTATTTTTTACGCTTCAAATTTGCCCCTGGGTATTCTAAATTTCTGATTCCACCGCTGAATACAATGAATACTGTGCACTTCTACCGTTTCTAGTTGCAACGGCGGAAGATCCCGATCCTTTCTTCCTGCAGCACTGACGATGAAACCGTTACTGCGTTCTGATTGTGCAGCTAGGGGCTGGACCAGTGTACGTTAACATCCAGAACATGAAACAATTAATCGTCCAGCAGACGGTGCAAACGAGCTTGATTTCGAGGGGCTGCTAGGAACGGGGCACGGGAAAAGCATGCGAATAAGCGTGGAATGAGTCAACCAGTAGATCGGTGCTCGGCGAGGTCCTTTCAATGCAACCAATTTATTGTGGTACGATCCTTCTGTAGTCTCTCTCTCTCTCTCTCGATTTGTTCGGTCCTGTGACCCCGTAGTCTTAGAATGCATCTATCTATCTTTGGAATCAACCAAAGTTGGGACTTCACCAGCGGATGCATCTCGCCCCATGTGTGCATATGTTTCTCCCCATTCGTGGCTTTCCGGACAACTTTTACTCTGAATCCAACAAAAACGCTGAGGAAACCAGAAAGAGATGGTGGTTTTAGGCATGAGACAAACCCCTTTTGACCCTTCTATCTCTCTCCCTCTCCCTCTCCCTCTTCCCAACCCATAACCCCTCAACCAACTCGCAATGATTTACTCCCCTCCTTCTCGTAGCTATTACTCAACCATCCATGGCGGCCAACAAAAAAAAAACGGTCCAAATCATGTATAGTATAGTGTTATCCGTCTATGTTGCCGCATTTATACTCTACGATGGAAATAGCACTGTAAACCTCTTCTTTTCCGCTAACACAAGAAACTCTTAATGTGAATCGTTCAATCAACATGGGGAGAAATGTCTTGTCGCCACCACCCTTGAGTACGTGCCGGACGCAGCGTATGCGCTGACTAGTGTCAGACGTGTTGTCGAGTGTTGCAGTTAACTCTAATTTGGTTTACTTTTCCGTTAAGAACACTTATTCTTAAGCCTATATATGTATCCATATAGTCGCACAGTTTGACGCGTCAAAGTTCTCTGTGTTCGTAATTTCTCTTTAAATAGTAAATTCTGTAAAGATTTTTTTTACGTAAAATCCGTATCTCCTATTTCTACTATTTATTATGCGTTTTATAATGGCAAGGAAGCTAGCATCGATCCAATCATGTAGATCCAACGGGCGCGGTTCATTCGCACATTGATGGAACCCGAACGGTTATTAGTATGATTGCACCCGAAAGATGCATGCCCTGCCCTGAAGAGACATGTGCGCACGTATGCATCCACATGCTTAATTTATCAGCTTAGTTTGTACACCGATATTTTGTTCAAAGAAAACTTATATATAGACACACACACACACACACATTTTCTAGTTATATAAGAAGAATCCATCCATACATGCAATGCAAGATGTGCATGAGACCAGTGCTTCAGATTTCTCAAGTGGACGGCCATCTCTCCGACCTAGGCCACCATGGATATACAGACAGCATCATGCATGTCTTGCTATCCTGGGTGACAGCTGCAGGTGGCTAGGCGTGGTATCACCTAATCTAATCTACCCAACCACACACTCTCGGTCGAAGATTAGATTCCTGCAGGATTAGATTAGATTAGATTGCCCATTTGTGTGTGTGTGTGTGTGTGTGTGTGTTCTCCCTAATCCGTTGTTGCTTGCAGCTGATGAAGAAGAAAGGTTGGTCTGGCTTGGTGGTTGCTTTCCCCAACAGATCGCTTGTCTGCCCTCGCTTTTCGGGGTCGTACGTTCTTTCTCAATTAATTTTCCTTTTCAGCTTGGAGTCCAAATCAACCCAGGCGATCAAGAGATATGCTGGTCTACGTCTTCTTCTCGCCACCTTCCCAACTGCAACTCTTTATTCTCGCCTTCAATGGCTAATTGGCTCCACCTTGTGTATGTCTGTCGATCTGCTGTGTTGTACATGTTGATCTAGGGCAAACACTTGAACGTGTGTTGCGTCACAGATGACGTACGCAAGCAATGGTTCATGGTGCATGTGGTGGTACAGGCAACGAAATGCCCCGCGAAGAAGGCCAAGTGGGACTGACCCATACTCAAATTTCAGTTTTGAGTGGAGTCTCTGGTCCGATGTTTGATTGCTGGTGTTCTGTACAGTACAGTAAAGATACCTTGACAGCCCATTTGTGACCCGCTTATTTTCTAATTTGGTAGCTTAAAATGGTTGTAGCGAGGGGAGAAACTAAGGATGACTGCTAATTCCTGTAGCTTTCCATGAGATTAATTGGTTGGTTGGATAACAATATTTTTCCCCAAATCTTTATTAATTTGGAGGAAACAGTTGCTTGTCTAGTTGATTAATTTATATCAGGATGTGCTTCTGCTAATTAATTAACAACAGTAGTTAGTTGGCATCAGTTGATTTTTATATTCATTCCATGAGTAGCTAGTTAGTTTATTAGATTCTACAGTTTATTGGGTTGGATTATTACTTAGGATATTTAGCTAGAAGCGGCACTATGCAGTATATGCACACGACAGTATTTGTACCAACTTATTACGATCAACGGAATCATGCGGCTCAGAAGTACGCACTGGAGTTACTTTGATCCTATATATAATGTTTCTGGTGTCCACATTTTTTAGATCGATTAATTTCAAGGGAACATAAAGATTAGTTGGATTCTTTTTTTTTTTTTTTGAAATCAAGCGATACTCTAAAATAAATTGTGCTGGCTACTTAGCAAATACTACTTACAGTCATAAAATAGTGATGTTTTATAATACGTGCGGTGAAACCCTATCAATTTTGACCAATGATATTAAAACATATTGTTTTGATATATAAAAATAATACGAGTAAGTTTGTCATAAAAATACCTTCATAGCATTGCACCTTTACCAAAAAAAACATCTAAATATATGATAAAAGAATTTAGTAGTCAAATGAGCGTCATGTTGACTTTGAAAAATAAGAAACGTTTGAACGGAGGGAGTACACACTAGCTTGATCCGCGGGAACTCGTAATTAAAACACATGACAGGCTACAACATTTGGTGAGCGGGTGACCGTGGAGCTTAACGATTTTTTTTTTTAAAAAAAACTATTTTTTATACAATTTAGGAAAATAAACTACTATTCATTTTTTATATATAGAAATAACCCACAATCACAGTTCCATCGAGCGAGTAGGCCTAGTCGCGAGGTGGAGCTGCGATTCTGGGCCAAGTCGCCCATCAGCAAAGCGAATTTGCCTGTCATTGCCATGTGGCTCAGTTGCGCTATAGAGGCGCGAGGGAGGCCTATGCTGAACCGCATCGTGCAACGAGGGGACCATAGACGTCCATGTGGCTCAATCGCACAAGCAGCTCGCGATTGAGGACGCATATATGGCCAGTCGGTTGATGACTCCCCCAATTCACAGAACATAGTAGAGAGGGAGAAGAGGAGAGAAGAGACAAGAGGAGATGAAAAGAGATGAGAGGTGAGGACATAGGATGTGCAGGGGAGGAGGAGGAGACTCTGCATGCGTTCCTCCGTCTCGTCGCGGCGAGTTTGCTTCCCTCATGTGGTTTATTATTCATTTTTATAAAATCACGGTAGGTTAGCGACAATAAACATATATTAGTGGTAGACACAGCCTTTGTAGTTGTAGATTGATATTTTTAGGGTTTATGTAGCGTGTAGTATTAAAACGTAGGTTATTTATTTACATGTTTTAGCATAAAAACACTAGGATACTCCCATTAGTAGATCGATTTTTAGGCCACTCTATGGTCTCCTCGCCGACGCGGACCGTCACCGTCAAGCTGAGTGACATCATCGTATCTAGCCCCGCGCCACCGGTCGCTGCTGATTCGATGCGTGACCACCCGAGCACTCCGACGATCACAAGGTGTTCGAGCAAATACTAGACAAGAGAACGGTGGTACTCTGGCCACCATCAATGAAGATGGCAGTGCGACAACCATGTACGCCACCTGTGCAAGTGGAGGCCGTGGGAGACGCGGTCTTTGAAGTTACGATTGACACCATAGCTCGCGTTCATCTGCTATCAAGGTGACTTGCATTCAAAGTAGCCGTGGCCACGGCCACCCTTCCATGTTGAGCAGCAGAAGCGCGGTGGAGGCCTCATTCGATTCAAGTCGAGCATCCACAGTGCATTACTGTTGCTACCACCGTGGTCACCACCTACACAAGGACAACTGATCAAGGAGCTGCCAGTTGGGAATTCTTCTAACGTGCGGTTGGCGAGTAGTAGGAATTCGAAATGTTGTTGGTTGCACAGGTTCACTGGCTTCAACGTGATCCGAGCGCCGCCGCCCTCCGCGCCTCAAGGCCGAAGCGCCGCCGCCGCTCTCGCCGAAAGTGCGCCGCGCCGCTCGACGCCTCAGGCTGAAGCGCCGAGCGCCGAAGCGCCTCAGCGCCTCGCTCCGAAGCGGCCGCCCATTGCCACCTTTCGGAGGATCCGAGGGGAACCCTAGGTTCCTCCTCAGAGATCCTTTCTTTGGGCGAGTCGGCCCGGAAAAATAGAAGAAAAAAAAATTTTTTTCCGAGTGATGGCTTCTACCAGAGGCTCCTTCGCCATCCCGCTCCCCCCAGTTCGTTTTGATGGGACGAACTTCCGGGAGTGGGCCGTTCACCTCAAGATTCACCTCAATAGCCAGCGTCTCTGGGGTCATCCCACCGTGAGCACCTGTCGCCTCGTCCTACACCGCCAAAGATCGCCACTCTCTCTGCTGGTGCGGGCGGGCGGCTTTGAGGTCAACAATGTCAGACTGGAGGAGGAGCTAGAGCTCTACCAGTCTGAGGTACACGCCTACGAGCGCTGGCAGGAGGCTGAGGCTCGTGCTACCGCCATCCTAGTGGGTAGCATGCCCGTGACCATCTCTATGGATGTGGCGGGCTGCCGACGACACGCCTTATGTGGGAGCGCCTCGAGCTCACTACCACCGACGAGCGATGCTATGTATCTCTCGGTTGTGCACTGTGCACATTCTCTTGCCTTGATGCCACCGCTGATGACTTCTACCGTGTTGTCGAGGTGTGGCGTCGCCTGACTCTCTGGGCCGGATGTCCGCCGGACTGTCCCTCGCTGTGTGCGGCCGTGCTCACCAGAGACTCACCGCCTCGACTTCTCGACGCGTCCGGCTGAGTTCGAGGCATGCGCGCTCGGCTCTGACTCGCCACCGCGCTCGAAGCTTGGTGGAGGCCCTCACGAGTGTGCGTGCTGAGGAGACTCGTCACCGTGGTATGGCTCAGATGCAGTCTGTTTTGTCTGCTTCAGCATCTGCTCCTTTGCCGCCCTCTTCAGCACCGATCGTGACCCCTTCTCCAGCTCCTCCGATGGTCTGCTGCTTTTCTCTGCGGTCTCCACTGCACCTCTTGTCGTCGGCCGCCACAGTATCGAGATTGTTACAAGCGGAGGAGGGACCAGAGTCGCCGGGTGGGCGCCCCCGAAGGGCTCGAGGTTCCTCTCCCTCGTGGATGGCCCCTCTCGCCAGGCTCCTCCGTGACGCCACACGCAACCTTCTCTCACCGCTTGGCGCCTCGGTGTCGGCTCATCCTCGGACTCCTCGGGTTACGCTTTCGTCGCTCTTGCTTCTCGCCAGCCTTCCTCGCCTCCGCCTCCTCCCTCGTCAGGTACCTTGTCTCCGTGGATCTTGGACTCTGGTGCTTCTTTTCACATGACACCAGATTCTACCCACCTTATTTCTGTGCGGTCCACCGATTTTTCTTCCACTGCTCGATCGCAGATGGTACCTCTCTTCTATTACAGCCGAGACATCCTTTCCACTTCTTCTTTTCATGTTCCCGCAGCCTCTCATGTTCCTCGACACTATGCGACTTATGTCGGTGGTCGATCACCGATCACAAGCTGCCGTGTTGTTCTTGAGTCGACTCTTGTTGTGTTCAGACCGCCGCCAGGGGACTCGCTTGGTATCGGCCCTCGGCCGTGATTCGCAGCGTCTTTGGGAGCTCGACCGCTTCATCTTCCTTCCGCCGACTCCACCACCACCGGCCACTACCACTCCTCTCGCTCTTGCTGCGTCCTCCACTACATCTTTTGCTCGGTGGCACCATCGTCTCGGTCATCTCGTGGCTCGCGTCTATCGCCTTTAGTTGGTCGTGGTGTTCTTGGGTCATTTACGGGACACATCGTTACATTGTATGGGTTGCAAGCTTGGCAAGCATACCGCAGCCCCTATCCCACTAGTGATTCTATTTCTACTTGTCCTTTTGATCTTGTTCACTCGATGTTTGGGGTCCGCTCCTTCGTTTGAAAGGGGTCATCGTTATTATGTGATCTTTATTGATGATTATTCTCGTTATACTTGGATCTACTTCATGTCCGAGCGCAATGTGTTCTTTCTATTTATCGATGTTCGCCACCATGGTTCGTGACTCGCTTGATTCATCATTCGTGTTTTTCGTGGCCGACTACCTGGTGAGTATCTCTCTTTGCTTTGCGCCATTTTCTCGCCGAAAGGGCACTCTTCCTCGATACTTTGTCACGTGCTCACGCTCGAATGGTGTCTCGGCGTAAACATCGTCACTTGCTTGAGACCGCCGCGCTCTCATGCTTGCCTCCTCTGTCCCCCTCACTTGGCCGAGGTCGTCTCTCTTGCTTTTCGATCAACCTCTGACCTTCTCTGCTCTTGAGGTTCTACTCCTGTTGAGCGTCTCTTTGGTCGAGCTCCAGAGTACAGTCATCTTCGCAGTTTTGGCTGTGTCTGTTTCATTCTTCTTCCACCTCGTGAGCGCACTGTCGATCGCTCGGTCGCTTGAGTGTGTTTTTCTTGGCTCTGCCTTGAGCATAAGGGTTATCGTTGTTATGACCTACATTGCTCGTCGGATGATGATTTCTCGGGATGTCACTTTTGACGAGTCCCGTCCTTACTACCCTCATTCCCCCACTGTCAGCCCGGATTCCCTTGCTGAGTCGATCTCCTTTCTGATTTTTCCTGACTCTCAGCTTTCCACCACTGTTTTGCCTCATCCTCCATCTACTCCCCCTCCGGCTCCATCTATTCCGCCTCCACCGGATTCTCCTTCTCGCTCTTTTGTTGAGGCTCCATCTTTACCCTTGCACTACTCTCGCCGTCCTCGGCCTCCTCCTTCCTCTCTATCATTCTTTGGGTCCACTCTGTCTTCTCCTCCCGAGATATGCTCTTCGTGATCGTCACACTATCGGGCCGCTGCTGCTTACGGCTTTCTTCGCCACGCTCTTTCTCGAGCCTCGACCTCTGGTGAGGCTGCTGCTCACCCTGAGTGGCAGCTTGCGATGTCTGAGGAGATTGCTGCTTTGGAGCGCACTAGCACTTGGGATCTTGTGCCCTTGCCTGCGCATGTTACTCCTATCACGTGTAAATGGGTGTACAAGATAAAGACTTGCTCGGATGGTTCTCTTGGCGCTACAAGGCTCGTCTTGTAGCGCGTGGTTTCAGCAGAGCATGGTCGCGACTACGATGAGACTTTCGCCTGTTGCTCACATGACCACTGTTCGTACTCTCCTTGCTGTGGCCTCTGTTCGCCAGTGGCCCATCTCTCAGTTGGATGTTAAGAATGCCTTTCTCAATGGCGAGTTGCGTGAGGAGGTCTACATGCAGCCGCCCCCTGGGTATTCTGTCCTTGATGGTGCGGTTTGTCGCCTTCGCCGTTCTCTCTATGGGCTAAAACAAGCCCGCGTGCTTGGTTTGATCCGCTTCTCCTCTGTTGTCACCGCTGCCGCTTCTGCCGGTGCTCACGACCTGCTCTCTTTGTTCACACGTCTCCGGGTGGACGCTCCTCCTTCTCTATGTGGATGACATGATCATTACGGAGATGACTCTCGATACATTGCCTTTGTGAAGGAGCGTCTCGGTGGCGATTCTTGATGTCCGATTTGGGCCTCTTCGTTACTTCCTTGGGATTGAGATCACTTCTACGCTGAGGGCTACTATCTCTCCGAGAGAAGTACCTTCAGATATCCTTACTCGTGCTTGTCTCACTGATCAGCGCGTAGTGGATACTCCTATGGAGTTAGGTGTTCACCTTCGCCCTACTGATGGTGAGCCTCTTGAGGATCCCACTCGCTATCGCCATATTGTCGGGAGCCTCGTCTACCTTGGGATTACTCGACCTGACATTTCTCACCCAGTTCACATCCTGAGTCAGTTTGTCTCTGCTCCCACTCACTCCACTCTGATCACCTTCTTCGTGTTCTTCGATATCTTCGTGGAACCCTCACTCGACGTCTTTTCTTTTCTCGTTCCAGTTCTTTACAGCTTCAGACGTACTCTGATGCGACCTGGGCTAGCGATCATTCTGATCGCCGGTCTCTTTCTGCCTATTGTGTTTTCCTTGGTTCCTCCTTGATTGCCTGGAAGACTAAGAAGCAAACTGCAGTTTCTCGTTCGAGTGCTGAGGCTGAGTTGAGAGCCATGGCACCGTTGATACCGAGATCACACGCCGGTGGCTCCTTGCGATTTTGGCGTTCGTTTTAAAGACCGACTCGCTTCTATCGATATAATCTTGGTGCGATCAGCATTGCTCGTGACCCCGTGAAACATGAGCTTACCAAGCACATTGGAGTGGATGCTTCATACATGCGATCGCAGGTGCACGACCAAGTTATTGCTCTTCAGTATGTGCCTTCGGAACTTCAGTTAGCAGATTTCTTCACTAAGGCACAGACTCGAGCTCAGCATAACTTCTACCTCTCCAAACTCAGTGTTGTTGATCCACCATGAGTTTGAGGGGGGGTGTTAGATATATATATTGTATAGGGTGTTATTTGCATTTGTTCCATCCTTGTACATGTATATATATTGGCCTTTGGCCCATTGGAATAGTAAGAGGACATATTCAAACAATGGACAGGTAGAGAGTGCCTTCGGATTGCACATGCTGTTTTTCAGTTCTTGCGCACCATAGTTCTTGTTAATGCCCTGTTTACATCTAGAGTCAAGGAGCAGTAAATAATGTGGGATCCCGGCGGCTATACTGGTCGGTTTGTAAAATTTGAAAACTCAAGGTTTTGTGTATGTGTCGACAAGAAGATGAACTATGCGGCTGATCTTTCGTGGTTTATCATGTGGGCACGATTCAAGTCAAGGAGCACAGATTTGGCTGCAACTGAAATAACAACGTTAAATTCATTTGGTGAGCACTACAAAAAAAAATCTTATTACATTACAGCTCTAAAATTGCACATGGCCAATTTATTCATGTAGAATTTGTCAAAACCTGCTGCTATACTGTGGTGTTTTTGCTCTTTGGTACCATTTCCTGTGGAGTTGAGGCAGAGCAGGAGTTGTCTACAACTTATTCATTATGAAGGAAAATTGGTTATCTACAAAATGAGGAAGTTAACGGTTGTTATTGGTCTAGTGGTCAGATTGGTAAGGACGTTACAATGTTGGCATTCATGGTTCAGAATTGTAGGAGGCTTCTCAGTGTTTATTCCTATAAATTCCTGACAATTGAGCAGCTGAAGGAGGCAAGAGATTCTGTGCTCTTTGGTTGCAAGATGTCGTGTATTGGGAAATTCTGGAAGTGTTTGCGATATGTGCAGTTATTTGGGGTGAAGGGGACTTTATTGCTAAGAGAAAGAAGATGTGGAATTGTTCCAACCATGGCCACCACGTAGGCGTGGCAACATGTGCAGATATTTGGTGATGAGCGTCGGAGCCAAGTGCTAGCAACATGTGCAGATATCTGGTGATAAAGAGAAAATGGTTGCTTGAAGGGGAAATCTTGCTAATAATCTATTGGTGTTACTAAGTGAAAGGTGTGAATTGTAGTCTTGGACTTTACTAGAGGTCACTAACGGGATTCATATTGGTTGCTCTTACTGGATATGCGTGAATAGTGGAAATTGAACGACAATTATGCACTGGACTGATCAGATTCATCATTATTTGGAGAAGTTCGAATCCAATACAATGGGTTGGCATGATCAGAAATGGGAAGGGACCTCAATTTCCTTGTTGGCTTGCTATTTCAATCTTTTGAGCTCCTCCATGCTGATTGAATATTACGTGAGGCTTCTGGAGTCACATGAATATCTGCTTGAGCTTCATAGATCAGGTGACTTTGCCAAGGAAAAAGCTGAACATCATTCGCATGCCATGGCTTGTGAAATGTGTGCGTGCTACCAGAGAATTCTTAATGTCGGTGTGCAGCAGAGGGCAACACTATCTAAAGTATGCTACTGCGAGCTGAGGAGCATCGAAGAAGACACCAGACCTTATTCCAGGATGGTGCAGTACACTGGAGTCAAGAGCAAGCTTAGCGAAGACCGGTGCACTTTTGGCATCATGGAATTGAAATTGCCATGGGATCCTGGCGGCCTTCGATGCATGGAATCAGCTCAAGGACAAGCCGAATTTCAACGAGGGAGGAATGTCACGGACGTGGATCACTTCAAGTTGGGCCTTCAGGTTGGACAAACAGGTAGGATGGCCCTTGGCCCACTTGGATGGGAAGGGCACTGCAAAAGAAGAGCAACAGCAACACCAGGAGACATTGAAGAACATATTATAAAATAGGCAATAGCCTCGGTTCCCTTTCTTCTCCATTGTTGCCCTTCCCTGAACTCTAATTCTCTGATTCCCCAATCCAGATTGCTTCTAATTCCCCCTCTAATTGCTGCTCTCAGTCCTTGCTTCTATTTCCGCAATTGTATCTTAAATACTTTGTATCTCTTGTCGGATTTGGTACTAAAGCTTGTGGGTTTCATCCAAGCGGAACGTAACATAAACTCTCGATCAGTCTCACACCGTCGCACACTTGCAAACTACATGGCGCCGTCCAAGAAGGTGCTGATGCTGTGCGGCGACTACATGGAGGACTACGAGGCGGCCGTGCCCTTCTATGCGCTGGCCGCCCTCGGCGTCGCCGTCCACTGCGCGGCCCCGGGCAAGGCCCCCGGCGACGCCTGCTTCACCGCCGTCCACGACTTCCTCGGCTTCGACCTCTATACCGAGCTCCCGGGCCACCAGTTCTCCGTCACCGACGACTTCGAGGTGGCTGCGGCCGACCCGTCCTCCTACGACGCGCTCGTCGTCCCGGGCGGCCGCTTCGTGGAGCAGCTCAGCACGGATGCCCGCGCGGTGGCGCTCGTCGCAGCGTTCGCGGCCGAGATGCGCAGGCCGGTCGTGCTGACCTGCCATAGCCAGCTCATGCTGGCCGCCGCGGGCGCCATGCGCGGCGTCCGGTGCACGGCGTTCTTCAGCATGCGGCCTGTCGTCGAGCTCGCCGGCGGGCGGTGGGTCGACCCTGACCCCTTCAGCCTCTGCGTCGCCGACGGACACGTCCTGACCGCCATCGGCTGGCCCGCGCACACAGAGATCATCCGGGAGCTCCTCCGCGTCATGGGCGCGCGCGTCCTCGCCGGCCGCGGCCAGGCCGTCCTCTTCCTCTGCGCCGTGAGCTAGCTCATCTCGCCGTTCTTGGAACATGTCAATTTGCCATCCATGAGCCGCGCCGGCGATTAACTCAGTGTTGTGGCGTGGTGATACAGGACTACGTCGACGACTACGAGGCGAACGTGCCGTTCCGGGCGCTGGCCGGCGTGGGGTGCCGCGTCGAGGCGGCGTGCCCGACGAAGCGCAAGGGCGAGGCGTGCGTCACAGCGATAAACGACGCGCCAGCGGCAGCGAGCGCGGTGAGCGACGAGAAGCGCGGGCACAACTTCGTGGTGACCGCGGACTGGGCCGACGTCGACGTCGACGACTACGAGTGCGTCGTCATACCGGGTGGCCGGTCGCCCGAACTGCTCGTGACCCACGAGAAGGCGGTGGCGCTGGTGAGTGAGTTCGCCGCCAAGGGTAAGGTGGTCGCCAGCATCGACCAGGGTCATCTGCTCCTCGCCGCCGCGGGTCTCCTCAAGGGCAAGAAGTGCGCGAGCGGAGTTCCGATGATAGTGATCAGTAACGTTGCCGGCGCGGCGGCCGTAGAGCCAGAAGGAGCCGTTGCCGACGGGAAGCTTGTGACGGCGGCGAGCTGGCCCGACCTTGCACAGTTCATAGGCCACCTCGTCGACCTCTTGGGCATCACCGTCTCGTTCTGATTTTTTTTTTGTTTCAGACTCCCTTCTCATTCTGAATTTACATGACCTTTCTCCGCGTTACTGAACACTGTCACGTTCTGAAGCTCCAATCCTTCAGAGATTGTTCATGAGTCGTGGGATTGAGACAATAAATTGCATCTCACTGAATGCTGATTGTAGTTAAACTTTCTATGCCTACAATCAGGCCATTTTGCAGTGCTGCCTGCATCCTAAAACTTATCAAGAAGAAAACATAATGAAACATTTCCAGACAAACCATGATCAAAATTGCAGACCCGTCGAGGCGGTCCAAGGAGCCAATAGCCGCACGCGAGGCGCGATGCGAGACTGCTGTTTCGCCTGCACACGTCACAGTAGCTAGCTACGACACGCCTTCTTCCTTGTCTCCTCGCACATGTGCTCGCCTATGCCTTCTTCTATTTTCTACCAGGAAAAGGTATTTTTTTTTTTGGTCCATCAACTTTTCCTCCCCTTCAATTTTCATCTCTCAATGTCGTCTAAAAAGCGTTCTCTAAATATCAAAACCATGGAAATTATGTCCCTAGATATGTATCATGGGTGATTTTGTCCTATATGGTATCCAACTTAACCCTTTGCTAGCAATACTCCACCACTTGGCCATGACCCCACTTTGTCAGCCGCTGCTCCATGCTTATTCTTCCCCCAAAACTAGCTAATTAGATAGAGGGATAGCATGGCAACACCATGGGAGGCGGCGACGAGCTCGATGCCGGCGTGAAAAGACGAAGGCGGTGAACGGAGAGCATCAAAATGGATAGCTGCAACCAAAGTTAACTTGTGGGCGGCAAGAGCACGGTTGGAGGTGGTCTACGGCGAGGCAAAGCGATCGCACCATGGCGTGAGTGGCACTCGCTATGACGACTACTATGGACCGAGCGCTAAAGCTCAAATGTGGGTGCATCACAAGTCGCTATGAGATGAGGGAACCCACCGGTGCGGAGGTGAAGGCGAGACGACCGAGGTGACCCAACAACAAAGACCTGCGACGAAGGGAAGACTCGTCGGTGGAGGCGACCTAGGGTGAAGATGATCTCGAATGAGCGATTGGGAAGAAATAAGGAGGATGGGTGATGCTTTAGACGTAATAAGGAATCGGGTTGGGCCTCGCCGAAGAGGAATGGTGGCTGCGGCGGCAATTTTCGATTGGAATCGGGAAGACAATGGTGTGATGATGATAAAACCCTAAATTAGTTTAGGGGTGTAGAGGTGCTCGGGAATATGTTCTAACACGAGAGGATAGGGAAGAAGCTTGCCGGTTCAACGGAATGTGGAAGCGCTTGCGGCGGCGAGATGGGCGCAGCGGTGTCGCAAGCTCGATTCGGGTTGGGGAGGAGGATGGTGTAGGAGTTCGACTCTTTCCTCAAGCATCTTCTCCACCACTTATTTCTATCCCCTCCTCCTCCGCCGGTTCGTCACCACCACCTTCGCTCGCATCTCTAGTTGCTGCCGCTCATCGTCGGCGTGCTACCAAACCACTTCGCATGTGACACCACCTTACATCGTATCCCTATAGTCTCATGTCTCTATACCCGTCATCACCGCCACCTCTTAGGCCATCATTTGGCGTCACCACCTCGTTCAGAGCCGCACCACCATGCTACTGTACTTCCATCCTCTCTCTCTCTCTCTCTCTCTCTCTCTCTCTAGGTGGGCCTAGCTTCCTACGTGGCATCCAACGTGGCAAAATCCACCCATGATACCTGTCAAGGGACGTGATTTGCATATTTTTTATAATTGGAGAACACGTTCTAGACAGTATTGTAGATAAGGGATGAAAACTAAACGAGGGGAAGAGTCGAGGACCAAAGGTACACTTTTCCCCTTTCTACTACATTTTTTCCGAGTTGTTGTCCACGGGGAAGATGAGGAGGAGATGCCGAGATATTGAAATAGACGAGGGTAGGAAGGTCGATTCATGACCCTAACAGAGGCTATGTACGGCAAAGCTAAAGGTGATAATATTTTCATAATTTCAATCTCGGTGATGATTATTAGCCAACGCTGTCCTTCTGCGGGAAGGAAATTCCCGGGAGGGCCTCACGTGAGGCCCTCCCCGCCGTTGATTCGTGGACATGGGGCCTCCCCCATCTCATTTTTCCCCCTCTGCGATAGTATTTTTAAGAATAACGTTGTTTGCGATGGTACTAGCCTAATTTTCTCAAGTACTAATGTTGAATACGCTCATGCCATATTGGTCGTCGTCGTCTTCTTCTTCTTCTTTTTTTTTTTTTGAAAAGCGGACAGGAGCTCAGCCATTCAATTAAGTAGGAAAATAGTACGTTACTACAATGAAGCTAGGCCGAAGAGCCGGTGCAAAATAGGGGCTCTACAGTAGGAAAAGCCCAGGAGCCAGAAAACTCAGAAAAAAAAACGAACGGAAACTCAGGAATCGCTTAGAGGGACTAATCCTGGAAAGCTCTCTTCCATCGGCGAATGTCCTCCGTCGCTTTCTCGGCGAAAACGTTGGCCTTAATTAAAGAGTAATTCAAACAAGTTGAGCAAAAGATTGGTCATCCAGTTCTCAAGAAATCTTAATCATCGATGTCTGCTGTTTATGTGAGTTGTTTTCAGGTGACGAACGCGTTCGGTGTGCAGACGACGGTGAGGATCTTGGACCGGTGCTCGTTCGGGGGGCTCGGGGCTGGACCCCGTCGTGTTCGTGGAGCTCGACACCGACGGCCATGGCAGCGCCGCCGGGCAGCTCACCGTCAGCTACCAGTTCGTCGAATGCCAGGACTAGATCGATCGATCGAGTGCTTTGATAAATAACATGATCACACGATTAATCCTGTTTGAGAGTAAACGTGGAGGCGAAGTTGAAATGTTGCAGCAAGCATGTGTTTGGTAAATTTTCTGGCCAAGCTGGTTAACTGCCCCGACTGATGGCAAATTAATAAAGCACTACACAAGTACAAGGTCGACTGTTGTATTTGCTAATCTTCCGAATCCAGAAATTCAGCATTGAGAGGGTGCAAAAATATTGCTACTATATTATATTCTGCGTAACAATTTTTATTAGTTTTGTATATTGAAATAATTTGCCCCTAGAACTAAAAAATGTATCACTTAAAATATAACACTTGATTAAGTCTTCATAATAAACAAAATCTACATATAAATGTTGGAAATATAATGTGGGGGTGGAACTGGATCATTTACATTACTAAAGAATATCCATAGGAAGCATCTCTTTACTAATCGCATAATCAAAATATGATGCTTCAGGTTGAGTGCTATGGTAGATAACTAGATACAGTGCTACAAACTACATTGCTTATGTATGTCGCTAGTGTTTGATTTAAGAATAAATAAGTTCATTTGATAACTTTGAACTATCATGTTTGTCTATTTTTCAACCTTGAACAATGAAATCGGGTAACCATCAACTCTGAAGTGTTAAAACCGGTTAAAATACCCCCTCACGCCCATTCCACCGCAATTTTGCGTCACGAGGACGCCACCTCGACTCAACCGGCCGTGATGGGCCTACTGCACTGGGAAGGGCATCGCGTTGGCGCTTTAGCGGCAATGCGTTGCGACGGCCTCCTTCCTTGGCTGTCGGCGTACCTGCATCAGCTTGCTCATTGACGACATGAGCACGAGCATAGATGATGGGCTCTTGGATTACTCCCGTCCGGTCGCGTCCCACAATGGTCGCCTTGTCTTGGGAGAGAGAAAGGGGAGGAAGAAATAGGATGAAGAAAAATGTGATGTGGACTTGGCGTGGATGTTCACGTGGCATCTACGTCAGTTAAAATCACTTTGGATTGGATCTCATGTCAGTGCCACGTTAGACAATATCACCTTAGTTTGAGCTGAGGGGGTAAATTGAATGATATTGATAGTTGAGGCGTCAGTTATCCAATTTCGTAATTGAAGGTTGAAAATTAAACAAACATGATAATTCAAGGTTGTCAAATAGAATTATTCCATTTAAGAAATACCATGAGGTACGCTTCTGCGATGTGAGTTTCATCGTAATTTAGAGGATTTGTTTCGAAACTTGTTATACCTGTTTGGATGAGGAGGCCGGGTCTTATTTTATTTTTATTGTTATTTTTTCGAACCAGGATCGTGCCAGATTTGGTTGGGATGAGGGGTCACCATAGAAGTAGTCAATGCAGAGGATCTATAGTGTCAACAACTTCATGGCTGGGATTGGTATCCTTTGTATTGAAGTAGTCACTATGGAAGTCACCATGGAAGTCGTCCGGCAAAGCATAAACAACTTCATGGCTATGATTGAGATTCTCTGTATTGAAGTAATCAATGCAGAAGATCTACAGTGTCATAATATTACGAAGGATCTCCACGGTTCGATCAAAAATTAAAAATCTAGATCAATTGTTACAGTAGTTTTGCTAATTACATATTACTCTGTTGCTACAGTATTTTACTCTAATTCACTGTATTCAATGTTGACCTCAAGATGAGCTGCATGTGGTATTCAATGTTGACCTCAAGATGAGCTGCACGCTACCACATATCTTCGTCGATGCAGGCTGGCATTTCGCCGTCCAGAAAGATAGCTAGGGCTAGTGGTCAGCAGGGGACACATCAGCCATTTGAAAAGTACTAGTAAGTAGACTGGAAATTGGATAGGGGCTAATAAATTTATGATATGCAAGAAACACACTGTAACTAGCCGGTTACCGTTAACTAATTCAGCTTTGGAGGTCATGTATATACATGAGAAAGAAAACATGATTTTAATGCACTCAGTATTCTAATTCTTATTATCATTAACATTCTCTGGGACACGTAGAGTTAAAACTGCTTTAACCTTGCAGGTGACGAACACGGCGACGGGTGCACAGATCACGGCGAGGATCGTCGACCGGTGCAGCAACGGAGGGCCGGACCTGGACTAGGCACGGTGTTCAGCAAGATCGACACCAACTGCCGGTGCGCCGCCTCATCGTCAACTACCAGTTCGTCGACGGCGGCGACAACTAGCTGATGCAACAGATCATTTACTGCTTGCTTGATCAAGTGTTATTGTCGAATAATTTTGCGGGTTAATCTTTTTTGGAGAGTGCGTGGTTCGATTTGCACGCTTTCACGCTGGTGAATTATCCCGTTTCCATACATCCAAATTTCCTTATTTTGTCATCTTTTGCTCAGAAGCTGAAGTTGTTGTTCTATATGAATGGGTAATTATCCTGTGAAAACACACCAAATGTTGCAAAGGCGTGAAAATCAAGTACATAAGTTTTTTTTAAAAAAAAATTCAAAAAGTTACCATTGATTGCATGTTCCAAATCCCCCCCCAAAAATAATTATCAAAATCAACTGCATTAGTAATATTACACTATTCACTAAGTATTTATCTTCTTTTTTTCATATTGCACGTACCATTGAATTCTATCTTAGAAATTTTGCATCTCGCAAGTGTTGGAGTTGAAACTTAAAACTGTGAGTTATCCCAACTTAACCTACGAGAAAACGCGAACAATGTACCCATGTCCCATGCATTAAATATTCGCTTTTGCCAGCTCCCAGTCGTCTTAATTTTTTTTAAAATTCAATCATCTACAATTTCACAGTACTAAGCCTAAAATTGTATTATCAAGTGAAGTGCAATTTTAGCATAACTTTTCTATAACTTTTAATTCTATTTATTTTTGTATTTGTAGGTTCACCTAGATATACTTTTGTCTAGTTTAGATTTTATTTTTTTTTGTATTTGTAGGGTTCATCTAGATTTACTTTTGTCTAGTTCAGAATTTTTCAACATAAAAAAACAGAAACTATTGGATGATGATTCAACGTACCAAAGAAAGTGAGTTTTTAGAAAATTTCAGGCGACTGTAGCTTAGTCGGCCCCTTAAATATTTTTGCCTTAAGCTGTAGGGCGGATGCAAGTACAGCTTCAAGGGTGCATGGGACATCGTCGGGTCCGATGTTGTTTTACTTTTTTTTTTCAAAACACATATACGAATATATGTGCATCCGCAATTTAAGCCCAATGACTCCACATGTGTTGATATGTATGGTGAACCCGAGTCGATTTTGTTCTAGATCCTCTATTGTTATGCCGACATGCCCACTGGCTAGGCAGTAGCGGTATAGCTAGGCAGCGTTTTGTGGCCCCACCGGGCTCCAAGGCTAGCCATCCCGCGGTCGTTGCCTACGGGTAACGAAGCATGCATGCAACAATGGGCCTATTTGGCACGGCTGTAGCTTTCCTGAAAATCAGCTTCCGATTGGGCTGCAAGGCTGAACGGCTGAGCTAAAGAGATTTGGTGTTTGGTTGTCTAACTTTTAGGTAGACTAACAGCAGCTTCTGAGATGGTAAATATCTGAAATGACTCTAAGGATAGTAATAGCTTCTTTGATGTGTTTAACTATAATTAATGATATTTAATGACAACTAACGTAATTAACGATAATTAACACAATTGACGACAACTACCGTAATTAACGACGACTACCACAATTAACAACGATTAACGCAATTGACTACAATTAACGACGACTACCGCAATTAACGCAAATTGATCGTATTTAACGACAATATACCACAATTAACGATAATTAATAAACCGCGGTTAACGTAATTAATAATTATTAGTACAATAAATAATTATTACAAAAACAATTTTTACAATAAATGATTATTACAAAATAATTAATTTACAACATAAAAAAGGAAAAAAAAAGGGAAAACATAGGTGGGCGGGGGAGGAGGAGTAATAGGACAGCGCTGGGTGGGGAGGAGGAGTAATAGGACAGCGTTGGGTGGGGAGGAGGAGGAGCACTCAGTTTGGGGCTGGCGGCGTCGGGGCAGGAGGAGGAGGGCGCCAGGGGGAGGGTAGAGGCGCCAGCGTCGGGGTTGTAGGAGGAGGGAGGAGGAGGAAGAGGACATCATCGGGTGGGGAGGAGGAGCACTCAATTTGGGCTTGGCGACGGCGGTGGCGTCGGGGTAGTAGGAGGAGGGCGCTAGGGGGGAGGGCAGAGGCGCCAGCGTCGGGGTTGTAGGAGGAGGGAGGAGGTCCGACGTTAGGAGAGGAGGAGGAGAGCAGCACCGGCGCAGGAGGAGGAGGATGGGGGACGGGCGGTGGCACGAGAAGAGGAGCCGAGGGAGGAGGAGGGGTGGTGGGGCCGAGCAAAGGCACTGAAGGAGAAGAACACGACGACGTAGGGGAAGGAGGGGAGAACGGGGGCTGGGCGGCGCACGCGAGAGGAGGAGGACACGGTTGGGCGGTGGCACGGGAGTAGAAGGTGGGAGAAGGACGCGGCGGCGCAGGAGGAGGACGGGGTGCAGGGTGCTTGCCCTTGGGGGAGAAGGAGGAGGGAGTACATGGGCGCGCAGGAGTAGTAGGTGGGAGGAGGACGCGACGGCGCGGGAGGAGGACGGGGCGCGGGGTGCTTGCCCCTACGAGGAGGAGGATAGAGGACAGGGGCACGCGGGAGGAGGAGGACGGGGGCGGGCGGGAGTTGGGGTTACGGTTCGGGCCGGGGGCGGTGGGGAGGGAGGTTTTGTTCAATGGCATAAAGCGGTTAACTAATATGCAAGTGGAGGGGCAAAGTCGGAACAGGACTGCGGGAAGATCTTTGCTGGCAGCTTTCGGCTTTCTCGCATTATAGGTGACTTTTGGCTTTGGGAAAAACCGGTGCGAAAAGCCTCCCGCTTAGAACGACTTCTGGCTTTTCCGAGCGAAAAGCCGAAACCATTCCAAACACGCCCAATGCACCACTGTCCAGTTCCCCAATGCTTCAATCTTTTTCCTCCCTGCATGTGGAGCCCTCAATTTGAATTTAAAATCCCTTATTTAACTTCCCGCCAAAAAAACCTATCGCTTAAAAAAAATTGTCCCTTTTGTAACACCATAATTTCAATGGATTCCCGTAGAAACTGTTGTGCTTAGTTCCAATGATTGAGCCTAGACTAGAGTTTCAAATCTCGGTTAACAAAAAATAGGGCATATGAGATTTCTGGGCCAGGTAACTAGGCAAAATTTGAAATATAGATCAAATTTATTGAACTTTCAAATTTGAAATACAAATGTACCGTTGAGATCTCAATCCTCGGCTGAGGCCTGTCACAGCAGCACGTTTGCCGGGCTGGCCCAGCCTGGATGGTCCATGGCCCAAGCCATTGATTTACCATCAATTAGTGCTAGCTATTACTCACTAGTAGCTGAACCGTTACTACCAGCCGTTTGTTAATGCCATTAAAACGAGTCGGTGCGTTTCGATTTTCGAATAGATAAAGAAAAATAACGTCCGCACCCGACGTGCCTGCGCGCACACACACCGCACGGCTCGGCGAGCGAGCGAGCGCGTGTGTTGGCTCTCTCTAATTCCACAAAGGGGACTACAACGTTTCACTTTATAAAGTGGTATAACTCCCCCTTCAACTTTCTATATGGGACTAAATAATTTTAACACGTGTATATAGGACTTTGAGATTATTTAAAAATTAACTAGATTTAAAATTAGATCTAACCCGTATTAATTCCATAACTAATTTGGCTCGATACTTTCGTGGAGATGGTATCGCCCCTGCGGGCGCTGGCTCGTCCCGATGGGACATCTGTGCTGTAGTCCCTTTAGTGCTGGCTCAACCGGCGCCCTAAGGCTCCCGAAGTAGTTAACACAAAGTCGACAACTAAACAAATAGTAAACGTAACTTTTCATCCAGCGCTCCCTTGGGATCCGGTTGCTTCTGCTTTAGTTTGTGTTGTAATCCTTTAGTCAACCTTTCTTTTTGTCTGTTTCTGCGGTGTAACCTCTGCACTTATTTCTCCTATTAATTGAGCGATATGTATATGCTCGCTCCACTTTGGAAGCACTAACAAGTTAGGCGCACGCCACCACATATCTTCTTCCTCCATTGGACTGGCCGCGTCAATATTATTACCATGCTGTCCGGATCGAGCAGTCGACCTTTTGGAGCTAGCCTTGGACTTCCGAGGCATGCATCATCGTCCGGTCTGATCGTGAACTGGCCGATATGACGGCCTACTGGTCTGGCCGTCGTCCAACAGCTGGTCAGACTGTTTCCTAAATTCGAAAATGTATTTTTTTGAATTTTTTTTGGAAATTTTTTATCTAATTTTTATGTTCAATCTCTATTTTTAATAAAAACAAGTGCAAACTCACCCCAAACACCTCTACCTAGGTGTTTGGTGTTTATTTCACAAAAGCTGACACCGCCAGTCTCAGCGGCCTGAGATTCACCCATGCCCGGTCAGACAGCCTGGCCTCAGTCTGACATCTCAAAATTGCAACTTTCCAAAATCAAACTCAAATTTCGACAGTATATACACAACACGTGGTCTCAAAGCATCCTCTCAACCATGCATGCATCTCCAAGTCAATCAAATTTGGAGGCTACCACTAGGTACTTTCCAAGCAGCTAATTGTTGGAAATTTGTGGTGTGCTGTGTCCACCTTAGCCTTTGCGCGATTGACGGTGCGGCCGGCCCCGCATGCACATTCGACCGCGACCGGCCGATGAGTCACTTGTTCCTTTCCGGCTCTCCCTTCACTAGCTAGCCAGTGCAATCGGTTGGGAACAATAGGTCGTTCTGGTATGACATGGTGACATCTTGGCATCTTGCATGTACGTGTGGTTTTGTTGTATTATTATCTTTACTGATTCCAGTAACACAAGTCAGCCATTGAGTATTAATTATAGGCTTAGAGCATGGTTTGCCGACACTGGTTGCAAAACTAATGGGTGAGCTTGGCACATCTGTCAGTAGTATCACTTTTTTTTTTGAACTTCAGTAATGTCAGAGATTAGTATATATTATGCAATGTAACAAAAAGAATTGAACATAAGGGGCCTTTAACAAAAAGAATTGTACATAAGGGGCCTTTCTACTTCCCAGTAGGAAAAAGAGAGAGAGAGTAAAGAACAGGTTCACTTCTGGTCATGGAAGAAAAAGAAGAAGATAAAGCATATATCTTTTGTACCAGCTAGCTAGGAATTCTCCCTGTACCTGAAAGAAAATTCCACAATGTACGGCGGCTCTCACACTGCTATATATACTTCCATTGGCAATAGAGCACCTCATCACTGACATCGTTCCACGACGTCATTCTCCGTCAATTGGACACCACACTAGCAGCACACACAAGGTAAGCGACATGAGCAAAAGCCTAGCCAATCAAGATACCAATCCCTTCTTCTCTCCCATTTCTTCCTCGTCATGAGGCGCGTGTACATGATCGCTCTTGAATTACTGCTTGGTGCACACATGTGAGTTCAGATCCCGAAGCCATGGCGGCGATCACCGGAGCACGGGCGCTTGTGGTGGCCGCTCTTCTCTGCGCCGCCGCGGCTATGGCCGCCGCGCAGCAAGCGTCGAACGTTCGCGCGACGTATCACTTCTACAACCCCGCGCAGAACAACTGGGACTTGAACAAAGTCAGTGCATATTGCGCCACGTGGGACGCCAACAAGCCGCTGTCATGGAGGCAGAAGTATGGCTGGACCGCCTTCTGTGGGCCCGCGGGGCCCAAGGGGCAGGCAGCTTGTGGCAAGTGTATTCGGGTAAGATATAGGATTAGTTTCTTATATACCACTGTAATTTTGTGAAATCTCTGATTGTGTCAACGACAATTGGTACATCAGTGAAATAGTGAGTCGCATATAAGGGATGAGGCAGACTCTCGGTGGCACATAAAAAATTCACCCTAAAATATATTGTTTCTAAAATCTTGTGTCTTTCTGACAAAATATAGATAATATACACGTACTTCAACCTACTCGGCGGTGGGATTTGTAGGTGACGAACCGGAGAACGGGGGCGAAGATAACGGCGAGGATCGTCGACCAGTGCAGCAACGGCGGGCTGGACCTGGACAATGAGACCATCTTCAAGAAGATCGACACCGACGGCATCGGCTACCAGATGGGTCACCTCCAGGTCGACTACCAGTTCGTCAACTGTTGATCTAGGCATGGAATCCACGCTTGGATCGTGGAACAATAAAAATAAAGCCGTGATATGACGTTATGGAATAAGATGGACGAAAAGCCCTCGAGGCTGTGTGCTGTGTAGGCCTAAGTAATGAATAAGTGAAACCACTGTGGAATAAATTAAGAACACTTCTTATCCTATGTTTTTCTCCTCGTGTTATTTCCTGTATTATAATTTCCAGAAGACCAAAACAATATCGATATAGTGCTAAACGTTGAAGAGAAAGAAAAAAAAGTAAACTTAGCGTCTGACTGATGTGGTATTTTTTAGCGTTTCTATAAAGTTTTAGGATCTGTCTAATAAACATGTGACTGTTTTATTAGCTTAAAAACAGTCATATTGTGAACTATTGGATTTTGAATCAAAGGATGGGATTAGTTTTCTCCAATATTGAGTAGTTTAGTCCTAACGGGCCGAACAGTGTGTAACACGAATTTGAAAAACATCCGTTGGTTAGAGCCCGATTTTATTGGGTCATATTTGTGCAAATTTCATTGTTATTTTTGTTGAAAATTCAAAATTAGTAAGGATATCAGCGCTCACCTTATCGGATTCGGAGAAAACCCGGAGGCAAACCAGCGGACCCGAAAATTTTGGCACAAATCTCAATGCATATCCAACTGCTAAAAAAACGACGGAAATGAAGAAGAAAAAACTTGCGACTGTTTTTTTAGCATTTCCGTTCCATAAATCCGTATGTAGCTTAACGGTTCCTCGTGGGAGCCGCCGAATAAGCTATTCAATAGGAGATACAAACATCCAGCGGAGGAGGTTGGATAGGAGGAAAAAATCTGCCATTGCCCACGCGAGGATGGGGCTACCCTCCCACAAAATTACATCATATTTGGCTTGTGTCGCTAGTGCAGATGAGATCGTATGACCTGACGCTCCTGAACCTGAACATGGTCCAAGGCAGGAGATATCTGATAGCCATAGTCTGAATGTCTGATCGGTGAACTGATCACCATTTCCTAGCCGCCTAGCCACCCGTCCTGAACAGCTCCTGGCCCATCAATTTAATATGGAGCCGTACGTATACGTACGTACGTAACGTATTCTGGCGTATACAAAGACCAGAGTTTTGGTCTATCCTGTATGCGTACGTACGTGCGTACGCAGTCCCGACCAGTACCCCATATTTTTTCTTCTTATCCGATCAAAGTGGAAGCTTCTGCGTACCAACGACCAACAACTCGAATCCGTTTTCTTCAAACAATGCGTCTTTGGTCGATGACGGTCAAGCCATTCACTCGGTGCACGCAAGTGCACGCAGGGCCGATCCATTTAGGCGGCGCCCTCGCTCAATTTTGGTCCGCGACAGTATCAGACTAATTTTTTATCGTTGGTGTTCTTATTGGTCTTAACTTGCTTGTATACATGGTTATCGGGATCAGATTTCTGAATCCGAAACTTCTGTATATTTCTGTATCAGGTGCTGATCAGTAGTTAGTGAACACAATGGATACAACGCTGATAACAATTTCGAATAACGAAATGACATAATAAACAACTAAATATCTGCCTTATGACCACTTATTACAATAAAAGTCATATGACCTCAAATCTCGCAGCAACATAAATAATAAAAGAGTAAACTCCGAGATGGTCCATCGAATGCCTGTGGGTCCATCGAATCGCCCACAGGCATTCGATTGGAGAGCGTAGCCTAGTACTCTGGTATCCTTCATCAAACCCACAGGCGTAGAAGGTGTAGTTGTTCTCGACATCATTGAAGACTTATGAGATTTTCTTTTAGTGTAGCATGTGAGTACGTAAAGTACTCCACGGGTCTTGAGAAAATATGCATATGTTCAGCTTTAACAATTGAGCTTACCTGGTTCTTTTGCATACAACAATATTTTATGTTTAAACATTTTTTATGGAGTACATTTGATAAACATAGTTTCAATAATTAAATTAAATTGATTGCCTAGTGAAGGTTCTAGCTACCGATCACTAGTAATGTGGCTCTAACCACTAAGTTTTCATGAGTAGGGCTCTAGCTACCCAACTGGCTCTAACTGCCAGAATAATAATTAAAGAGTTCCAACTACTCCCGGATTCCCAAAATAATTTTTAAAAAATAAAACTAAAACCTACCATGTGAAAACACATCTTTCCCGCCCTTGATCGTAGGACGACTATTCGAATAGTTTTATACTCTGCAGAGGTTATACAATTTTACCTACACGAAATAATCAATTTATAATATCGGTCATGACACGCTTCCTTAGACGTGCAAATAAGCGATTATCACAAGGTTTTTACAATACCACGCTCTAACACCAACCCGCCTGATGAGCTTAACCCCAAGTAATGGATGTCATTTACCATCGACCCGAAGCTCACCGTTGTGGGGGATAACATGTCTGGACATGAATGTCTATTACCATCACCCGGAGCAAGCCCCGACAGATATGAATGTCAACTACCATCGTCTGCACAATCCAAAAAAATGAACACCTAACAACTATAGCCTGCGGTCATAATGTTAGAATATGGTAAATTAGTTGATTAAGTCCTCCCCATTTAGGACATGTGGTTGTACGGTATTACTCGGTTTGAATAGACACAAGCGTTGGTCCTTAATTGACTAGGGCGAGGCAGTCAAAACTCATGCCACTCGCCCTAGTTTAAACAATTATCACTATTTTATTTTCCAATTACTAACATTACCTAATGTTATACATTTTTAAAACTATAGCATAAAGGTTAATAATGCCCCCAAGGTTGAGCCAGATCGAAAAGCATGTCTAAGTAATTCTACCGTATTTAACTATTCCACAATGTTGTAATCAATATTGCAGAAATACTATGCTAGGGTTACAAAGGAATAAGGATAACAATTATTAAAGGAAGACAATAACAATTTTAGGTTTAACTAACTATCTACAATTTGAACTCATCATTTTATGTGAAATAGCAATGCGTAATACTTTAAGACTGAAAAGATAATTTAAAAATTATAGGTACCAAATGTTCAAAGAAGACTCATCTCCGTTGAAGTTGGAGGTTAACGCGTCCAGTTAGTCTAAACTGGTGCCGGCGGTGTTAGACTCTATACACGCAAATCGAGACAAAATAAATAAAATATAAACATTATAAAACTAGTACCAATAGAGAGATTATGAATTTAGATGAATTTAGGAACAAGAATTGACTGATTCAAAGTTTGTACGGAAGAGAACGAACTCACAGAAATTTATCGGAAATGAAAATTCCTAGAAATTGAGAAGGAGAGGAACATTCCTGGAATATTCTATTCTGATTTTATAATGCAAAACATTGAGTATGACACATGGGGCCCAAGTGTTAGTGAGAGATAGAGGATAGAGTATAACATGTGGGCCACTAATGTCATTGACTCAATGAGCAAAACACAGGGTGCACATCACAGAACATAGCAGAGCAGAGGAGGTGCTAGGCGGCACGGGAGCGGCCAACGACCCGAAAAATGGACCCCAAGGGGTTCCCAACCTATGGGTGACGGCAACAGCGCCGGTAGCGCACGCATGGGCGGTGTAGGCATGCGGGGGAAGACGCTGGGGGGTTTGGGGGTGACCTGAGGGCGGTCAAGACGCCAAGGCGACAGCGGTGGAGGCTCTCCACGGCGACGAATCAACCGAACCAAGGTGAGGGATGGGTAGAAGAAGGTCGGGAACACGTCATGGCGTGGTCCAATCGGTGAAAAACTCACAAAGAAGGAGATCGAGCGACGAAGGAGTTTTCGGCCAGAGAGAGAAAACGACAGAATTGGGCGATGAACTGCAACCAAAAGTGAAATTGACTAAGGGGAAATAGTCATGGAGCTCGAGAACACATTGTGACGCAGTAAGGACATCAAGATTCTCACCAGAGCGGCGGGAGCACAAAGCGAGTTGGCAGTCAGCGCTCGGGAAGACGACGAATTCAACCGTGACAGAGCTATGGGGTTTAGAGGAGGTACGAAGGGGGTAGAAGGGATGTTGTGACTTCCATTTATGGGCTCAAGACGGAGTTTGAACCGCGAGTATGAACGTCGGCGACATTTGCAACTTGATTTGAAAACTGCCAAAATAGCAATAATATTGATGAAACACGGTAACAGAGAGATTGAATGAGAGCGGAGATGGCGGGACTTGATGACGACGTAGACATCGCGGAGGCACGACGTGGTTGACGTGGCCAGGACATGCACGCGTAGCACGGGGCACACACTGGACATGCATGGGCGGTGCAACGAGTGCAAGACGACGCAGCTCGTGTGCGGTTTGGGCGTGCATGGGCACAGTATGGCACAACCAGGCGCGGCTCGGGTGCGAGCGGCCATGAGTGAGCAGCGCGGTGATGACTCGAGCACGGTTTGAGCACGGAGCAAGGACAGCAATGACAATGAAGAAAGGAAGGATGGAAATAAAAAGAAAAAATGAAAACAAAGGAAAAATGAAAGAAAAGAAAAAGAAAAAGAAAAAGGGGAAATGACCAAGTGGTTTTTGCGAGAAAATTCTAATTACAAAATTTGAATTTGGAATTTGACGACGAGTTTTGAATTGAGACGATGGAAATAGGATTTGAATTCCAGATTTGAATTCCAATGAATGCAAAAACTCCAAAAGAAGTCGAACACTATGAATTAATTAATTTGAAATAAAATTTTTTAAAAGACAAAATTTTGGAATGCTGCGATGATGCCACTCGGTCTTTATACTGGATCCGCCACGAGTGTACGTTGCTGTGTTGGCATCTTCATAGGATTGGCTGGATTCTGGCTTACAAAGCCGTGTCACCGTGGAAGAATGAACATGGTAAATGATTAGAGCAAGAGCTGCAGCAACAAAAGAAATGTGTGGCCATTTCAGCCACTCACTGAAACTACAATACTGCATACTCTAATAGTCCAATGTAGAACCACATGCTTCTCTAACTGGGAAAAAAACCTCATTCGCACTATAGCAAACCAATGTTAGGGCACCAAAAAAAGAAAAGATATCACGTTTTGTTAGGACATAAGCAAAAAAATTCAACCAGAGCAACCGTGCAGAAGGGGAGGATAATTTACCATTGGCAATGTTAGACGGCAGCTCATTCAAAACTTCAGTATTATTAGTGAGGTTATAGCCGTTTTATTTAACCATGCCTTTTTCCTTCCTTTCGCACAGTTTTTCAACAAGTGGCTAAAAATGTGTAAATACTAAGTACAGAACAGGACTCCTAGGAGCAAATCTACAAAAGAATGAATAAGATCAGCTTACTACACACTACTATATAGAGAAACCTGCGTATTCATGAGCCATTGTGTGAATTTTCTCCCCTTTCGTTGCTTCTACCTGTGGATGTTGCACTGCTGCAAGTACGGGTTATCGTAGTTAAGGAACCTGTTCCAGTAGTCTCTGTACTTCGGAATGGAGATCTCCAGCCAGGGTTTGAGCTTCCCGCTGTAGTGGATGACGGCAGCGCTCTCGATTTCCTCTCTTCCTACGCTTCTGTCACGGCCAAGCCCAAGAACATGCCACCGGTGGTCAAGAGGCACTGTTTGGTTATAGAAGACAAGCTGGCCCAGTGCCAAGCTTCCTGCCTTCCATAATCTCCGCATTTTGCCCTGCAAATCGGCGAGTAAAGATAAATAAGCTGTTGAGAAACAACAATAGAGCAAAGCTTCTTCATAGGAAAAAATGGCATTTTAGAATTACTTTTTGTAGATACTGCAGCCCACTAAAAAAATGATTCTTGCATAAGCTAAACCTTTTCTACGGGGAGTAAATCAAAGGAAATGAATTCATAAGTGCAATGTATACCATTTTAGATCAAAACCTGCTTCAGCCAAGTCTAATGAGGTTAGTTCCAGGCTGCGCCTCATTTTTTGGTAAATACTAGCTTCCAGGTACTGTACATGAGATTGGCTTCTAGATTACAGCAGATTTTAGATAATACAGACAACAAAGTCTTCATTAAGACCTGGTCACAAAAGTAGGACAATACAATCTAACGAAGTCTTCAGCTACACCTGGCCAGTAAAGTAGTTGATCTCCTCACACAACACAATCGACTTCTTGGTCAATAGACACTTAGATAGACTAGTATATGCAGACCCATAACTCCTGGAAACATCTACTGATAAATAGTTCCTCCTGGAAACAAGTCAATTTCATCGGTGCCTGTCATAGTGTTGCCTAATACTGCACCTAGCCCGGCAGTTCAACTTCAATTGTGCCAAATGCCAAACAGACAAAAAAAAAACAAAAGAACTGTAGGATAAAACGTGTACAAGAACTTGAGATTATGAAGACCCTAATTTATGCTAGAATTGAACTTGTCCCGAATTGGACAACTCCTGCCAATGCATACTTTATGTTAGTTGTACCAAATGCACGCGTGAAACATTATTAAAATTTGTAATCTGTCTTTTTCAACAGAGAAAATCAATGTGATATAAAAAAATGCACACTTACCACCTGAAACCATTTATCATAAGTTGCAGTTAAACCCTGTTTGCGCCATTCCTTAAGGTCAAAAATGTTCATCCCAAATGCATATATGCAAGCCTTTGCATCAAACTTGTTGAAGATACTTGGATCAGAAAAATTAACAAGGTTCTCCAATCGATGATAACCATCACCAGAAGTGCATATCTCAACAGCACCATTTACTTTACCCTTCATATCTATCTCCCATAATCCACTTGGGTCTTTTTGGACTACCACATCATGGTCCAAGAGTAGAACCTTGCTCAGAGAAGGGAATACTTCTGGCAAATAAAAGCGTAAGTGGTTAAGTGCAGAAGTGTATCTTGGATCTCGAATGCACTTCTGCTTAAATCTAGAATTGAAATCAGCTGGCAGCCATTTCAAACCATCCAGGCTTTCAATTCGAATTTTGGCTGGACTTGGTGGGTTTGTGAGAAACCACATCATCATTGCAGGAAAATTCAATGCATCAGTTACAACATGAAACATTATCCTTTTGGGATCCTGCCAAAGAAAATAACTCAAATCAAAAGCAAATTTTAAGACATTAATAAAATGCAATAAACCACACTGGACATGTTACCCCAAAGAATTCATAGGTAAGTCCTTTTTGGACAAATGTTCCTCATATGTACATGTTTATCATACCACACAAATAAATGAAACATTAAAGAAAAAACTATACATCAAACACATCCCCTCGTAGCATTTTTTATATGATAGAAAATTTCACATAGGATAAAATTTAGACAGCAAGAATTGCAGTCAAGAAAAAATTGCAACCTGACTACAGAAACAGTTATCACTCAAAAATTCATTTCTTGTTCATAAAGGATGAACACACAAATATAAGCATTTGTAATTACAAAGCATAGTATACCTCCTACACAAGCATGCAAAATATTAATCCTTGACAAATCTAAGGTCTCACCTTTGATGCAGAAATTGTAGAGTTGATAACCACTGCACTTGCTAGCACATTGTCTGAGAATATTGCATAATGATAAAAGCCATCCATCCGCATGTTGGATCTTTTAGGAAACTCACGTTCCATAGGATCTAATGAAAAGTATTCTGAGGTAAGTCGCATTGCTAGGCAGTGATGGCCTTTGGGTAATGTCCTCACAGCAACCTGCTCAAGGAATGAAGATTCACTTCGACGTGCCCTGACCAATTCTTCACTGTGATGTGTCATTGCACGTAGCTTTGCTGTCATCAGAGAGCAATGTGGGTAGGTCCTCTGAGCTTTAGACAGGGTTATCTCCATCGCCCTCATTTTCTGCAATGCACTGCAAAATGGTTTTGATCTCAATCAGAAAAGCTGAGTCTTCAATGAAACATTGAGCATAACAATCTATTTTTACTTTTCTTGTGCGACTGAACTACTGTAACAAGTTAATCCTTTATGTACAGATCATTGATGTGCTACAGCTTACCTCCCAGGTACACGGGAACCACTGCTAGAGTGACTTATAGCCCTTTCTATCTCTTTCATCCTCAACTTCAACTCTCGGACCAAATGTGCGCTGCCATGCTTAGAAGCAAACTGCAAGTAGGTATTGGCCATAATTAGCTGGTCTTGCATCATCCATATCTTCTCTTTAGTGCCAGGGGAGGATCTCGAGATCCTTTCATCTTCCTCTGAAGCCATTTCATCAGTTTGCCCTTCTATCTGCAGAAAGGCTAAGTGACATCATTTTTTATCAATAGCATTGATCGAATTAATAGGTCTAGACTCCAAACCCAGTCAACAACATAATGCTAATTATTTCAGAAACATATACAAAATGCAAATCATCTTGCAGATGGGACGAATCAAAACTGTGATATCTTCTTCGTGGATTGAGAAAGGCATCAACCATGAATGCTTTAAGCAAGCAAGGTGATCAAAAAGCACCAAATTAAATATCTCCCTACTTTAACTTGCTTTACCCTTACAAAAGCCTAGCCATGTCCCAGCAGTTGTATTCCATTCCAGATTTAGGCAAGATAACAACATAGCATAGAAATTCAACACTGAAACTACTCTGCCTCAGCATGAACTGAACAAACAGCGAATACTAAACCTCCCACTCTGCAACCACATCCGACCTAACAACTTGGAGGTACAGAATCAATCGGAAATTACAGAATGTTACATGCGCAGATGCAACCAAACAAGCAAACATGGTAAAATTAAAAGCCACCTCTTCAGCCACGACGTTTAGTATGGTAACCACCTCTCCAATCTGCAGCCTCTGCGAAAACCAAAACTGAATCAACAATCGGAAGAACACAACAAATACGAAACGAAATGAGGAGAAATGAGATTGAATTTGAATCGGAATGAGAATTTACTCACTTCCTTCACCGACAAGTGGGTCCCCCCTGTGCGCTCCCCACCTGCACACCCAAAACCCCAAGCACGCAAAAGGCCGTTGCTATTAGAACACCAAGCACTAGAACTCCAAGCTCTAATCAAATTAACGCTAATTAAGCACGGATCATCAGCATCGGCGCGACGAGAGATTAGGCTCAGCGAGCGAGCGCCTCACCGGGGCCGGAGCGGGAGTGGTCGGGCTCGGGGAGATTGAGGAGGAGGAAGACGAAGCCGCAGGAGGTCGCGATCAGCAGCAGCCACAGCGCCGCCCCCGCAGCCGACCTCGCTTCTCTCCCCCCGCCCGCCCTCATCGCCGCCGGCGGCGGTGGCGGCGCGGGGAAACCGAACCCTCACCGGAGCACCCGCAGGGGATCCCGGCGCCGCCACACCACCGCCCACAGAGTCGCGCGCTGCAATTTCCCCCCACTCGAATTCGACTTCGCCTACGGCTACTACGAGCGGCGCCGGTCTGCTACTGCCTACGGCTACTAGTAAGAACCATAGAGGTGGAGAGGGAGATGCGTATGAGATGGGGCTCCGTGTCTCTGACGTGTGGGGACTGGAGGGACGTGCGGGCCCACTGTCGGCGTGTGTTAGTGGGCCCGCGTGATGTGGGGAAGGGTTCGGTCGATCCGGGCGCCTGCGCGATGTGTCTTTCGTGCGGAGACAGTTGTCAATACGCGCTTCTGGAAATTCTCTTTGACCTTTTTCTTTTGCCTTTTTTTCCCCTTCTTCTTTTTGTTTTTTACTTGGTTAGTAGTAGTTTTTATAAATGATGGCTTTTCTGGAAATAAGATGGATTCCTTGTAGGGATGGATATCGAGTCAAGTAGAACCAAGCTAATTAGTTGAACCAGAGCGAAATCTAATTTTATTTAAAATTAATATATTTTAATATTTAATCAATTAACGAATGTAATTGAAATAATTTTGAACCGAACCTTCCTAACGAGTTTATTATCCCCTCCTATTAATATAGCAGCAATCATGCCTGCCCTGCTTCTGCCACTGGGTACACTGGGTGATGTAGCCCAGGGTTAACCGGAGAAAAAAACCCCGATAATGTATATACTTTCAGGGTTGTTGCCATTTATTGAGTGGTAAAATCTGAAAGTATCGCTTAGAGTTAAGGTGGTATTCTTATATTCAAGTTAAAATATACCTGACAACAACACACTTAAAAGACACACGATTAAGACGGTGAAAACCCATCCATAGCCCATACCGAAGTTGAAGTTTTGCGCGATAGCTCCAGCTTACTTGATGTAATCAGCATTAGTATTTTCAGTTATTTTTTTCACGTAAAACCCATCGATGGCATCGGTTTTTTATCTAGGAGGCACGTGTAGTGTACAGTGCGATTTAGTCGCTCCCTCTCGACATCTCACGTGCAGTTGTAAGAAGCTGAAATCATCATCACTCATCGGGTTAGTCACGGGAAAGCCACTTCACTGGGATTCAAGGAATTTTAATTGTCCCTTTCATTCGGTGTCAAGTACTGATTCAATTAAGTGTGAGATTTTGCCTTAAATGGGACCGTTAGCGTCGATATTAATAAAACTAGTCACTCGCATGTAATGTTATTTTTGGTATCATGATGTCTCGGTGTGCGATATGTGTCATATATCGTTCCTGGTTGTTCGGTGGTCCGAACGGATCTCCGCACACCATGTCGCCATCTGCGCCACGTCCCGCCACGTGGCGCGGCATCGGGTGGCTGGGCACAGAACACGCGACGGCAACCATGAGGCACACGCAGGACCGTCGAGGCTAGGCGGCACGGCAGCGGGGTGATCGGGCGTGGGACGAGCGGCAGGCGTCGATGTGGTGTGGAAGAGTCGTCCGGGCCACCAGGGAACGGTAGATGTCAGCTCCATGCACAGCAGAAATGGTGTAGGATACGTGCCGCACACCAGGATGTCCACTGGTACCAAAATAGTATTACACCGTGTGAACGATCAGTTTTGTTAATACCAACACCAACCGTGTTATTTAGGGCCAAAACTCTTTTAAGTGTGGCTTAAGTACATCTTCACGATATGGACACCGAGTTATTTTAACTTTGGTGGGGGCTAAAGTATAAAGCTGTTTGCTCCGTTTCATAGGTAGGCAAGAGTCACATGCATGCAAGACCATGTCCTAAATAAGGCTTAACTAGGAACTGTGTACATGACTTGACACGCTAACTAACTGATCTAATATGTGGAGCACATGCACTAACCGGCATGAGAAATGCTAATGCCACCATGAATACGTAGTGTAATGTAAATAGACTCGTGGCAAATGATAAAATTGCCTGGGTTCAAAACTCCAAACTGCAGTAAGCGCTATTGCATCTGAAAACAAAAGGAAGTTGATCCTCTCAAAAGGGGGAATATAGTGTGCTTGCTAAATGGCATCAGGTCTCCAATCAGACAGATTCAAAACGCGGGACAAACCTACACGCAAGTTCATATGGTGTATCATGTAAAAAGTGTTTCTTAGGTTATGTCTAAGAAGAGGGCATTCCATCGACCAAACCTCAGACATAATCTAAGTATAACCCTGCTCCTATGTGACTATATTGAGTATGTTGGTTACAGATCAAGAGAAAGATTGAAATACAATGTCTTGTGTTGATCGTGTCTTTCGTCCTCTTTCCCTGTCGTTTGGTGATTCCTCCTTTTATAGTGTGCTCGAAGTGGGCGACCATTTCTCCAGCCTAAAAAGTGTATCAATGCTTCAGATGATGGTGCAGTTACCGGATATTACTGTTGGAGAAGTAATGTTCCTACGTTGTCAGGCAGTTATCACCAGGGCAGAGAGTTTAATCGTACAATTATTCCGAAGAATAATAGCGTATACTGACTGTTTAGATGCTCTAATCAATTGGGCCTACTTATCTGTAAGCTCGATCGAGTATAGAGTGGTCATAACTGACCTGATCATAGAAGGACTTACGACCATAAGATGATCGTAGAAGAACTTACGATCATGTGTTAGTTGTAGAAGAACTTACGACTATGGGGTGGCCGTAGCTAACCTGGTCGTAGAAGGACTTACGACCATAAAGTGATGAGAAGAACTTACGATCATGAAGTAGTCGTAGGAGATCTTACGACTCTAACTTCTCCCTTATGAATATTAAGAGGTATACTCAAGAACCATATAATAACATCATTATCCATAATAAGGATTACGGATAAATAATTAAATGAGGATTTCTAGATCCTCGTCAAGGCTACAGGGAGACGATAGCTCAAGGAGATACATAGATTTATTATCGTCTGATTTAAGCTACTGCTGAAAGGGGAAATTCAAGATTTGTCACTCATAGGTTCCTTGATTTAGTATTCGCTACATTTAAGTTTCATCTTGATAATTTACCACTCCTAAGCACTAAATATCTATGATTTGATACCCCGGGCATATTCCAGTATTTTTTTATTTTGCACCAAAATCCACTATGAAAACAAGCATTTACCCCTCTCTATTCAAAAAGAAACTTAAAGGTATCAAATCATAAATCAAGGTGCTTAGCGCGTGGCAAATCATCAATTTTCCCTTATAAAAAATAAAAGTTTTCATATGATAAAACTTTTGATATGAAAAAGCAATAGAAAACAAATAATGATCACAATGAATGATAACTTGAGCTTGGTGGAGTTTGGTGCACATGCATACTTCACCGAGCCACTAATGGTGTGACAGAAATCAGATATGAGGAAGAAGTGTTTGATCAAACTATAAACATTCAGGGAAATGAAATATCATGTACTTTGTGACGCTCCGTGTCATTACCCTAGGGGTAATCACACTTAGCCACACAGATTATTATTCGCTGGCCTGTAAAACACCGCTCCGACGAATAATAAGTCATTATCAAAGTAACACAGCAGAATAATAGGATAGAAAATATTCTTTATTACAACAATTAGCCACGCAAGGCTAAAGTCTTGCATAATACATAACCATACACGAGTGCAAAATGGGACCAAGTCCCTCTCTTGCCTGCCATGCCCACTCGGCCCTCTAGTCGTCCCAAGTGTCGAATAGGGCGTCTATCTCACCCTACTCCTCGCGGTAAGGGTCCACATCTCCTGCGGTCTCATCTGCACCTGCACGTCCCTCGTCCAACCCGGGATAGCTCCCGGTCGGACTAGGATCTACAAAGAAAGATACTAGTAAGGTTGAGTACAAAGTACTCAGAAACATTAGTAGTAAAAATGCAGGTATGCCATCATCTCTGTTGTTATCATAAATTCTATATCATCTCAATTCTGAAAATAAATTATTAAAATATTAAGTGACAGATTTTAATACTGAAAATACTACTAATCACTCGGAAGAAGATAGACCTCACTTTCAGTGATTCCCGTAGACTCCAATCCACGGAGCATTTTCCGGGGGGGGGGTACAGCTTGCGATTTCAAGCATAGGATCGAGCGCTTCGCCTCGCGTTGTTTACTCGTGTCTCGTACTTCATCCGATGCGGTGGGTCCGCCGGAGCGCGAGATGAGAACGCGTCAGGCGAGCCCACAACGCGCGGGCCGGCGCGCAGAAGATCACTGGTGCCAGAGGGGCCTGCCGGATCCCCTGCGGATCACGAAGGGCAGACAGCGCAGGTGAGCCAATCATCGCCTACCACGTTTATTGGAACTTGATCTCCCCACGTTTATGTAGAAAGTTGCTGCAGAGATGACCCCGACCAAAAATGAAATGAATTGACGAATGGAACTGTATTTACTTGCTGTGCAGAACATCTAGCTACGAGAGTTCGTCTGCTCAGCAGGCTGCTCTCTGTATGGGTTTCTTCTACTGCTATTATCGTGATAGTTACTTTTTTCATCCGCAACACTACCTTCTAAAGTATTGTCTTCTCCGTTAGAACAATCTAAATATGTGTCGTCGCGTAAATTACCACCAGATGTTATGGAAGGTGCGCCATCTTCATCCTCGACGTCGTCATTTTCATCGTAATCAAAACCTTCCTCTTCGTCATAATCATCGTCGTCGTTGTCATCTTCAGCGTATTCACCATCATCATCTTCAGAATAATCACCATCGTCTTCATAACTGGAGTTGCTGACATCAAGGGAGGTTCCATCCTCAGCACTGTCGCCGGCGGCCGCGTTGTCAAAGCTCCTGAGATAAGCCTCATCGTCCTCATCCTACATAGCAAAATGGTGGACGGTTACAAAGCTTCGAGAAGCCATCGACATAGGGTGACCTCAATCGAGCATGCTGAGGATCCAATACACACCTCCACATCTTCCTCGTCGCTCGAATGCACGGAATCTAGTTTGGCGTTCAGCTCCTCATCCCTTGCTCTTTGACGCCTTCCATTTGGAGCTGAAAAGGACGAATATTTAGCATGCCATACATCTGGCACATGAAGATTTTGTTAGACTGAATCGGTTGGATAATGTACGTACCAGTTCTGCTTTGAGTTGATTCACTCTTTTGTTTAACTTTGCAATATGACGACTAAGGGCCTGTCGCAAAGTGAAAATAATGATGTTAGTGCAGAAAAGCATGGAGATGAATGAAGGTCTATCATTAGGAAAAATGAATGAAATTTTGCTTTCTAGATGACTGAGTTATTCTAACAGAATCCAAGGTATGATGCTCTAACAGAATCAGTTTCCCTTCTTTTGGAGTGCCTAGTTTTGTAATATGGGTAGAATTTTTAGTAAACATCCTCAACCATCCAAGAATCAAAATAATACCTCATGTCTCTGGAGCTCAATGGATCGAGTTAAAGCCTTTCGCTTCGACAAAAGATTCCTGGGTCTCAGCGTAGAAGGCCGTCTATAGTCCTTCCCACGAAACACAACAATGGCATAGCCTTTGGAGACCTTGTCCACCGAAACTAAAATACCCACACTCTCAGCTTCAAGTGACAATGCTATCCTCTTGACATCTGCAAAAGACTTTGCTTTCACTAGTATTTTCACCAGTTCCCTGTATTTCCAGTGCAAGTGCATATTTTCAATTGTGCCATCAAAAACTCCTCTTCTACCTGAAAGTGGTGAGAACAATATAAATTCGGAATGTAAATAAAGTTAAAATGTAAACATAGGGCTACCTAAGAAGATTATATCTCATGCAAATAAAATAATTAAGCAGATTAGAGCAAAAGGCTTATTGCTCCTTCCAAAAAACGAAAGGAATTACAAGGAAAAAGAATATTACTGGGATCCAAAAAAAGCTTCTCCAGTACTATAGAATCAAAAGGAAACAAGTGGCTCTGAACATGTTACTAGAGATTACCAAGGAGCAGAAATGCCTTCATCCTTAGACCAAGTTTCCGAAACATGAACCTCTCTTCATCTGTTATTGTTTCAGGTGGTTTGCTGTCTTCAGTTGGCTTCAGGGCTGTCTCAACTTTTCCGAGTACCCTTTCAGCTTTTGCTATCTTTTTCTCTGCCTGTACAGAAATGAAGTGAAATTATTTCAGTCAAACTGCATAAATTGCATCTTCAGTGCATTACATGTGATGCAAGCATATTAATAACATAAGCTTAGTTGTATCCGTGTATATACTAAATGTCTTGCGATTAAAATTGTGCATCTGCACTCTGCAGAAAGAAAACAAGTCTGAGATCTATGTAGACTTCACTACATGTTTTCAAGTTATAGAATGTCTTATAGAATACTATTGAATTAGTATCGTAGTATGGTGGTTTTGTTTCTAATGTAGGGTGTACCCCATACCCCATATTGTCTGTTAAATTCATCTAGAGATTATGATAGACAGATTAAAAATGCTATCTTGTTATAGAAAATGGTTTGTTCAAATGAGAGTGTAACAAAGTGATATTACTATACAAAATGTCACTTACAAGTGAGAGCTTCCACTCTAACTTCCTTACGAGATCAGCATGCCTTGCAGCTTCTACAGTTCTTGTCATCTTGTTCTCGTAATTCTCATCCAGTTTATTTCCATATTTAGATTTAGCCTCAAGAGTATCTCCAAGAGTGCCAGCTACAGTTGGCTCTACAAATGCCTCAGTGCTGGAACCAAAAGAGGACGCTGCATTTAGCCGCGCTTGCTCCTCATCTTGTAGGAACTTTGCTAATCTTTCTCTCTCTAGCAGCGCCTCTGCAAGTTCTGAGCTCAAGAAATCCTTCCCTCTGTAGAAGACTATAAAGTCATTGTTCCTTGAAAGCATTACACCACCTGTTAATTTCTGGTGTGGACCAAAAGAACATTAGTCATGAATCATTAGTTCACTGGAAGAACTACTTAAAAACAAAAGAAATGAAAAGGTGAAAAGTCTTAAGAAGTTCAAGTATCAAACAGAGATTGCACAATTGTATTGGATAAACTGTGTCTGAAGGTGAGGGTTCAAATATACAGGAGATATAATTGTATACAGGTAAAATTAAAACAAGTAACTAGGCTTGATCTCACTAAAGTGGAGCTAATTAATGAGGTGACATAATAGACATCCGAGTAATATATATCTTTTCGAAGAGATAATAATAGTAACAGCTAACAATTGAGAACATCAGAGTATGTTGCAGAACTTCCTAAATAATGCAATTCAATCCAAACAAAAGAGGGAAACACTGCTGCAGAGGAAGCCAAGCTTGATCCAGATCTTGACAAAGATGTGTCATGTAGCTTCTGTAGTTTTATTTATTCAACTAAGATGCATGAGTTCAGTTTTATGCACCTAGGCAATCAGAATCATTCGTCCTACTGTACCTCTTACTCTGCCACACAATACCAAGGTGATCATAATAGGTGCAACCCATTGTCTACAACCATTCACTCTTGTTCATGCCTTCCCTCCAATCACCATTAAATTATACCACCACAAATATTTTCCCAACCTTCTGATATGGCGTGGGAAGCGAGAAAGATGAAGATGCGAAAGGCGAAGATAAAGGGCAGAGGTGAGAATCACCCTCGGTCAGCTGGACTTGCTCCGGCCGGCGAGGCTCTGATCTGCCGAAATTCTATGAGGCAACCTTTCTCTTATTTCTTAATACCTTCTCTCTATTACATGGCAACCTTTATAGCCTAGGCGCAATGGGGGATTTCGGTTTTCCAAAATCTGGAAGGCGCAACACACTCAGGAAGGAAACTAACTCAAACTCTAATTCGATCTCTAACTTGCTATCTAACTCAATCTCTTAAGGAGATACTAACTCAACTCTTCCTAACTACCCTTCCTTCTTACCTAATCTACCTGCTGCCTTACGGCAATAGCAGCCGCGCTGTTGCCGTGACCGGCTGCAGGAACCATGTCCGGTTCGGCTACAAACCTGAGTCTGATTCAGTTGTAGCAACTCCAGCCGAAGACCCCTCTGCCAAAACCTCCTTGGAGCTTTTATGCTTGCGTCATTGATACGTCTTTCCAATAAACGTGTCCACAACACCTTCACAAAGATTTCCTCACCACCGTCAACCACAAGTAAAGCATAAATCAACTCTGTTTCCCAGTGCCTCAGAAATATCACAAGCTAGCTTCTACTCCAGCTCAACTATGAACTAATGCTACAAGCCTTCTGAAAACAAAACATCCAGTCATCCCTGATATGTACCAACGCTTCAAAGAGCATCTCTCAGCAGCATCTACTAGCAACACCAATCTGGAATTCTATGAGGCAACCTTTCTCTTATTTCTTAATACCTTCTCTCTATTACATGGCAACCTTTATAGCCTAGGCGCAATGGGGGATTTCGGTTTTCCAAAATCTGGAAGGCGCAACACACTCAGGAAGGAAACTAACTCAAACTCTAATTCGATCTCTAACTTGCTATCTAACTCAATCTCTTAAGGAGATACTAACTCAACTCTTCCTAACTACCCTTCCTTCTTACCTAATCTACCTGCTGCCTTACGGCAATAGCAGCCGCTGTTGCCGTGACCGGCTGCAGGAACCATGTCCGGTTCGGCTACAAACCTGAGTCTGATTCAGTTGTAGCAACTCCAGCCGAAGACCCCTCTGCCAAAACCTCCTTGGAGCTTTTATGCTTGCGTCATTGATACGTCTTTCCAATAAACGTGTCCACAACACCTTCACAAAGATTTCCTCACCACCGTCAACCACAAGTAAAGCATAAATCAACTCTGTTTCCCAGTGCCTCAGAAATATCACAAGCTAGCTTCTACTCCAGCTCAACTATGAACTAATGCTACAAGCCTTCTGAAAACAAAACATCCAGTCATCCCTGATATGTACCAACGCTTCAAAGAGCATCTCTCAGCAGCATCTACTAGCAACACCAATCTGGAATTCTATGAGGCAACCTTTCTCTTATTTCTTAATACCTTCTCTCTATTACATGGCAACCTTTATAGCCTAGGCGCAATGGGGGATTTCGGTTTTCCAAAATCTGGAAGGCGCAACACACTCAGGAAGGAAACTAACTCAAACTCTAATTCGATCTCTAACTTGCTATCTAACTCAATCTCTTAAGGAGATACTAACTCAACTCTTCCTAACTACCCTTCCTTCTTACCTAATCTACCTGCTGCCTTACGGCAATAGCAGCCGCGCTGTTGCCGTGACCGGCTGCAGGAACCATGTCCGGTTCGGCTACAAACCTGAGTCTGATTCAGTTGTAGCAACTCCAGCCGAAGACCCCTCTGCCAAAACCTCCTTGGAGCTTTTATGCTTGCGTCATTGATACGTCTTTCCAATAAACGTGTCCACAACACCTTCACAAAGATTTCCTCACCACCGTCAACCACAAGTAAAGCATAAATCAACTCTGTTTCCCAGTGCCTCAGAAATATCACAAGCTAGCTTCTACTCCAGCTCAACTATGAACTAATGCTACAAGCCTTCTGAAAACAAAACATCCAGTCATCCCTGATATGTACCAACGCTTCAAAGAGCATCTCTCAGCAGCATCTACTAGCAACACCAATCTAGAGTGGAAGTTATACGTGGTACAGGACCAAATTTGCAGTCTTAAGCCAATGCACCAAAAACTAATGCTACACAAGACACACCTTTTTATCAAGAAAGAAAAAGAAACACCAATCTTGCAGAAATAGCATGTGCTAAACAAATTATAAATTTTATAATAAGAGAGTGTTTCTATATTTACTTTGATATCTTCAGCCATCCTCTCACTGGTAGTAAGCTGCACTCCTCTTTTCAAAGCAATTTTTGCAATAGAACTTTTCTCCCACAACTTCACCATAGCAGCTGCTAATCCTTGGAGTTGTCTACTTCGTCCTAACATTCATCGGTAGGGGAAAAGATCACTACAAGACAGCAAAAAAAATAATAAAGCAAATAAGGAGTTAACTAAAACAACATAAGAGGTACCGAGAGCAAAGTGAGGAGGCAGTCCTCGAGCAAGACGCCGTAAATTGGTAGTGTCCTTTCGGCTGAGAGATGGTCGTACTCCATATGGCAGAACTCTGAAAGGGGGCTTGTAACCTGGTGCAGTTGCAGGAAGCATGTCTGCATCTACTGGTAATGGATCAGATCCAGGCCAGTCACTGTATCTTGGGCCAAGCTCATCCAACAGCCTGTTAATTTCATCTTCATATTTTATTTCTGGAGCTGGCTCAACTATTTCCTCTTTCTCAGTATTAGATACCAAAGCACCATTGCTATCTTGCATGCCATTTACTTTGTCAGCAGGTAGCAAAGAAGGGCTAGGAGGCCCTTTGATTGAAGACTTCATACCAAGAGCCTGTGAAGTGTTATTTGTTCCCTTAGTGGTCTCAGGTACGTCATAGGCTACTCCCCTGTACAGAGAAACAGAAGTTCCCGACCTCCATATTACCAACCCGCCTGTTTTTCTCTAATCACCATCGGCAAAAAAAAAACATCAGATTGGCAAGAAGTGCTCCCCTCCAAAAAAAAAAAGACTAGAGCTACCAGTCATTTACACAGAAATAACGAAGGAATCTACATGCTAATTGTGGCATGACAAAATGAATCAGCATATTAAAAATATTTGTACTTTCTTTACTTGTTAGCAGGCCCACATTAACCTTTGGTTGATTAAATCTCCTGTTAGTCAATGAATGATGTTCTATAGAATCTACCATGGAAGCTACATTATAGCGGCAAAAGGAAAATATTTATATGGCATCTCATGTCTTGATTTGGACATTAACCAAACTTGACTTGAGAACTAGTCAGCTAGCTAGCCTTAACTCGGTTTAGTTACAGAATTAATTTTACACCAAGCTCAAGATTCATTCAGGAAGCTTGCCCAAGCTCTGCTTGATTCTGACAAAGATCAATTATCGTGTTCTAAAACTTCTGTGCTTATTATCTATGCCTTTTACAATATAATTTTCTCAACATTAAAAGAATTTTTCCCTAGCACCTTTTCTCAACTAGGCAAAATAAAAATAATACTGGGATGCTATGAATCACCGATCCTTCGCTAAACTGCCGTACCGGTACGCGATACTTACCCGATATGGCAATCCTTCGCGATACGGTATCAGGAAGGATCGGTGAATTTTTGTTTTTAAAATTAATAAAAATAATCCAGATACTTCTCCGATACTCCAGGCCCAAAGCATCTCATATTGAAGCTCAACAACAGCCCAGTCCAAGTCCCAACCCTAATGCCTTCCCAACCAAATCCCTACTCCTCCCGAGCCCTCACTCACACGCACCACGCAGCCGCCGCACCACGCAGCCGCCGCCTGTCATTCATTCCTCCCCTACTCTGGATGCACCCTTCCCCCTGTTCTCGGAAGTGCCCTGCCCTTGCGCCTCACACGCACCACGAAGCCGCCGCCAGCCGCGTCTTTTGCGCCTCCAGCCGCCGCTGCCGAAAGAGCAAAAGGGGGAACCCTAGGTTTCGGCAGCTGGGCCGAATCGGCCGGTATTTAAAGCGGGCCGGTATTTAAAGCGGCGCAAAAAAAACGTCAGTCTGATCGCCGAGCTGTCCAGCGCCGCCTATTAGACTACGTTATCTTGGTCGCCGCGCCATCCAGCGCCGCCTACCAATGGGCACCGTTTCCCTCCCTCGCTGCCCGGTAATCTTCGATGGTATTAATTACACCGACTTCGTGTCTCACGTGCGCATCCACATGCGTGGTCTTCGCCTCGGGCGCCCTCTCGCGATGTCACTCGCCGCTTTGCCCTACTCCTCCGACGGAGCCTACGTCTATTGCGCTGCCTCCGACAGCTGACAAGGCTGCTGTCGAGGCTGCTGGTCTTGCTGATGAGAAGATTGCCTCTGCCTACCAAGAGGCTCTGGATTCCTACATAGATCGATTAACCGCCTACACTCAGTGGTGTGGACGACGACGCCGAGTCGGCAGCCTTGTCTTCATCGCCGATGTCCACCTCGCTTTCTTACGAGGTTGTGGGCTCCATTCGGCCGTCCGGATGTGGACTCACCTTCGCCGCTTCTACGAACCTCCGGATATGCTCGACCGCTAGTGGTTCGCGGAGCACTCTCTTCACGAGGTGATGCTATCGTTGACGCCTTCTACGCCGAGTTCGTTGTGCGGCGTCACCGACTCTCTTCGCGACCGCCGCTATCGCTCCTGCTCAGTCCGCCGGTCAGACGTCTTGGCTCGAGTTTCAGCCAGATCTACGAGTTCCTTACTCGCTTCGCCCCGAAGTTCGAGCAGGGCGTGCCCAACTTCTTGCACGCCACCTCGTGTCACTCTTCTAGAGGCCCTTACCGAGATACGTGCGCAGGAGACTCGTCCGAGCGGTGTTGGTCCGATGTCACTCCTCCGTGCTCGCCGCCCGGCCCACCTACTACACCGATCGCTACATGCTTCAAGACATCGCTTCCTCCAATGGCCGCCATAGGTGGTGGTGGCCGCTCCATCCGGCGGTGGCCGCCTCGCCGCTTCCTATCGCGACAAGGTCGGCCACATTGAGTCCCAGTGCTATAAGAAGCGCCGACATCTTTCACGCCGTTCTTCTCCTAGCACCGCACCGCATTTCTACATCGACGCTCGCATCGACTACTTCAAGCTCTCACCGAGCGGGAGATAGCCATACTTCGACGCCGCTTGTCGCCTGTGTTCTCCTCGATGTGTTCTGCGCAGTTCTGCGATCCGACTCTTTGGGCAATGAGAAACCACCTCCTACACAACAGTACCTCCCGTGGATCCTTGATTCCGAGCATCTTTTCACATGACTTCGATTCTTCCACTCTGTCTTTTGTCACACCTCCGATTCCCCACAGCGCTGTGTTTATCACGATGGTACCTCTCTTTCTGTCTCCAATCGAGGACCTCTTAGCAACTCATCTTTTATGTTCCTTCATTTGCTCATGTTCCTCGCGTAACCATGCGACTTCTTCTCTCCGGGATGACATCGACCTTGGTTGTCGGGTCATTCTTGACTCGACTCTTGTTGTGTTCAGACCGCCACACGGGGCTCGTTGGTTCTGCCCTACGCCTTAATCGGTGGCGTTTTGGGAGCTTGATCGCTTCATCTTCCTTCCACGCCACCGCTACCACCGCTCTTTCCGCTTCGCCACTTCGCCTACCAGCTTTTTTCAGCGGTGGCATCACCGCCTTGGTCATCTGTGTGGATCTCGCTTGTCATCTTTAGTCCGTCGTGGTCTTCGGGGTATGTCTCGTGAGACGTGTCTTTAGATTGTCGTATCGTAAGTTAGGGAAACAGATCCAGCTTTCCTATCCTCATAGTAAGTCTATCTATAAACAATTTGTCGCTATGGTTCGCATACGCTTTTCCACTCCTATTCGTGTCTTTCGTGGCCGACTGCATGGCGAGTACATCTCTCGTTACTGCGCAGCTTTCATCGAGTAGGGCACCTCGCCGCTTCTCTTGTCCTGGCGCCATACTCGTAATGGTGTCACGAGCGTAAACATCGCCACCTCCTTGAGACAGCTCGTACCTTGATGATTGCCGCCTATTCCACCTCACTTTTGGGCCTAGGCCGCTTTCCACCGCCACCTATCTCGTCAACATTCAAATTTCTCTTCGCTTCTTCGTGATGAGATCCCGGCTGAGCGCCTCGTGATCTTTCTCCGCACTACTCTACCCTTCGCTCGCTTGGTTGCGCTTTGCTACGTTCTCCTTGCACCTCGAGAACGCACCAAACCGACCGCTCACCGTTGAGTGTGTTTCTTTCGATACTGATCTCGAGCACAAGGGCTATCGGTCTTTGGACCCCGTTGGTCGACGGATGCGGATTTCTGGGATGTGACTTCCGAGTCTGATTCGGTTGTAGCAACTCCAGCCGAAGACCCCTCTGCCAAAACCTCTTTGGAGCTTTTACGCTTGTGTCATTGATACGTCTTTCCAATAAAACTAATGTTACACAAGACACACCTTTTTATCAAGAAAGAAAAGGAAACACCAATCTTGTAGAAATAGCATGTGCTAAACAAATTATAAATTTTATAATAAGAGAGTGTTTCTATATTTACTTTGATATCTTCAGCCATCCTCTCATTAGTAGCAAGCTGCACTCCTCTTTTCAAAGCAATTTTTGCAATAGAACTTTTCTCCCACAACTTTACCATAGCAGCTGCTAATCCTTGGAGTTGTCTACTTCGTCCTAACATTCATCGGTAGGGGAAAAGATCACTACAAGACATTAAAAAAAACAATAAAGCAAATAAGGAGTTAACTAAAACAACATAAGAGGTACCGAGAGCAAAGTGAGGAGGCAGTCCCCGAGCAAGACGCCGTAAATTGGTAGTGTCCTTTCGGCTGAGAGATGGTCGTACTCCATATGGCAGAACTCTGAAAGGGGGCTTGTAACCTGGTGCAGTTGCAGGAAGCATGTCTGCATCTACTGGTAATGGATCAGATCCAGGCCAGTCACTGTATCTTGGGCCAAGCTCATCCAACAGCCTGTTAATTTCATCTTCATATTTTATTTCTGGAGCTGGCTCAACTATTTCCTCTTTCTCAGTATTAGATACCAAAGTACCATTGCTATCTTGCACGCCATTTACTTTGTCAGCAGGTAGCAAGGAAGGGCTAGGAGGCCCTTTGATTGAAGACTTCATACCAAGAGCCTGTGAAGTCTTATTTGCTCCCTTAGTGGTCTCAGGTACGTCATAGGCTACTCCCCTGTACAGAGAAACAGAAGTTCCCGACCTCCATATTACCAACCCACCTGTTTTTCTCTAATCACCATCACACAAAAAACAGACATCAGATTGGCAAGAAGTGCTCCCCTCCAAAAAAAAAAATGACTAGAGCTACCAGTCATTTACACAGAAATAATGAAGGAATCTACAGGCTAATTGTGGCATGACAAAATGAATCAGCATATTAAAAATATTTGTACTTTCTTTACTTGTTAGCAGGTCCACATTAACCTTTGGTTGATGAAATCTCCTGTAAGTCAATGAATGATGTTCTATAGAATCTACCATGGAAGCTACATTATAGCGGCAAAAGGAAAATATTTATATGGCATCTCATGTCTTGATTTGGACATTAACCAAACTTGACTTAAGAACTAGTCAGCTAGCTAGCCTTAACTCAGTTTAGTTACAGAATTAATTTTACACCAAGCTCAAGATTCATTCAGGAAGCTTGCCCAAGCCCTGCTTGATTCTGACAAAGATCAATTATCGTGTTCTAAAACTACTGTGCTTATTATCTATGCCTTTTACAAACTAATTTTCTCAACATTAAAAGAATTTTTTTCCTAGCACCTTTTCTCAACTAGGCTAAATAAAAATAATACTGGGATGCTATGAATCACCGATCCTTCGCTAAACTGCCGTACCGGTACGCGATACTTACCCGATACGGCGATCCTTTGCGATACGGTATCAGGAAGGATCGGTGAATTTCTGTTTTAAAAATTAATAAAAATAATCCAGACACTTCTCCGATACTCCCCGATACTCCAGGCCCAAAGCATCTCATATTGAAGCCCAACAACAGCCCAGTCCAAGTCCCAACCCTAATGCCTTCCCAACCAAATCCCCGCTCCTCCCGAGCCCTCACTCACACGCACCACGCAGCTGCCGCCCGTCATCCATTCCTCCCATACTCTGGATGCACCCTTCCCCCTGTTCTCGGAAGCGCCCTGCCCTTGCCGCCGCCGCCGCCTCCCCTCCCTTCTCCGCCTCCCCCCTCTAACTTAGAAAATCTCATCGTCTCAAATCTCTTGTAGCCTCTTTACAATTTCTCATTTTTAAATACATATATACTCGCCGTATCGCCGTATCCTTGTTTTTGGGAAATTGTGCATCGCCATATCGCTGTACCGGTGTCACCGTACCGGCATTCCGTGTCGGTGATACATAGCTGGGATGTTGACCACTCATTTAAACCAATTCTACAGCGGTACAGAACTAGAATGAGTGAACAACAGTATCAATAATTAACACCATAGAAGTCAATAACTATAACTACTCTCAATATGCCAAACTTCGTTCTCCAACTATTCACCCCATGTAACTGGCTTTAGAAGCTATCTGGCACACTTAGTTGGTCAGGGACAAATTAACAAATAATTCTAAACAAAACTGCATAGTGAAACACACCCATGTTCACATTTTGCAGCTAAACCTCCAGCTCAATTTTCGAACCACAAGGGCGAATGGTTGGGAGGAAACTTTTTTTTTGGGGTCTTAGGGAAGGTTTTTAAATTGGCGGGGCCCGGAAAGAAACAATTTGCGGAAATTCTTTCACGACTGGACCATTGAGATCTTGGTACCGGGACCTCGGATGTGCCGGTTCGGAGCTGGTTAACCAGGAAAGTCTTGCAGAATTTCCGTTATCGGATCCATCCCCGTTCTGTCCCCATTGGAAAGCCAACGTAGGGCACGAAGGGTCAACCTTTGGATCCTTTGGGCGATACAATTGGCAAAGAAGTGTTCCCCAAGTTCCTCCTGGAGCCATCGAGGCCAATGACTTGGCCGGGACCCAAATGGGAATGGCAACCAATTAAAAGATACTTGAAAGGGTGAATTCACATGACAACGGCAATCTAAACCACATTCGCTGGTAGAACTGAAAGGGTCAGCACCCGGGCATAAGCCGTCGGTCCGTTGGTGGCCCACATGCAACAGAAGGTTTTGTTAAGAGGTGGAATTTCTGGAATTCTAATATGTTCTAGCCCTCAGATTATTATCCCGGAAAGCAACCTACGTCAGGGTCAAGATTTGGAAAATTCGAATAAGAAAGTAGGTTTGGATTGGAAGGCAGCCAAGTAGCTGCCCAAGATTTGGTAGCGGGCAATTCTTCTTGAAAACCAAGAATGCCCACTTTTACGGGCAATCTTTGAAGGGAATTGTCCTAGAGCGGGGATTGAACCAATATCCGGCCGAGAAGGCTCCATTCGATTGAAAGGGCGAGGAATGTGGCCGATCGGTTAAGTTCATTAGCCTTTTGCAAAGTTATGGGTATTGCACAAGAAATTGCGAGGGTCCAATGGAAAAACCAGGTCTTACGGTACGATCGCTTGCAACTCATACGGCCAAAGAGGGGGATGCGAGGTTGTTAATGAGAAGAGGCTTCTATGCGAAATTCCAAAAGCAAAAGGTCCGTAAGCATTGGGAGGGAAACCAAGGAGGAACTTATAAATTGAGGTTTAATAAGGAATGACAATTGCGGCTCTTACAACGGAAACCCGACTTTGGCTGCGGAAACTCCCCCTTTTCAAGACTTGGATGAATGCAAATACCGGAAGACTGGGCAAGATTGGCAATCTTGACCTTTTTGAATTGAAGAACCTTTAGTGCGGCTAAAGGGGTTTTACATTAACAATTTTTTTCATGGGATCAATTACAAGAATTAGATTTCAAAAAAGAAAGGAGGCCCCTCAAAGAGGTAAAGCATTCTTCAACATTGTTGAGGAACTCTTAGGCAATCGCAAACTTGCAATGAATGAGCCATCTTAGCTCCTGCTGGAAGTTGAGATTTGGAAGTCCAAAGCTGTCAAGTCTATTAGTTTTAAACCCTACTTTATCATATTTATATTGGAATGGAATATTTCCCGAATTAAGAACCCATTGAATTGGCCTATACGGTATAATTAAGGAATTTTACTCCTTTATTCAAATCCTAAAGATGTCAAAGGCAGTTACCTTGGCCGCAAGATTAATCGAGGAGGGTTAGTCCTCAAGGGCAATTCCCTTTGTGCCAAGACCCAACCAGCTTTGTCCCCGGCGCCAAAGGGCCCAACGTGGGCCTTACCGGATGGGAAACGGGGCCCAAGGAGGTGACTAACAATTTTGATGGCGACCAGAGTCAGGAGGGCGAAGAGGTTGAAACTGAGTGCATGCAGGGAATCATCTTTCGTGGTGGGATGACCCGGGGAAAGACATTAGCGCCGTTGCTTGTAGGCCGACAGAACCATGATCCAGGGATTTCTTAACAATTGAAAATGAAGGATACATTATCTTTTAAATTTCAATAAATGAATATGTTTTTTCATTGCAATTTGCAAGCTTTAATTTAAGCTGTAAGATGGTTAACTGGTGCTCTCGAAATGGCGGATGACAATTGACCGCCGGGACAATCATAGGTACCCACAAGGCCCAACCCGGGGGCCGCCTTTTCCAAAGATGCGCCCCATGGTGGTTTGAAGCGACGCGGTGGGCGAGGGGTGGCACCCTTAGGGGCCCCTTGTCGGACCCGGGGGAGGACTCGGGCCAGGGGCCGGGCCCGACCCGTCGAAGCACGCGCGGCCCGCGGCCCCCCGCCCCGGCCGCGGGATTCGGGGGCAAAATTCTACCATGCATTGGATGATTGGTCAAGCTAATCTTCTCTGCGACAGGGAATTGCCAGGGACTTTAAATTCACCCTCGTTATGCATACTTGGACCCTGCTCTGAGAATCCTGTGGGCCCACCCCTCGCCAGGGAGGGCCTGGTGACCATTGGGCCTCAGGATGGGTACCCGCATCTCCCGATTAGGCAATCGAGGCATTCTCCACCTAAAGGTAATGAACCGGCAGCCCTTGGAACTTCGAAGTTTCGAGCACCTTTTGCACACATTTACGGCGGTGCAGTCAGGTCGGTGTCGGGGAAGCGCACCGAGCGGTCGGGGCGACCAATGCGGCCCTTCCCAGGAAGGGTCAAAGGTAAGGCTTACCTTAGGAATACAAACTATTTTGGGAGCCCTTGGGGGGCCATTGGGCCATTGGATTCGGAATGAGGCAGCGGGGGCATATGGCGCACGCCACCAGCCAGGGGGGCTCAGAGGCGGAAGACTCGTGTTTCTCTTTTTTTTCCAAATTCCAACAACACTCTGTTTCTTGCTTCCGGCGTCTCCCTTGGTTTACCAATTACATTCAAACGCCCGAACACCCCGGGCCTTCCCCGGCGACGCGGAGGGACACCAAGGCGGCCCACCGGGGCCACGGAGACCGCCCCCACCCGGGGGACTGGCACCCAAGCGGAGAGGACCCGGCGGGCGCAAAGGGACCCGTCGAGCCTGCCCACCTGCGAACCGGCCATGGTAGGCCCCCCCCATGTCAAGGCGGACTCCCCGATTCCCCTGGGAATTCCAAGGTTTAAGCTTCTTTTACCTTCCGCTCATGCTTTAATGCGGGCCTGTTCAACTTTTTGGTTGAGCCTTAAGTTCCCGGGCCGTGGAGGCCCTGGAGGGCGCCAACCACGGGGAGGGCAAGGAGGTGGCCGCGGGGTGGGAGTGGACATGCCTTGATGCGAGCTTCGGCTTTTTGGCGCCGGCTAGTTTTGTGGTTTCTTAGTGGCTTTTTAGGTTGGTTTGTATTCCTGTTGTTGCTCTTTGTGGAGATGGGTTGACCGTTTCCTGGTGGCCTCCAGGCGGGCAGCCCTCCCAAGGTGCCCTCTGGTGGGGTGGGTGGGGTTTTTGGTTTTTCATGTTGTGGTTGTTTGTTACCTTATGTTGGATTTAAATTATTTTATGGATTGTTGATTGGATGTATATATGAAATATAAATATTTGTTATTTGATGTATTAGTGATGGTAGGATTGTATGTGGATGGTTGGATTGTATTGTGTGGATTATGGGATGGATTTGTATTATGTTTATGTGTTGGATGGGTATGGATTTTGGATGGAATGTATGATTTTGGTTTGTTTGGTGAAGTACAAAAATGATTTTTCCCTTCTGCCCAATCGGAAAGGATTACCAAATGCTTTCCTCCAAGGGAACAACCAGATTTCAGCTTGTGATAAACCGCAAATGAATCGAAAAGTTCCTTTGCAGCTGTTGAATCAGCAAAGGGAAAATCCGTGCTTTGGAAAGTGCGATGGCCGCAATTAAAAAAACCGAGCGTGAAAGAATCAAAATACCTTATATTATAATAATATACGCGGCATTAACCCTAACCTAACATTGCCGGTCTACAACAATAAACTATAGTTCTACCACAAAGCTATATTTATTATTGCTAACCTAACATGTTTTTATCGAAGTGGCCAACAAATTACATGAGCGGGACTAACTCACCATAAAAGAATGGTACACAGAGACGCGCCGAGTCGAGGGCATGGTCTCCTCCTCTCCTTCCCTCTTCTTCCTTTTCCTCTCATCTCCCTTTCCTCCCCTTCTTCTCTACGCCGACGCTCTCCTCCCCTTTATTCTCCCACCAACGCTTCTTCTCCTCCTCGCTCTGTCTGTTTTGTCGCGTGAGTTGAAAGCAGTCGGATCGATATTGGCCTTCAGTCGTGACAGTGCGGCGCGACTGGCGTCACACGTCTGCCAGTCGTGTAAAGGAAGAGCAACTGGGTGCCCCGCGTGATTGGGCGACCGCTCGTCACACAACTAAGTGTCAACAAGCCTCAAATTACTAGCCCACCACATGATTGGGCCTAGTCATTTGGTGGACAGTTATTTTGTAAAAAAAAATGTGGGTTGTTTTTGTAAAACTATTAAAAAAATACTTTATTTGGATTAAAAAAATAACGTCACTGCTCATTAGCCCATGGTTCACTCGCTTAACACTCTCTCGAGCATGCGCAGTTGAACACGATTCCGGGAATAGGAGACGAAGGGCACGGGGCATTGACGGTTAGGTTCGTTACGTTCGTACGCCGGGACACGCGCTACACGTTGTGCGGATTTGGGCCCTGGGTTGTTCTCGATTTGGGGACACGCAAATGGGCCGGATCTGACTTGGTCTCAACTCACAGGGCTAAGTTTGGGTGCGCGGCCTTCGCAGTTGCCCAAAACACAACCATGAAAGCATTTCTTTGATTTTTTTTTCCACTCGAAAATAAAACCATTGAAGCATCTCTCCTAGTGTTTTACTTCTTTGGGTTTGTCTACATATCATGCGGATAAATTTTGGGGTGAAAATCATTCGAATTCTGAGTCATCCGATTGCAATCGTGCACCACCGGATTTTGACATGTGTCCCAACCCTAACCCTCTCGACTTTCCCACCCGACTCCTGTGCGAGCGACGCCTCCTTTAATCAGCTCGCTTCTTCCCTACGGATGTGCCGACGTCGCCTTCAACGTCGGCCAAGCCCACCAGCGACTCCTCCTCCCTCTCGCCGCCGTCGCCTCTCCTCTCCCTATTGCCGCCAACCCCTTCCTCCCCCACCGCTCGGCTCCATCGTCCCCTCCCCGCCCTTTTTCCTATCTCCAGCAGGTACCACCGCCTGATCCGTCATCGTCATTCGTCGCCTCCTAATGATCGTCAATTCTTGTCGCCCCTGGTGCCCCCCCCCTCCCTCCTCTGACCCACGACCGGCGGCACCATTATCGCCTCACCGCCCCATCATTGGTCCTCCCCCCCCGGCCTCCCTCTAAGTTCGGGGGCTTTGGTGAATCCCGAACCCTAACTCAGCGGCGGGAGACGACGGTGCCGAAGAGTAGAAGGAGGAGGACGATGAGCTCGCTGGAGAATATGTCTTTGTCGGCCGGAGCACGAATCTTCAAGCCAATCGTAAGGTCGTAAATTCGAATGATTTGCAGAGAAATTATCATTAGAATGGTATACAACAATCATGTACTTCTTTCTAGATGTTGAAAAAAAAAATTCACTTCGTTATGTCTCATTTTGCATTGTAATAATTTTGTAACGCGAATAGTAAGCGATCAACCGGGAGTAGAGCAGAGCCCAGCCTGCTTCGGTGAGCAAACACAGTCCAAATGTCCCCTACCGTGCATCTACGATCTGACGCTGCTACCGAGTCTGTCGTCGCTCTCTTTGCCCTAATTAACAGTAACAAGGGGTTGGATTGGACACGGCCCGATTCGACAACCAACAATTCAGAAACATCTTATACTGCGCGACACCCGAATTATAATACCCTAATTTTTTAAAATAAAAACTAAGAAAATTTATTATACCTTTAATAAATAGATAATCATATTTAATTTATACTACCATCTTATACTTATAAAAGAATTTACCGTACAAACTCTATATACATACTGCATCCATGCATCACACGCATATCACCTACTATGTGCATATATGTACGCATCGAATTAACCATATTCTCCTCATCGTTAACTAATGATTGCACGCCGATTGAATTAATACACAAGTCGTTACTAGTCTACTTGCTAACGTCTTCAGGCGGTACCACAGGCATTGCAGGTTGTCGTATAAGTGCACAAAGAATTGATTGTTTAATAACATAATGTTAGATATATAACTGTGCACTTTTTTTAGACTAATTTAATCCGCAAAAACAGTGACTAATTAAAGAAAGTGCGACATATATACGAGGGAATTAGGAGCAAAAACACTAGCAAGATCACAAAATGAAATGCTCCTATCTCATAAGTATATATGTGTGTAAATTTAATGAATCCTGTTCCGACGATAAAGCTAGCACATATAAGGTGTGCTTGGAGGGTATTGTCTTGGGCAGAATTTTGACTTACCCTTAATCTTATATATATTAAACAAGTAATCCCTATTAGCTACAATTAATACTATTTCGCTATTCTCTCATACAGTCACAACACCCCTATTGTTCATGACAATTGGACGAAAATTGAGTGTCACGGTGTTCCTTCGTTTCCTTCGACGTCTCCTAATTCTTTTAGGCTCTGCCATGCTTCGTCTTGATTTGTTCAAACATTACAACCAACAGATTGATCTATACAAATTTCTACTGCAACACACATATATCCTTCTACTTCACAAGACGAAATAGAGACACGATGCACGCACCGTACATACGTTTGCGATGCAAGTTGCAAGGTGGACATTTTGTAGCCGCGCACCTTGTGCTTGACGACTTGTAGCTCTCCGCCCCTGGTGGCGCCAGGGGAAGAGCACTTGATGACCTCGACGGTCATGAGGAAGAAAGAGGGCACACCGTGTGGGCACCAAACATCCTCCTCCTCGCCGGAAGCCCCGAACATGTCCTTGAGGTTTATCTCGAACACAAGGTATGCGAAATTGCGAAATCATGGTTCGGGCCCTTCTCCTCCACCACGAAAAGAAGACGCTTCCGCTGCCGGCCGCCATCCCTCCACGTGCGCGCCGCCGCCGCAGCCGCCAATGCAGAACAAAACAAATATGTTGATTGATTTGATTCATCGTGGAGACCGAGGCGGTCTCTCTGGTCTGCACCTGCACGGAGGATGGATGGAGAGCCCAGAGGCTGCATGCACTGAAGCCACCCGTACTGCGTGTCTTAAGTAGCAATTAAGTGAATAATTATCACTAATTAAGTAATTAAACAAGTCACTAATACAAAAATATATTAATGCCCGTAGCATTCAGCGACATCTTGTGTGAACAGTGAATAGAAAGAGGATAAGAAGAGAGCAATAATCACTTCCGCATCCTCATTTCCCGTCGCCTGCACCTTCCCCGTTCTCTGTTCCCTAGCCACAATCCAATCTTCATCCATCAAACTCGCCATTGAAGCCAAGAGGGTGACGTGAAGCATCAACATTTCAAGCCATGAGGATGAGGAAAGGAAGCAGATAAGGGGAGCTCGAGTGGCGCGGCAGCACTATCGACGTTGTTGTGGTGTCAGGCGGCGGCCGGTGGCTGGGGCGACGTCTGAGCGGTGGAGGCCTAGGAGGCGAGCGGAGGCAGCTCGAGCAGTGTGGCGCGCGGCGACGGCCGAGAAGGCAGCAGCAGAACCCGAACGCGGCCGACGCAAGGCAGCGCATTGGAGCGGCACCGGCAGGAGGCGGCGCGCTGCAACGGCCCCGACGGAAGGCGGCAGCTCGGCCGGAGGGAGGCATAGGAGCCAGAGGGAGATATCCGGAACATACTATTGTATTTTCCATTTGTTTTAGCTCGGAGGGATTCCAGCCCAGGGAGCTGGGTGTTGTATATCATCCAGTAGCATTATATTGCGCTGGTGGAGTAACTAGTGCTACCCGACTATAATAGTTTGGAAAAACTCAACTGGGTGGAGGTGTTAAGTACGGATACTGGGAAAAGCTCTGAACTCTGAATTAGCATCGTGTTAAAAGAAAAGCGGAAGTCTGAAAGTATTTACGGTCATGGGTTACCGCGAGTAAAGCGATAAACGTGATCATACCTGTCTCCTGGATTGGAGTCTACCGGAGCCTTTTAGGGGTTCGAATCCACGATACGAGTGACTAGTATATTTTTAAATTGAACTTGTTTTTCCTCACATAAAACTGTATTTTTAAACTATCGTGATTCTAGTTAGGGACTGAAGATGGATGGGGTTAATTATGTATAGTATCAACGTTGCTTATTAATTGTTTGCTGAGTACAATCATACTCATCTTTGCTATTAATTCCCTTGTTTAGAAGCGACGAACCAAATACATTAGAACAATGCTGAATGGCAAACTTCGGTGGAGCTGCTATTTGGAGGACTTTGTACTATTTCAACCATGTTAAAATCCTAGACTTAGGCTGACAGATACGAATTGAAGATAATCTCAACTATTTCTTAGCTGTAACATTCTATCGTTTGGTTGAGAAAGCTTCGAGTAACAACCCTTCATCCGATGTCATCACTAAAGGTGTGACGGCACGGGCGTCACATGCACGCCGTGCGGATTTGGCCCAGGGACGGTCTCGATTTAGTCACAGACTCACGGGGCTCGGTCTGCGAGGGGCGGCCTTGGCAGTTGGCCCAAACACAGTACTCACGGAAGCATTTCTCAAAAAAAGAGAGGCAATTTTGTAGCGCGACTGCGCGAGTAGTCAGCCAGCCAGCATCAACCAACAACCGGGCACTACGGGAAACACCTGATTTACCGAGTGCACAAATCTTTGCCGAGTGCCAAATTACGGGCACTCGGCAAATACATGATTTGCCGAGCGCCGCACTCGGCAAAATATGGCACTCGGCAAAGAGGACTTTGCTTGAGTGCCCGCATTCGGCAAATATCCGCGCTCGGCAAAGGCGTCTTTGCCGAGTGCGGCACTTCGGCAAGGTAGACACTCGGCAAAGGTTGGTAGGGGCTAACGGCATCCGGCGTCCTCTTTGCGAGTGCCCCGTTAACACTCGGCAAATAATTAACTTTCAGAGTGCCAACCTAAACACTCGGCAAACTTTTTTTTTTTGGGTTTTGACACCAATTTTTTGAAGCTTTATTACACTACACAAACAACATGTTTAAATTTTGGACATTTTCATTGCCTTTTGGCATATTTCTATAGTTTATTTTGTTTTGTTGAATTTTTCGGAAAATGTAAGTTTGAGCTGCAGTGCATCGAATAATGGATTACATTCGTTCAAAAATGTTATCCTTGTTTCTTAGTGTAAATTTAGGCTAAATCCGAGGCTGTCTCGAAATTTCGATCAAGCGTGCTCACGAACAGCCAGCCAACTTGCGTGGGAGTGGTTTTTAATTGTATAAAATCTTGACGAATTAGAAAATCATGAAACTTGTCGAGTTATCGCGTATCGTATCGTATGCCGTGGAAAAAATTTGAAAAAGTTTGAGCCTTATCGCGTCGATGCTCACAAACGGAGATCTCGCATGTGATCACATGTGGAGATCTCTGATTTGTGACATCGTGCGTGATGCGTCTTCAAACTTTTCAAATTTTTTCGACGATACGATACGATACGGCGACAACTCGACAAGTTTCATGATTTTCGAATTCGTCGCATTTTATACAATTAAAAACCACTCCCACGCAGTTGCGCGTTCTCGTGAGCACGCTTGATCGAAATTTCGAACAGCCTCGGATTTAGCCTAAATTTACACTAAGAAACAAGGATAACATTTTTGAACGAATGTAATCCATTATTTGATGCACTGCATTCAAACTTACATTTTCCGGAAAATTCAACAAAACAAAATAAACTATAGAAATATGCCAAAAGGCAATGAAAATGTCCCAAATAAACATGTTGTTTGTGGTAGTGTACTAAAGCTTCAAAAAAATTGGTGGCAAACAAAAAAAAAAAATTCTTAGAGTGTCTAGGGTTGGCACTCAAGCGAGAAACTTCGCGAGTGCGGATCACGAGACTCGGCGAAGAAAATTAACTTTGCCGAGTGCGCTGATCGGCACTCGGCAAAGCCGCTTTATCTTCACCGCGGGCGCTCTCTCTCTTCTCTCATTACTCTCTCCTCTCACTCTCTCCCTCGTGCCCCATGCGCCCCGTAGCCCCAGCGCCCAGCGCCCTTCGCCGCCCCAGCGCCCGCGCCCGGCCCAGCCTCCGCCCGGCCACCTCGCCTCGCCCTTGCGCGCCGCGCCCGCTGGCTTCTCTTCATCCTGCTGCGCTGGCCGTCGACACCAAGCAGACGCGTGCTTGCCGCTTGCCTCTCCTCTGTCCTCGCCCCCTCTTGGGCGTCGCCCGCCACCTCGCCTCCGCCCGCGCCCCGCGCCCCTGCGGATCGCCGCCCCATCCCTACTCCCAGGCCAAGCCTCCTCACATCCTCCGTCCTCCGCGGATCACTCCTCCACCTCGAGACGGAGACAGCTTAGCGGTCCTGCCTCTCGGTCCCGGCCTCCCTCTTCGGCAGACGGCGGCCGCCCCCAGCCCCCCTCAAGCCTCGTCGCCTCCTCTAGTTTCCTGAAAGTAAGGTAGGTGAAGTTGGCAAAGTAATTTGGTATAGTACCTGAAAGATTATTAGAAGATAGGTCCAATGTCATAAAGGTACAAGATTGCAAGTTGATCCATTTATGATAGAATGCTTGGTAAAAAATTGAAAAAAGATTATGTTCCAATTTCTTGGTGACGTCCAAATGCTGTAAGAAGCACCAAGATAAGAAAGTTTGGTTTTTATGGGAGAGGGAACCTTATATACATGGTGGTGAAGATTGCCCTTATATGACTGTTCCACTGGGAATTAAGGCATCCTTAATCACAGTGACAATGCCACTTTTGATAAAGTATCCATCTGTCTCCCTTGAAGCTTCTTGGACATTGTCGGCATTTATTATCTGTAAAAGCAGCAAACCATTTAGGAATGATCATTACTAAACACAATAAACATTTCATATTGTTTTGGTGTGTCATCTCTGGAAAAGTGAGATAAACATTTATAAAACAATACATATGGTTTGCAATTTGGATATTTCATTTTTTTTCTTCAGAATTGCTTGCATGTTTCAATTTGTTCTTTAGTAAGTAAAGACCTACAACTCAACATGGTAAAACTCTTTTGGCCACATGGGGAGGCAATGCATGATGAGGTTATTTAGCATTTGACAAGAAAGGTTACTTGGGAACAGGAGCAGGATAACATATCTGTATTTGGTAACGATAAAGGGCTATGAAATCAGTGATGCAGGGCACATACTTGCACACATGGCTATCTTTCACAAAAAGGACGAAAAAGACCAGAGTAATGAATATTTGGACATTGAATATAGAAAAAATGCAGCTGATTGACAGGAGGTAGAGATATATATGAAATACCTTCACGTTTTCTCCAATGCTACACTGTAGTACTCCTGTTGTTCTTATATCTGTAACGTCATGGTATAGACTATAGAGTATTAGTAGGCGCAGCCGAAATAATATCAACTTTCTCTTTTTTTTTCAATTGCGATTTACCCAAGGGAACATAGAATTAACTCATGCAGTGGACCAAAATATGTATAGTTTGGATTGTCTGGGCCTTGAGTGCATAGTATATAGTCCAAGAAATCTTTATGGCCGTGGCAGTCCGTAAAGAGGGCGTGATGGGAGAAAAGGAGGCCGCGTACCGGCCTCAGCTAGCTAGATGTCCATAACTAGCAATCTGTAGGAGCGGAGTGCGGTGAATTATTTTTGCCTTTGGGAGGGTTGGGAAATTGGAATAGATGTATCGGTGAACCTTGCAAGAAAGTATCTTTGGTCCATTGTAAGATTACATTACATTCAGCTTGATCCACCATCAAATTGTTATGTGTGTTCTTTCACGTTTGTACCCCAATGTGTATTAGCCTTATTGACTTTCTTTACTTCCTAAAGGGTAAGGGTCCCGCTAGTTTGTGCATCTATATACATATACTAGGCGGCTAGCTATGTTTCATAATTGAAGTACTAGCCACAGTATTAATTTATTCTCTATCATGTTATTGTCGGTTGTCATGTAATACTACTTGATTTCTTTCCATCAACCTATGTTCTCCACATTAGTTTTTCTTTGATGTACAAGTACATCTAGCTAGGTTGTAAAGCGATCAACCCATCATATGAATATATGTGCAATACTTGTTATGTAAACACAGTATATTACAAGTGCGTCACGAGGTAAATATACAATATACAATATTGTACCAAGTTACCCAACAGATCATGGATGCCAAAACTATTTGGAGAAAGTAAATTTCCAAAATGAATGCATGAGTCTCATTGGATCTTACGAGACAATGGAACATGGCTTTATCTGAGCGGACATCGAGATTAATTAGGCGACAAGCTAGCTTAGCTTGTGATGAAAGTGAGACGGCAACACATGAGCTTTGTTTTTGTCCATATCTACTTGCTATATATTAAGACATTAAGCTCTCGATTTGTTTGTGATTAACCAAGTAAACAGTAGAATTTCTGTAGAGGCAAAGCCTTCTACTCTTGTAAAGGCCAAGTATCTTTGCTAGCTGGGAGCACAGGAGGGATATTTTCTTTGGGTACAGTGGCGGCGGGCTTAAAAATCTTGATCGATATATATTTGATGTCCTTTGTAATGTGAGAATCGTTGAGATGCCTAAGAGGCATCACTCGACGTAGTACTAATCATTCGGTTTTAGATAAATTTTATCTAATATAAAGAAATTTGAAATCATATCTAAACACATGTGTGCATGTATCCTAGTGGTATCATTCTTAGCCTAGAAGAGGATGTCTTGGATCCAAACCCTCAAAGCGCACTATTTTTAGTTTTTTCGTCTTAACTTGAAAAATTCAAATTTTGATTTGAAAATTTAGTAGAAATTAAAAAATACCAAACGATTTTCAAAACCGTGGGTGGGCGCATTAATTGATTGGTTATCCAAGTATCGTGCTATCTATTGGTGATGTTAAGCTTAATTAAAATTTTAAAATTGTGAGCGACCATTGCAGTTTTTTAATACATAGCAAGCATGTTATCTTCGTTTTTTTAGGGATCAATTCAGACGATAGTATTTGTTGTGAGCTGGTCTAGATATTGACCTATTTTTGTACTCTGATAGATATAAATGTTGCGACTGTCAACTAAGATGATCAATCGTGATCGGATGTCAATTTAATTACGAGTTGCTTTCCTAGTCATTGCTATCTATATATATGATTGTGTTGATTGCCGTCCTGTTACATAATGTTCTTTGTTGCAAGGGATATGAAACAACATATTGATGATTAAGAAATAGTAAGAAATAGTAATGATGCTCCTTGTTAATGTTCATTATTGTTATTTATATAATGTTTGCCTAACCTATTGCCTTTTTATGTAGGAGGACCCGTGGGAGGGACTCGGCGACCCCGATCGTCTTCGTCGGTGGCTGGCCGGAGTCTGCACCCGCATCGCTCGCCATTGCACCCGACACGCCACTGCCCGCTTAGCTTTGACTCCACCGCCACCCTAGGTATAACCCCTCCTCCTTTGCATGCATGTTTTATATGGTCACGTAGCTTGATTAGGCATCTCCGTTCGAAAGAGATACGGTCGGAGGTATGCGGATATTTGCATATCTGCGGCCGTATCTCTTCGGATTGTCCACATATTTGGACGGCCGCGGATGCGTAGATGAGGTTAGTTTCCATGGTTCGCTTGGTCAAGAGCGGACTTTCGGCATCACCTCCTGTTGTTCTCCGGATACACACTCTCCCTTGCGGGGCGTGTATCGGGAGAACAATGGGAAATCTTCTTGAAATTCTGTCTCGGATAAAGCGAGCATTAAATCGACATCATCTACGCATCCACAGTGAGATTAGACCTATCCTCACCTATTAGATGGTAGGAAGGCGGATGCAATTCTTTGGTTATATTACTCGCTTACATATGTATATGCGGAGGATGGAGAACCGTGATTGGATGTACAGACCCACGCAAGTATGACCCGAATGGATGACTAAGACTAATGCTTTCTTGGAGCATTCATTTGGCGAGGCCGCTAGAGGGTCGAGTCGGATCTTGTGTCCCTGCGACAAATGTGACAACCGTGTAAGAAAGAATAGGAAGAGCGTGGGGAAGATCTTTGCAAGTATGGATTCACGCCAAACTATACTGTTGGATCCACCATGGTGAAGCCGATCGTATTAGAGAGGAGGTGGTGAGACCACGCCTCGAGGCTTTTGATGGAGATCCGGGTAGCGGTGGATGGATGACTTTCGGGAGGCGCGGTTCGGTGAAGGATTAGAGGGCGAGCGGAGGAATCGGCAAAGGCGTACTACGATATCTTGTCTTACGCACGAAGCCCCTTCACGAAAAGACAATGGTTTATGGCTGGATGCCATTGGGCGCCTAATGGCGTTCAAGTCGCGATGTAGCATGAGTCGAGACAACCGATGGTATGTTGGCGGTTGTTGGATCCACCTTCCGGAGGGTCACATTCTGCCGAAGAACTTGTACGAGTCACAGAAACTTCTTCGTGCCCTTAAGATGCCGTATGAGCACATCCATGCTTGTCCGAATGGTTGCGTCCTATTTAGGAAAGATCACGAGAAAGCAACGCACTGTCCAAAGTGCAAATCCTCTAGGTATCTGGAGGTCGACACTAGTGATGGCAAGAAGGAGCGACTTGGTATCCCGAAGGTCCTCTGGTACCTTCTGTCATCTGAGGATCCAACGGTTTGTACATGACAGAGGAGTCCGCGAAACAGATGACATGGCACAAACATGGCAAAAGATACAATGCTGACAAGATGGTACACCCATCGGATGGCGATGCATGGACCCATTTCGATGGCATACATCATGGTAAAGCTGAGGATGCTCGGAATGTACGTGTAGCGCTGGCAACAGATGGGTTCAACCCTATGGATTCTTTGGCGGCCCGTACACTTGTTGGCCGTGTTCGTGATCCCCTCAATCTCCCCGTCATGTTTCAACCCAAGAGCGTATTCTTGTCACCGATAATTCCTGGACACCGGGAACAAGATGGGTTTGTTCATGGAGCCTCTCATTGATGAATTGATCCTTGCTTGGGAAAAGGGGTCTTGACATACGGCCAGAGCTACAAAGAAGAACTTCACAATGCATGTGTGGTACCACTACTCCCTGCATGACTTCCTGGCGTATGGCATATTCTGCGCGTGGTGTGTTCACGGGAAGTTCCCATGCCCAATATGCAAGACAGCTGTGAGGTTCACTTGGCTGAAGAGGGGTGGCAAGTTTTCTTCGTTTGACCAACATCGTCAATTCCTCCTATTGACCATCCATTCGACGAGGCGTCAAGAACTTGAGAAAGGGGTTCAAGTCACCGACCGCACCTCGGATGATGACCGGTCGAGGTCCGTCTTTGAGATAGAGGCTCTCAAACATGATAAAGAGAAAGGTGGTTTTATTGGATATGGTGAGGAACACCAGTGGACTCATAAATCGGGCTTGACTAGGCTCCCCTATTTTAATGACCTTCTTCTTCCACACAACATTGATGTAATGCACACAGAAAAGAATATCGCCGAGGCGCTTTTTGCAACACTCATGGACATTCTGATAAGTCAAAGGACAACGTTAAGGCTAGGCTGGACACGCAGCGATGTGCGATAGGCCAAAGCAAGTGATGAAGCCTCCGCGCCCGGCAAGAAATGGAGAAGGACTCGGTCGATTTCGTCTTGAAAAGGGACCAAAGGAAGGAAATGCTGCGGTGGATCCAGACGTTAATGTTCCACGATGGGCATGCGGCGAATTTGAGTAGGGAGTGAACTTGTCCACTATGCGAGTCTTAGGGATGAAGAGTCATGACTACCACATATGGATTGAGCGGCTCCTTCTGCGATGACCGGGGATCGTCCACGAGCATGTGTGGCGCGTCTTTGGCGAGTTGAGCTATTTCTTCCGCCCGACTTTGTGCCAAGGAGTTATCTCGGGGCGTGATTGATGACTTGGAGAAAGTGGCACTGTGTTGCTCGCAAGTTGGAGAAGATCTTCCCACCCGGCTTCTTCACAGCGTCACGACATCGATTTTGCACCTACCGTGCGAGGCACGAATGGGGGCCGTGCGAGCCGTTGGTGCTATACAATTGAGAGATGTCTAAAGATTCTTGAAAAAGTGTAGAAATAAAGCCAAAATTGAGGCTTACGTGGCGAGAGGCATTCATTCGGAGGAGGTGTCAAACTTCACAACAACATACTATAAGGATGGCCTTCCCGCGTGCACAATCGTCCCCCTCGTTACAACGCGGACGAGTTCATCGAACCTCGGCCTTTTCAAAGGGCAACTCGGAAAGGCAAGCACATCGGGCACCAAGACCTTGCGGCATGATGAGTGGCGCACTATCATCTTGTATGTGTTGTTGAACCTTGACGGTGAAGCCTTATGTGCGATAAGTTCTCAATAAGCTTGTTACATACGCCCTTGTCACTATCCTCCATCTATCCAACCCCTTATCTCTTGTTTTTTGAGAATTTACGAATAAATACGGGGAGAGGAATAGAGCTCCTTCCCTCAAGAAGAAGATAGTCTTCTCAAAGATGGTGTGCCGATTTCATATCACAGTTCGTCTGAAGGTACCGTCAATTTACCTCGTTCAATCTTTGACATCCCACTTTGCTCCTACTGAGCGAGTAATGTAACGATCTATCCGGCCTCACCTTGCGAGGCCCGCAAGGATGCGGAAATGGATCTTTGAGTTGAAAGGGCTGCCAAAGCTTCGCCTACAAGGTCAAGTCATTCACCGTTTATGATGTGAATGGCTATCGCTTTCACACAAGAAACTACGAGCGGAGTCGGCCCAATCGGAAAACCACGAATCACCGGAGTTAAATGCGCCGCAAGCCGATGGCGCGACTACTACGGCATAGTAGAAGAAATATCTGAGCTCAATTTTGAGTGTCGCAAAGCTCCTAATCGATCGTATTCAAATGCCATTGGTTCGATCCTAATGTCACGAGAACACCCACGAGATTGGACAAGTCGAAATTCGACGGGATTACGTCTATCAAGGAGAGGATGTCTATATTGTGGCTCAACAGCCACGCAAGTTTATTATCTCCCATGGGCGTGCCAAAAGACCCCAATCTTATCGGTTGGTACCTTGTGCGATTGGTATCGCCGCCGCGATGCTACTGTCCCAAGCGATGAGGATTACAACTTTGACCCAAACACACGGAGTTTTATCAACGGAGGGGCTAGAAGGAGGTTTGACATAGACATGTTTTTTGATGGGCATGGAAGTAGACAATGACATTGATCGGGGCGGTGGAGATGAGGCGACGGAGAAGAGGTGCAAAATGCTAAGGACTTACAAATGCTTGGCGATTACGGTTAGGCGATGACAATGATGAGAACGATGGAGATGAGCCCGATTTACTCGACAATATTGATAGTGATGGCGACACCTATGATCCAGTATTGCCGATCGTGAAGAATATTTCTAATTCATGTAATACTATATTATTATTATTATTATTATTATTGCAATTATGTTTCGTTCATTTTGCATCTCTTTATAAGTACTTGTAATTTAAGCGTGCTAATTGGTTTACTCTTTGAAATTGCAGGCACTCGACAAAATGCAGGCGGAAGGCGGGCCCGTCGGAGGTCAACTCCTCTACATGAGGCGCTCACCACCCCAGGCGAGGCGACCCCTTGCCGGAGCCGCCGACGAGGAGGACGAGGCGGCGCCCTGCGGCCGTCCGAGGACGAGGGTGCGGCCATTGCCACCCGTCGGTGGGCGAGGCGACCGAGGCGGTGGGCACGCACATAGGAGGGTGGCACTTCCTTTGACTCGTCGGACCACGGGGCGGCGACATCGGCAATGATGGGTTCCACTTGCACCGCCTCGGCTCTACCTCGTCGAAGTCTACTTGCGCGGGCCTCGCGGCTCCCGGCGCGGCCGATCCCACTTCACCGGCGCCCGGTGATTCGACCAAGGGCGACAAGTAAGTATTATTTCACTACTATTTCATATGACATGTTGAAAATCGAACTGGAGACTAACAATTCTTCTTAATGACTCTTGCGAAGCTCGGGAAGTTGTGTCCGAACAGGCGGCACATCAATGCCACCACAGGCCTTCGATTGGCGGCACTACCGGCATGGTCACCTACGCCTCGGTGACTTCGCCATACGGGCGTGGGACCACTTCTCGCGTAGGGGACGGCGAGTTCGGCACCGTTGCGGCGCGGATCAAGGCCGAGTTCTGGGTGAGTCTTCATCGCACTAAATTGGTCAATACTACGCATTCATTGGTCGTTCTTGAAATAATGAAACGATACATGATGTCTGTATGCAGGACTTCTTCAGGTGCGACGAAGGGTTTGAGGACCGGGCGGCGCGAGTGCAGGACAAGGTCTGTAGGTCCCGACTCTCGGACCTGTACCACGAGACGCGGCTCCAGTGCATCATCAACTACAGCGCCGACGTCCTTGGTCAGGTGGTGAGGAAGGCCGATGCGGACCAGGACGCTCACCAAGGAGCAGTACCTCTCGGTAAGTCGAAACATTATCTGACTCCTTCCATGAAGAATAGGTAGGCTTTATTTCATCTTCTGATATATCAATAACTTGATGGCATGCAGCAATGTCCTGATTGGTGCGCCAGGCACCGCCTCTGCTGGGAGGCCATTGTGGACAGGTGGCTCTCGGAGGAGTGGGCGGAGAAGCACAACATCCGTCGGGACTGCCGCCTGCAGATGGGTGGGGCGCCACACCACCAAGGCAACCGGAGCCTCAGCGCGTACGCCCAGACATGGGTAATCTTCTTTGTGTTTTCATCTTTATTTATTTATTCTAACACTCAATTCTCATTACTTGTAATCATCTTTGTGTTTTCCTCGCAGTCCCAGGCGCACCAAGGCCAGGAATGCAACGAGTTCATGGCGTCGCCACAGCACACAAGGGCAAGGCGGCGGCCGGAAGTCACCTACAACCCGTGGACGGGCCGAGGCGTACACCAACGCGCGTCCACACCAAGCTTAGCGAGTACACCTCGGCGGCGCGGCGCCATGGGAGGACTTGATCCGGCCACCCACCCACAGACACGAACCTGCGATGAGGTGGGAGGAGGGAAGCGGCACGGCCGTCTTGGATGGCGAGCAACCTGATCGACTCGCCTCTGTTCCCACCTCGCCGAGATTCGAGCAAGGAGCACGAGCTCCTCCCTCCCATACGCTCTCGGCGTGAGCTCACAGGCCGGCAGATGGCGGAACTCGAGTTAATCTTGTTTTATTAAATGCGTTCATTGCTTTTACACATCTACCTTGCCTTTGCATTGTTTAAACATTGCGGGTGGAATGTTGCGAGCCGACTTATGGAGGTTGGAGGCCCAGCGAGCGGCCAGGGGAGGCCCACCAGTGGAGGTGGAGGCCCACCGTGGAGATGGAGGTCTGCACAAGCCCGAGGCGGCCGAGAGGCGAGGCTGCGAGGACATGTTGACTTCATGGCGAGCCTTGAGCCTTGCAGTGTGGTCGTGCCCGATCATTGCTCGCTCCAGTTGTGGCTCCTCCTCCTCCTGTAGGGACTCCGGTGAGTATATATGGTTGTTTATTCCTTTAGCTTGTGCGGCCCTCCTGTAGATACTCATGAATTCGCTTCTCCTTTGTGCAGCCACAGTCGGCGGGTTCGAACCCGACTCCTCAAGGTGGCCCTTCTTCACAGGCCAGGTGGCCAACTGGCCCTCCTCAAGGTGGCAGTTCACACTCTGGGTGGGGAGGCTGGCAGTAGGTACCGTTTATTTGTTTCTTTTCATGTTGCATGGACTTGTATTAGACTTAGCCTTATGTTGGACTACTACTAGAGACATATATATTGTGATGGATATTGTCATGGATGATGCGAATGTATGTGATGGATTATGGACAATGGATTTGTATGTGATGTATTATGGATGGTGGATGTGTATGTGATGGGTTATGGATGTGTATGTGATGGAATATGGATTTGTATGTGATGTATTATGGATGGTGGATGTGTATGTGATGGGTTATGGATGTGTATGTGATGGAATATGTCTTTGTGTATGTGATATATATGTGATTTCTTTGTTTGTCTTGATGGAAAGTAAAAACCAAAAAAATAGCATTTTTCCTCTTTGCGAGTGCCACACTCGGCAAAGAGGACTTTGCCGAGTCTTAGTGCCATAACACTCGGCAAAGTGGGAATCGAAACCAGTTTCCGGCTTTGCCGAGTCTTGAGTCTATGACACTCGGCAAAGCCGAATCGAAACCAGTTTCGGCTTTGTTGAGTCGATGCCATGACACTTTCGGCAAAGTGGAATCGAAACCAGTTCGGCTTTGCCGAATGCCATAGCGATGGCACTTTCGGCAATATGTTTTAAAAAAACAAAAAATTTCTTTGCCGAGTGCAATAGTATGGCACTCGGCAAAGAATTTCAAAAAGAGAAAAATTCTTTGCCGAGTCGCGGAGGTGGCACTCGGCAAAGAGGTCGAGTTAACGTCGGGTTTTTTTGCCGAGTCTTGGCGTGACACTCGGCAAAGGTTTTACCGAGTGCCCGATATGTGGCACTCGGCAAAGAAACCTTTGCCAACGGGTTCTTTGCCGACGGCTCTTTGCCGAGTGCGGCTGCAATAGGGGCTTTGCCGAGTGCCCTAAGCACTCGGCAAAGAGCCCGTCTGCAGTAGTGGGGAGACCATCTTGATTGCTTCGGCGAACAAACAAACAGAGTCCAAATGTCCCTCAGCATACGCGATCCGATCGTTCTGATCTCTCGCTGCTACCGTCTCTGATCTCTCGCAGCGCGCACTCTTTGCTCTAATTAACTGCATCGTGCCCGTAGATTGTGCGACATCGCGGCGACAGCCGAATCGGAACCACCGGTGCCGCGTGATCTCTGCGTCGACGGGCGTGATCGCAACGCGGGTTCACGGTAAGCCGGTTGAGAGTGCAATATTACTAGAGATCGAATCGAATCGATTAGGATTTGTACCGATCGATATGGTTCCTTCCGTAGTTCCACTGGCCTTCCAATTAAATACGCAGAAGATTCACCGGTTAGCCGGCCGTCAGCGCGCACGTACGAACAAATGCAAATGCATGCATGCATGCATGCTAGCTACATCGTCATATGCTCATGCACGTACGCATGGCACCGGCAACACTTTGCCGGCCGGTACATGTACGTGTGCCTAGTCCTGTCAAGGTTGGTTAGTATAGCTTAACACATAGTACGTGTGCCTAGTCCTGACAGTAATTAATTAACTAATGATGTATATGAGCTACTGCATGCCGAATTAATACAAGTCGTTACTAGTTTACCAGCTAACGTGTACAAGTGGTACATGTATTATTATCATATTCGTACACAGAGAATCAATCAATTAATAACACCTACACATGCATACACGTGAAGAAGCTTACGTTGGGTCAAAGCAAATCAAAGCATGTACAGTGGTACGATGTCAACTGTCCATAAGTCTTGACACGTAGGACACGAACTGATGTGGAAGAGAGGGGAAGAGTATAAAGAATTGAGCCGCCTCTTATGTAGTAGTCGACTGTAACACAAGAAACAAGACATATTATATATGGAGAAACTGTCTATATATATAGACATGTAAAAATACAATCTATTGTAGAAATTGTCTTTACTCTTTAATATTGTTTATAGATAACACGGAAGGTTACTATAGATAACAATTATCTATACCATTGTACTACAAGATCCGCACAAGCGCAGGAAAATAAACCTTCTAATTAGCGAACTGGGTAAGGCACCTGATTCCCCTGGTTAGTGGTTAATATCGTTCATGCATGTTCCTATAGTCCACCGTCAGCACCCACTAATATATTCAGAGATTAAGTCAACAAGTAGTATCAGATTAAATGAGCTGGACGCTCAAAGCACCAAACCCTCTACACATGTATATCGACCAAATTCAATACACTAAACAGAAGGGCCAGATAGAGATATACTGCATACTTTGTACGGTTTCGCTAATTATCATGTTCCCCTCGTATTTTCGTAGCATGAGGTAGGTCGGATTTTTCTGGCCATTTATATGTGCTTCGAGATATGCGCGCTTCAGGTGTTGGATACTGGTTTGATATACCGTAGACATAATTACGACTCATTCTTAATTAACAACAAAAAAAAAAGACCCACGAAGTATAAGAGAATTGTCTGTCTTACCTCATCGGTCTAAGTTTTTAAGCGAACTGGTTGGTACATAAAACTCAATATGGTATCAGAACCAATAGATTTTAAGTTCAAAACCCGGTTGAGGCAATTAAAGAAAAATAATTGTAACTCGTTTCTATTCCACATCTTAAGTCCAGGAGTCTACATATGAGGTTAGTATTGAAGTATAAGTGAATTATCTGTTTTTTTTATCAACGTAAGGTTTTATATGAATTGATTGGTCCATACGACTCAATAATAACGTGCACACCCATACATAATTTGCAATGCAAGTTGCAAGGTGATCAGTGATCACACTAAGTTATTAATTAGCCATACAATGCGAATAACCCCCATCCAATCTGCACAAGTGAGATACGCACGTCACCCACAGCCCCCGGCTGCCCCCCAACGCAACAACACCGAGGAACCGAGCCAGCCAGAGGCCAGAGGCCAGAGCCAACCATCGAAACCAAAACCACCCGACGGCCGAGCCGTACGGGCGCGCTACAGACGTCTCGCGCGTAGCTTTCCTTCCTTTCCGCGCGTTGAATCGATCGACTCATCAACGTCTGCTCCCGCGCGCACGCGGTTAGGTAGCGCGCTCGCGCGCGCGAGCCAGCCCACAGCTACAGCGCCTGCGCTACACGAACGCACGGCGGTTGCGGTGGGATCCATTCCCCGGCCGCCCCACGAAAGAACCGCGGCAACCGCACGCGCTTATCTGGCCAGAAGCGGCGGTGCAGAGCAGGAGTTGCTGTAACATAGCGGACGGCGACGGCTAGCTGCGGCTGAGGCGTCACCGTCGGTTGTTTCCTGTAGCTAGCTCGATCGCCCGCCCGAGACGTGGCAATGCGGCGGTGCACGGCTGCCTATAGCTAGCCCTAGCTAGCTCAATACATAGCTTTGTACTGGACCGTGTGAGCTAGCTGGCTAGGATCGATGGGAACTCATGTTCGGTTAGCTTGCTTGCGCCGATCGGTCGGCCATCGATCATGCTAGATTGTTCCTAGTAGGAGAAGTAACCGGCCGTGTCAATGTCGTTCAATTTACTTGCCGCGACAGGCCGATCGATCGATTACAGCGCGGTGATGGGCATATTCAGGGAATTAAAAGATTATTCTCTGTCCGTCTGTCGATCTGAGGGTGAAGCGCGACTAATAGTAAATTGACTGGCGGAGGCTACAATCAGAGCAGGGGTTTAATTGGGATCGAAGCGACAATGTGGCGAGAATTTCGTGATTAAGATCAAGTGCCGGTTGTCTCGAGGAGGCCTCAGAGGAGATTGATGTCGTCTAGGTTTGCAGCTGGCAGTGGAGGTCAGAGGTGCAGATATGCAAGATGAGTAGGGCGGTTTCACATGATAAACGGAAGTAACAATCAACGAAATGTACATGTTTATACGTTTTCGCACACAAAATGGACTGGCTCAAAAACAAATTAGGGGTTGAAATGTTATGAACAATTTTGTATAACAAAGTTCACGGTACCGAATGATATATCCTCAGAGCATCTCCAATAGTCCGCGTCGGCTATGCACGTAGAATTTGTGCTTACCTGGATGAGAGAGGGAAGAGAGAAGGCTTCCTAGAAGGGCGAGCCGTCGTTTTTGCATTGGACGATCGCTTCGCGTGAACCAAGGGAGAGGGGACGACAAAAAATGTTGTTGGGGCTGATCTTGGTCTCGTGACGTGTTTTGTGGGACCCAGGGCGAACTTAGTGACACAAACACACTGTTAGCTCAAGGACGACCTTGCTTGGTGATGCCCGACTGACATCAGAGGTGGAGACAAGTACGATCTGGTGGCTAGAGCTTAGATTTGGCTAGATCTGCCCACCAACGGCCTGGATCCGGCCGAATCTGGGCTGTATAGCGGTTGGATCCGGCCTCCCACGGCGGCGGAGGTGAAGTAGGGTGAGGCGGTGGTGGCGAGGGAGGAGGGAGGCGAAGGCGAGTAAGGGGGTGGTGGGGAGAGGTGTGGAAGGTGGAGGCCGTCGCAGCGGAGAGGGAGGTGCGGGACGACAGGGCGGAGAGGGAGGGGGAGGCCGCGCGGTGATGATGAAGGTGTTGGACGACGAGGTGACGAGGGGGTGGAGGACGACACAGCAGAGAGGGAGGTGGAGCCCGACGTGGCGGAGAGGGAGGGGAGGCTGGCGCGACGGAGGCGAGGAGGAGCTGGCGGGAGGAGGAAGAAGGGTGGATGGTGTCGGACAGCTGGTGGAGTCCAGAGGAGTGAAGGAGTGAGAATATTATAAGTTTGACATGGATGTTCCACTTGGAAGAGAAATTGTAAAAAAACGACACTTTAAAACTTACTAGAGACAGCTTATTAAAGGTGTTGTCTCTAAAATCATCTTTTGATGACGTAGAATTGATATAGCAAAACTAGAAATGAAACTATTGAACATACCTTGGTACATGTATAGACATAGTCGAGAGTCCACTTGTCAGCCACTATTCTAAAATTTCTGAAGAAAAAGGCATGCCTTTCACACGTGCACCAGTTATATTTTTATATGCTTGCATGCTTGGCTCAATGGTCCAAATGGCCATGCACACCGGCACCGACCAAGGAAGCCTTAACTGTATAGCTAAGTAGTCGACTCACCATTGTCAGCTACCTTTCAATCAACAGTGCCAACGGGCCCTCGAGCCATCGGTTGCGTATTTCGTTGTTACGAAAACGGGTGTTCTCCGAGCTCTAAATTCAATGTTTACACGTCAGTTTCAGCATTATCTAGCTTCTGCTTCTCCAAGAAAAAAGGTTCCACGTCTACATATGTAGTTGAACTGTTACATGCAGCCCAACTGTTATGTCTCTTGGGGAGAGAGAGAGAGAGATAAAAAAGGATTCCTGTAGTGTAATGTGCAGTGTAGATTCGTTGGAGCTTTCAGCGATGGGACTGTTCATCCGATGCCCTCTCATCAATCGATCAATTCAACTGACCAAAAAAAGATCGGAAATGTCAATGTACCAAAAACTTATTAGCTCATGAGTGGGTGATCAATTGCAAATTAAGTGATGTGCATGTATATATATGGAGTTGGTAGCTTGTCATGGTGTGGTTTGGGGGGCTTAGTACTTTCAACCACTGTGTGGCCATGATTTTTGTTCATTGATTCATCCGTAGGTGATGAGACTGGTCATTATTTTTGTTCATTGTTTCATCCGTAGGTGATGAGACGGGGGACATATATTTTAGGAAAAAAAATTTAACTACAAAGTTTTTGATCTCCGATCTGCCATTATAAAATGACCTCTCTTCTACGTCAATATATTTTACAAACATTACCTTTTTTTGCCACCGCCATTAACTTCGTCATATTTTTACCGTCGATTGTTTTTCTTCAAAATACCCTCTTCTTCATTCTCCTCCCCCATTTCTTTCTCCTCTTCTCTCTCACATCCCCACACCTCATCCCACCGGCCTACACCCTATGCCCTTCCCCGGCAAGATCCAATCGCTCACTGCGCCCCTTCGCCCGGCCACCTCCTCGCCTCCCCGCCTTCCTCGCCACCACCATGGCCTCGCGGTCATGGTGTGTGTCCCCCACTTCATCTCCGGCCGACACCCCTCCCCCTTATCCACCTGCACCATGCCTGCACCGCTTAATCTTACGCCCATCATCACCTCTACTCTCACCAAACTCCCTACCGCCTCGACCAAAACTGAGAGCTCTCTGAAATCAATTCCCTTCCTCGACCATTCTTTCACCTCTACCGCCTATACACCGCATCCTCGGCTATCAAGCATTGCCGCCTCGGCATAGCTTCGTCCCTAGCACCGTAGTCAGTAAATCGTGTAGTGCCATACCCCAAACCGGCTATCTCAAGAAATTTGTTGTAATCCTTGCCATTCTTCTAAAATTGACCGCTTCATCACCATCACCATGCCATATTGAACCCATTTATCCCCTTCTTCCACTTCAATTTCTCTCGAGCCACTCGCCGCCATTAGCGCCGCCGCCCCGAGCTCTCTTCGCATGGTGCCAACCCAATGCCACACTCCTACGCCCAAACCAAACACTTGGGAAGCTTCGCATTGGTCCACTAATGCTCATGCCTACCTCCGCTCACTTGCGCCGCCATTGGAAGGTTGCTGTCGTCGGAGAAGAAAGGTCCCATGACGCCGCCACCGTGGCGAAGCCACCTCGGCGTCGCCCTCACCTCAACGTTCGTGTCACCATCACCATCTCAACCTCTTGAAGCTCATTGACCCATTTTCCGACCAGATTCTCCACCGAAATCCTCGCTACCGGCCTCCCCTATTCCCATGGCTGCCGCTGACATGGAGGCTGCACCGAGGTTCCGAAGCATGGCGATGAGGTTGTAGTAGAGGGAGGAGAGGATGCGGAGGTGGCACATGCGGTTGAGGTGGAGGCGGTGGTAGGATGCAGCGGGCGCGACGACCATGGCTTCAAAGCTCACAAGCTAAGGGAGCTCATCGCATTGGAGAAGAAGAAATAAGAAGATAGAAGAAGACAAGGCAGGGGCAAAACGGTATTTGTATAGCCACTTCGAGGCTTCAGTGGTCCATAATGACAAATAAGGGTAAGGTCAGCTAAATGCGGTGACATGAGAGAAAGATGTCGTTTTATAATGACAAATTAGAATCCGAGAACTTTGAGTAGCGTATAAAAAAATTCCCCTATATTTTGGCCGGAAAGTCTTTGTGTGTTTTTGATGCAATATTATTCTTCTAATCTGGTTTCTAGTTGTTCTGATTTGTTTTGATTCCTTTTGTAGGTAAACAAAGACTTGCGTGTTGAAGTGCATCTGTAGGCGTGTATGATCACAATCGCACACGTGCATTTGAATAATATTTGTGTCTCTGGGTGATATGCGTTTGATATGTTGCGTGCTAATCATTTGGAATATGATTATGATCTTATTATTATGCCGATTTTGATTGTTTAGGCCAGTACCCCTTTAATTAATTAGCATGCATGCGTTTGGCATTACTCTAATTCTTTTGTCCTCTACGTTGAGAAAGGAGCCCTATTTACATTCTTTTATAAGTAATTTCCTCAAGATGCAAAACGCATTCCTTTAGAAAATACTGACAATAAATCCTCAAAATCAAAAGTTGAAGCAAATCACCAAAGCTAAAAGTGTAGATAGGAGAAATCGTATCCTCTGCCCTACTTCAATAGGGGCAGAGGTGCACTGAATCTAAGTTTTGGCAATATAGCATTAGTGAATACGATGTAGCAAAAATATTATCTGTAACTAAAATATTGTAGCTGTTGATCTTGTCCGTTTACCTCAATCCGACAGTCTAAAATCACCCTGAGGCAAAGCACTGTGCCCATTCCATCATAGCAATGATCAAGTTTGCAGACAGGGTGAGAGGGGAGACACGTGTGCATGCTAGCCCATCGTCCTAGGCGCAGTTTAGCCGTACAAAGCTAACTAGCAGTGGTCTACACACTAGCTACAAACCGAGCCAATTTGTTGTCTGATGCTTAATTTTGAGTTGAACAGAAGTTACATATTAGATCACTAAATGGGTCCTGGGATTAGCCACCCTATCCTGTTTGGTCCCCTTTTTTTTGCCGTGTGAATGAAGTGACCATGCAGCATCGATCAAACAGAGCTTGCAAGCTAGCTAATGGTACCTTCGGTTCCTTAAACCTTGGTTTTATGAAATACATATTGTGCTTTCTAGTTAGCTAGAAAAGGTGAAAGGGAAATGGACCTCATTTTCCTATTCAGGCTAGATGCTTAGTGTAGTCCACTAATACAAAATTATTAAAATATAATAGTAAGTTGCTCAAAGTTAATTAATTATGCCCACTTGTGAGTTCTAATAACATTTTACAAAAATTGTGAGGTTTCAAGAACTCCAGAAGAGTACTAGATTTTCTAGTGACCCAATTAATTGTATAATTAAGAGTGCAGACTACAATAAAGTAACCACGTGAATTAGAGACTAAGGCCTAACTATGGCCTTCAACCAGCTAATATCTACTACTTAAAAGAAGAAATTGGTGGCGGTTCATTCTCCCTCATATGATGTGAGCCGTTAGATCTATATTTCTTCGTGAGATGTGAGCCGTTGAATCTCGTTCTTTCTCGGTTCCCCCGTACGTACAATTGGTCACCCATAATCTCGTTCTTTAAAACTTACTAGAGACAGCTTATTAGAGGTGTTGTCTCTAAAATCATCTTTTGATGACGTAGAATTGATATAGCAAAACTAGAGATGAAACTATTGAACACACCCTGGTACACGTACAGACATAGTCGAGAGTTCACTTGTCATCCACTATTCTAAAATTTCTGAAGAAAAAGGCATGCCTTTCACACGTGCACCAGTTATATTTTTATATGCTTGCATGCTTGGCTCAATGGTCCAAATGGCCATGCACACCGGCACCGACCAAGGAAGCCTTAACTGTATAGCTAAGTAGTCGACTCACCATTGTCAGCTACCTTTCAATCAACAGTGCCAACGGGCCCTCGAGCCATCGGTTGCGTATTTCGTTGTTACGAAAACGGGTGTTCTCCGAGCTCTAAATTCAATGTTTACACGTCAGTTTCAGCATTATCTAGCTTCTGCTTCTCCAAGAAAAAAGGTTCCACGTCTACATATGTAGTTGAACTGTTACATGCAGCCCAACTGTTATGTCTCTTGGGGGGAGAGAGAGAGAGATAAAAAAGGATTCCTGTAGTGTAATGTGCAGTGTAGATTCGTTGGAGCTTTCAGCGATGGGACTGTTCATCCGATGCCCTCTCATCAATCGATCAATTCAACTGACCAAAAAAAGATCGGAAATGTCAATGTACCAAAAACTTATTAGCTCATGAGTGGGTGATCAATTGCAAATTAAGTGATGTGCATGTACATATATGGAGTTGGTAGCTTGTCATGGTGTGGTTTGGGGGGCTTAGTACTTTCAACCACTGTGTGGCCATGATTTTTGTTCATTGATTCATCCGTAGGTGATGAGACTGGTCATTATTTTTGTTCATTGTTTCATCCGTAGGTGATGAGACGGGGGACATATATTTTAGGAAAAAAAATTTAACTACAAAGTTTTTGATCTCCGATCTGCCATTATAAAATGACCTCTCTTCTACGTCAATATATTTTACAAACATTACCTTTTTTTGCCACCGCCATTAACTTCGTCATATTTTTACCGTCGATTGTTTTTCTTCAAAATACCCTCTTCTTCATTCTCCTCCCCCATTTCTTTCTCCTCTTCTCTCTTACATCCCCACACCTCATCCCACCGGCCTACACCCTATGCCCTTCCCCGGCAAGATCCAATCGCTCACTGCGCCCCTTCGCCCGGCCACCTCCTCGCCTCCTTTCCCAGCCGCTTCGGCCGCCTCCCCGCCTTCCTCGCCACCACCATGGCCTCGCGGTCATGGTGTGTGTCCCCCACTTCATCTCCGGCCGACACCCCTCCCCCTTATCCACCTGCACCATGCCTGCACCGCTTAATCTTACGCCCATCATCACCTCTACTCTCACCAAACTCCCTACCGCCTCGACCAAAACTGAGAGCTCTCTGAAATCAATTCCCTTCCTCGACCATTCTTTCACCTCTACCGCCTATACACCGCATCCTGAAGCTATCAGCATTGCCGCCTCGGCATAGCTTCGTCCCTAGCACCGGTAAGCTGTCGTCGCCGTGCCATACCCCAAACCGGCTATCTCAAGAAATTTGTTGTAATCCTTGCCATTCTTCTAAAATTGACCGCTTCATCACCATCACCATGCCATATTGAACCCATTTATCCCCTTCTTCCACTACAATTTCTCTCGAGCCACTCGCCGCCATTAGCGCCGCCGCCCCGAGCTCTCTTCGCATGGTGCCAACCCAATGCCACACTCCTACGCCCAAACCAAACACTTGGGAAGCTTCGCATTGGTCCACTAATGCTCATGCCTACCTCCGCTCACATGCGCCGCCATTGGAAGGTTGCTGTCGTCGGAGAAGAAAGGTCCCATGACGCCGCCACCGTGGCGAAGCCACCTTGGCGTCGCCCTCACCTCAACGTTCGTGTCACCATCACCATCTCAACCTCTTGAAGCTCATTGACCCATTTTCCGACCAGATTCTCCACCGAAATCCTCGCTACCGGCCTCCCCTATTCCCATGGCTGCCGCTGACATGGAGGCTGCACCGAGGTTCCGGAGCATGGCGATGAGGTTGTAGTAGAGGGAGGAGAGGATGCGGAGGTGGCACATGCGGTTGAGGTGGAGGCGGTGGTAGGATGCAGCGGGCGCGACGACCATGGCTTCAAAGCTCGCAAGCTAAGGGAGCTCATCGCATTGGAGAAGAAGAAATAAGAAGATAGAAGAAGACAAGGCAGGGGCAAAACGGTATTTGTATAGCCACTTCGAGGCTTCAGTGGTCCATAATGACAAATAAGGGCAAGGTCAGCTAAATACGGTGACATAAGAGAAAGATGTCGTTTTATAATGACAAATTAGAATCCGAGAACTTTGAGTAGCGTATAAAAAAATTCCCCTATATTTTGGCCGGAAAGTCTTTGTGTGTTTTTGATGCAATATTATTCTTCTAATCTGGTTTCTAGTTGTTCTGATTTGTTTTGATTCCTTTTGTAGGTAAACAAAGACTTGCGTGTTGAAGTGCATCTGTAGGCGTGTATGATCACAATCGCACACGTGCATTTGAATAATATTTGTGTCTCTGGGTGATATGCGTTTGATATGTTGCGTGCTAATCATTTGGAATATGATTATGATCTTATTATTATGCCGATTTTGATTGTTTAGGCCAGTACCCCTTTAATTAATTAGCATGCATGCGTTTGGCATTACTCTAATTCTTTTGTCCTCTACGTTGAGAAAGGAGCCCTATTTACATTCTTTTATAAGTAATTTCCTCAAGATGCAAAACGCATTCCTTTAGAAAATACTGACAATAAATCCTCAAAATCAAAAGTTGAAGCAAATCACCAAAGCTAAAAGTGTAGATAGGAGAAATCGTATCCTCTGCCCTACTTCAATAGGGGCAGAGGTGCACAGATCCTAAGTTTTGGCAATATAGCATTGTAGCAATACGATGTAGCAAAAATATTATCTGTAACTAAAATATTGTAGCTGTTGATCTTGTCCGTTTACCTCAATCCGACAGTCTAAAATCACCCTGAGGCAAAGCACTGTGCCCATTCCATCATAGCAATGATCAAGTTTGCAGACAGGGTGAGAGGGGAGACACGTGTGCATGCTAGCCCATCGTCCTAGGCGCAGTTTAGCCGTACAAAGCTAACTAGCAGTGGTCTACACACTAGCTACAAACCGAGCCAATTTGTTGTCCGATGCTTAATTTTGAGTTGAACAGAAGTTACATATTAGATCACTAAATGGGTCCTGGGATTAGCCACCCTATCCTGTTTGGTCCCTTTTTTTTGCCGTGTGAATGAAGTGACCATGCAGCATCGATCAAAGAGAGCTTGCAAGCTAGCTAATGGTACCTTCGGTTCCTTAAACCTTGGTTTTATGAAATACATATTGTGCTTTCTAGTTAGCTAGAAAAGGTGAAAGGGAAATGGACCTCATTTTCCTATTCAGGCTAGATGCTTAGTGTAGTCCACTAATACAAAATTATTAAAATATAATAGTAAGTTGCTCAAAGTTAATTAATTATGCCCACTTGTGAGTTCTAATAACATTTTACAAAAATTGTGAGGTTTCAAGAACTCCAGAAGAGTACTAGATTTTCTAGTGACCCAATTAATTGTATAATTAAGAGTGCAGACTACAATAAAGTAACCACGTGAATTAGAGACTAAGGCCTAACTATGGCCTTCAACGAGCTAATATCTACTACTTAAAAGAAGAAATTGGTGACGGTTCGTCCTCTCTCATACGATGTGAGCCGTTAGATCTATCTTTCTTCGTGAGATGTGAGCCGTTGGATCTCGTTCTTTCTCGGTTCCTTCCGCGCGTACGATTGGCCGAACACGACGACGGTTGACGAGATATGATTTTTTTTAATCCGCAGCAAAGTACATACATTGTACTAGTTTAAAAATAAAATTCAGTAGGGGAGGGTCTCAGGTTGAGCCCCTCCACACCCCACCCCATCAGCCGTTGGTTCGTTTTGATCCAACGGCTGATGAGGGGCCTCAGCCTCAGGCTCCCCCGGCAAATTCCCTTCCACTAATTTGCAATTAATTCAAAAAAATGTAGAGGACCTTTAACTTTCGTAGGGATCTAATTGTAGAACTACAAACTAGAAAGAAAACTTCATTCTCACACGGAAGATTTTTCGTGCGTAAACAAGGCTTAACTATAGCTATCAGCGAACTAATCTATAGTCATGGACCAACTAATTAACTTCCAGGGCCAACTAATTTCGGCATCCGGTTACCACGATGGCACCAGTGTTCAAATCCTACCATAGTCATTGTGAATGGCTTGATGATTTACTTGGTTCGACATGATCTTTGCCCATGCATTTCAGCTGATCACGAGAATTAGTCTCCTTCCTGTTCTAGAACTAGTCACCTTTCGGAACGCGAGAATTTCATTAGATTTCTGCCTGAATTATACAGTAATATGCGAAATTTTAAAATTTCTATGAAAATTCCTTTGTTCCAAACGATGCTACGGTTAGTGGTTTAGCTGCCTTAACTATAAATCTTAATCTCTCTAGAAAAATAGGAAAAATAATAATGAGAGAGAAGAAGAAGAAGAGCAAACAGCAACTACCAATAAACCGCTAGGAAGAGAGGGGGAGAGAGGCGCCCAAAACATTCGAACCAACCAGGGTCCGTACCGCTAGCAGGCTAGCTCTGCCTTACCAGTTACCACCACCTCGGGCTTGCTCGCACAAGAGCAGAAGGCAGGGGACCCATGCAGAAGGAAAGCAAAGCCGCAGGGAAAGCAACCTGCGAGCTAACCCCGTTTGAACCAACGAACCCATTTCCTCCTCCTCCAACTCCAAACTCCTGCTCCTCCTCTTACAAATACCACCACCGTCCTGTGCCTGCGCGAAGAACCAGCTGGCGAGAAGCGAGAGGACACAAGCAAGAGCCAAGAAACGCAAGGTAACCACCCCCCGTTTCTTGCTCTGATGTGGGCCTGCTTGTTTCTCCCAATTCTTTCCTGCATTAGCGTTTTTATTTCACCTCGGTTTCACTAGGGGGCGGCTTTGCGATTACTGAGTTTGGTTTCCTTAATTGTGATATGTGTCTGCATTCCATTAGCTAGTTAGAATTTAGAAAGAAGTTTTTTTTTGGTGCTGTTGGTGTAGGGAAAATTGAAGGTTGTGTGATGGCGTGAGCCTTCTAGTCTGCATCTCATATTTTCAGCAAAGGGTTCAAAGGATTCACCTAAGCATCTTAATGTCTTGAATATCGATCTTGTTTGGCGGCAAAAAGGCACAACTGTTGATAAGTTTATCAGAATTTTGGTCCATCCATGAATGATGTGTTCAGTTTTACCTTGCTTCTCACGTTGTATTGTGGTCTGCGAGCAGGATTTTTGTTGCCGTAATGTCGCTGTCTCACGGGATTCGTAGTTCGTACCAGTTTAGACTTGATACATGATACATGATATGTTTCTTGGCAGTTTGTTAGGTGCACCATGTTTAGAATAATAGCTGGTGTTCTGATGGTCATTGCTACCGGTTAGCAAAATGTTAAGAACTAAACTTTCTGGAATTGAGCAGATTGGTCCTATTCTTGTTGTTGTCAATGGTCAGTTATCTAGATATGATAATGTAGAATATTAGGAAGATGCATGGCCAAACTCTTTCTGGAAAGCTTATTATTATGTTGCTTTACCAGGTTCAGGTCAGATGAAAACAAACTTGCAAGTATTAATTAACTAAGGCATGGGACATTTTAAATCCTAAAATAATAGAAGTACAACTCAGAGCAATTCTGGAATCTTAAAGGACATTTTGCCCAATTGTAAATGCTAGCGTACCGAATAATCATTTGCTGGTGAATCCACCATATAGTCCAATTCAAGATTCACATGTGATGTCTTATGCTCTGATTCTTTCATTTGTTTAGTTTGTAGCAGCACAGAGGTCAATTCTTCACAATCTCTGTCCCCTTTCCTCCCTTGTTATTTTTTATTTGCCTTTTATGGAAATATGATACTCACAATTTGATAATACCAACAAAATAAGTACAAAACTGATTGCTCAAATTAAAATAATAGCTTTGATTATTGCCAGTTCTCATATCAGATAGGTTGTCAAACTTCATACATCATTCTTTTCCACCATTGCATGTCATGTCCCTGGTAGGTGGTAAAGAACTATAGTGTCCACAAGAAGGATAGAAGATTCTCTTTGTTGGGTTGTCGATTTCAATCCTTCGAAAGAGTAGAACATCCTATTTTCTTTGTGCTCACTCTTTTGCCTTATTCCATGTCCTTGTTTTTGACAAAAAGGTTCAAATTGTCTTAATATATATGATCTCTACTTTGAGTTATCATTAATTGTACTTATTGAAGTATCACCTTTTCTTGTGAAGCAGTATGGGTATTGAAGTTTTACTCCAATCTTCCAACGAGGAGCTGGATTCTACAATTAGACCCCCGGATGGCACTGTAAATGTCGAAAGTTCTTTGGTCATTGTTCATGACGCGCAATCTGACAATAGCATCTCTGAACCATTGGAACCTGCTGATGTCAATGGTTCTACTGAACATGATGGTTCCTCGGCCATTGATCATGCTGAGCAGACCGATCTTGCTGTAGTTGATGGTTCTATTGTACTTTACGAATCTTTGTCCATTAATCAAATGGATGAAGCAATCGAACTTGATGGTTCCTCTGGTACTAAATTTGTGGAGCAGTCTAACGATAATGGTTCTATAAATTCAGAGCCTGCTCTAGATGAAGCTTCTCCTGTTAATGTTGAAAAAGGAGATGTGGTGCAACATCGTGTTGAAAGTAATGATGATAAACAAGAGAATCAAGAAACATTTCCGATGGCAGGAACAGAAGTAAGTGATAGTACCTCAGTCACATCTATGGAAGATGTTATAGAACCAAAAAGTGCTGTTCCATCAGAGCCAGAAGATATCAGTAGTCACCCTCCTGATCTGTCAAATGACAAGGCTTCCACTGGAAATGGAAATGTATTCCAAAATGCGAAGAGTCTGTTGACAACTTCGACAAAGAAGATGAAGGTAATTCCATTTGTTTAACCTGTTATTATTCCACTCGAATCTTTAATTATTTACTCATCATCTATAGAGGAACATCTATTGTATGTTTTTTAGCAGAATTGCACGCATAATTTTATCCACTCCTTCCTTTTTAAATGTGAAATGAGAACCTTATGACAAAATTTTTAGATGTGTATTATTACATGTGTATTTTCCTTATTGTACAAGGGGTTACCTGTATATATATGCTATATCTGTACTTGTGTATATATTGGCCCATTGGCCTCACGATGAATACAAATGTTATTCATAACATGGTAACAAAGCGAGACTAGGGTTAGGATTTTACTGTTGCCTCCCCTCCACCGCCCGCCGCCCTTCATGTGTCCTCTGCCACCACCCATCGCTAGTCGTCTTCCGCCGCCGCTGCTGGTTCTTCTCTGCTTCACCGAGGCCGACACATCGCATCCTCGTCTTTGTCGCGCCACGCAGCCGAGGACAACGCAGATTCGAGTCTGAGCTTCTTGCTTGGAAGTCACCGTCGAGGAGCCTCCTCTATCATCTCCGATTCTCTCGGATTCGCTGGAACCGCGCCTTCCTCACCCACAAGGCCGCCTCCCGATCCGATGCCGCTTGGGGGCCGCCTAGATCCGGAGTCGATAGCTCGGTGGCCGTTGGGGAGTCGCCGCCGCCGTCCTCGCTGATTCTCTCGTGCCTCTGCTCGAGTTCGGCTTCTAAACCGTTGTCAATACGGTTTCTAAGCCGCATTTGTTTCTTATAGAAACAAAAATAGCGTCGGTTTTTCCAAAAAAAATATCGTCTGGCATTGTTTTTGTTCCTCGTTGCCCGGTGATCTTTGATGGTCTCAATTATCGGGATTGGTTTCAGCACATGTGCCTCCACATGCGTGGTCAGCGTCTTTGTGATTTTCTCATCGGCGAGCTACCTTGTTCGCCTCGACTTGTTCCACCTGTTGAGCTTGTGCTCCCAAAGGATGCTTCTGAAGACACTCGTAAAGAGGCACTTGATGTTTTTGAGGATGTCATGGAGACTTTTCAAATTCAATATGCTGCCTACAAGACATGGATTGACGAGGATGCTAGTGCCTCTGCTATTCTGGTTGCTAGCATGGAAGTGTATCTTACTGGGGATGTGGTTGGCTTGGTTTCAGCACAGTTGATGTGGGTGCATCTGATGATTCCTTGTATCTTGCTGTTGCGCGTCAGGAGCAGTTGTTGCAGCAGGGAGATGCCACCGTGGACGAGTTCTATGCCCAGTTGTCCGCAGTATGGCGTCAGATTGACTCTTTTGGACCGGATGTTTGACACACTTGTCAGTGCTATTAGCGTCAACAGTCTCACCTGGAGCTTAGTCATATCTACGACTTCTTGACACATATCCGAGCTGAGTATGAGCAGACTCGTGCTCGGTTGCTGGCGCGCCATCCTCGTGTGACTCTGTTGGAGGTCCTTGCATCTGTTCGTGTTGAGGAGATTCGCCTTCGTGCTACGGGTCTGCTGCCGTCCTCGTCATTTCCTTTGATTCTGGCAGCTCCTCCAGCTTCTACACCCGCTACGTCTCCAGCTACTCCTTCACCAGTGGTGCCTTCACCAGTGACCATTGCTGTTAGTAGGGAACTCCACTGCACCTATTGCAACAAGGATGGACATGTTGAGCAGTTCTGCTATAGGAAGAAGAAGGATTTACGTCGTGGTGGCCGTCCTCCAAAGGGCACTGGAGGTTCCTCCTCTGAGAGGAGCTCTGGTGCTTCTGATACTCAGGAGCTTCTCACACTGCTATGTCGTATGACTGCTTTTGCACCGTCTGGTTCTGCTGCACAGTCTTCTAATGAGAGATCACCTTCTACTTCTTCTTCCTCAGGTATACCACCTTGGATTCTTGACTCTGGTGCTTCTTTTCATATGACATTTGATTCCACCAGTCTCACTTCCATTGGTCCTTTAGTTGCCCCTATCACTGTTCAGACAGCAGATGGTACCTCTCTATCTGTCGTAGAACGAGACACTCTTTCGAATTCCTCTTTTCATGTTTCTGTTGTTTCTTATGTTCCCAAACTAACCATGTAGCTCATATCTGACCGTCAGCTCAGCGATCATGGTTGTCGTGTTATTCTTCATTTTGATTCTTGTTCTGTTCAGGATCGACGCACTGGGACTCTGGTAGATACTGGCCCTCACCGCCGTAACTTATGGCATCTCTGGGAGCTTGACTGGCTTCATCTTCCTTCCGCTGCCCCTGTCAGTCTTGTCGCCTCCACCACCGCCTCCGCTTCTACTGCATCCTCCACTGCCCCTTTTGCACGGTAGCATCATCGTTTGGGACATCTTTGCGGGTCGCGTCTATCTTCTTTAGTTCATCGTGGTCTTTTAGGGTCGGTGTCTGGTGATGCTTCTCTAAATTGTCAGGGTTGTAAGCTTGGTAAACAGCTTCAACTCCTCTATCCTTCCAGTGAGTCAGTGTCACAACGTCCTTTTAATCTTGTTCATTTTGATGTCTGGGGTGACTACTTAGTCCATTTTGTTTTTATGGGCTATAGCCATAAGCATAAGGGATATCATTGTTGGGATCCTATTGGTCGACGGATGAGGATTTCTCGGGACGTCACTTTTAATGAGTCTCGTCCTTTCTACCCTCGTCCTTCTTCTTCCACCACTCCAGCATCTCGTTGAGGTCGCGGCACCAGGCCCGCACTACCCTCCCAACAGCGTTGGTGTATTCCCCGCGCCCAGAAGAGCGGCAACCAGTTCTGAGTAGGCGGTGCGCATAGGGCTGTAACTAGCTCCTAGTGCGAAAACCGCGTTTTTCTTCAATCGATCGCCCGCCCGACGGCGCGGCGTGCACGGCGCTATAGCCGAATAGCAATAAAATTTACTGGCCGTGTGGAGCAGCTGACGAATGGAAATCATGCGGAGCTTCGGCCGCGGTCGGCATCGACATGCAGATGTTCCTATAGGAAAGTTTCCGGCCTGAATGTCGTCATTTATTGCCGGACAGGCGCGATCATTGCGGGTGGGTTTCAGAATTAAAGATATCCCGGTGGTTTCCATAAAAGGACGGCTAAACAAATAGGGGTAAGCAACAATGGACGGTTAATGGGTCCCCCAAGGGCCGGAAGACGTTGTTTGCAGGAGGGAAGGCAGGGTTGCTAAAGGAGCCGGAGGGGGCAGCTGTCAGGTTCAGGGCGTCATGTTTTGAGGTATTTGGCCCCGATGAGTGGTCAAATTAAAGGAATAGAAACAATTTAGTCAGGTACCTTTTGATCCATGGACTGAGTAGCGTGGTTGATGGTAGAATTTGTGTTAACTTCCGGCCGATCAAGGCGAGCCTCGCCATGGGTCGGAGCGAAGGCGGTAGGGGTGGGGAAGGTTTTGGGGCCCAGGTCGATTATGAACGACCGGGTGAGGCAAGGCGAGGTTGAGGGTTGAATCGGGTGGGACGTGGATTGGGCCAGGGCGTGAGGCATCTGGAGGGACCGATGGCGAAAGGGGAAATCGAGGGGGGTTAATGGGAGCGTGGCAGAAGGGGATTAAAGTTGAGGTGTTGGAGGCTCGGGGGAAGTGGGTCAGGCCTGGGGAGAGGGCGTGGGGGAGATGAATGTTGGGCGGAAGATAGCGACAGGAAGGGGGACGCGTGGAATGTTAGAGGGCATAGCGAAGAGCGGAAGATGGGTTCGACAAATCTGGAAAAGGGTTAAAGGGATAAAGTTACTGGAAAAGGAAAGGTCACGGACCGAAGAAGTTAGGGTTCCAAAGTCCCTGGAATTAATTAAAGTGACTGGATGTACGGAGAGAAAAAAAGCGCATTCCAACAGCCCTTTTAAAAATTCCTAAAGATGCTTGACGTACCAAGAATTTTAGAAAGAAAAATTTTGAATGATTGGTTCTGAGTAGTGGGCCATGCAGCCTCTACAAGAACCAATGAACAAAGTACCAAACTTATTTATTAAAGTATGGCCCATGCATATTGGATTCGTACGAGGTTGGCTTTAGCTTAATGTGCCTAATTGTCATGCTTATCCGTGCACTGGCGGATTCTTTATTCGTTTCAAGGGTGAGGTGAATTGTAAGCAATGTTAAAATTGCCTTTAGAAAAAAGGGGTTCAAGTGTTAAGTGCATTTAGCTTGGGAGGAAGTGGGATTCTGATGCCTAATTCTTATTCCTGACTTACGTTCCAAGCCAACTAGCCTTGGGATCAAACAAGAAAAGTTTTGGCCATGGTGGGGCATGGGGGGGCGTTAATATGGTAACCACGTTGGATGATTTGCATTGTCCTACCCTAGATGATGGTCATTAATTGGCTTTTATGTTTATAATTGAACAGGGCATTATTTTAGGAAAAATTCTCAAAGTTTGATCGCACTTAAACTCTCCTTAAATTATTCAGAATTATTTCACAAAAACCTTCATCCTTTTCCATTAACCCTCCTTTTTATTTCCCCTTCAAATCCCTCCTTCCATCCCCCACCCATCCTAGCCCTTCAAACCTCCACCCTTGTCAACTCTGCCCCCTTGCCCCAGTCCAAGGGTTCCATTCACCCGGCCCCCTCCCCTCACCTTCCCACAACTGGCCATCACCCTGGTTCCACCAAACTTTCAGGCGAACCTAACTTCCGACCAATTTAACCCCGCTTTCAAGCTACTATTATCCAACCACCTCAGCCAAACGGGCTCTCAAAATTTCCCTGAATAAAAACCGGCACCAAAAATTGTTACAAGCTTCAGTTCCTAAAATTATTAGCCTAAATGCTTGCCAAAATTCCACCAATTTCTCAAAGAAATTTCCATCTTGCCAATCTTTTGTTGGCCAAAATAATTGCCATTTATGTTGTTCCTGTAATTCTGACCCTTCCCCATTGGCGTTGGATTTCCCTCGGCAACGCAATCAACTCCTGCCAAAGAATGGTTCCCTTATTGTCCATAATGGTATTAGCTATTACCATTGAGTACTACTAGAAAGTCATGCCCGTTTGGCACTAATTTTCCTCGGAGGCCCATTTCCACGTTTGTTCATAATTCAGAATATGGACATTTATTTCCCAAATGTTCAATCCCAATAAGGTGATACCGGGAGAAGATGTATTTAGGAAGGAAAGACAAAGTTTTGGCCATGCTTGGTGGATGGGAAAATTTCATAAATGAGTACAAATTTAAACTTAAATAGAGAAAAATTCGCTCTCTATGGCCTTAAGCAAGCCCTCGTGCTGGTTTGAGCGTTTCTCCTCTGTGGTCACTTTTGCTGCTGGTTTTTCGACAAGTGATCATGATCCTGCGCTCTTTGTCCACACTTCGTCTCGTGGTCGGACTCTTCTTCTTACGTATGTTGATGATATGATCATTCTGGAGATGACTCTGAGTACATTGCCTTTGTCAAGGCTCGTCTTAGTAAGCGATTCCTTATGTCGGATCTTGGTCCTCTTCGTTACTTCCTTGGGATTGAGGTTACTTCCACTTGGATGGTTTCTTTATGTCCCAAGAGAAGTATATTCAGATCTTCTTGATCGCGCCTCCCTCATCGATCGGCGTCTGTTGAGACTCCTATGGAGCTCAATGTTCACCTCCGACCCTCGATGGCGAGCCTCTTTACGATCCGACTTCGCTATCGCCATCTTGTTGGGAGTCTTGTCTACCTTCTTTGTTACTCGTCCGGATATCACTTATCCGAGTTCACATTCGAGTCGGTTTGTTTGCTCCCACTCAGTCCACTACACCATCTTCTTGAGTTTTGCGATACCTTCGTGGGACTATCTCCGCCGTCTCTTCTTTCCACGCTCCACTTCATTCTGACTTGAGGCTTATTCGGATGCTACTTGGGCGATCCCTCGATCGCGGTCTATCTCTCGCTTCTTGTGTTTTCTTGGTGGTTCGCTTATTGCACGGAAGGCGAAGAAAGCATCGCAGTGTCCGTTCGAGTCAGAGAGGTGAGTTGCGAGCTATGGCTCTCTTAATGAGAGATTACTTGGCTACGGTGGTTACTTGAGGATTTTGGTGTTTACATTACTACGACTCCTCTCTTGTCGACAAGATCAAAGTGCTATCGGTATTGCCGTGACCACGTGAAGCATGAGCTCACCAAGCATATTGGTGTTGATGCTTCCTTCATGAGGTCTTGTGTGCATGATCGGTGATTGCTCTTGGTATGTGCCTTGAGCTTGGATAGCGGATTTCTTCACGAAGGCCCAGACTCGAGCACAGCACGGCTTCTACCTCTCCAAACTCAGTGTTGTTGATCCACCATGAGTTTGAGGGGGGGTGTTAGAGATAAGTTAGAGATATAGTTAGAGATATGTTTGATTTGGTTTCCTTATCTGTAACATGTTTGTGTATATATACTGGCCAATTGGCCCCTGGTAATATACGTCGCATATTCCAACAGGTGGGTGGGACAAGCGAATTTGATAGAAATGGGATTTTAAAATTAGCAGTCAATAAAAACTGGGTTCTGAACTTTTTAAAAGTTGTGTTTGGTCATGGTTCTTGTTTTGCTTGGACTGTTTATACAGCTGTAGTGTCGTGCTTAGTTGGAGCTGCTTTCTATGACTGCATCATTCTTCCTGCTGAAAGAGCTAGATGTACTAATCATGAGCTATTATTGGTTTACAAGCATGGAAAAAATAAATCTGAAATAGTTTTATATCTCCAAATCAATTACCCTTAGACATTAAAACACCAGAAAGTTGTCTCTTCTGAAACACACCGATAATCGAAAATTCATCAGTACACGTTGGATAATTCTCAGAAACGAGTCTTTATTGGTTTTACATTACGAATCTGCAGAAAGAGCGAGAGGAGGCTCTCAAGCTACTCAGGAAAAGTCTGGCATTCAAAGCCACACCCATGCCAAGCTTCTACCACGAGGCACCTTCTCCCAAGGCTGAATACAAGAAGGTAATCAAACACTTACATGAACCAATCAATCTGTAATCGCCTAGCTCATTGGGTTCAGTCTTCAGAAAATAACGTTGATCTTACCACTGTTTCCTCTCTGCCACCTTCTTGCCGGAAGCTGCCCACAACCCGTCCCAAGTCACCGAAGCTGGGGAGGAGGAAGGCCTCCATGGACACCTCCAACTCGTCAGAGGAGAGCGAGAGCACAAGGCCCTGCTGCCGCGCGAGCCGCGACAGCCTCGACAACAACTGCAAATGCAGCAGCCGCAGCAGCAAGCCGCAGCAGCCTGCAACAAATGCCAAGCCGGCTACCGCGTCCAAGAAGCAGGCCAAGCCCCACGTCCACAAGCTATCTGACGAGAGCGCCATCAACATTGCAGTGCACTAGCTGCTTCTGCTTCTACAATGCTTGCTTGTTTCTTTTGGCTGCAAGATGATGGATGATGGCATTGGCATCAGAAAAACAAAGGTGTCTTTTTAAAGTTATGAGTGACTTCTGCTTCACTGCTTGTGGTTTTGGTGTAGATAATAAGTTATGATGATGATGAAGTCAGTCAGTCAGTCACAAGTGTTGTTATTTATGCTAAATTTCACTCTGTTTATTTTGAGCTGTGAGAATGGCCTGTGCTCTGTCCCTGTACAAGGCTGTTTGTTTCTTAATTTATGGGATGTGGTGTTTCTTGATGTAAGTTATACACACATGCAAACAGAGGGTTTGTTGGTGGTGCTGATGACATGGAACTATTTATGCTCACTGCACTTCAGTTGAGTTTCAAGAATTGTGTTGTGTGCTTGTCCCTGATTGGTGTACAATGGATGTCATCATCATGGTTGGTGTCCCTTGTTACTTGTGGTAAAAAGGTCCGCAGATAGCTGCAGATCAAGCCCTCAATTTGCTTTAGAAAATCGTGTTTTCCACTTTTCGTAGAACATTAAACGCTTTCCTAATGCAACAAGAATAACCTATTTCGGTAGTGGAGTGGAGACAAAGGGAATTTTTTTTGGACACTCGATGATAAACCTCCGTTACAAATATCCGATAAGAATAAAATTTACCATTTTCTATTTTTCCTACGGAATCGTTATTGTTATGAACTTAAGATTTCTTGAGCTGATGTGTCGTGTGCTAATCTCTAATCCTTTTAGTTTAGTCATTAAATTGACTTCAAAAATTCTAAATTTTTTTGTAAAGATAAGGGTTAGCATGTTCGCCTGACTTCCGTACTTTTGATAAAATTTCGAGTTGATTTATTACCTAACTGATTTTTTCCAAGAACAAAAAAAGAACAATTGGTAAGCTATTTTTCCTGTTCGATTCTACAATAAAACAAAACATTAACCAGAACGCACTAATTTCACAAGCAGTAAGCACTCTCGAACAGCTAGACCACGAGTCCTCACATTCTGATTTTTTTCACACATCATTAACTATATATATATATATATATATATATATATATATATATATATATATATATATATATATATATATATATATATAACTTCTACAGATATAGCTACAAAACTGAATATATACGATTAATTCGCTAAAAAATATAATTTTCGACATTGTCCGTCCACATGCTTGGTAAACAAAATGCGCTACCTGACAGTGTTTATGAATACAGATCTTGCTCAAGGAATTGCCATCATGATGTACCCTTCTTTCCGTCTTGCCCAGATGGCTGGTTCATGTTGAGAAGGTGATGAAGGCCAGAGATAACGTGCTGCCTGCTTGTTGGAGCTCCAGTCTTTGCTAAAGCTCTGCCGTGCTTGTCCAGAAGTACGAAGCAAGGAACATATCTAATATCATAATGCAGAAGCTGCAAATATACAAAAACAAGTTACTGTTGCCTGTTAGAAGCTGGAAACACCTTTTTTTTCAGTGGAAACAGCATGTGTATATGTTGAACGTAGTGCAATACTACAATGCAAATATGGACTTCCGGTACTGTTAGCGTCTTCCGTATGCTTGGTCAGTTAAGGGAATAGAGGAGAGGAAACTCTGCTAGTTTTTCTTTCATATATTGGAATTCTTACCAGGTCACTAACATGCATGAGCAGGTGGGCAGAGGGTTTAGGGTGTCTTGGACAAAAGGTTTGTCAAACAACTAAAGATGGGTAATGTAACTCACTAATAGCTAGTACCTACAATAGTTTAGTCAAACAGGGCCAAGTACAGCATAAAATCATAACAGTAATAAATATTTACCACATTGTGCAAGCATGGTTCAATATGTGACCAAGAAATGCAAAAGATCCCAAACGAAAATGACAAAATAATGAGTAGGGTTTCTCCACTACAGAGAAGAGGCAACTTCAATTGTTGAGTAGCAACAAACAAAATCTATGGTTTAGTAGCCCATCATGTGCTATCAATCATCATACTGGATTAATATGAAACGGCAAGTGGTAGCAGGGAGACACCACACCTTAAATTGTAAAGTAACTGAGCATTTTTGCAATTTTCACAACTTTCAGTTGTCCACAGGATAGCCTACAGTACTTTCGATGATTATGTAAATTTTAGGGCAAAAGAATGATATTATCCAAGTCCAAGAAATTGTTTGTATCATTTGTTGGGAAGATTACACTTCAATATCCAAGTCAGATTTGACCAAATAAAGCAGTAAATGAAGAATCCCTACGTCACTTTCATAAGAACTTAAAATGTGTCTCCAAGACTCCTAGTTTACATGGGAAAGAACAACTTTCACAGAGAAGTTTGGAGCAGCATGATCCTCTATGTACACCACACACAAAAGAGAAGAGTAAGGTCATACACTAGAACTTGTTCGGTAAATAAGGAGTTAAGGACCGATATTTCATAGCAGCAGAAGAATAAAGTCCAATTCACTGTTGGTTTATATTAATTATTATTTACTATGGAATCTTCTCAATCAAGGAATTAAAAAAATACAGAAACCTGACATGACAGGCTGTCTACTGTCTAGCAACTCTTTCACTATTTTCTCCGCATGGGAAAACCGAGAATGACATTCTTGCCAATGATTCAAAAAGAAACCAACAGCAGAGTATAACTTATTGTTACAATTACAACCCAAAGTTGACACTAGTCCATGTTTCGAGTGACCAGAAGGCTAACCAGAATTATCACACGACTCTACACACAGAAAACAACTCACTGAACAGTTTTTTTTCCTTCAACCCTCAAGTAAACTTACCCTGAGTTCTCATCCGCTTGATCTTATTCAACCTAAACCCACATCTTCATTGCCCAAGTGCTTTCTTACAAACACTAGAAACTTGTTTCTCTGGTGTTGTCATGTGTTTGAAACTAATGTGGACCGAACAAGCACATTCCAAATGCATATCTTAGTCTCTTTGAACACTTGTTTGGACACTGTATGACCGTATCAGAGTTACTTAGAGTAATTCATACTATATACATCACGCTGCTTGATTAATGCTAAGTTGATGAAGAACTGGCATGTTTGAGCAGAGAGTGGGTATTACAATAGGATTATTGGCTGTAACCTGACACTCTAGACTCTAGAGGCATGTTCAAGTTGGACAAATCATTGCTTCAACCAAGGCTCCATTTTAACCATCATAAAAATCTTCATCAAGACACGCTAATGATTCGAAACAATGTCCACTGGATGTTACCATTGTAATCCATAAATCAGTGTAAACACCAGATTTCCTTGATCTCAAGCTAGCTAACCGCGATAGTGGAACAGGGGTGACATAGCCATATCTGCAGCAATAAGCTCCTTATCCCTCTCCTTATTTTACAAAGTATGAACACATGAATCCTCACATGCTTGTGCCCAAGAACCGAATAAATCACTAAGGACATAAAGATTACTATATGCATGGCAGTGATGGCACCTAAAGCAGCAAATTTCAGCGTCCGGTTCACGTAACATGAATGCAACCACATCGTAGGGTTTAGCCCAAATGGCAACAACGTAATTAGTTCTTCAAAACCATCACAACATATGCTATAGCCAAACATGGCATCCATTCCTGCCTTCAAAGATAAGTCTTTTACCATAGAACCTACTAATTTTCTACAAATCACTACACATTACATCAACTGGCCCAAAATTGGAACAACCAACCTAGTCTACCATTGCAATGATATTCCTTTACTTAGAACGTAACACCCAAATCTACACTACAAATCTGTATAATAGGCAGACAAATTAAAGCAATTGACACGAAGCACGCCTCACCTCGGGGAGCCACCGGTCGTCCTCGGCGTCGGTGAGCACGAAGCTGGCCCATCCGTCGGCGCCGTCCTCGATCCCGCGCACGATTCCATGCAGCGACGAGCAGAGGCCGCACCGCGGCGAGTAGAATTCCAGCACCGTCGCCGCACTCCTGTTCGACAGCGCTGCCGCCAGCGCCCGCTGCTCCGCATTCCCGCGGTCCGCCTCCACCGCCACGGCTCCGGAGTACCGCTGCCGCCTCCGCCCCGCCCCGCCGCCTTCAGCGGAGGCGGGGGAGGGGAGGTCGCCGGCGATGAGGAGGCCCTGCGCGACGGTGCGGATGGACTTGAAGAGCCAGGGGAGCTCGAGGTCGCCGCAGGGGCTGGGGCTAGGGTTCGTCTCAGTGTTAGGGTTCCACGGCCACTTGAAGCAAACGAAGGGAGGGGGCTTTACGGCGGTGCCCATCTCCGGTGGCCACCGTCGAGGGGGAGAGGGCAGGTGTGAGTCGCTCTCGCTCGCACGTGCGGACGAAACTTTGTCAGGCGAGTTTTGTACGAGAAGTCACTGGCAGTGGGCCACTGGTAAGGGCCCTTTGGATTGAAGGGATTTTCACGCTCGTGCGCTTTGCTGGTCCTCGGGGCATTTGGAATGGAGGAGTCGCCTCTAAGATTCAAGAGGAAAGCAAAAAAAAAAGCCCGTGTTTGGAACATGGAAATCGAACTATTTTTTACGAATTTTTAGAGAAATTCATTCAAATTAATTCCTGTGTGTCTTGTATTTATGTGTTCCAAACATCAATTTCCATAAAATTTATGTATTTTTCTTTGTTTTGCACCACACTTCCTTTCTCATTTTTCGTATTTTTCAATCCTACATTCCGAGCAGGCCATAAGGTAGGCTCATCTTCACCTTCTCAAATGGTGTGTGCCGAAGTTTTAGATAAAAGATCATAGGAACGATTTTTAAAAAATAATATTATTTTTTAAAAAAATTACAAAACTAGTTCGTCGCATGAAACAATTACAAAACCAGTTCCTGCCGAACTGGCGACAGAGATGTTGTTCATCCCCTCAGAATACAATACTGTTTCCATTTTTTTTTAAATATATCAAATGAGCTTGAAGAATTGCAAAATTTGTTGTGCTTGAAGAATTGCAAAATTTGTTGTGTAGCCTCCTCACACAGTTATTGCTCGTGTAATTTTTTAAAATTTTATCCATTCTTCATTTTTCTCCAAAATTCATTTAATGATATTGTTTGTAGGAATTTCTAACCATACAAAATGAGTTCAAAAAATTATGAATTCTTTGTGTGAAGGTTCTTTACATAGTGAAATTGATTGTGTAATTTTTTTAGGATTTTATATGTTCTGAAATTATCTTGAACAAACACTTAGATTATAAATGAGTGCTTCTTACCTAGAGTATGTCATAGTATTTGTTCGAGATAATTTCAGAATATATAAAATCAAGAAAAAATTACACAATTAATTCCACTATGTAAGAAGCCTTCATAAAAAATTCATAATTTTGGGAGCTCATTTTATACCGTTAGAAATTCTTACCAACAGTATCATTAAATGATTTTAGGAGAAAAATGAAGAATGGATAAAATTATTAAAAATTACACAAGTAAGAACGTTGTGTCGGGAGGCTCCACAATTTTTTTTAAAAAAAATTTGTTGAGCTTATTTGATATATTTAAAACTTCCTAAAAATAGTACTGTATTATGAGGGGATAAACAGTGTTTCTGTCGCCAGCTCAACTAGCGACAAGACAACCTAGTTTTGCCATTTTTTTAAACGACTATTTGTTTTTTATAATTATCTTTTAAAATTATATATATATATTTTTAAAAATCATACAAACATTGGGGATCTGGGACTATGTGTCCATCTCTAAGCCGTCTCCATTTACCACACACATTTTTTTACGTTAGCTTGGAGTTTTTTTAATTTATTAATTAACTATTTTTTAATTTTTATTTTAAAGTTAACACACACGAACTTTATTTTCAATTCTAATCTTTTTGGGTCACGCCACTCCGCGAACTTTACTTCCAATTCTGACCCATTTGGTTATGTTACCATCCGTGGCGTGACAAAACAACACTACCATGTTATAGGATAAGTCCGCTAAAATAGTGCTTTTTGTTACGCAACACTGTCACGCCACGGGTGGCGGCGTAACGATAGTTTGCTCAGATACAGGCTGACGTGACAGTGTTGTTTTATTTGTCACACTACGGTTGATGGCGTGACCAAAGGAGTTAGAATTAAAAATAAAGTTCGCGGAGGTTAACTTTAAAATAATACTAGAAAAGGGTTCATTAATAAAAGAATCGTTAGCTTGCCACGTATAATATTCAGATACGCATCTCTAGAAAAATTATCAATGCGTACTAATCATGCACTTCAATCGATCCCAAGTATTATTTTTCATTCCAGTGGTTGAAATAAGTAAATACAAAATTTTCAAGGGGTGCGATTAGTTATCATAATAAACACTTATAACGTATAATTAGTGGGACTAGCTCGTGCGCTTCGCCCTCGGTTTCTTCTTCGTTCGTCCCCTGCCTACGGTCCGTCCTCTCGGTGCTGGCCGCGTCCCCTCTTCCTTCGTCCGCTTGCTCTTTTTAATCGGTTGTGGAGGTCTGTTTGCCTGTATCTAAATCTGTGATTTTTTTTTTGCTTCGTTTGCGTGTTTTCCTACCGATGGCTGTGCTTGTACGTCTCTTCCTCTTGCTTTCGTTTGCTGTTGGGGTGCTTTTCTCGCGTTTCTTTTCGTTTGTCATTGGTGCGGCCCACCGGCCCCCACAACCAGGCGAACACCGCAAGCGCCCCCACTCCTCCGAGTATCGCCAAAGGGACCCAGAGGGCCAAAGGTCGCCAGAGATGGCTGAGGGGTCCAACGAGGGTTCAAAGGGGTCCAAAGCGCTACAACCCCTGGGTTGGCCGAAGCCTAGAGGTGAAAACGGATCGAATACGGACGGATAATTGCTCTGCTATATTTGTTTTTTTTCCCGGATGCGGATACGAATACGGATACCTCGGATACGAATACAGATACGAATACTATCGAATACGAATCGAAACGAATACGATCACGGATATTTTTTCGGAATATGAAAACCCCTTAAATTGCATGGAATGAATTAACAAAAACATATAACTATTTTGTTTGATACGAACATTCATGAATTGTTCATATTTTCAGCAGTCACACATAACATTGGCAGTTTGGCACTATCAAAGTAACAAGGTGCATTAATTAATTCATCACAAACATAACACTTAATGTACCACATTTAGTTCATAAGTCACTAGACTCATAACTCACAAGTCAACATACATTAGAGCTGCACTTCTTTGCTCTCTTCACAGCAGGAGCAAGAATGCTGGATTGTTGTAGAATTTGCAGTTTTAGCAAATAATCATAATTAAACCCAGCATTCAATATCAGCAATAAAGCATAATACACATAAGACAATATTATGCTCAACATTAATATCAGGAACACATCAATAAACAGCATAAAGCACAGAAGATTGATGATTGTGTGTGCTCTCAGAAGGAGAGTTGCAAAGGAACAAGCCTTTGCCATCTCAATCCTATTGTCTATACTCTTCATTAAATGATCATGACAAAATTTTCTAATCTTGATCTTTAACCAAACTTTACATAACCGCCAATATAATCTATTTGTTAAAGACCACATAAGAGACTCTCATACTAAAACAGTATACCAAAGGATAACAGAAAGATCTCTAGATGACTAACAGTAAAAGATCACTCTCTAATACAAATGATCAAAATACACAGGATCAGAAATATACCCAAAAAGGCTAACAGAGTAATCAGACTGTAAGCATTAAGCAAGAGAACAATCAACTCATCATATTTAAAACTGCAATATACCTCTGGGGTTCAAGCCTAATAACAGTAGGTCTAAGAGACAGAAGCAAGAAATTCACTAGAACTCAAGATAGAACTAATTGTCATAATCAATTTCAGTATATGACTAGCTTCATCATAGAGCATTAAAAGATCCCACTGATTCTTTTGCAATATCTCAAGTACTAGATTATGAAATCAGAACTAATACAGATCAAAGAACCAACTAGCACTGCAACTTCGAATGCAAGAATAAACTGAAGTAACACAGAGGGACAAAACTCACTGAAACAGTGGTACTCAAAACCACTGAGATGAAACCGGCAAGGCGTGTCAATAGACACTGGCAGCGAAGAACCAGCCGGAGGGGGAGAAGACGGCGGCGGCGGCACATGGACCTTCTACGTAAGCAGAGCAATGGAGAAGAGGGGAAAAAAGGAGGGTGAGGCGGGGAAGAGGCGGAGGGGACAGGCCAGTTGGGGAGGGAGCCAGCGGGGGGGCTCGGCCGACGGGCGGAGGAGGTTGAGGGTGGCGGGGTGGTGCTCGCGTGAAGAACCAGCCGGAGGAGAGAAGACGCAGCGGCGGCACAGGACCTTCGGCCGGCCTGAGCAGCAGAAGAGGGGAGAAAAGGAGGTGCGGGGAGGAAGAGGCGGAGGCGAGCCCACTAGGGAGGGGGCCGACAGGGAGGGAGCCGGCGGGGCGGGGCTCGGCCGACGGGCGGAGGAGGTTGAGGGCGGCGGGGTGGTGCTCTGGCAGCGAAGAACCAGCTGGAGGGGGAGAAGACGGCGGCGGCGGCACAGGGACCTTCGGCCGGCGCAGAGCAGCAGAGAAGAGGGGGAGAAAAGGAGGGTGCGGGGGGAGAAGAGGCAGAGGCCAGAGGGGACAGGCCCAGCTGGGGAGGGGGAGCCGACAGGGGAGGGGAGCCGGCAGGGGGTGGGGCGAGGACGGCGCGGGTGGAGATTGGAGGTGGAGAGTGGCGGCGTCGCCGGCTGTGCGGCTGGAGAAGAAGTGGAGAAAGGGAACGAGCGAACGGGGAAGGGGACCTAAGCCCTAAGGGACTAATAGGCAAAGGCTGGGTGGGCTAGGCCGCCGGCTTGGTGGGCCTAGTGGCTAGTGGGGCTGTGGGGGCTACCGGGCTGGGCCAAAATTCCAGATATCCGGATGTGGTATTATCCGGATTATCCGTATTCGTATCCGTATCCGTCGGTTACTACCATTACCATATTCGTTTCCGTTTCCGACAAAAAAAAATCCGAATCCGTTTCCGATCCGAAAATTATCCGACAAAAATCCGATCCGAAACTATCCGAATCTGTTTTCGTCCGGATCGGACGAAAAAATATCCGATCCGTTTTCATCCCTACCGAAGCCCTCCGGGCCGAGGGTACCCCGCACCCTTCGAAGAACCATTGTACCGCTGGACCGGGCACACTAGTCAGATGGAGGATACCAGGAGGGTCCACTATGAGCCGAATGATACACATAGGAGTAGGAGAACTTCTTGCAACCCCTACTAGTATAGGGCCATGTAAAAGGTAGATATGTAATCCTGTATACGTGGTAGAAAGATAATACATAGCTCATCCGTGTGGACATTAAGGGTGTGTTTGGTTCGTTGAATGGAGTGATCATAAACCATCTAGTACGGAAATGAGCTCGTTCAGGTGTTTGGTTTCGGGACGAGATGGTTCAAGAAAAAGGAATATTCCATGTTTATGTTGTATCATCCCGTTCGGGAAAAATCCCGAACCACACCGTTCACTCGAATTCCAAGGCGCTTAGTGACGTGGTGGCTTGGTTTATGAGCTTCAAATGATCATATTTCCTAAATTGAGTATCCGATTTGCGATCCGATTGAACCGTTGTGTTCTTTGTCATTTAATCAATAAAACAAAACCGCTCTTGGCATATTTTAATGCAAAAAATATCATACAGACCATGCTATCCCATCAACCAAGCACCACCATCTTAAACCATCCAGTACCATCCTATTCCACCAACCAAATAAAATTATGTATCATCATATCCCACCAACCAAATAAAATCATGTATCATTATATCCCACCAACCCAACACTATACTTGTATCATCTTATTCAGAACGATCACATTCTACCTATATCATTCTATACCATCCAACTCTATCCCAACAATCAAACGCACCCTAAGGCCCACTATTTGTACTGCCCAGTATTTCTTGCTACGACACTGTTTCTTCTGTTTGGTTGGTGTGCGTGCTTGCGATGCTCTCTTCCGCTCCTTTTCTTACATGTTTATGCGCTTGCCTTGCAGAATCGATTGCTTGCGCTCTTCTTGCTTCTCGGTTCCCGCTTCCTCTTTGTCGTGTGCCGGGGAGGTCTTTTTTCCTACATCTAGATCTAAAATCCGTGGTTATTTTTGGCATTTACTTGTTTTCCTGCCGATGGCTGTACCTATGCGTCTCTTCCTCTTGCTTTTGTTTGTTGTTGGGGTGCTTCCGCCGCGGCCGACGACGATCGCCGGCCTGCTCATTCTCGCAGTATGGTTCCGATCCGGCGGGAGCTCGCCATCCAAGCCGGTCGCCGCACCGCTCCGCCCGCCGCCGGTCAAGGTCGACGCCGACGTCGACGACGGCCGCAAGCGTCTTCTTCGGCACATAGACTGGCACCGCTGAGGGCTTCGCCAAGGTCGCTGTCCGATCCGATTCGAAAGTTTGCGTGCTTTTTAAGTGGGAGTGCCTTTTTCCTGCTTCAGTTCAGCTAGGATTTGATTGCCGCAGGCAATAGCGGAGGAGGCGAAGGCGCGGTACGAGAAGGTGGTGTTCAAAGTGGTGGATCTGGTAATTGTGCGTGATCTTTGTGTGTACGTGTGTTCGATTGCTTATTTTACGTTGGTAACTCGGAGGCGATCGTGGTCTACGGCGGTGACCAGAAGATGACTTGATGCGAAGTCATGATCCAGAGAGTCGAGGATGCTGGAGGAGGCGGTCGAGCTCGAGTTGGAGCGTATGGAGATAAAGGAGGCGTGCATGATTTGTTTTGTTGGACGGAGATATATATAGTTGAGACGGGCTGTATATGTATAGGAAGTTCTTTGGCAAGGAGATAAAAAGGGTTGTACCGGTTTTGTTTGACCAAGGAGAGACGTGCGGTCGGATTGGGAAAGAAGTGCAGCTGGTTCTTTGCTGGTGGTGACATAAAGGACAGGGTCTCTTTGTTGTTTACGGAGTAGGACTAGCAGCCGTGGGGCGGCCGAAAGACAGGGGGCAGTCGTTTTTGAAGGGGGGCGGCCGAGCAGGCTAGAGAACTAAGAGAAGGCGCTAGAGGCGGCTGGGACTTGCGGCTGTTTTTTGACAGCTCGAGAAGAGGCGGCCGAAGCCAGAGGCGTTTGTTCACGCGAGAAGAGGCTGAGGCCACTAGCCTATCTCGATCGGTGGGCATGCAAGCCGGTGCATCAAAATCTTGCTGGGAAGTATCGATGTGATGGATGTTACTTGTTGGTTTTGATTATTGATGTGTAGCAGCTGTTTTTGCCTCTGCTTATGAGAGAGAATTGACTAGATATTTGGCTGTGAGCATTGATTGAAAAGTACTCTGCTTGGTGAAATACATAGCTTCATACGTTACTTTTTCCTTGCACTTTTGAGTCCTTGTGCTTTGCGTCATCCAAGGTCTAGTGCCACTGCATGTGATTAATTCAAGACTCTGAGTGATTAATACATGCATTCTGTTTTTTGCATGTGAGAGAGAAGCCGAAAGTAAAATACCTGGTTTTTCTTTAATCTGCTACAGTACCGCACTGCAGAAATAATACATTATACATTACCACATTATCTAATTGAAAAAGACCGATCGTGCGGTTTAAATTTCCAATAGACTACTGAAGCTACAATTATTGCACCACATATTAGAGTTTGAGATTTGCTACTCTATATATATATTGTTGCCTTTTGTTTTTGCGTTCTTATTGTGTTGACAGGTAAAAAATCAAAAGACAGTAGATTTGAAGAAAAAGTCTCCACTGTGAACTACAATCATTCACCCCCTCTGATTGTCATTAACGATCCAACAACCCTGGAGCAGGATGCTTAACGCTGTGAAGAACGGATGTTCACATATATTGCATACACATTTTTATTATTACTATTTATTAGGCTATTGTTCGGTGTTTAACTTTATACAGCAAGCTGACTTTGTACGTACATTCTCTAGCTAATTTTCTTTTCATGATTAATAATGGAATTTCTAGTCGTTTTCATCCTAGGTTTAATGTGGTTAGTTTTAGTTCCAAATTTAATTCTATACAGGAAGTTGAATTAGTATAATCCAAAATTAATTTTAATTGCGAGTTTAAACCCCTATTGGACTTGATCACTCAAAATTTGTTGAGAGGCCTGAACAGCCAGATTAATTGCATTCAATTATGAACTAATTATTTTGCATGCTTGCAAGAGGATACATGTTAAGTGTCGTCCATCTTAGATGTATGATACCAAAGGAAAATGTGATACGTCAAGCTAATTAAGCTATTAGATTATTATTATATATTAATTGCTTTGTGTCCGGTTCGGTCACAAGATGTGTACTGCTAGGACTCGTCACGCCTGTTCGACTCGGACTCTCGTGAGGCGGGCTGGTCTTTAATATTCGGCCGGTGCGAGCCACCGAACCGAACCATCGCACCGCGAAACACGGTAAATCCCTCGGTTCCCGTGTTTCGACTGGCCTAGGGTTCTCGGACTCGTCTACCTCTGCCATCATGGTGGCAGCCACGGTCACCGCCGTCCCGGACTGGGTGTCGCTGCTGGAGGAGCTGGTCGTCATCGTAATGGGGTCTCTCGAGGTCCCCGACCTCGTCCGTTTCGGCGCCGTCTGCTCGTCGTGGCACTCCGCGTACGCCACCTTCCGCCAACTCCGCCTCCCGTCGCCTAGGCAGCCCCCCTGCCTGCTCTACTCATGCGACGCCTACGGCCCCGCCGGCGCTGCGCTCTTCTGCCCCTCCACCGGCGCCTCCTTCCGGGTCCCGCTCCCGGGCCCTGTGCTCGCCGACCGGCCCGTGGTCGGCGCGTCGCAGGGCTGGCTGGCCACCGCCGACGAGTTGTCCAACCTCCACCTCCTCAACCCGCTCACCGGCTCCGAGATTGCTCTCCCGCCCATCACCGGGCTCTACAACGTCGACGGTTTCACGGACGGCGAAGGGAACATCAAGTACAGGGTTTACCAGAGCAAAGGGTACAGCAAAAAGTCCGTCGTGCTCTCCGCGGTGGTGGCGCGAGACCTGATGTACTACCAGGTCTTCCTCTCGTGCAGCGCCTCCGCAGGGAGGGGATGCCTCGTCCTGCTCATGCACTACCCGGAAGGCGAGCTCTCGTTCGCCCGGCCCGGCGACGAGCGGTGGACGGTCGTCTTGCCGGACACGACATGGTGCTGGGGCTACCACCACGCCGTTTACAACGACGACGACGGCCTGTTCTACGTGCTGCGGTTCGATGGATCCGTCTACGCGTTCGACCTTCACGGCTCCTCGCCAGTGGCGAGGAAGATCATGCGCGAGGTGACAAGGATCGATTATCCTACCAAGTACCTCGTCCAGGCGCCATGGGGCGATCTCCTGCAGGTCTGGAGGTTCGTGGATTACGAAGGGGATGAAGACGATTCGCCGCTCTCCACGAACAAGTTGCAAATCTTCAAGGTTGACTGCGACGAGCAGAGCCTCGTGGAGGTGACGAGCTTGGGAGATCATGCCCTATTCCTCGGCCACAATTTCTCCGCTTGCCTTCCGATCAAGGATTTCCCCGCGTTGAAGCCCGACTGCGCCTATCTCACCGACGACTACCATCAGTATGTCTACATAAGCAAGAATTGCCGGCGGGACATTGGCAGATGGAGCATCAAGAAAGGGAGAATGGAAGGCCTCTTCGATGACGCGGCGCCGTCTCAGCCTTGGCTGGACTGGCCTGCTCCGGTCTGGATAACACCCTCCTTATGTTAGGAGCAGGAAATAATCAGACGAAGGCTACAGCAGATTTGCCGGTGCATCTCGTGCCTTTTGCACCAGATCTTTGTTGGCTTGCATGTTGTGAAATGAATTATTACTGTTATTTGTAAGCCGGATGGTGTTTATTTCTGGGTTTCCCCGTCTAATTTAGTACTTATCAATTGAAACAGCCCTAATATTTGAAATATTTGAAATATTTTGGACCTTTTTGTTTAAAATTTGAAATCTTTACGTTTTTGAAAACTCCAGCCGAATTCCCGCTTTCCATTTTCACAAATGCGCTTTCTCTCAGCCGGAGGTGCCTTTTCCCCGGCGTCTTCTCCTTTCTTCCTCCTTCCCCGTCTACTCGCCCCTGCGTCAACTCGCAGGCGTCAGAGCCTTCGGCGCCGTTGCCGTCACCGCTATCTCCCGCGCCACCTCTCCCCTCCAGAGCCTTCCTCCCCCTTCACCACCTCCACCTGGCACCGGCGATTGGGCCGAGGCGGCGCGGGGAGCGGACGACGGTGGAAAGGGGGAGGCTCGGCCGGAGAGAGAGGAGAAGCCGAAACCAGGAGAGGCTCTAGAGGAACTTACCTGGGAAGGGGGAGCGAGGAGAGGCAGAGGGGGCACCAGCTATTTGTAGACGGGGAAGAAGGAGCCATTGTAGGAGATGACGACGGCGGCGGAGCTGGCGTCTTGGGCGACAGAGTGGGCGCGGCATGGGCGACAGAGGGGCGGCGAGGCGGCGCACGCCTTGGCGACGGGGGTTCGCCGCGCGGCTTGGACCAGGCGGAAGCACGCACGGAGAGCAGAGAGGACGGTGCCGACGTCATGGCGGTGTGGGCGGCGACGCAGCGGCTGGAGAGCAGGAGCTGAGGCGACACGGCGTCAGGAGGGTGGGGGCGGGTGCAGACGCCATTGCATCTGAAAACATACAGTGAAGAATTAAGATTGAGAAAACTAACATGACATCTCATAAAGATTTGTGACTCTTCGTTCTTCCATGTAATTGAGAAAAGTAGCAATGCCCTTTTTTTTCGAACTACTATGGATTAATTACCCTAAGTAGTTTATATAAGATAAGATGCTTAATTGATATTAAGTTGATGAAAAAAAACTTACTTGCAGATCTAAGCAGAAGGTGGCTGTAATGGTTAGATGCTTCTTTTATAACATCATGCAGGGTGCCTGACGGCGGGCCCAAATTGGATAACGAATCCCCCACTCGAACATCCCACTATAAATACCATCCCCGATGCTAATTGCAAGCACGCCATAACCCGCTCTCTGAAACACAGAGCTCGCCGTAACTGCCTCTCCAAACTCAAACCACGCTCGCCATAGCACGCACGCGGTAGACCTATGGCAAATGGCTTCGAGGCCTTCGGCGTCGGAGGAGGCATCGGCGGGGGCAGCGGCGCAGCGGGGTTTCAGGTCGGAGGAGGCATGGCTGGTGCGGGCGGCTATGGCGCGGGGTTTGTGGCAGCCACGGGGGGCGCTGGAGCGGGGTTCGTGGCAGGCGGAGGCGTCGGTGCTGCGGGGATCGCGGCGGGCTTGGGCGCCGGTGGGGCGGGGCTCGTGGAGGGCGGAGGGGTCGGTGCTGCGGGGATCGCGGCTGGCGCGGGCGCCGGTGGAGCGGGGCTCGCGGAGGGCGGAGGCGTCGGTGCTGCGGGGTTCGCGGCGGGCGCGGGCGCCGGTGAGGGCGGCGCCGACTTCGAGGACGAGGGAGGCGCCGACTTCGACGACGAGGACGGCGGCGTCGACGCGGACTTCGAGGATGGCGGCGTCGCTGCGGACTACGAGGACGTCGACGCGGACTACGTGGACGGCGGCGTCGATGCGGGCTACGAGGACGTCGACGCGGACTACGTGGACGGCGGCGTCGACGCAGACTACGAGGACGTCGACGAAGAGATTCTTCAGGCCAAGCTTCAGGAGCTGTATAATCAGTACAAGGGCACGGGCTGGATGTTCTGCTTCGAGTGTTACATTCGTATTTCGAAGAGAGTTCGTGCTACAAAAGTCAAACACTTCCCCACCAAAGGCACTGCATTCCAACAACATTATCAGTCTCTCCATAGAGAGATTTATGAGAGCAGGAGAAAGTCATGTTGTAAATGGTGCAAGAATTTCTTTGCATATCCGGCCCAACGGAAGCGGCATCAGGAGTGCATACGACATTGAGCTTCTCGAGCAACAACTTTATTGCCCTTTGCTGGTATGTAAGAATTTGAACTGAGACAATTTAGTGATTGGTTCCTGTTTCGTGCTTATCTTGTGATCTAGCCTGCACAATTAATGTTTTGTTTCTGTTTTGTATTTATCTTGGGCGATTTAGAATAATAGTTTCTTGTTAACCCGTATGTTCTTAATTGTTTGTTGTCTATGGGTCTAAGCTTAAGACCATATGGAGCAAACGGTTTGGTAAGTTGGTTCCGTCTTAGGATAGTTATAATGTAACATTTGGTAAGTTGGTTCTGCCTTAGGATAGTTATAATGTAACACCCGCTTAAGAAGTTTAGGTAGAAAACTGTCACCCATGGCTGTTTAAACTGATATTTTGGATCCACCTCTTATAAGCCATTGCTCTTCTTTGTGGTCATCATCATCACATATCCTTAATGATTGATATAAATTATCATAAGTTTAAATCTTCTATGTTAAATTCATGCTCTTGATTTAAAGGGTCTTGGAATGCTCTTCGGGATAGTTATCAGAAGACCACATCATCCCGCTGCTGGATTTAGTGTTCACTATGAGGCTTGTGATGGAAACGTAATCATGTCTATCATTAAATAGTTGTTTAAGTATTGCTGGATTTTTTTGTCAGCACTTTCTCATTCCTGGTTATTTTTTCAGGTTGCAGATTTGCTGTTGCGTTACCTTTTCTCTGAATCTGTTTCGGAGGACAGCCTTCAGTGTCCTGATGGGCCAATTTTTAAGAGGGCTTCTAGTGCTGATGCGCCCAGGACCTATGGCGCCTATCTTGAAAGAATGGCTGTTTGGAAGGTCCTCATTTCTGCTCCTTTAATTTTCATATGTAGCATTGAAAATATGAATGTTGTGCAGGATTGTCAACTTTCTTGCTTGCGCCCATTTATATCCTTTGCAGCCCGCAACATTAAGTGGTATATTATTTTGGTCCACCTTTGTATTGGCTGTCGCTACCAGCTTGTTTTGGTGCTATGAACTTATAACCCGATCCTTTATCTTCTGTAGTGACTATGCATCTATGATCACCTAACATTAAGCAGAAACTAAGTTAAACCGCTGCATGTCTGCATGTTAAGTATGCGCTCTACGTGTTAGGCAACTGGACAATCACACCTCTTTATTGTGTGGATATGTATGCCAAACTTGATGGTTTAATTAGAACCAGTGGGCGTTCTACCACAAGTTAGCAATATTACTTCACAATACAGAGTAAACAACATCAACAAATGCCCATTCATCGTATATCTATAATTTTGTCAAACTGCACAGTAGATGAGTTTCAAGCTTGGAGATGCTTCATTTGTTCTTTGCAAGTTTAGATGGAGGATTTAACAGAACTGTGTTTGATCACCTTTTTATAACTCTTGGTTCTCTCCAAAACTGTCAAGCGTACAAATATTTTATTTGAAATCACCAAAACTGTCAAGTGGGACATTTTACTAGGGGAAAATACTTTCCATGCATCGGAATTTCTATTTTGCGGGCATTGCTTGCTGGATTGTCTCAAAGAGCTCATTTTTTGTTGGATATTTTTACAATTGCATTGACATCCATTGCCCACTTGCCCAGGACTCTCCATGCAATAAATATGTGCAGCTTTTTTGTCTACAGATTAAACCAGAAAATAAAGATGCTACTTCGATTTCATTGTGCAAGATGGTTTTGTATGCTCTTCAGGTCTGTGAATACAGCATTTAAGCACATGAAAACATAAGTTACTAACACTGGTTGTTACATGCTTGTACATAAGGTTATATCTGCTAGTGACATGTGAGTTGTGACATAATTGTAGGGCTTTCCCTCCTGCAAAGTTTCAGCTTCCTTTCTGCTGCTAGGTTCAGATACTAAGGATATCAAGAAACGTGCTATTGACGGCGCTGAACCATGGTGCTTCCCCTCCCCCTCTCTTTATCTCACCCACCCACATTTGGTTAAATGAGTTCTGAGATGCGTGTTTTTTTGCTACATGTCTATTCTGGAGGACAGCTCGGAGTACCTTGATTCCCCTACTGAGATGATTTCCGGAGGCCATTTGTCCATGACCTGCGCTGCAAAGACTCAAAGTACTCGTTGCTTCTCTTTTTTACATTTCTCCCGGAATTTGCATCGCGATTTCATCTCTCGTACACATGGTTCAACGATTCTTTGTGATTTGCAACAGTGAAGGCCCGCGGTTTCGCATGTACCACTGAAAGGAGTAGAGTGGCACATGATTTATAATTTTCTTGCTTGCATCCATTTGTTTCCCTCGAATATATTCCCAAATGCAATACGATCTGGAAAATAGGGGCATTCGATCAGTAGCATTTGTTCCACTGTTTCCCCCCTCGCAGCTCGATGCTTGTGTGGCTGTGAGCTCACCGTTTCTGTTTTGTGCAGTTTTCTCACTCCTGAAAATGGAATCTGCTGATGAAAAGATCCGAGGCAATGTATATGATTACGCATGTACAAAGATGAATTCAAACCATGTAAGTAATCTTTTTAACTGATCAGTTATTATACGACATTCATTGCAGAAGTTTCTGGGCTGAGAAAGTTTTGCTGATGCAGCTCGTCGATGTTGTTCATAGTTTCATACTCTATCCTGTTGACTGGAACTGCTTCGGAAGCTGTCAAGTCTGAAGATATCAGGTACATACAAGTTAAATTCTCGGCCTTCACAGTTGTATACCACATATCCGAAGATACATACAGGTCAAAGATTCGGAATACAGTGAAGAAAAGTGATGTAATGCTTGTACATATACGAATTGAGGCACGTATAGATTAGTAGGATCTCTTTGCGGGGATGTATCAAATACGTTGCTAGATGTACCCAACTTATCAACTTGTGAGCTGTGCTGCACTTTGACCTGTTGTCTGTTGCCTTTCTTTTTCCCATATGATCTGTTAAGCCTATTTTTTTTGCATTTCTTTTTTCTCGGAGCAATGGCGATAGGACATGATCATGCCTACTCCGAGGCTCTGATAGACTGATACTAGCAAACATGACGTCCCTTATATAGAAAAGGAAGATTGGCTTATAAGTTATTACTGTTTAGTATGTGACATCGAAAATAAAATTGATGCACCATTTGCTTTGGAACATCAGCACTGTTTTAGGTTTTAAAAATGTTTGCCCAAACTTAAAAATGACCAGAATACCCCTGATAGCGATGGTCAAGACTGAAACCTACCTGATCCCAACCCTGATCCTAGTGGAACGAAAGGACAACATCGCTAAATGCATTTGCGAACTGGCAACCCTGCAGCCAGCGTGCATTGTAGGTCTTATTTGGAAAGTGAGAATTTTACTAAATTCCTACAAGAATTTCTAAACAATTCCTTAATTTCCGACAGTAAACTATTAGTTTTAGGTTTGGATCAAATGCGTATGCACGAAACGTCAAAGTCCTTGCGACAATAAGAAAGAAAGAATAAGATTGACAATAAAAATAAAAATAAAACATTAAAGTGAAAGGTTATCAACAAAATAACAATGTGGGTTGTCGATTCACCCGGGGCCTATTCATCAAAGTTTCAAATTCCCCGCCAAAACAACGGTCGTGGAACGCGCGAAACCCGGGCTGCTCACCTCCATCACACCCGGCCCACTCCACTTTCCCACCACCTCCATTTTGGCCGCCCCATCTATTTAGGGCCAGCAATCCTGGGCCAGTCTGAAATGCAACATACCACGTTCCTCTGCTCCTTCTGTGCTGACTAGGCCAACATCTCCTTTATCAGGGATTTTTTTAGAGATCCTTAATTAGGGATTTAGGGCTCTGCATTTGCATTGTTAGCCTATCCGCAGACCGCAGGCAACCAAGTTCAGAGCAGTACATTTCCCTTGAAAAATAATTTGTGGTTCATTGGTGTATCAAACAAGCTTATCAATACCGTTCCAGTACCAACCAGCATGTACCATTTCATCATCTAAATTGGTGCAGAGTAGTTATGCGTTCCGTACCGGCCTCAATACCGGTCGATATCGGCTATACCAGCCACACCGACAGAATTGATAATACCGTCTATTGTACTATGTATTTGAAATAATATTACAAGTGAAATTTGATGTGCATATAATTAAACATATATGTACGTGTAAATATATATTATTATATTAAACTCTAGAACGGTACACCGGTATGAGCCGGTGTCGGAATGTCTCGTTCCAAGAGCCACCCGGTATGACCTTCGGAATGGTGCCGGCAAGTGTGGTATCAAACCAAACCAAATCCTATTTAGGCATATGAGCATTTCAGTCTCTCTTTTTTTTTTCCCCCTCTCTTACCTTTCCTAAGTTTCACGATATGAGTTCGATAAAGTAATCGTCCCGGACCAAATGGTGCGTAGCAAAGCCAGTCTTTGAATTTGGTTAGATTACTCTTGGATCAGCACATAATGCCATGCGTTGGAAATGGGACAAACAGTCACAGATAAAGTATGGGGTCCATTTTATTGTGAAAAAAAAAGACTGACTTTTTAGGGCAAAGACAATAGGTAGTGTAATCATCTTAAAACTCACCAGTCACCACCAACATGTTACGGCCAACAAGACGGGTTCAAATCGCACGTAATTAAATTGAAAAATCCATATAAATAGCTCACCGAACCCGTGGTTGGCGACAGTCAGACTTTGGTCATCAAGCAAGCTGTCACAATGCTAATCTATGCTACGGTTAGCTCAAAAAGTGATTTATTGGAGGAAGTTTGCTAGGATGAGAAGAATATATGGAAGGTGTAATCCCATGTCAAGACAGAATCCTCGGCGCTCATGTCACCATTAAAGATTTCACATATTCGAAGTGCGCCGATAAGAGGGTACTGTTAAGGTTCCTCCAGTTAAACTATGTAGTGTCCAATACTTTGTAATATCACTTTGTTTGTAATATGCCAAATGCTGAATGTTATGTAATTTTAGTGTGATTTATCGTACGTGACAACGTTACGTTGAATGTTGTATCTTTGTGATTTATTGACATAAGATGTTATGATGTTGCACTGAATGTTATGTAATTATCTGTGATTTGTCGACAAAAGATATTATGACATTGTGTTGAATGTTATGTAATGCCATTGTGATTAGGGTTTACAGCTGTCGCTAGATAAATTCTGCTATAGATGAATTAAAAAAAAAGGCAGAGCTCTCCTGTCGTCATTTGAAATGGCGACAGTACCTCCCCACTTGCGACAAGGGCCTAGTTGTGTAATTGTTTTATCCGACTATTTATTTTTGTAATTATATTTTAAAAAAAATATTGTTTAAAAAAAATGAGTCCAGAGTGAAGGCTTTCGACCCTTCGCTTTGTATGAGGGGCCTTGGAGCAAAGGCTCCCTGGATCCCTTTGCTCCAGGGTGTGTTGTATCCTTCATCCAATGCTTGTTGCGCTAGTCTTTTTGTAATCTTCGCTCCGTACGGAGGGGAACATGGTACCATTCAACCAGAACGAGAGGTGCTCTTGTTTGGAGACTTCGCTAGGTCAGTGGGGCCGATGGGCCGTCCCTACGACAATACCAAAAGGACTGTTAGACTATAAATATCAAGGAGAGAATATTGTAGTTGGTACATATATAATTAAGATTACAGGAATAAAGAAAATCGCCGAATTGCTTTCTCTATATCTTGTGTGAATTTGTTCTTCTACTGTTGCATTATCCAATTGTGTGATTGATCTTGCTTCTAGTTGGATCCCAAGGCGACACGAGTTATTTAACGACTCTCTCCCGAGCCGCACGCGGTGGCGGTGAGGCGGAGAGTTGGAGCCCGCCGGTGGCGGTGTTGTCTTGGCGGGCACCCGCCGCGCGTCGGCTCGGCCGAGCCTCGCCGCCCGTAGCGTGGTGCAGGTCACTCGACGCGGCCCAAGCAGACAAGCGGTTTAGCTGGAGCGCCCAAGCTCGGAGCGATAATTATAGCAGCTATTCCGTTCCATTTGTAAACGATTCGGTACAGTCTGCAGAGTCGAGCTTCCATAGCTTGCTAAGTAGTAGTTGTCACAAGCTAGAACGAAATTACGAGCTATCACCTGGATAAGTTCCGGGTGGTGGAGTGCGTGAGTTGCACGTGTGAAGTCACCCAGCCACCCAGTCATCGGTGGAGCTAAAAATTAGATGATGGAGGTGTACACTTCACACTCGTAATTCTATAGTTTGTATAATGATTTCATAACATCATAACATCATAAATCCAACACATAGGTTTCAAATTTATCAAAAGCACAATGCAAACAGTTCAAATAGGATCTTACATGAATAGAAAATCACAATAACATGAGTAACTGAAGTTTTTGATTTAACAAAGAAGAATTTCTCTTGAGTTTGATTATGGACACTTCTTATACCACCCACATATTTGTCAAGTGCATCATATTTATTCCAATTTCTCCAACCACCTTTTCGACAAAGTTTTCTCCTTGAACAGATAACAGACAAAGCAAAATGTAGCATCCTTTTCAACACTATATTCAATCCAATGGTACTTATCAAACCAATTAAGACTAAAGTGACGCCTTTTACCTGATATTTCTCTGACAGGAAAATCATGTGTATAAGGTTGGCATGGCCCTTTCATAATATATCCTCTCCGAACTGCATCTTGATCATTGACATCGTAGCTCGTGATGGGTGTCCCAACATCATAAATGTTTTCCTCACTGACAGGAAGTGTATTTGAAGCTCCTGGGATTCTTGGCTGGGGTTGAGGTTGGTCATTGACAGCAACCACGATATTCTCCGTCTGAGAAGAAGTCAATTGATTCCCACTTGCTTGAGTTCCTCCTCTACCTTCTTGAGTCTCCTCTACCCCTGGACCCCTTCAGCCAGTGATGAAGAAGATGAAATATTCTTTGCCTTCACTTCGCGATCCCAAAAAAGAAAGAAAGAATGTCTCTATTTCTCTGCATGTCTTTACAATCTACATTGACATATCATAACAAGATTTTCAAATTAGTACATTACTAGTTTACTACATTAGCTAAATAGCTATGCGACCTATGGTGCAATTCGATGGTGCATCAACTATCAAGACAACTAGACAAACATAGTATACCATATGGTCTAATAGTCTATCAACTATCAAGACAACTAAACAAACATACCAAGAAAAGATCAAAAGAGGTTCCAAGTTCCATCTCCAAGTATGAAGTCCCCAACTTCCGAGTCCAAGTCAATACTCAATATTAATGAAGTCAAGTGTCAAGGCATCAAGCAAGCCATTCGGGCATTCGCCAACGCTCGAGCGGTCGGTGGACCGAGCTCGGTTGAGTGCCGGTATTGCGCGCGCCGCCCTCCCACCCGCCACGCCTGCTCCGGTGTTGTGTGCGGTGCTCCCGGCGACCCGGCCTCCTGCACCTGATGCCTCCAATCGTCCCGTCGGTAGGTCGCAGGCGGATGCCTCCTTGCGCGTCGCTGCCCCTCCGCGTCGTGCGCGCCGCGGCGGCCGACCGACAACGTCCTGGCGCCTGCTCTCGCGCGGTTGCGCCTGCTCCGGTGCGCGGTGCTCCCGGCGACCCGCCCTCCCACACGACCGCACCTGTGGATTGGGGAATGGGGAGGAGAGATTAGGGTTGAGGTGTCGGGATCTAAATATGCAAATCTGGACCCTCTGTGTATTCTGCACTAGTCCAAGATCACGCTAGTGCACACAGTGTCAACATCGATGAAATATCACATCCATACAACGAATATAAGAATAAACGAGTACTTTGAATAACAAATAACTGTTGGGACCTTACGGTCGAGTTTTACATTTATTAAGCCATGCAAGGCTGACAATAAAGAATAAACTGCAGCGGAAACGAAATAAACTCCAGTGGGCTCCCATCAATTTACCATAGGCAACTGACTGGGATCAAGACACTAACGATCAACCTTCGTAGAACTCTTCTTCAAAGCGAGAGACGACTCCTCCATACATTGATTTGTTTAGCAAGAGTGAGTACACACCGTACTCGCAAGTCATACCACAGAATGCATTTATACATGATGGCTTATTCCAAAGAAATGGCTTCTGTGGTTATTTTGCGGAATACAACATTTGCAATTGAATACAATTAATAGATTAAAAATATAATTGAAAACAATTAAGGGATATTAATTTAACAATTAGTTTCACAAAGGACACACAGTCTAAACAAGTTCTTTCACACAGCTGGAACAAGTTACCTCACACACGGTGACCCTTCCCATTTGTTTTATGAAAATCTACCCTCGTGTGAAATTCTGAGCATGTCCATAACCGAGGACACGGCTATTCGAATAGATTGGTTTAAACACTCTGCAGAGTTTGTACACTTTACCCACACGATGAAATCAACCGGATCAGAGTTAATCACAACAAAACCTTTCAGAAACTTCATCTCAAGTATTATTACTCCCAGTGTGCTTTACCGTCATACCAACCCAAACACAGTGCTTGGCATAACACACACTGTTGGACAGGGAAGCGGCGAACCGTCCCGCGATGTGCCCACATAGTAACACACCTCCAGCCCATCACAAAGCTTAAAATACAACCTGAGTAATGATATCGAAAATCCATAACTTACTAAGTTAGGCCCAGCCCATACTAGGCATGTGGTCGTACAGTAAGGCTCAGTTCAATGGCTCACAAAGTTAAATCCTTAATTGACCAAGGCAAGACTTCTAGTTTTACCCAAATCACAAAGTTTAAAGCACACAGCTCCACCATTCACACAGAATCCACCACTTACCTTAGTTCAAATCTTTTTCCACCCTGTTGATTAAGTGCAGCACATGCCATCACGAGTAATAGCACACAGCACATAGTTTTATCACACAGTTCCATATTCCATGAGTCAAATTCATAATTGCGACTCACATGAAATGATGACTCATGGCATGACTAAGCAGTCTAATCATATCTAACCAACCCACGTTGGTGCTACGATAATACCAACTAATAATGAACCAAACTAGGGTGACAAAAGATCATGGCATACAATAGACAAGGTGGTATAACAAATTGGATTAATAACTACCCAAAAAGCATTTAAATAAATACTTGAAATAGAATGCAATACATTGAATCAAAGTATTTTGAAAACTAGGTTCAATATGATCAAAGGTATAACTTGCCTTAGAATAGATCTATATATTGGTCTAGATCTTGAGGAGGTGCTCCTTCTTCAACAAAATTTCCCGAAGTATCGACGTCTACTGCAAACGATACAAAAGAAATAAAAATAAATAAATAAATAACAGAGGCAAAACCAACTCCAAAAATCAAATAAAATTCACCATTAAATAGATCTTGATTTTATATGAATTTACAAATTTGAATGGACTCAATCGGAGTTCGGATGCAAAAGATATGGGCTTTGGAAGATTGAAAAATCAAATAAAACTATAATTTGGATTTTATTGAATTTCCTGAATTATTTTTATAAAGGAAAATCGGATTATTGCGCAATGCTTGCGTCAGCCGAGGATTTCCGGAAAAGAAAATAGATTTAAAAAGAAATCGACATGTGGGCCCCACATGTCGGTCTCGAGGCTCACGGTGGGCCAGTGTGCCGAGCCGAGAGATCTGGCGCGGTGGTGAGCCACGACGTCTGGCGTGTCTTGCATCGATCTCGCACCACATGGTCGCCACACCAAAGACCGAGGCGTGCCGCGGCCGAGTGGGCGACAACAATGGCGGTGGCGCTCGGGACCGATGGTCACCGTGACAGCGGTGACTTCGCCGTGATGGATGGTACGGTTGTTCCCGTGCTATTGCGCGCTCGGGGTGCCCTTACGATGGTAGCAGCGGCGGTGGCGGCCGTGGCGAGGAAGAAGCGGCGGTGGAGCCGGGTTTTATCGGGAGGTGCTCGGCGATGCTCGGCGATGCTCGGCGACGAGGAGGCGCGCGCGAGGTAGCACAGGACTTGCGATCACGGTGGTGCGATCGGTGGAGCAAGGCGACAACGGCGGCGCAATTCACCGGAGAAGGAGCTCGGTCGAAAACCCTAAAACTTGGATTGCGGCGGCGCTAGAGCGTCGGGAGACGAGGTGGTGGTTACGGGTTGCGGCGGATTAAGCGATCCTAAGGGAGGTATTTATAGGCCGGGGCCCGGTTTGAATCCCAATTCGGGCCCGAAGCGGTCGAATTTTGAAATCCACGAATTTGAGAGATATTTGCCGAGCTCGGGTTTGATTCGGTTTGGAGCGGATAAGAAATAGACATAGATACGATTTGGTGGGGTCGGCGCGAAGATTCCGCGGGATCGCGATTTTGGACGGCTCGAAGCTCGGCAATGGCGGTGAAGCGAGAGCAGCGACCTGTGGCGGTCCCACTGGCGATGCGCGGCGGCGGGCGAAGCAGATCGTGGCGAAGCCACGCCACGCGGCAATCCAACGGAGGAAGGCGGGGTTGAGCGCGTCGTCCGTCGAAGCGAGGGGCACGCGTCAAGCATCCAACAGACGAGGCGCGGCGAGCGGGAGATGAGATGGTCATGGCGGGAATAGTGTTGGGCTTGGCCCGAGACTGCTTAGAGGATTTAAGTAGATTTTTCTTTTTAATAAATACAGAAAATGCAAATGGCAATTAAAAAACAGTAAATGATCTTGAAAAAATTCTATAAAATTCTATAAAATATATCCAAGCATATAGACTCCAAATAAAATAAGTTTGGCCATTGTTGATGTTGGGGTTAAGCACATTAAATCAGCTTATCCTTAAAGTCCATATTAAGCTTTTAATTTAAAATTCAAATAAATCCAAATGGTGAATTTTCTTACTACCAGTATTTAAAGTATTTTCAAAGCTCTAAAAATTGAGATGTTACAAGGTCCTTGAGGATTGGGGAATGGGGAGACCAAGAGACTAGGAGAGCCTGGAGAAGACTTGGACTCTTGGACCGGCTGGGCTGGTGATTTAGCAATTCGGCTGGGCTGAAATATGAAGTAGCGAAGATATGAACTCCGCTGCGTTTTGAAAATTTTGGAGGTGCCAGTGCATATCCGGCACCCCTACTGGCTCCGCCCCTGCACCCAGTCGCAGTAGGCGAAGACATCCTTTATTGTATAAAAAAAAAACTAAGAAATTACGGTGTTACTTCACAACCATCACACTCCTACTGTCCTACATGAGAGTTGATTAACAAAAACCTAGTTTGATTTCTTGGACCAGAGAACATTGTACAAATCAATATCCACTAACCAAAGGTAAACTTACTAGACAAATTAATATCTCTTCTGCATGGAAGCTAGGCAGTAAAATGTAAGCAGGGGGCCGAGTTCTATAGGACACGAATTAGAATTGTTCAGTAGGCTGTAGCAAGCCTTTAATTAATGACATCCGATCCGCTATAAGAGGGAGGGTTTGATCCAAATCGGGACCGGCAAAAAATGCCAAGGATGGAGTGGCCACACATCACCGAGCTTCTGCAGCCTCCTTTTCTTGAAGTCCCAGATACCCAGGTCTCCCCGCTTGAGTGAAGCAAACTGGTCACAGTCGTTGGTCAGGTAGGCGCAGTTCGGCTTCAACGCCGGAAAATCCTTGGTCGGAAGGCACATGGCGGAGTTGTAGCCCAGGAGCAGCGCGTGGTCTCCGATGCCCGTCAACTTGACCAGCCTCTGCCTATCGACGTCGACCTTGTAGACCCGGACGTCGATTGTGGTGACATCCATGTTTCGGTCACTACGCTGCTCGCCGTCTCTGACGTCTGTGTCTCCCTTGCCGAGCTCGTCGACCTTGTTGCCGTCTTCGATGTCTACACCAGGCTCGTCGTCATCGTTTTCTATGTACTCCGAGTAGCTTTCTAAGCCTCTGTGTCGGACGCGACGGCAAGCTTCTTGGTAGCGACGGTAGGTGAGGCGTTCCGCCGCCGGAGTTTTCGCGCTGGCCCAGATCCTCCACACCTGCAAGAGCTCCCCCCACGGCGCGACGACGAGGTACTTGTTAGGGTTGGCCCACCTCGTGGCAGCATGCATGATCTCCCTCTCCATCGGCGATGGCGCGTTGAGATCTAAGGTGTGCACGGAACCATCGTCGCATACCGTGTAGAACAGGCCATCCTTCTCGTTGTAGGTAATGTTTTTGACGAAGCGGCTGCATTTGAGGTCGGGGAGCAAGGTCCATCGTTCGTCGCCCGGCCTGGCGAAGGAGAGCTGCGCTTCAGGCCTGTGCATGAGAAGGACGGTGCACGCCGGCGACGCGCCCCCGGCGGAGAGGGCGACACGGCGGTAGATCCAATCCCGTGCCCCGTGCGCTGTGATGGGAAAGAGATCCGAATCCTGCTGGCCTCCCGGCCACGTGTAGTAACCGTTGTAGACAAGTTCTCCGTCGTCGTTAAAGAAGCTCTGCTTCACACAGTCCATGGCTGTGATGGGCGGGAGCGCGACCTGGGCGCCGGTGACGGGGTTGAGGAGGTAGGGGTTGGCCACCTCGTCGGTGGTAAATAGCCAGCCGTGCGCCGAGCCGACAAGTCCGCGGCGCGAGAGCCGGGGCTCCGGGATCGGCACGCGGATGGTTACATTGGTGGAGGGGCAGTAGAGCGCAGCGGCGTCGTCGCCGTGAGCGTCGCAGGCGTAGAGCAGGCAGGGGGAGTCCTTGACCAGGGCAGCCGGGAAGCGGAGCCGGAGGACGGTGGAGGAAGCGGCGTGCCAGGACTTGCAGACGGCGCCGGAGCGGACGAGGTCGGGGGCATCCAGCGCCGTCATGACGATGTGCAGGACTTCCTCGAGCAAGCCCGACCAACCTTGGGCGGCGGCGGCGGCGGCTGCTGTTTCCATCCTGTGTACGTACCGCGTGCACCGTGCACGTACGTACGTACGTACGTATCAAGTGCCAACCCGTGCAGCGGCGAGTACTTAAAACTAGTCGAATATATACACCTTGTCCTCCTGCGAGTTTGGAACTTATTGAAGAAAGAATAAAGCGGAGGCCGACTACAACTCTTGAGTCCGGCCCAGCGAGGCCGGTAAAAGTGGACTCGTAAGCCGTCGAGTTTGGAATTACATGGAATATTTACCTGTTGCATGCATATACGCGTGATCCGATCCGCACTAAAGTAGATTTGACTGGGTGCATGCCGGAAATAAATCCTACATGCATATATGGTGTGTGTCCGATGTGTACTTAAAATAACTGCTCCCAAATGGCTCGTGGGCTGGCGTCATATCACACTGTTTATGTTTATGTTTATGTTTATGTGTATGTCCATGTCTTGAAGACACCTCAAATTCAACGACTTGGACAAGCTTCGCTGTGGAAAATTTGTACGCCGTATAAGCCAAGAAATCGCTAATCAAGCAAATTCCAAGCAAGGTTCACGTCAAGCCTGACCACGCGCGTAGCGAGCATCTTGGGACGATAAGAGCAGCGAGTCAACACTCAACACTCACAAAGAAGTAGGCTCGGTCACAGTGCTCACCTTGAGCTACCACCAAGCTCGAACTCTACCTCTTCCAGACCATGGCCGCCGGTTTCGTCGGTGGCGCGGGCGGCGAGGAGCAGGCGCGGCGGTACGGCGGGAGGATCACCGCGTTCGTGGCGCTCTCCTGCGTCACCGCGGCCATGGGCGGCGCCATCTTCGGCTACGACATCGGGACCGCGGCTGGCGTGTCGTCGATGGAGCCGTTCCTGAGGAAGTTCTTCCCGGACGTGTACCGCCGGATGAAGGGCGACGCACGCGTCAGCAACTACTGCAAGTTTGACAGCCAGCTGCTGACGCTCTTCACCTCGTCGCTATACATCTCCGGGCTGCTCACGGCCATGCTCCTCGCGTCGTGGGTCACTGAGAGGCGCGGGCGCCGGCCGTCCATGATCCTTGGTGGCGTCGCGTACCTCGCCGGCGCGGCGGTCAGCGGCGGGGCCGTGAATGTTTACATGGCCATCCTCGGCAGGGCGCTGCTCGGCGTCGGGCTGGGATTTGGCAATCAGGTCAGAAGATATTTGTTCTTAGAACACCATGGAAAAAATATTGTGCAAATTAAAAATATTTCTAAAGCAAATTAACCATGTTGATGTCTGTATCTAATTGACATGAAAAAAGTTCTGGACATATTTTGCAGGCAGTGCCACTGTACCTGTCAGAGATGGCCCCTGCACGATACCGAGGAGCGTTCAGCAACGGCTTCCAATTCAGCCTATGTCTTGGTGCTCTCGCCGCGACCATCATCAACTACGGCACCGAAAAGATCAAGAGTGGCTGGGGCTGGAGGCTCTCGCTGGCCTTGGCCGGCGTCCCTGCCGTTTGCTCACTGTTGGCGCCATCTTCTTGCCGGAGACGCCGAACAGCCTCGTCCAACTAGGTGAAGACCGTGACAAGGTCAAGGCGCTACTCCAAAGGATCAGAGGCACCGACGCCGTCGATGAAGAGCTGGACGATATCGTCACTGCTAACGCCATGGCACAGGGTGACAGTGGCTTGCAGATGATCTTGTCGCAGCGACGGTACCGCCCGCAGTTGGCCATGGCCATCTTGATACCGACGTTCACGCAGGTGAGGTGACTGAGCCATTTTTGCAGGCAATAAGGCATTTAATGTAGTAAGCAACTAAGCATTGTTGTTGATTTCTGGAACAGCTTACGGGGATCAACGCCATTGGGTTCTACGCGCCGGTGCTACTGCGCACCATGGGCATGGGCGAGAGCGCGTCCCTGCTCTCCACCATCATCACGGTCGTCGTCGTCTCGACGTCAACATTCATATCGATGTTCATCGTCGACCGATTCGGTAGGCGGACGCTCCTCCTCGTCGGTGGAGTCCAGATGATCGTCTCCGAGGTGCTCATCGGCGGCATCATGGCCGCGAAATTCGGCGACGAGGGCGAGGTCAACAGGACGTACGCTCTTATCCTCATCTTCCTCATCAGCGTCTATGTGGCCGGCTTCGGCTGGTCCTGGGGCCCGCTGAGCTGGCTGGTGCCCAGCGAAATCTTCCCGCTGGAGGTCCGATCAGCCGGGCAGAGCATCACGGTGGCGTCGGGTTTTGTGTTCACCATCTTCATCGCGCAGTGCTCCCTTGCCATGTTGTGCCGGATGAAGGCGTGGCTGTTCTTCTTCTTTGCCGGGTGGATCGCGGTAATGACAGCTTTCGCCTACTTCTTCTTGCCGGAGACAAAGGGGCTGCCCCTTGAGCAGATTGGGAAGGTTTGGGGGGAGCACTGGTTCTGGAGGAGGGTCGTAGGGGTTGATGAAGTGCAGGCTAGCGAGAAGCTGTGAAATTGCTTTCAACAATTCATTATTTCGTATAGTTGGAATTAGTCCTTACTGTAATAATTTATACAGTTCTAGTTAAAGTCTTAAAATTTTCGTTTTAGTTTCGGAGTCAGTTCAGTAAAGATAGAGTAGAAATCAACTCGTATCCGAGTTGTATTGTTCGAGTCAATATTTGAGTCGGTTTGAGCAGCCTATATAAGGTGCGGTCGTGTCTTGTAAGTTTGACGACAACAGAAGATAAGCAATAGACAAAGAGAAAATGGTGCATGATTCGGCACCGCAAACTTCCTCTGTTAGTAAATCGGTTTTGGTTTGAGTACTCATCATCGATCAACTGTTCATTTAGAGTGCGTGGTCGGAAGAAAGTTTTCGACTACCTAGTCGGAATCGACTACAGGTCGGAGGTTCAACAACATCACAGTCGAGGAGGTTCAAGCGGTCGGAGGGTTCCGACTACAGTCGAAGGTGATTCGACTACGTAGTATCAGAGTTGTAATACCCCGGCCTACTTATAGCGTGGCCCATGTGGCCCATTAGGAGTTGTGTGGTGGGATTAGTCACACATTGCTTGTCTCAAGTGAGTTGTAGTAGTATATAATGCTGTTGGATCAAGCGTAGCACCTCCGGGTTAACCCTTTTACGAAGCGAGGGCGAAAGTGTAAGTGAGGTGCTATGTGTGGCGGTCCCACGGTGGGTCCGGGCATTGAGCCGATTTTGGGTCAAGGTGTTACGGATGGTATCGAGCATCAACCTTATTTGCCGCGCGCGTGCGGGGCGAGCGGGCATATGGCGCATGGCGCATGTGGGCGGAGTGGACACATGGTATGGCATATGTCGCAGACCTTTGGGCCTGGACGTGTCTGGGGTGGTTACGGGCATTTGCAGCGTATGCGATATCTTTGAGGGCGTCGACCATAAAGGGGTGAGTGTAATACCGGCACCTTATAGCGTGGCCCATGTAGCCCATTAGGAGTTGTGTGGTGGGATTAGTCCCACATTGCTTGTCTCAAGTGAGTTGTAGTAGTATATAATGCCTGTTGGATCCAAACGTAGCACCTCCGGGTTAACCCTTTTACACGAAGCGAGGACGAAAGTGTAAGTGAGGTGCTATGTGTGGTGGGTTCGCCCCACGGTGGACTGGGCATTGAGCCGATTTTGGGTCAGGGTGTTACAAGAGTAGTGTATGAAAATCGGTCCTCCGACTCCAGAGAGGAAAAGACTGATGGCTCCCAACGGATCTTCGTCGACAACGAAGGATGGCCCAAATTCGCTGCCGTACCCAGTTCCCACTTCTGAGAACTACCTGTCTTGGGCTATGAAGATGTGAGTGAATATGCGTGCCCAGGGGGTCTGGGACGTAGTGGCCAATTGGATCGATCCAACAGGAAAGGCTGTGGAGGTCAACTTGAAGACTAATCAAACGGCATTGGCGCTGATCTATGCTACGATGCAGGCTTCGATGCTCAATCAACTTGTCGGGAAAGATACAGCTTGGGAGGCCTGGGTTGCTCTTCGTACTATGCACAAAGGTGTGGATCGAGTGAAGAAAGTTTGTTTCCAAACTCTCCGATGTGAGTATGAGGCATTGCATATGGGTGAAACTCAATCAGTGGATGAGTTCGTAGAAAAATTAACAGCAGTGGTCAATGAACTTCGAGCTCTTGGCGATAAACTGGAGGAAATTGAGGTGGTTGAGAAATACTTACGGGTACTACTCGAGAGGTACGTGCCTGTGGTCACAACTCTTTTTATATTCTAGCAAACTTGAGAGCATGAAGCTGAAAGAGGTAACTAGGTCTCTTAAAACACATGATGGGTTACTGAAAGGTTGCAAGGCTCACAACGATCAAGTCTTATTTGTGAAAGCTGAGATGAAGGGAGAGAACAAGCAGACTCAGTGAGATTATTCATCAAATCAAGGTGGGCGTGGCTTTGCTTGGTGCGACCGAGGAGGTTGTAGTCATGGTCGTGACCAAGGTGGTCGTGGAGATTTTGCCGGACGCAGCTATAAGCCTGGTCGTAGCAACGGTGAGTTCAAACAAGATAAGTCAAAAATAAAATGCTTTGAGTGTGATAAATTTGGACATTATGCTTCTAAGTACCGTTGGGCATTATGCTTCTTACTGTCGGAACAAGAAAAACAATGCTAAAGTTAACTTGTCAGAAGCTCAAGAGGAGAAAGAACCGGCTCTATTGCTAATTATTGGTGAAGAGAAATCGACTGGGCTGGTCATGCTTGAAGAAGGGATTCCCCTAAGCTACTGAAAATTTGTGAAGAGGTGCTCCACACAAATGTTTGGTACCTTAACAATGGAGCTTCTAATCACATGACTGGATAGTTTGGAAAATTTAGAGAAATCAACCAGGAGTTTCATAGGCAAATTAAATTCGGAGACGGTATGTTGTATTCATAGAAGGGAAATGCTCAATTCTACTCCAATGCAAGAATAAAGAGCAAAGACTATTTTTCAGAGGTTTACTACATCCCAAAGCTTTGCAACAATATCATCAATCTAGGTCAATTGACTGAAGATGGTTGTGATGTAGCACTGCAAGGCTCTTTGCTACTTCTACATGACCGAGATGGAAAGCTACTGATGAAGGTTCCTCGTACACTAAACAGGCTATATAAGATTCAACTGGATACATGCAAATAGATATGTTTGAATGCAAGTCTTGAAAATCCTACGTGGCTATGGCATGCGAGATTGGGGCATATGAACTTTCTGTATTCGAAACAAATATCAGATAAGAAGATGGTCCTTGGTTTGTCACATATTGATCATCCTACTCAAGTTTGTGAAGGTTGTATCATTGCCAACAGGATGAGGTTACTTTTTCCCAGCACATGCGAGACACAGAGCCTCACGACCATTGAAACTGGTATACATTGATATATGCGGACCAATTACACCTGCTACTGATAATGGAAACAGGTAATTCCTCCTTCTAGTAGATGATTTTTCAAGAGTTATGTGGGTTTATATGCTTAAGAAGAAGAGTGAAGGTAAATAAGTGTTTCAGAAGTTTGTCAACCTGGCTGAAACTGAAACTGAACACAAGTTAAAGTCTTTAAGATCATACCGAGGAGAAGAATTCCTATCCAGTGAATTTGAGTCAATCTATGAGTCGAGGGGCATCACCCGATTCTTCACTTTTCCTTACAACCCTCAACAAAACGGAGTAGTGGAATAGAGAAACTGGATAGTGATCGACATGGCTCGAAGCCTGATGTAAAGCAAGTCCATGCCATGCAAATTTTGGGCTGAGGCGGTAAGACATCTGGTGTATATTCTCAATCAAGTTATGATAAAAGTGTTGGATGGCATCACACTGTACGAAGCATGGAGTGGAAGAAAACCATATTTGGAGCACTTAAGAGTATTTGGTTGCTTAGCATATGCTAAGATAACAACATACTTGAAGAAACTCGATGTCAGAAGCCAAAAGCTGATATACTTGGGCGTTGAGTTGGGCAGCAAAGCTCACAGATTGCTTAACCCTATTGACAGTAAGATCATTATCTCGAGATGTTGTTTTCAAGAAGATCAACAATGGCGTTGAGAAGATAATCAAGAAGCAAATCAAGAAATGTGAAATCGGTTTCTTTCCTTTGTTGATGGAGAGGATAATGATGAACTTGCTTCACCTATTGCCTCTACAACACCAACTGCGTCACAGTCACAAATTCTGGATACAACTGTTTCAGACACCGACAATGGTTATGAAACTACTGAGAGCTCGAATGAGTCCATACCGAAACTATAGCACCTAAATCTGAAGCTTGAGGAAATATATGACCACACCGAACCGATGGATCATATGGGAGATTTGTATCGATGGATGTGGAAGAACCTATTGAATTCTAGGAGCCTTCGAAGGGGGAGCATTGGAGAAATGCAATGATGGTTGAGCTTGAAGCAATTGAGAAAAATAACACCCAAAAGTTGACTTCTCTTCCACATGGTCATAAACCCATAGGACTGAAGTGGATATATAAACTGAAAAGAGACACCGAAGGTAATATTGTGCGCTATAAGGTTAAACTCGTAGCAAAGGGATACGTTCAAAAATATGGCATTGACTATGAAGAAGTATTTGCACCTGTGACAAGAATTGAAATGGTAAGAGTACTTCTTGCACTTGCCACACACTCTGGATGGGAAGTTCATCACATGGATGTTAAATCAGCGCTCTTAAATGGTGATGTCACCGAGGAAGTGTATGCCAATCAACCTGGAGGTTATACTATAAAGGGCCAAGAAGACAAGGTTTACAAGCTGTCAAAGGCATTGTATGGGCTCAAACAAGCGCCTAGGGCCTAGAATCGCAAGCTAGATGATAGTTTGAAGAAACTTGGTGTTGAGAAATGCAAGCAGGAGCAAGCCCTTTATAAGAAATATGAAGGTGGAGACATGGTCATAATAGGTATCTACGTGGATGACTTGATTGTCACAGGCACTGATATTGCAAAGGTTCAGTCGTTCAAACATCAGATGATGAGAGAGTTCGAAATGAATGATTTAGGACTTCTCAGTTTCTATCTAGGTCTAGAGGTAGAACAACGAAGTCATGCATTTCGATCAAACAGACAGCTTATGCAAGGAAGATCCTTGATAAAGCTGGGATGGCATATTGCAATTCATGCAAGTATCCAATGGAACCAAAAATCAGATTGGAAAAAGATGATAAAAACCAGAACGGTCGATGCTTCTAATTATAGAAGTTTGATTGGTTGTTTGCGCTATTTGTTACACACCCGACCAGACCTCAGTTATGTAGTTGGAGTCGCAAGTCGATTTATGCAGAGATCGACCAAGACGCATGAACAAGTGTTGAAGCATATTCTGAGGTACATGGCTGGCTCCATTAAACATGGTTTAGTTTATACCAGGAAGCAACAGGAACCACCACTAGTTGGATACAGCGACAATAATTTAGCTAGAGGCTTCATTGATAGAAAGAGCACCACAAGGACTATATTTTATCTATATGGGAATATGGTGACTTGGTGTTCTCAGAAACAAAAGAGTGTAGCATTATCCAATTACGAAGCTGAATTCATGGTAGCAACATCGACAGCCTGTCAAGGAATCTAGCTAAAGAGATTGTTGCAAGAACTGCAAGGGGAAGATACTAGACCATTAGAATTGCATGTCGACAATAAGATAGCACCGGCGTTAATGAAGAACCCAGTATTTCACGGGAGAAGTAAACATATTGATACATGTTTTCACTTTATAAGAGAATGTGTTGAGGAGGGATTGGTCGATGTACATCATGTACCAACAGATCAACAGAAGGTTGATATCCTGACAAAAGATTTGCCGCGTGTGCAATTTTAAAAAATGTGTGATTTAATTGGTATTCATGTTCTCACTGATGATAGTCAGGATTAGGGGGAGTGTTGGAATTAATCCTTCCTGTAATAGTTTGTTCAATTCTAGTTTAAGTCTTAGAGATTTTGTTTTAGTTAGAGTGCATTCAAGAAAGATAGAGTAGAAATCAACTCATATCTGAGTTGTATTGTTCGAGTCAGTTTAAGCAGCCTATAAAAGATGCGGTCATGTCTTGTAAGTTTAACGACAACAGAAGATAAGCAATAGACAAAGAGAAAAAGGTGCGCAGTTCGGCACGGCAAAATTCCTCTGTTCGTCGTTGGTTTTTGGTTTCTGGTTTCGAGTACTCATCATCGACTACTGTTCATTTTGAGTACTGTTCTGTGGATATCGTGGGGATATATGCATGATCTTAGAATGATGAGTCAATTGGCAGCGATGTTGTTGGTTTGCGAATCTCGCATTTTCGGAAAAACTCTTGTCTTTATTCGGACCTCGGTGATCGGGCCGTGGCATTAGCGGTCGGACCGCCCGTGGATCGTCCGGCCGTAGCCTTGCCGGTCCGGCCGGCTATGTCTTGTGATTCGATCGGCGGAACCTTTGGTGGAGTTTGGGGCTAGGCCAAAAATAGAGTATGTAGGCAAGAGAGGGGAGTCTCCTGCATGTGGTCTCATATTTTTTTGGAGCTTTCAGTCAAAAGTAATATTCATTTGAAAATTCCAGAGAGTTCTCGGATTTCCTGATGGAATTTTGGCTAAGTCATTTTAGGCGGTCGACCGGCGTTATAAAATCGGTCGGGCCAAACGGAAATCGGTCGAGGCGGTAGGGTATCGGACAGTCGGACCGGTTTTCACTGTTTGTCGGCCTTCTTGGCGACGTTGTGTTTTGGTTATATCTTGTGTATGAGTATTGATGAGGATTAAAACTGTGGATATCGTGAGGATATGTGCACGATCTCAGGATGATGAGTCAATTGGCAATGGCGTTATTGGTTTGCAAAATCTCGCGTTTTGGGTTTGCTCCAAAGTTTGTCGAGCCAGCGGCGATCTGACCGGTTGTCTTAGGCGGTCGATCGCCGAGGAAGCGATCCGGCCAACCATGGTGGCGGTCCGACCGCTGATTTGAAAGTTGGGTTTTGGGTGAGCCAAAAATAGGTTGTGTAGGCAAGTGAGGGAGTCTCTGGATGTGGTCCCATCATTTTGGAGATCGATCAAAAGTTCTATTCGATTGAAATTTCGAAGGTTTGAATTTCGCTTGAATTTTGGCTAAGTCCTTTGGACCGTCCGACCGCCGTTGTGGGAGCGGTCCGATCGGCATGAATCGGTCGGACCGCCACGTGGGCGATCGGGCCGCGATCACTGGAGGTGAGCCAAGTGTTGCATTGAGTTGATTTTGAGTGTGTGATTCTACGAACTTCAATGCTTTATTGATGTATATCGCATTGCGGAGGCGGCGTGGGTCAAGTTGAGAAGAACTTGTTCCGGAAGCGGTTTGTTTGTCTATTCTTTGTGCGGTGGCTTGCGAGTCAGCGGCGTCAGCGGTGAGTGGATCGGGACTACGCTTGGAGAGGCGAGGTCGAGCGATCGGGGATCTGGGTGAGTCGTGTGACTCAAGCATGGTGCGAAATGGACAAGATGATCACCCAAATTTACTCCTCTAGTTGGTCAATGGTGGTAGGGACTACTCTGGTTAAAAGTGCCTCCATAAATCTGTTCTGGTTTTCTTGAGCTTCTTTCCTAGAGTCTTCAAGAAAGCGGAGGACATCTGCCATTCCTCCCACAGGGTCTGTGGTCCTGGTGAGTGCTAGTGGATCGGTTCCTGGTAGTATTGAGCCTCTGGAATGGCCAGGGGTGGACTCAGGAGGAACTACTGGTAGATCTCCCGTGGGTACTTCAGGTGGCAAGGCTCCCAACCTCGGTTCTGAACCTTGATCTTCCTGCCCTTGACCTTTCATCCTGGAGGGGGAAAAAGTTAACCAGTTGTTAAGTTAAGATTTGCTCTTCTGATGATTTAGCTATTCACAGCACTTTCTTTAGCGAGTCTTTTAATTATTTGGGATGGTTGTTCACAATTCAGCAGTAGCTTAAGGTAGGAAAGAGATCATCATGTATATCTTTCAGAATTAACCCGCGAGTGAGTTGAATTAGTCCATACACAGATAATCAACTAACACCAAGAAACAATGAGATGCAAAAAGATCCAAATCCTATACTAGCTGAGTCTTTCGTGCTCAGTCACGCTCGAGATCCCGTTCTCGAGACCGCCCAAATCCACAGGTTTGGGACTGCTCAGAGCTTGCCTCTGAGTGCGACCTACACTACCCTGGATCCACGCGCCCAGGTACGCTCGAGATCTGGCTCGAGTCCACCCAAATCACATATTTGGGATCGCCAGGCTCATTCTCGAGTACGCCAGATTTCGTTCTGGTACGCCAGAGCTACACGCTCGGAGTGCCACGGACCACTCGTCCGGGAAAACTGACAGGCAGAAGTGAGGTAAGGCATCTAGTTACACCGTTAGCCACTTCCTTAAAGTAGTTACCAACCACTTTAAGATGCTGACGTGTCATTCTATTTATCCAGATGAATAGGTAAGAAAGCTAACGGGTATGGTCCAAGCTTATCCGCAATTGGACAGGCCCGTCCATACCAGAGTTCTATCATATGCCTCTAACCCTGGCATCCACTTATGACCTTATATTGAGTTCCCACACCTATAGTTTTCAAATCTGCTATCCTAGGTCGAAATACAAGACTGATCTGCATTAAAACATACAACTTTACATATTATGATACAATACTAACAGACACCAGATACAATAAAACGATAACAACAAGCACAACCATCTAGACTACTAACTACTCCTGACTCCACCATACACAAAGACCTCTACTATCCTCTATCTAGGTCACTCCTCCCTCTCCTCCTCCTCCTCCTCTGCCTCCTCCTCCTCCTCCTCCTCACCCTCGGCTCCCTGACTAGAGCTAGTACCAATCCCGGTAGCCGCGCCACTACTGCTGGGATCTCCAACCTGGGCATAGAAAATCTCGTGTAGGAAAGCGGTCTCCCTAACAGGATCTGGATGTACCGTGATACGGGGACCACGGAACTCTGGTATCGGTCGGTGAGGAAGGGAACTGTCTAATGGTGGGGCTGAAGTACCTCCTAAGTCTCCCCGAGGTAGTGGGGTGGGGATATGAGGATAGACAAACGGAGGGGAGTGAATAGCGGGGTAAAGATCATGGGATGGTTCAGGAATGGGAACTACTGGGGGTGGTATAACTAAGTCATCGGCTAAGAAGGAATAATATGTAGAATATGGGGGTACTGCGGAGTAAAGGGGTGGATCTGGTGGAGGAACAGAGGGTGGAACTGTAGGTGGGGCCGTAGGTGGAGCTGTATAAGAACTGGGCCCTGGGTCTGAGGGAGGGTAAGTGGGATGGTAGGGTGGTGCATCTGGGGTGGGGCTATGATGGCAACCTCTAATGGCCTCTGAGATATAGTACTGCTGTCGCCAAAAATCGGAGCTCTCCTCGGCTCTCGCCAAGGCTCCCCGAGTCGAGTCATACAACAGGGTACCGGCCAATAGCATCGTACCGGTCGTGTCCCGCTGCAGGGCTAGGGTGACTGGAGCAAGTGGTGGTGGTGGGTAACTAGGAGTGTGGCTAGGGCCAAACTGCAGACCAAAACTCCCCGGGTCTATAGATGGAATCTCTCCGAACTGGGAGTCACTCAACTGGTCGCTAAAATGAGCCCTAAGGGCAAAGATGGCCTTACGGGCCACCTCCTGTAAAGGCACGTAGTCATCGGGTGACCTCCACACCGAGGTAAACTCTACACAATACGCCGGGTTCAGGGGAATCCCGGTGACAGCAACTCCTACAATGGTGGAACCATCTAGAATGCTAACGTCCTGGAAAAACTCCAGAAAAGGTGCCCTCAGGTGGTGTAGTAGTCTCCCAAGAGTAGCACGTGCTCCCCGCACTCTCTCTCGGGCGGGATCTCGACCTAGTCATTCAAAAAGAGAATGGTGCTACGTTAGTATGGTTGTCATCTTAAAGAAAGGTAAGATTTTAACATAATAATTTTGACAAGAGGGTGGAATAGAAATGACATCTAGACAAGGGTTAATAAGATACTTAGTGCAATATAGCAAGTAAGAAAAACATGCTTAGGTTCTACAACAGTTTCTATTTTATTAGCGTGGCCCAAACCTATTGCTCTGATACCAACTGTGACGCCCCGTGTGATTACCCCAGGGGTAATCACACTTAGGCACACGATTACTATTCGCTCCGCCTGGTAGAACACCGCTCCGACGAATAGTAAGCCATTATCAAAGTGCGCAGCAGAACAACAAGATGGAAACTGTTATTTAATTACAACAGTTAACCACACAAAGCTAAGGTTTTATATTACACATATTTATTACAAATACCAAAATAAGACCGAGTCTTCCCCTTGCCTGCCACGCCTAAAGTGTCCCCTAGTCGTCCCAAGCGCCAAATAAGGCGTCCGCCTCGCCCTGCTCCTCGCTGCCAGGGTCCAAGTCTGCTGCGGTCTCATCTGCACCTGCACCTGCACCTCCCTCGTCCCACTCGGGATAAATCCCAGCCGGACTAGGATCTACAAAGGAGAATACTAGCAAGGTTGAGTACAGAGTACTCAGCAAGCATTAGTAGCAAAAGATGCATCTCATGTCAATATCTCTGATGATTATCTCAAATTCTATCTCATATCATTCTGAAAATAAATCATTAAATAATTGTGGCAAATTTTATACTGAAAACACTACTGGTCACTCGGAAGAAGAAAGACCCCTGGTGGTTCCCGTAGACTCCAATCCAGGAGACTGGCATGAATTCATGATTTGTATAGCACTGCGCAGGCTTGTACCACTTTACCCATAGCTATTCTGAACTCTAAAATGAACCAGGTCCATCACATTTCCTTTGATGCGACTTCGAGTTCAGAATACAGAACGTTTTCCAGGTTACGTGATTAATTTTTCCACCCATTACGTTCCGTCGGTGCCGAACGAATCTTCACACCGAGTTCTGGTAATGTTAGTTGGGCCGGACGCACCTTCACCCAACACCCCCTTAGCGCATATAGCGCCTGCCCCAATCTGGGGTTTCTCAACACACTCACTCATATAACATACCCGCGTGGAAAGCATAATCACGTAACAGGGTAACATTTTCTGCCCGCCGAAACGGGAAAATGGTTGGCACTGATTTACGGCATCTGACCGAGTAAGAGTTTTGTTGGTCCTTATATCATAACCATATGTAAAGGAGTCCCACCTCTTACCACATCATCATTATCATCATTTTATCATGTTCTTCCCCTGCCCTGGGATCCCTTTACCAACCATATCATAATTTTATCACATTCTTTTCATCATTCTTATCTCTTCCATTTTCATCTCGATTCTTTGATTTAAATTTTTGAGAAGTAATTTTTGGATGCAATACTTCTAATACAGCAATATACGGTTTACATTTAAAATAGCTATCTTGATGTTCAAGAGGATCGCTTGCCTTCGTAGTAATAGTAGGTGTCGGTGTCGATGAGTCCGGGATCAGCTACGCCCGTCGGCTGGAGCTCGTCTTCTGAAGCAACGCGGTAAAATAGAATACCGAGAAATATTTAGTGATTTTTGGTGATATTCAAATAATTAATTGCTAATGCGATTCCTACTGGTTAGCCAATTTTTAACTTACAAATATTTTTCCCGCAACTCGACTCAGTTAGCAGATCTTTCAAAAATCCTATTTTAATTACCCTATTAACTCTAATTTATTTCAAACCTAATTAACCTACAAAAATCCTATTTAACATATGTAATCACCCAAAACCCTAATTAACCTAATTACTAAATTACCTAAAAACCCTAACCCTAATTACCAAATTACCTAACTACCCCTTCCCTCTAACCTAACCCAACCCCGGCCGCTTTCTCTCTCTCTCGTCTCTTTCCCCTTCCCCAATCTCTCTCTCGGCTCCTCCGCGCACTCCGCCGCCCCTGGCTCTCTGCCGCGGCTCCCTGCGGCTCCACCGGCGCTTCGGCTCCCCTCGCGCCGGCCTCCCCGAGGTTCCACCGGTTTGATTCACACCCCCCCCCCTCCGCTCTCTCTCTCCGCTCTTTCTGGTTTGGCGGCCGCCTCACGGCCACGGCCGCTCTGGGCTCAAACCGCCGCCTCCTGGCTGCGCCCCGCCCTCCGGCTCCGGTTCTGGTTCGGCCCCGGTCTCTCACCCCGGCTCTTCTCCTGGTGCCCTAAGCCCGGTTTACTACCCGATTGATTCTGCTTAATTGATTTTGCTAAGGTTGATTCTTTAGTCGATTTGGTTGATGATAATGCTTATACTAATTTGATGAATACTCAAGTTGAAAGCTTGGGTGGATTGGTTATGGCTGGGGTTGCTGGTGGGGTTCGGCCGTGCTGGGGTTGATGGGGGTGGTTCGGCCATGGCTGGTAAGGCTCATTTCCTTCTCTACTCCCTGATCCCTTGCTCTGTGATGAGGATGGATTGAGGCTTTGTGATGCAAATGAGATTGATAAGCTGTGCAAAATGGCAGTGCACACTAGTGGGATTTGGGTTCACCTTTTTGCTGGAAACTGGGCTAGGAGGGGGATGGAAGTGCCGGCTTGCTGGTGCTCTCCTCTGCTCCTGGCTCCCTGGCTTCCTGTGCTGGTGGCTTCCTCCTCTTGCTCCCTGGTGCTGGCCTTCTTTCTGCTCCTTGGTGCTGGCTCTTGCTCCTTCGGTTGGGAGGAACTGGGAGAGGGGAAAAGCACTGGGATGGGTTCTTGAGATCTGGCTTGGAGTGGGGGAATGGATTCAGGGGAAATGAATCTGGGGCTGGCTTTGCTGGTTCTTGGCTGCCCTGATCTTGTGCTGGATGCAATGGCTGGGGTGTTGCTGGTGGCTGTGCTGGGCAGAGGGTTTGTCCAGGGGGATTGCACTTGGCTGATCTTATCTCTTGGCTGTGCAAAATGTTTTTACCAAGCTTCCTGTTCATTTCTACTTTTTACTCTGTTCTTATCCCTCCAAATTGTAATCGTGGGCTTAAACAGGGGGAAGTGTGGCTTCTGTGGCTGATTATTGGCCACTATGTTTCTTGTGCTTTTCTGTGGGGTTTTTGCCAAATGCTTTGAACTGAGGGAAATTTGGTATTCGTAGGTGTTGGATTTGAGAATACCGAATGATGAAACCTACGGTAATAAGACGGCGCCGATCGCTTAGGTTGGGTTTAGGTATCACGGGTATCCAGGTGCCAGCTGATTTGGGTTTAGCCTCGGTGACTCGAGAATCAAGTTGCCGGCTAATCTAGGTCGGTTTGGGTAGCCTCGATACTCACGGTGCCAACTAACCTAAATTGATCTGGGAACCGCGGTGATTCCTACTGTATTCTGACGGCAAACTATTCTATTTTAACTTTATGCTATGGTTTTCTATTTGCGAATGGTCTTATGCTCGGTCGACGGAAAAATGGAGCTGGTAGTGCAATTCGGATTGAGTCGAGGAAGGCAGTTTGATTGGACGGCGATGGACGCACAATACTTCAAGGAAGGCTTCAGAGATATGAAATGCAAGATCTTTGTTTATTCATTTTGTAATGAACTCAAAGTTGTAATTATGATTCGATCTGTTGTAATATATTCTTTTGATTATGCGATGCAAATTCTGTACTTTAATTGGTTGTAACAATACTCTTGTAACAATTATGGAATTGGATTGTACCGATGTTATGACAACTGAGCTTGCGATTGAACTGAATTTTTCAGAAGTGATTACTGCGATTGATCCTAATACAAGTCTTTAATTATGGTTACGAGAGTCTAATTTTGTCGGGTTCTTACACTTCCCCTCCCCCTCTCTTTATCTCACCCACCCACATTTGGTTAAATGAGTTCTGAGATGCGTGTTTTTTTGCTACATGTCTATTCTGGAGGACAGCTCGGAGTACCTTGATTCCCCTACTGAGATGATTTCCGGAGGCCATTTGTCCATGACCTGCGCTGCAAAGACTCAAAGTACTCGTTGCTTCTCTTTTTTACATTTCTCCCGGAATTTGCATCGCGATTTCATCTCTCGTGCACATGGTTCAACGATTCTTTGTGATTTGCAACAGTGAAGGCCCGCGGTTTCGCATGTACCACTGAAAGCAGTAGAGTGGCACATGATTTATAATTTTCTTGCTTGCATCCATTTGTTTCCCTCGAATATATTCCCAAATGCAATACGATCTGGAAAATAGGGGCATTCGATCAGTAGCATTTGTTCCACTGTTTACCCCCTCGCAGCTCGATGCTTGTGTGGCTGTGAGCTCACCGTTTCTGTACCGTTTCTGTTTTGTGCAGTTTTCTCACTCCTGAAAATGGAATCTGCTGATGAAAAGATCCGAGGCAATGTATATGATTACGCATGTACAAAGATGAATTCAAACCATGTAAGTAATCTTTTTAACTGATCAGTTATTATACGACATTCATTGCAGAAGTTTCTGGGCTGAGAAAGTTTTGCTGATGCAGCTCGTCGATGTTGTTCATAGTTTCATACTCTATCCTGTTGACTGGAACTGCTTCGGAAGCTGTCAAGTCTGAAGATATCAGGTACATACAAGTTAAATTCTCGGCCTTCACAGTTGTATACCACATATCCGAAGATACATACAGGTCAAAGATTCGGAATACAGTGAAGAAAAGTGATGTAATGCTTGTACATATACGAATTGAGGCACGTATAGATTAGTAGGATCTCTTTGCGGGGATGTATCAAATACGTTGCTAGATGTACCCAACTTATCAACTTGTGAGCTGTGCTGCACTTTGACCTGTTGTCTGTTGCCTTTCTTTTTCCCATATGATCTGTTAAGCCTTTTTTTTTTGCATTTCTTTTTTCTCGGAGCAATGGCGATAGGACATGATCATGCCTACTCCGAGGCTCTGATAGACTGATACTAGCAAACATGACGTCCCTTATATAGAAAAGGAAGATTGGCTTATAAGTTATTACTGTTTAGTATGTGACATCGAAAATAAAATTGATGCACCATTTGCTTTGGAACATCAGCACTGTTTTAGGTTTTAAAAATGTTTGCCCAAACTTAAAAATGACCAGAATACCCCTGATAGCGATGGTCAAGACTGAAACCTACCTGATCCCAACCCTGATCCTAGTGGAACGAAAGGACAACATCGCTAAATGCATTTGCGAACTGGCAACCCTGCAGCCAGCGTGCATTGTAGGTCTTATTTGGAAAGTGAGAATTTTACTAAATTCCTACAAGAATTTCTAAACAATTCCTTAATTTCCGACAGTAAACTATTAGTTTTAGGTTTGGATCAAATGCGTATGCACGAAACGTCAAAGTCCTTGCGACAATAAGAAAGAAAGAATAAGATTGACAATAAAAATAAAAATAAAACATTAAAGTGAAAGGTTATCAACAAAATAACAATGTGGGTTGTCGATTCACCCGGGGCCTATTCATCAAAGTTTCAAATTCCCCGCCAAAACAACGGTCGTGGAACGCGCGAAACCCGGGCTGCTCACCTCCATCACACCCGGCCCACTCCACTTTCCCACCACCTCCATTTCGGCCGCCCCATCTATTTAGGGCCAGCAATCCTGGGCCAGTCTGAAATGCAACATACCACGTTCCTCTGCTCCTTCTGTGCTGACTAGGCTAACATCTCCTTTATCAGGGATTTTTTTAGAGATCCTTAATTAGGGATTTAGGGCTCTGCATTTGCATTGTTAGCCTATCCGCAGACCGCAGGCAACCAAGTTCAGAGCAGTACATTTCCCTTGAAAAATAATTTGTGGTTCATTGGTGTATCAAACAAGCTTATCAATACCGTTCCAGTACCAACCAGCATGTACCATTTCACCATCTAAATTGGTGCAGAGTAGTTATGTGTTCCGTACCGACCTCAATACCGGTCGATATCGGTTATACCAGCCACACCGACAGAATTGATAATACCGTCTATTGTACTATGTATTTGAAATAATATTACAAGTGAAATTTGATGTGCATATAATTAAACATATATGTACGTGTAAATATATATTATTATATTAAACTCTAGAACGGTACACCGGTATGGGCCGGTGTCGGAATGTCTCGTTCCAAGAGCCACCCGGTATGACCTTCGGAATGGTGCCGGCAAGTGTGGTATCAAACCAAACCAAATCCTATTTAGGCATATGAGCATTTCAGTCTTTTTTTTTTCCCTCTCTTACCTTTCCTAAGTTTCACGATATGAGTTCGATAAAGTAATCGTCCCGGACCAAATGGTGCGTAGCAAAGCCAGTCTTTGAATTTGGTTAGATTACTCTTGGATCAGCACATAATGCCATGCGTTGGAAATGGGACAAACAGTCACAGATAAAGTATGGGGTCCATTTTATTGTGAAAAAAAAAGACTGACTTTTTAGGGCAAAGACAATAGGTAGTGTAATCATCTTAAAACTCACCAGTCACCACCAACATGTTACGGCCAACAAGACGGGTTCAAATCGCACGTAATTAAATTGAAAAATCCATATAAATAGCTCACCGAACCCGTGGTTGGCGACAGTCAGACTTTGGTCATCAAGCAAGATGTCACAATGCTAATCTATGCTACGGTTAGCTCAAAAAGTGATTTATTGGAGGAAGTTTGCTAGGATGAGAAGAATATATGGAAGGTGTAATCCCATGTCAAGACAGGATCCTCGGCGCTCATGTCACCATTAAAGATTTCACACATTCGAAGTGCGCCGATCCTCCAGTTGAACTATGTGGTGTCCAATACTTTGTAATATCACTTTGTTTGTAATATGCCAAATGCTGAATGTTATGTAATTTTAGTGTGATTTATCGTACGTGACAACGTTACGTTGAATGTTGTATCTTTGTGATTTATTGACATAAGATGTTATGATGTTGCACTGAATGTTATGTAATTATATGTGATTTGTCGACAAAAGATATTATGACATTGTGTTGAATGTTATGTAATGCCATTGTGATTAGGGTTTACAACTGTCGCTAGATAAATTCTGCTATAGATGAATTAAAAAAAAAGGCAGAGCTCTCCTGTCGTCATTTGAAATGGCGACAGTACCTCCCCACTTGCGACAAGGGCCTAGTTGTGTAATTGTTTTATCCGACTATTTATTTTTGTAATTATATTTTTAAAAAATATTGTTTTTAAAAAATGAGTCCAGAGTGAAGGCTTTCGACCCTTCGCTTTGTATGAGGGGCCTTGGAGCAAAGGCTCCCTGGATCCCTTTGCTCCAGGGTGTGTTGTATCCTTCATCCAATGCTTGTTGCGCTAGTCTTTTTGTAATCTTCGCTCCGTACGGAGGGGAACATGGTACCATTCAACCAGAACGAGAGGTGCTCTTGTTTGGAGACTTCGCTAGGTCAGTGGGGCCGATGGGCCGTCCCTACGACAATACCAAAAGGACTGTTAGACTATAAATATCAAGGAGAGAATATTGTAGTTGGTACATATATAATTAAGATTACAGGAATAAAGAAAATCGCCGAATTGCTTTCTCTATATCTTGTGTGAATTTGTTCTTCTACTGTTGCATTATCCAATTGTGTGATTGATCTTGCTTCTAGTTGGATCCCAAGACGACACGAGTTATTTAACGACTCTCTCCCAGACCGGCACGGTGACGGTGAGGACGGGAGAGTTGGAGCCCGCCGGCTGGCAGGTGTTGTGCGGCGGGCACCCGCCCGCGCGTCGGCTCGGCCGAGAGCCTACGCCGCCCGCGCGTGGTCTGGGTCAGCTCGACGCGGCCCAAGCAGACAAGCGGTTTAGCTGGAGCGCCCAAGCTCGGAGCGATAATTATAGCAGCTATTCCGTTCCCGCTGTAAAACGATTCGGTACCAGAGTACAGAGCTGCAGGCTTCCATAGCTTGCTAAGTAGTAGTTGTCACAAGCTAGAACGAAATTACGAGCTATCACCTGGATAAGTTCCGGGTGGTGGAGTGCGTGAGTTGCACGTGTGAAGTCACCCAGCCACCCAGTCATCGGTGGAGCTAAAAATTAGATGATGGAGGTGTACACTTCACACTCGTAATTCTATAGTTTGTATAATGATTTCATAACATCATAACATCATAAATCCAACACATAGGTTCCAAATTTATCAAAAGCACAATGCAAACAGTTCAAATAGGATCTTACATGAATAGAAAATCACAATAACATGAGTAACTGAAGTTTTTGATTTAACAAAGAAGAATTTCTCTTGAGTTTGATTATGGACACTTCTTATACCACCCACATATTTGTCAAGTGCATCATATTTATTCCAATTTCTCCAACCACCTTTTCGACACAGTTTTCTCCTTGAACAGATAACAGACAAAGCAAAATGTAGTATCCTTTTCAACACTATATTCAATCCAATGGTACTTATCAAACCAATTAAGACTAAAGTGACGCCTTTTACCTGATATTTCTCTGACAGGAAAATCATGTGTATAAGGTTGGCATGACCCTTTCATAATATATCCTCTCCGAACTGCATCTTGATCATTGACATCGTAGCTCGTGATGGGTGTCCCAACATCATAAATGTTTTCCTCACTGACAGGAAGTGTATTTGAAGCTCCTGGGATTCTTGGCTGGGGTTGAGGTATTCTCCGTCTGAGAAGAAGTCAATTGATTCCCACTTGCTTGAGTTCCTCCTCTACCTTCTTGAGTCTCCTCTACCCCTGGACCCCTTCAGCCAGTGATGAAGAAGATGAAATATTCTTTGCCTTCACTTCGCGATCCCAAAAAAGAAAGAAAGAATGTCTCTATTTCTCTGCATGTCTTTACAATCTACATTGACATATCATAACAAGATTTTCAAATTAGTACATTACTAGTTTACTACATTAGCTAAATAGCTATGCAGCCTATGGTCTGAATTCTGATGGTCTGTCAACTATCAAGACAACTAGACAAACATAGTATACCATATGGTCTAATAGTCTATCAACTATCAAGACAACTAAACAAACATACCAAGAAAAGATCAAAAGAGGTTCCAAGTTCCATCTCCAAGTATGAAGTCCCCAACTTCCCAGTCCAAGTCAATACTCAATATTAATGAAGTCAAGCTGTCAAGGCATCAAGCAAGCCATTCGGGCATTCGGCCAACGCTCCAGTGATCGGTGGACCGAGCTCGGTGGCGCCACACATTGCGCCGCCCTCCCACACGGCCACGCCTGCTCCGGTGTTGTGTGCGGTGCTCCCGGCGACCCGGCCTCCTGCACCTGATGCCTCCAATCGTCCCGTCGGCAGGTCGCAGGCGGATGCCTCCTTGCGCGTCGCGCGCCGCCCTCCGCGTCGTCGCGCGCCGCCGACGGCCGACCGGCAACGTCTGGCGCTGCTCCGGTCTTGCGGTGCTCCGGTGACCCGCCTCCCACACGCATCGCACTGTGGATTGGGGAATGGGGAGGAGAGATTAGGTTGAGGTGTCGGGATCTAAATATGCAAATCTGGACCCTCGTGTATTCTCGCACTAGTCCAAGATCACGCTAGTGCACACAAAGGTCAACATCGATGAAATATCACATCCATACAACGAATATAAGAATAAACGAGTACTTTGAATAACAAATAACTGTTGGGACCTTACGGTCGAGTTTTACATTTATTAAGCCATGCAAGGCTGACAATAAAGAATAAACTGCAGCGGAAACGAAATAAACTCCAGTGGGCTCCCATCAATTTACCATAGGCAACTGACTGGGATCAAGACACTAACGATCAACCTTCGTAGAACTCTTCTTCAAAGCAGGCGACGACTCCTCCACTTCTGTTGATTTGTTTAGCAAGAGTGAGTACACACCGTACTCGCAAGTCATACCACAGAATGCATTTATACATGATGGCTTATTCCAAAGAAATGGCTTCTGTGGTTATTTTGCGGAATACAACATTTGCAATTGAATACAATTAATAGATTAAAAATATAATTGAAAACAATTAAGGGATATTAATTTAACAATTAGTTTCACAAAGGACACACAGTCTAAACAAGTTCTTTCACACAGCTGAACAAGTTACCTCACACAGCTGACCCTTCCCATTTGTTTTATGAAAATCTACCCCTCGTGTGAAATTCCTGAGCATGTCCATAACCGAGGACACGGCTATTCGAATAGATTGGTTTAAACACTCTGCAGAGTTTGTACACTTTACCCACACGATGAAATCAACCGGATCAGAGTTAATCACAACAAAACCTTTCAGAAACTTCATCTCAAGTATTATTACTCCCAGTGTGCTTTACCGTCATACCAACCCAAACACAGTGCTTGGCATAACACACACTGTTGGACAGGGAAGCGGCGAACCGTCCCGCGATGTGCCCACATAGTAACACACCTCCAGCCCATCACAAAGCTTAAAATACAACCTGAGTAATGATATCGAAAATCCATAACTTACTAAGTTAGGCCCAGCCCATACTAGGCATGTGGTCGTACAGTAAGGCTCAGTTCAATGGCTCACAAAGTTAAATCCTTAATTGACCAAGGCAAGACTTCTAGTTTTACCCAAATCACAAAGTTTAAAGCACACAGCTCCACCATTCACACAGAATCCACCACTTACCTTAGTCCAAATCTTTTTCCACCCTGTTGATTAAGTGCAAAGACATGCCATCACGAGTAATAGCACACAAGACATAGTTTTATCACACAGCTCCATATTCCATTAGTCAAATTCATAATTGCGACTCACATGAAATGATGACTCATGGCATGACTAAGCAGTCTAATCATATCTAACCAACCCACGTTGGTGCTACGATAATACCAACTAATAATGAACCAAACTAGGGTGACAAAAGATCATGGCATACAATAGACAAGGTGGTATAACAAATTGGATTAATAACTACCCAAAAAACATTTAAATAAATACTTGAAATAGAATGCAATACATTGAATCAAAGTATTTTGAAAACTAGGTTCAATATGATCAAAGGTATAACTTGCCTTAGAATAGATCTATATATTGGTCTAGATCTTGAGGAGGTGCTCCTTCTTCAACAAAATTTCCCGAAGTATCGACGTCTACTCGCAAACGATACAAAAGAAATAAAAATAAATAAATAAATAACAGAGGCAAAACCAACTCCAAAAATCAAATAAAATTCACCATTAAATAGATCTTGATTTTATATGAATTTACAAATTTGAATGGACTCAATCGGAGTTCGGATGCAAAAGATATGGGCTTTGGAAGATTGAAAAATCAAATAAAACTATAATTTGGATTTTATTGAATTTCCTGAATTATTTTTATAAAGGAAAATTGGATTATTGCGCAATGCTTGCGTCAGCCGAGGATTTCCGGAAAAGAAAATAGATTTAAAAAGAAATCTGACATGTGGGCCCCACATGTCAGTCTCAGGGCTCACGGTGGACCGAGTGCACCGAGCCGAGGGAGATCTGGCGCGGTGGACTGAGCCACGTCGCGCGTGTCGGCATCGATCCGGCACCACATGGTCGCCACACCAAGACCGAGTGGACGCCGGCGCCGAGCCGGGCGACAACAATGGCGGTGGCACTCGGGACCCGATGGTCACCAATGACAGCGGTGACTCGCCGGATGGATGGTACCGATTGTTCCCGTGCTATTGCGCTTTCGGGGTGCCCTTACCATGGCCGACTCACGACGGTGGCGACCGGCGGCGAGGAAGAAGCGGCGGTGGAGCTTCGGGTTTTATCGGGAGGGTGCTCCGGCGATGCTCCGGCGATGCTCCGGCGACGAGGAGGGGCGCACGAGGTAGCCTGGGACTTGCTGATCACGGTGGTGCAGTCGGTGGAGCAAGGGGACAACGACGGCGGCGCAATTCACCGGAGAAGGAGCTCGGTCGAAAACCCTAAAACTTGGATTGCGGCGGCGCTAGAGCGATCGGGGAGACGAGGGTGGTGGTTCTGGGTTGCGGCGGATTAGGCGATCCTAAGGGAGGTATTTATAGGCCCGGGGGACGCCGGAATTGGAAATCCCCAATTCGGACCCGAAACGGTCGGAATTTTGAAATCCCTGAATTTCAGAGATATTTGCCGAGCTCGGGTTTGATTCGGTTTGGAACGGATAAGAAATAGACATAGATACGATTTGGTGGGGTCGGCGCGAAGATTCCGCAACGGATACGCGATTTTCGGACGAAGCTCGAAGCTCCAGCAATGGCGGTGAAGCGCGGAGACGACGACCCTGTGGCGGTCCCACCTGGCAGTGGCAGCGAGGCGCGGCGAGCGAACGAGATCAGCGGGCGAAGCCACGCGGCAGCAATCCAACGGAGGAAGGCGGGGTTGAGCGCGTGCGTCCGATCGAAACGAGGGGCACGCGTCAAGCATCCAACGGACGAGGGTGTGAGCGAGCGGGAGATGGGCTGGCGCGCGGGAATAGTGTTGGGCTTCGGCCCAGCACTGTTCCGAGGGATTTAAGTAGATTTTTCTTTTTAATAAATACAGAAAATGCAAATGGCAATTAAAAAACAGTAAATGATCTTGAAAAAATTCTATAAAATTCTATAAAATATATCCAAGCATATAGACTCCAAATAAAATAAGTTTGGCCATTGTTGATGTTGGAGTTAAGCACATTAAATCAGTTTATCCTTAAAGTCCATATTAAGCTTTTAATTTAAAATTCAAATAAATCCAAATGGTGAATTTTCTTACTACCAGTATTTAAAGTATTTTCAAAGCTCTAAAAATTGAGATGTTACAAGGTCCTTGAGGATTGGGGAATGGGGAGACCAAGAGACTAGGAGAGCCTGGAGAAGACTTGGACTCTTGGACCGGCTGGGCTGGTGATTTAGCAATTCGGCTGGGCTGAAATATGAAGTAGCGAAGATATGAACTCCGCTGCTTTGAAAATTTTGGAGGTGCCAGTGCATATCCGCACTTCTATCTGGCTCCGCCCCTGCACCCAGTCGCAGTAGGCGAAGACATCCTTTATTGTATATAAAAAAAGCTAAGAAATTACGGTGTTACTTCACAACCATCACACTCCTACTGTCCTACATGAGAGTTGATTAACAAAAACCTAGTTTGATTTCTTGGACCAGAGAACATTGTACAAATCAATATCCACTAACCAAAGGTAAACTTACTAGACAAATTAATATCTCTTCTGCATGGAAGCTAGGCAGTAAAATGTAAGCAGGGGGCCGAGTTCTATAGGACACGAATTAGAATTGTTCAGTAGGCTGTAGCTAGCCTTTAATTAATGACATCCGATCCGCTATAAGAGGGAGGGTTTGATCCAAATCGGGACCGGCAAAAAATGCCAAGGATGGAGTGGCCACACATCACCGAGCTTCTGCAGCCTCCTTTTCTTGAAGTCCCAGATACCCAGGTCTCCCCGCTTGAGTGAAGCAAACTGGTCACAGTCGTTGGTCAGGTAGGCGCAGTTCGGCTTCAACGCCGGAAAATCCTTGGTCGGAAGGCACATGGCGGAGTTGTAGCCCAGGAGCAGCGCGTGGTCTCCGATGCCCGTCAACTTGACCAGCCTCTTCCTATCGACGTCGACCTTGTAGACCCGGACGTCGATTGTGGTGACATCAATGTTTCGGTCACTACGCTGCTCGCCGTCTCTGACGTCTGTGTCTCCCTTGCCGAGCTCGTCGACCTTGTTGCCGTCTTCGATGTCTACACCAGGCTCGTCGTCATCGTTTTCTATGTACTCCGAGTAGCTTTCTAAGCCTCTGTGTCGGACGCGACGGCAAGCTTCTTGGTAGCGACGGTAGGTGAGGCGTTCCGCCGCCGGAGTTTTCGCGCTGGCCCAGATCCTCCACACCTGCAAGAGCTCCCCCCACGGCGCGACGACGAGGTACTTGTTAGGGTTGGCCCACCTCGTGGCAGCATGCATGATCTCCCTCTCCACCGGCGATGGCGCGTTGAGATCTAAGGTGTGCACGGAACCATCGTCGCATACCGTGTAGAACAGGCCATCCTTCTCGTTGTAGGTAATGTTTTTGACGAAGCGGCTGCATTTGAGGTCGGGGAGCAAGGTCCATCGTTCGTCGCCCGGTCTGGCGAAGGAGAGCTGCGCTTCAGGCCTGTGCATGAGAAGGACGGTGCACGCCGGCGACGCGCCCCCGGCGGAGAGGGCGACACGGCGGTAGATCCAATCCCGTGCCCCGTGCGCTGTGATGGGAAAGATATCCGAATCCTGCTGGCCTCCCGGCCACGTGTAGTAACCGTTGTAGACAAGTTCTCCGTCGTCGTTAAAGAAGCTCTGCTTCACACAGTCCATGGCTGTGATGGGCGGGAGCGCGACCTGGGCGCCGGTGACGGGGTTGAGGAGGTAGGGGTTGGCCACCTCGTCGGTGGTAAATAGCCAGCCGTGCGCCGAGCCGACAAGTCCGCGGCGCGAGAGCCGGGGCTCCGGGATCGGCACGCGGATGGTTACATTGGTGGAGGGGCAGTAGAGCGCAGCGGCGTCGTCGCCGTGAGCGTCGCAGGCGTAGAGCAGGCAGGGGGAGTCCTTGACCAGGGCAGCCGGGAAGCGGAGCCGGAGGACGGTGGAGGAAGCGGCGTGCCAGGACTTGCAGACGGCGCCGGAGCGGACGAGGTCGGGGGCATCCAGCGCCGTCATGACGATGTGCAGGACTTCCTCGAGCAAGCCCGACCAACCTTGGGCGGCGGCGGCGGCTGTTTCCATCCTGTGTACGTACCGCGTGCACCGTGCACGTACGTATCAAGTGCCAACCCGTGCAGGGGCGACGTGGGCACGGCACAGCGGCGAGTACTTAAAACTAGTCGAATATATACACCGTGTCCTCCTGCGAGTTTGGAACTTATTGAAGAAAGAATAAAGCGGAGGCCAACTACAACTCGAGTCCGGCCCAGCGAGGCCGGTAAAAGTGGACTCGTAAGCCGTCGAGTTTGGAATAACATGGAATATTTACCTGTTGCATGCATATACGCGTGATCCGATCCGCACTAAAGTAGATTTGACTAGGTGCATGCCGGAAATATCACACTGTTTATGTTTATGTTTATGTTTATGTCTTGAAGACACCTCAAATTCAACAATTTAGTCAAGCTTCGCTGTGGAAAATTTGTACGCCGTATAAGCCAAGAAATCGCTAATCAAGCAAATTCCAAGCAAGGTTCACGTCAAGCCTGACCACGCGCGTGGCGAGCATCTTGGGACGATAAGAGCAGCGAGTCAACACTCAACACTCACAAAGAAGGAGGCTCGGTCACAGTGCTCACCTTGAGCTACTACCACCAAGGCACCAAGCTCGAACTCTACCTCTTCCAGACCATGGCCGCCGGTTTCGTCGGTGGCGCGGGCGGCGAGGAGCAGGCGCGGCGGTACGGCGGGAGGATCACCGCGTTCGTGGCGCTCTCCTGCGTCACCGCGGCCATGGGCGGCGCCATCTTCGGCTACGACATCGGGACCGCGGCTGGCGTGTCGTCGATGGAGCCGTTCCTGAGGAAGTTCTTCCCGGACGTGTACCGCCGGATGAAGGGCGACGCACGCGTCAGCAACTACTGCAAGTTTGACAGCCAGCTGCTGACGCTCTTCACCTCGTCGCTATACATCTCCGGGCTGCTCACGGCCATGCTCCTCGCGTCGTGGGTCACTGAGAGGCGCGGGCGCCGGCCGTCCATGATCCTTGGTGGCGTCGCGTACCTCGCCGGCGCGGCGGTCAGCGGCGGGGCCGTGAATGTTTACATGGCCATCCTCGGCAGGGCGCTGCTCGGCGTCGGGCTGGGATTTGGCAATCAGGTCAGAAGATATTTGTTCTTAGAACACCATGGAAAAAATATTGTGCAAATTAAAAATATTTCTAAAGCAAATTAACCATGTTGATGTCTGTATCTAATTGACATGAAAAAAGTTCTGGACATATTTTGCAGGCAGTGCCACTGTACCTGTCAGAGATGGCCCCTGCACGATACCGAGGAGCGTTCAGCAACGGCTTCCAATTCAGCCTATGTCTTGGTGCTCTCGCCGCGACCATCATCAACTACGGCACCGAAAAGATCAAGAGTGGCTGGGGCTGGAGGCTCTCGCTGGCCTTGGCCGGCGTCCCTGCCGTTTTGCTCACTGTTGGCGCCATCTTCTTGCCGGAGACGCCGAACAGCCTCGTCCAACTAGGTGAAGACCGTGACAAGGTCAAGGCGCTACTCCAAAGGATCAGAGGCACCGACGCCGTCGATGAAGAGCTGGACGATATCGTCACTGCTAACGCCATGGCACAGGGTGACAGTGGCTTGCAGATGATCTTGTCGCAGCGACGGTACCGCCCGCAGTTGGCCATGGCCATCTTGATACCGACGTTCACGCAGGTGAGGTGACTGAGCCATTTTTGCAGGCAATAAGGCATTTAATGTAGTAAGCAACTAAGCATTGTTGTTGATTTCTGGAACAGCTTACGGGGATCAACGCCATTGGGTTCTACGCGCCGGTGCTACTGCGCACCATGGGCATGGGCGAGAGCGCGTCCCTGCTCTCCACCATCATCACGGTCGTCGTCGTCTCGACGTCAACATTCATATCGATGTTCATCGTCGACCGATTCGGTAGGCGGACGCTCCTCCTCGTCGGTGGAGTCCAGATGATCGTCTCCGAGGTGCTCATCGGTGGCATCATGGCCGCGAAATTCGGCGACGAGGGCGGGGTCGACAGGACGTACGCTCTTATCCTCATCTTCCTCATCAGCGTCTATGTGGCCGGCTTCGGCTGGTCCTGGGGCCCGCTGAGCTGGCTGGTGCCCAGCGAAATCTTCCCGCTGGAGGTCCGATCAGCCGGGCAGAGCATCACGGTGGCGTCGGGTTTTGTGTTCACCATCTTCATCGCGCAGTGCTCCCTTGCCATGTTGTGCCGGATGAAGGCGTGGCTGTTCTTCTTCTTTGCCGGGTGGATCGCGGTAATGACAGCTTTCGCCTACTTCTTCTTGCCGGAGACAAAGGGGCTGCCCCTTGAGCAGATTGGGAAGGTTTGGGGGGAGCACTGGTTCTGGAGGAGGGTTGTAGGGGTTGATGAAGTGCAGGCTAGCGAGAAGCTGTGAAATTGCTTTCAACAATCCATTATTTCGTATAGTTGGAATTAGTCCTTACTGTAATAATTTATACAGTTCTAGTTAAAGTCTTAAAATTTTCGTTTTAGTTTCGGAGTCAGTTCAGTAAAGATAGAGTAGAAATCAACTCGTATCCGAGTTGTATTGTTCGAGTCAATGTTTGAGTCGGTTTGAGCAGCCTATATAAGGTGCGGTCGTGTCTTGTAAGTTTGACGACAACAGAAGATAAGCAATAGACAAAGAGAAAATGGTACGCAGTTCAGCACCGCAAACTTCCTCTGTTCGTCGTCGGTTTTTGGTTTCGAGTACTCATCATCGATCACTGTTCATTTCGAGTACGTGGTCGGAAGAAAGTTTTCGACTACCTAGTCGGAATCGACTACCTGGTCGGAGGTTCAACAACATCCTGGTCGAGGAGGTTCGACTGGTCGGAGGGTTCCGACTACCTGGTCGAAGGTGATTCGACTACACGTAGTATCAGAGTTGTAATACCCCGGCCTGCTTATAGCGTGGCCCATGTGGCCCATTAGGAGTTGTGTGGTGGGATTAGTCCCACATTACTTGTCTCAAGTGAGTTGTAGTAGTATATAAGTCCTGTTGGATCCAAACGTAGCACCTCCGGGTTAACCCTTTTACACGAAGCGAGGACGAAAGTGTAAGTGAGGTGCTATGTGTGGCGGGTCCGCCCCACGGTGGGCTGGGCATTGAGCCGATTTTGGGTCGTGTGTTACGATGGTATCGAGCATTAACCTTACGCGGCGCGTGCGGGATGGGCGCGGCATATGGCGCATGGCGCATGTGGGCCCGGAGTGGACACATGGCATGGCATATGTGCCGCAGACCGACGCACGGACGTACCGGTGGTGGTTCTGGGCATTTGCCACAGATGCGGTGTCGCCGAGGGCGCCACCTAAGGGGTGAGTGTAATACCCCGGCCTGCTTATAGCGTGGCCCATGTGGCCCATTAGGAGTTGTGTGGTGGGATTAGTCCCACATTGCTTGTCTCAAGTGAGTTGTAGTAGTATATAATGCCTGTTGGATCCAAACGTAGCACCTCCGGGTTAACCCTTTTACACGAAGCGAGGACGAAAGTGTAAGTGAGGTGCTATGTGTGGCGGGTCCGCCCCACGGTGGGCTGGGCATTGAGCCGATTTTGGGTCAGGGTGTTACAAGAGCAGTGTATGAAAATCGATCCTCCGACTCCAGAGAGGAAAAGACTGATGGATCCCAACGGATCTTCGTCGACAACGAAGGATGGCCCAAATTCGCTGCCGTACCCAGTTCCCACTTCTGAGAACTACCTGTCTTGGGCTATGAAGATGCGAGTGAATATGCGTGCCCAGGGGGTCTGGGACGTAGTGGCCAATTGGATCGATCCAACAGGAAAGGCTGTGGAGGTCGACTTGAAGACTAATCAAACGGCATTGGCGCTGATCTATGCTACGATACCCGACTCGATGCTCAATCAACTTGTCGGGAAAGATACAGCTTGGGAGGCCTGGGTTGCTCTTCGTACTATGCACAAAGGTGTGGATCGAGTGAAGAAAGTTTGTTTCCAAACTCTCCGATGTGAGTATGAGGCATTGCATATGGGTGAAACTCAATCAGTGGATGAGTTCGTAGAAAAATTAACAGCAGTGGTCAATGAACTTCGAGCTCTTGGCGATAAACTGGAGGAAATTGAGGTGGTCGAGAAATACTTACGGGTACTACCCGAGAGGTACGTGCCTGTGGTCACAACTCTTTTATATTCTAGCAAACTTGAGAGCATGAAGCTGAAAGAGGTAACTAGGTCTCTTAAAACACATGATGGGTTACTGAAAGGTTGCAAGGCTCACAACGATCAAGTCTTATTTGTGAAAGCTGAGATGAAGGGAGAGAACAAGCAGACTCAGTGAGATTATTCATCAAATCAAGGTGGGCGTGGCTTTGCTTGGTGCGACCGAGGAGGTTGTAGTCATGGTCGTGACCAAGGTGGTCGTGGAGATTTTGCCGGACGCAGCTATAAGCCTGGTCGTAGCAACGGTGAGTTCAAACAAGATAAGTCAAAAATAAAATGCTTTGAGTGTGATAAATTTGGACATTATGCTTCTGAGTACCGTTGGGCATTATGCTTCTCACTGTCGGAACAAGAAAAACAATGCTAAAGTTAACTTGTCAGAAGCTCAAGAGGAGAAAGAACCGGCTCTATTGCTAATTATTGGTGAAGAGAAATCGACTGGGCTGGTCATGCTTGAAGAAGGGATTCCCCTAAGCTACTGAAAATTTGTGAAGAGGTGCTCCACACAAATGTTTGGTACCTTAACAATGGAGCTTCTAATCACATGACTAGATAGTTTGGAAAATTTAGAGAAATCAACCAGGAGTTTCATAGGCAAATTAAATTCGGAGACGGTATGTTGTATTCATAGAAGGGAAATGCTCAATTCTACTCCAATGCAAGAATAGAGAGCAAAAACTATTTTTCAGAGGTTTACTACATCCCAAAGCTTTGCAACAATATCATCAATCTAGGTCAATTGACTGAAGATGGTTGTGATGTAGCACTGCAAGGCTCTTTGCTACTTCTACATGACCGAGATGGAAAGCTACTGATGAAGGTTCCTCGTACACTAAACAGGCTATATAAGATTCAACTGGATACATGCAAATAGATATGTTTGAATGCAAGTCTTGAAAATACTACGTGGCTATGGCATGCGAGATTGGGGCATATGAACTTTCTGTATTCGAAACAAATATCAGATAAGAAGATGGTCCTTGGTTTGTCACATATTGATCATCCTACTCAAGTTTGTGAAGGTTGTATCATTGCCAACAGGATGAGGTTACTTTTCCCAGCACATGCGAGACACAGAGCCTCACGACCATTGAAACTAGTATACATTGATATATGTGGACCAATTACACCTGCTACTGATAATGGAAACAGGTAATTCCTCCTTCTAGTAGATGATTTTTCAAGAGTTATGTGGGTTTATATGCTTAAGAAGAAGAGTGAAGGTAAATAAGTGTTTCGGAAGTTTGTCAACCTTGCTGAAACTGAAACTGAACACAAGTTAAAGTCTTTAAGATCATACCGAGGAGAAGAATTCCTATCCAGTGAATTTGAGTCAATCTATGAGTCGAGGGGCATCACCCGATTCTTCACTTTTCCTTACAACCCTCAACAAAACGGAGTAGTGGAATAGAGAAACTGGATAGTGATCGACATGGCTCGAAGCCTGATGTAAAGCAAGTCCATGCCATGCAAATTTTGGGCTGAGGCGGTAAGACATCTGGTGTATATTCTCAATCAAGTTATGATAAAAGTGTTGGATGGCATCACACTGTACGAAGCATGGAGTGGAAGAAAACCATATTTGGAGCACTTAAGAGTATTTGGTTGCTTAGCATATGCTAAGATAACAACATACTTGAAGAAACTCGATGACAGAAGCCAAAAGCTGATATACTTGGGCGTCGAGCTGGGCAGCAAAGCTCACAGATTGCTTAACCCTATTGACAGTAAGATCATTATCTCCAGAGATGTTGTTTTTCAAGAAGATCAACAATGGCAGTGAGAAGATAATCAAGAAGCAAATCAAGAAATGTGAAACTGGGTTTCTTTCACTGTTGATGGAGAGGACAATGATGAACTTGCTTCACCTATTGCCTCTACAACACCAACTGCGTCACAGTCACAAATTCTGGATACAACTGTTTCAGACACCGACAATGGTTATGAAACTACTGAGAGCTCGAATGAGTCCATACCAGAAACTATAGCACCTAAATACAGAAGCTTGAGGGAAATATATGACCACACTGAACCGATGGATCATATGGGAGATTTGTATACGATGGATGTGGAAGAACCTATTGAATTCTAGGAGCCTTCGAAGGGGGAGCATTGGAGAAATGCAATGATGGTTGAGCTTGAAGCAATTGAGAAAAATAACACCCAAAAGTTGACTTCTCTTCCACATGGTCATAAACCCATAGGACTGAAGTGGATATATAAACTGAAAAGAGACACCGAAGGTAATATTGTGCGCTATAAGGTTAAACTCGTAGCAAAGGGATACGTTCAAAAATATGGCATTGACTATAAAGAAGTATTTGCACCTGTGACAAGAATTGAAATGGTAAGAGTACTTCTTGCACTTGCCACACACTCTGGATGGGAAGTTCATCACATGGATGTTAAATCAGCGCTCTTAAATGGTGATGTCACCGAGGAAGTGTATGTCAATCAACCTGAAGGTTATACTATAAAGGGCCAAGAAGACAAGGTTTACAAGCTGTCAAAGGCATTGTACGGGCTCAAACAAGCACCTAGGGCCTAGAATCGCAAGCTAGATGATAGTTTGAAGAAACTTAGTGTTGAGAAATGCAAGCAGGAGCAAGCCCTTTATAAGAAATATGAAGGTGGAGACATGGTCATAATAGGTATCTACGTGGATGACTTGATTGTCACAGGCACTGATATTGCAAAGGTTCAGTCGTTCAAACATCAGATGATGAGAGAGTTCGAAATGAATGATTTAGGACTTCTCAGTTTCTATCTAGGTCTAGAGGTAGAACAACGAAGTCATGCATTTCGATCAAACAGACAGCTTATGCAAGGAAGATCCTTGATAAAGCTGGGATGGCATATTGCAATTCATGCAAGTATCCAATGGAACCAAAAATCAGATTGGAAAAAGATGATAAAAACCAGAACCGGTCGATGCTTCTAATTATAGAAGTTTGATTGGTTGTTTGCGCTATTTGTTACACACCCGACCAGACCTCAGTTATGTAGTTGGAGTCGCAAGTCGATTTATGCAGAGATCGACCAAGACGCATGAACAAGTGTTGAAGCATATTCTGAGGTACATGGCTGGCTCCATTAAACATGGTTTAGTTTATACCAGGAAGCAACAGGAACCACCACTAGTTGGATACAGCGACAATAATTTAGCTAGAGGCTTCATTGATAGAAAGAGCACCACAAGGACTATATTTTATCTGTATGGGAATATGGTGACTTGGTGTTCTCAGAAACAAAAGAGTGTAGCATTATCCAATTACGAAGCTGAATTCATGGTAGCAACATCGACAGCCTGTCAAGGAATCTAGCTAAAGAGATTGTTGCAAGAACTGCAAGGGGAAGATACTTGACCATTAGAATTGCATGTCGACAATAAGACAGCACCTGCGTTAATGAAGAACCCAGTATTTCACGGGAGAAGTAAACATATTGATACATGTTTTCACTTTATAAGAGAATGTGTTGAGGAGGGATTGGTCGATGTACATCATGTACCAACAGATCAACAGAAGGTTGATATCCTGACAAAAGATTTGCCGCGTGTGCAATTTTACAAAATGTGTGATTTAATTGGTATTCATGTTCTCACTGATGATAGTCAGGATTAGGGGGAGTGTTGGAATTAATCCTTCCTGTAATAGTTTGTTCAATTCTAGTTTAAGTCTTAGAGATTTTGTTTTAGTTCCGGAGTCTGTTCAGTAAAGATAGAGTAGAAATCAACTCATATCTGAGTTGTATTGTTCGAGTCAGTTTAAGCAGCCTATAAAAGATGCGGTCATGTCTTGTAAGTTTAACGACAACAGAAGATAAGCAATAGACAAAGAGAAAAAGGTGCGCAGTTCGGCACGGCAAAATTCCTCTGTTCGTCGTTGGTTTTTGGTTTCTGGTTTCGAGTACTCATCATCGACTACTGTTCATTTTGAGTACTGTTCTGTGGATATCGTGGGGATATGTGCATGATCTTAGAATGATGAGTCAATTGGCAACGATGTTGTTGGTTTGCCGAATCTCGCATTTTCGGAAAAACTCTTGTGCTGTTCAGACCTCAGGCGGTCAGACCGGCGGCATTGGCGGTCAGACCGCCCGTGGATCGGTCCGACCGGTAGCACTGCCGGTCCGACCGGCTATGTGCGGCGGTTCGATCGGCCAGAACCTTTGGTGGAGTTTGGGGCTAGGCCAAAAATAGAGTATGTAGGCAAGAGAGGGGAGTCTCCTGCATGTGGTCTCATATTTTTTTGGAGCTTTCAGTCAAAAGTAATATTCATTTGAAAATTCCAGAGAGTTCTCGGATTTCCTGATGGAATTTTGGCTAAGTCATTTTGGGCGGTCTGACCGGCGTTATAAAATCGGTCAGACCGGCTTGGAAATCGGTCAGACTGGTAGGGTACGGCGGTCAGACCGGTTTTCACTTGTTCGTCGGCCTTCTTGGCGACGTTGTGTTTTGGTTATATCTTGTGTATGAGTATTGATGAGGATTAAAACCTCTATTTATTATTTAGTATATAGAGACCATACGTCTTCATGGTCGTAAACCCTAAAGCTAACGACCTCACTGGTTGTAAGAATTCCAGAGGTTACATAGTACCCAATCTGGTCGGACATGGTTCCAAACTAAGTCTCCGACCAGTCAAATACTCACAAGGCTTTGAACTGATGTCTGGATCTCCGACCAAACATACGCTTTACCGTGTGACGAATGGAACATGTGCTATGTATTCCATACCACGAGACGTTACGATCAATGACAACATCACATGAGTGAGCTTACCATGGATAAGCTCTACTCGAGGTTGAAGACGCATGAGATTGACTTTATCTCGCGCTCCCAAGAGTAGTCGATGGCTTTAGTGGTCGACAAATCCAAGGGTAAGTAGCTCATCCGCTTTTCATTTGAGAAATTGCCCGAGGATGACTTAGCCCTCCTTTCCACCAAATTCACAAGGCGCATAACAAGGTGAGAAATAGGAGGAGGAGGACCTATCACGTGCTTCAATGTGGTGAGCCGAAGTGCCCAAGCAGGGCAAGGAGGAGAAGGAGACACGAAGACATCCCAGAGAGGGATGCAAACCCAAGAAGACAAACTATCGAAGTTTGTCACCGGTCCTTGCCGCTCTTGCGATGTGGACTCGAACGGAGGACGATTTAGAGTGATTCTCGCAAGGCAAGAAGGCATGACTTCACCGCAAGATGTGTTTCATGGCCAAGAACAACCACGACAAATTCCTCCAAAGATGAGGATATCAAGTACGGTTACATGACTCGTGGACATATAACCGCACGACAGTTGATACATTATCAACAGACATCTCTCTTCAACCAGACACGTTGCTTCCTAAACAGGCGTCTCCTCCAGAGACAACTGCCAACCCTTCATCAACTATATAAGGAGGAATGCGGACTGAAGATAGAGAGGCTGGAACAACGAAGATCATTTGGGAGACTAGGTGGTTCTCATGTAGACTTGGGCATATAGGTTTTGATCATTTGTCTAGAGTCGCTGCAAGGACTTGATTAGAGGTTTGCCTAGGTCAAGGCCGTCAGAGATCTTGTGTGCTCCCTGAGACATGGTAAGATGGTGTCTGCTTCACCCACCTCTTACTTTGGTAATGACTGATGGATCTGGGATGCTTCTTCACTTAGACACTTGGTCCTTCTAGAGTTCACCACCGGGAAATGGTATGTGTGGTTGTGGATGATTACCGAGTATTCATGGGTTTATTTTCTTGCTTCTAAGGACGGCATTTGACAAAGATTTGGTCCTGAACGCCAAGAGGCTTGTACTCCCTAATTAGTCTTTAGTCTAAGTTTTATACTCCCTTTGTAATAGCCAGTTCAAAGCAATAAAGAGCAGTATCACTACTTTCTAGAAGATACGCGTCATTTTCCTCTTTTTATTTATATATTCATAAGATCGGTGATTTGATCGTCGACAAGTATCAATGCTTTAATGTTGCATATTGCGTAGTTGAGCTAACGTGGGTCAAGTTGTGAAAAACTTGTTCCTGGAGACGATTTCTTTGTCTATTGTCTGTGCAGGTGGCTTGCAGGTCAACGACGTCAACGAGGAGGAGGATCGGGACTAAGCTTGGAGAGCTGAGGTCCAGAACGATAATGGATGCCGGGTGGAGTCGTATGACTCAAGCATGGTGCAGAATGGACAAGATGGTTCATACGAGCAGTTTGTTGCAGCTGGTTGGATCAAGCGGCACGGGGGTCGGTGCAAGTGCCTTGGAGGTTCCGATGGGATTCAGACATGAGAGACTTGCCGACATGATGAGAGCCGCTGATCAACCTACACGTGGCGAAGCAGGCGATTGCTTCAATTGTATTGTGTGTGTTTGTGTCCCATGTGTTTTGGGCCTTAACGGGAGCCCATTAAGTGAATCCCTCTAAAACCCTAGGCCTCACTATAAATATAAGAGGGGAGTTGCAAATAAGCCCCCAAGCACTTCATTTGTAAAAACTCTAGTTAGGGTTAGGGTTTGGAGAGGAAAGGAGAGGCTAGGTTCTAGAGAGGAGATTTGTGTGTGTGCTCTTGGATTGAGCTCTTGTCCTCCTTGAGGGAGTGGTTTTACAAGCAACATCTTGAATCAATCAATGGATGTTTGTTCAAAGATGAGGTATCATGTGTTTTCCTCTCTCTTTTGATGATTTTGGTGCTTCCTTGATCCGATTGTTTTTGGTTGGTCTCTTGACCTCTTTTACCTTGCTATGATGTGTGGAAATACTCCTAGGACCATCTAAATCATCAATCCCCCACGAGCAAGATTTGGATTAAGTTTTTCATTTTGCTAGGTTTTGAACACTCCTTTGGTAAAACCTAAAAAAATCAAATCTTTGACGTGGATCTGGACGATCGTCTCTAGGAATAGGTTCCATATATCCTTAGGGAGGTGTGTTCCAAATTTGGTTAAGTTTCATCGGTTGAATCAAAAGTTGGACCAATTTTCGTTTTGGTTTTGGGTGGTCTACAGTGGTACTGGACTAAACCGGTCAGACCGATTTCACAACGGCGGTCCGACCGCTAGCTATTCAGACCGCCAGTTGGCCGTCAGTCAGACCGCCAGCTTTCAGACTGCCAGTTGGCCGTCGGTCAGACCGGCCTACCTGAGATCAAATCTCCATTTTCGAGTCTTGTGGTTAAGGGTAATCAGATTCAGCACAAGGCTTCCTCTGTGCATTTACTGATCTTCTTAGCTTTATAGCTATTGGAGAAAATTACGTGTTGAATTTGATTAATGCAAAATTTAAGAAAACGTCTATTCACCCCCCCTCTAGTCGCCTTTCCGGTCCTACATGTTCATTTCGAGTACATGGTCGGAAGGAAGTTTTCGACTACCTACTCGGAATCGACTATCTGGTCGGAGGTTTGACTGGTCGGAGGGTTCCGACTACCTAGTCGAAGGTGGTTCGACTACACAGACAAGAAAATTCAGTAACTAGTTCTATAAAAGCCTTTCAGTGATTGGATACGTATACAGATTTACAGTTCGATACAAGTGTTCTTTTGTTGACAGGATGAAACTATGTTAGCCTATCTTGCTAGATGAGGTACAAGAAACTGAAAATACTGTGAATAACTTGCAGTAATGGACAAGCAAGAATTTTCAGTAATCATATATCTAAAATTGCCATGCATGCCAACTTAAATACAGCAACATGTTCAGGTGAATTATTCCTTCATATAGTATATACAATATATGGATTTGTGAACTACAAATAAGGCCCGTCAAACTTAATATGATGGTCCTGCTGCAAAGAAATAAAATTATACCGTGGTAACAAATTAGGAACCAAAACTCTGAATGATAACTGCATGCAATTTGCAGATTCAGACAATTGAAAAAGGGAGCAGTATGTTAGGACAAGGCATATGCAGTAAACATGGAAGACACACTATTGCGCCAAAAAGTTTTAACCCGTGAGCGATCCAGTAAGAGAACTAACAATATTACGAGTTAGGACCGGTGAAAGAAATAATCCAGTACCACATCTCACTAATCCAGACTCCATAGCAAACTTTTCTGAACATTTCCAATCTGAATAAAAGTGGTTGATTTTAGTTCCCACGAAATGAAAACAAAGGCATCAGATTTATCAACGTCCCTACACGTAATTCTGAATGTGAACCCACTGTCCATCCAGGTAAGTGTTACACATCAACAAAAAAACACCACATATTTGGCAGTGCCAGCCGCTATACATGCTGTCAATTAAGTCAAGCATCGATGTGGAAATATTGTACAGCTGTAACATACTGCCAATGGCCCACCGAGCAAAGCTCCAAGAAAGGGCACATCAAACTTGAATGGAATGGTAAGAGGTAAGAGCAGCTAGACAACATAAGCTCAGGCACGAAACCTCACCTTGAGCTACCTACAACTATTGACCATGGCCGTCGGTTCCGTCGACGTCGTGGACGGCGAGGAGCCGCGGTACGGCGGTAGGATCACCGCGTTCGTGGCGCTCTCCTGCGTCACCGCGGCCATGGGTGGCGCCATCTTCGGCTATGACCTCGGAACCTCAGGTACGTATCACGCAGGACATATATTTTTATAGTCAAGAAATTACAAACTTTATTAGTATAATTAACAAGTTAATTGTACTATATGATTAACGTAGGTGGCGTGTCATCGATGGAGCCGTTCTTGAGGGAGTTCTTCCCGGAGGTGTACCGGCGGATGAAGGGCGACGCGCGCGTCAGCAACTACTGCAAGTTCAACAGCCAGCTCCTGACGCTCTTCACGTCGTCGCTCTACATCTCCGGGCTACTCACCGCGATCCTCCTCTCGTCGTGGGTCACGGCCAGGCGAGGGCGCCGCCCGTCAATGATCCTTGGCGGGGTGGCGTTCCTCGCCGGCGCGGCGGTCAGCGGGGCCGCAGTGGGTGTCTACATGGCCATCCTGGGCAGGGCGCTGCTCGGCCTTGGGCTCGGGTTCTCCAATCAGGTCAGAAGCTGTTAATTTGTGTAATTCTGTTCTTCTTATAACATCCCGGGAAAATATTGTGAAAAATTATTTTAAATGCAAATGAATATGCTCGTATCAAATCAAGAAGAAAAAAATCCTAAAGAAAAATTTGCAGGCGGTGCTCCTGTATCTGTCTGAAATGGCCCCTGCACGATACAGAGGAGCATTCAGTAACGGCTTTCAATTCTGCCTGTGTCTTGGATCTCTCGCCGCGACCGTCGTCAACTTCGGCGCAGAGAAGATTAAGGGGGGATGGGGCTGGAGGCTCTCGCTAGCCTTGTCCGGCGTCCCTGCCGCGTTCTTCACCGTTGGCGCCATCTTTTTGCCGGAGACACCAAACAGCCTCGTGCAACAAGGCGAGGACCGGCACAAGGTTAAAGCATTGCTGCAAAAGATCAGAGGCACGGACGCCGTCGACGAAGAGCTAGACGATATTGTCGCCGCAAACAGCGCGGCGAAGGGAGACAATGGCCTGCGACTGATCGTCTCCCAGCGACGATACCGGCCGCAGCTCATCATGGCCATCTTGATACCGGCGTTTACACAGCTTACCGGGATCAATGCAGTCGGGTTCTACGCGCCGGTTCTGCTGCGCACCATCGGCATGGAGGAGAGCGCGTCCCTGCTGTCCACCGTCGTGATCGTCGTCATCTTCACAGCGTCGACGGTCGTATTCATGTTCGTCATCGACCACTTCGGCCGGCGGACGCTCCTCCTCGCCGGTGGCGTCCAGATGCTCGTCTCCGAGGTGCTCATTTGTGGCATCATGGCCACGAAGCTCGGCGACGAGGGCGGGCTTAGCCGGATGTACGCGCTGGTCCTATACATCCTCATCGGCGTCTACGTGGCAGGGTTCAGCTGGTCGTGGGGCCCACTGACGTGGCTGGTGCCTAGCGAGATCTTCCCGCTGGAGGTCCGGTCCGCCGGGCAGAGCATCACGGTGGCGTCCGGCTTCTTGTTCACCATCTTCATCGCGCAGTGCTTCCTTGCCATGCTTTGCCAGATGAAGGCGTGGCTCTTCTTCTTCTTCGCCGGTTGGATCGCGGCGATGACGGCTTTTGCCTACTTGTTCTTGCCAGAGACGAGAGGAATGCCCATTGAGCAGATTGGGAAGGTGTGGGGGGAGCACTGGTTCTGGAGGAGGGTTGTGGGTGTGGCTGAAGTGCAGCAGGCAAGCGATAAGCCGTGAAACACATTCAGACAAGAAATTTCAGTGATTGATTCTTCTGAAGAACTTTTGCACTTCAGTTCAAATTTAATTCATTTTGCTAGAGAGAAAAAAAAGCAAGTGAATATTTGTGAACGACTTTCAGTAAAGGAGCAAGAAATTCCAGTATCAGCTAATTAAAATGATAATGCAAGAAAAACTTGAATGTAGCAGCATGTTCAATTGGTGAGTGACGTATTCATATGGTATATACACACATTTGAGATTACTGAACTAGTGAACTCTCAACTCTGAACAAAGATGATCAAATTTGCACCAGTGGTGTTTTGTAGCTTGTATCTCATAGTATATTTTTCATGGCTAATTATTACTCGTTAAAATTTGGTCCAAACATTAATGTTTAGACCATCTCAAAGGCTCATACAGGTACACCAGATGTACCGATTAATTGAGGTAAATTAATACAATCTTTTGTTTGACTATGTCTCAAAGTATATCTCTTGCATGGCTAATTATTATTCGCTGAAATTTGGTTCAAACATTAATGTTTAGACCACCTTAAGGCTCAAGGCTCACACAAACACATTAGATGTACCTGTTAATTGAGGTAAATTAATATTTCCTCCTGTTAACAAAAACAAGTCTTTTAAACATCGATAACATCTTTAAAATACAACTTTGTCCACTAATTATTATTGTAATATATTTGTAAAACTCAAAAAATTATAATACTATGAAAGTACTTTTTGATGCGAATATACACATATGATTTCTATGTATCTAATCTAAATATTTAAAAAGATATTAATAGCCAAAGTTTTCAAAGTTTGACTACACGCAATCCAAAACGATTTATTTTTGTGAAGCGAAGGAGTACAATCTCGTAGTATATCTTTTGCAAGGCTAAATATTACTCGCTAAAATGTGATTGAAATATAAACGTTTAGACCACCTCAAGGCTAAAAGTTTATACATATACACTAGATTGATTTATCTATTAGTTGGGGCAAATTAATCCTTTTTTACTTTATCTGACTAGTATATCTTTTAAATGGCTAAATATTACTCTTATCATATTTGATTCAAACATTAATGTATAGATCATCTCAAGGCTAAATACTACTCTTAGCATATTTGATTCAAACATCGTGATCTATGGTGAACCTTTAGCCTTGATCACCGTCAAAGCCACACCCGAGCGCACCACACCACCCGATCGTACAGTGGAGAACAGACAAGCTTGATCGGACGGTGTTGACCAGCAGAACCAGGAGGTCAGAGTAGATGGCAAGGACAACAAACGTTAAATGGTGCACAAAAAATGAAGCAACGCAGTGCGTGGGAAATGGGAGAAGCCACAGCCGAACGCAACGAAACAGCACCCGAGTGCATCTCACAGGACAATCGAATGGTGAAGAAAACTTAAAAAAAAAGACATATGAGCGCATCTACAGGGCAAAGCAGACCTGGTTAAATGGGTCGTCCGATTCGGCACGGGCACAAACACAGTTCATTTCAATCATGCTATTGAATGAGTTGTGTCGGGCTGGTTCACGTGCTTGAAAGGTGGCCCAGTCATGTTCCATTGGAGTTTCATGTCGTACGGAGCTAGCACGAACCCGTTTGGCCCATTAGGCTAAATCTGCTCTGTTTGGCCCGTCAGAAAAAAAATTTAAAAAAATCATAAAACTATATAGAATTCAAAAATACATATGAAGTTGTAATAAATGCGATAAACATATTAAAAATGTAATATAATTTTATTAATGTTCAAATAGCTGCGTTAAAATATTTGTCATTTAGCTCATAAGACATGAAAAATTGAAAACACATGTAAAACAATCCTAGAATATATATATATATATATATATATATATATATATATATATATATATATATATATATATATATAATGAACTATATAATATATAAACATATAATGAACTATATAACATTTAAAAACTACAAAATAAAACCATATAAGTATTAAAAATGAAAAGAAAATCATATAAATATTAATAAAATCATATATGTATATTAAAATAGTATCGTGCCTAACGGGTTGTGCCGTGCTTGAGTCGTGCCGGGACGAGCCTAGCACTATTCATGTCGTGTTGGCCCGTCGTGTCGGTGTGGTAGCTCAGGCACGGCTCGGGTTATCGTGTCGTGCCAGTCCGGTCTATAAATAGTATAGATCATACCGTATCGGAACCGAACTAACAGTATCGTACCTTGAATCGGTCCAACAGATACAACCCATTTGACCGGCTCTTGGACGAAGCAATATGTTTATTTTTTCCGCGGCAAAATTAAGAAGAACTTAGGCCGTGACATGCGCTCGTGTGCCGTCTCACATGTAAAAAAAAATCGCACAGGGCGAAGCCACAATGAGGTGGGCCCACATGCATACTTTGGTAAAAAAAACACTACGGCTGAATTGTTTTTTTTTTAAAGCAAGAAGAACTGACGAGCTCAAGAGGCGAGAGCCTACGCGCGGCCGAAGTAAACAAAAATAAGATATATGTGGCAAATTAAAAGCAGCTGATTTATGGGGTGTTTATGAGGCTTTCCACAACAACAAAAAACCATAGGATTGGTCACTTCAAGAATTGCAAGAGGAGAAACTACCATACAAGCATTACAGAGCTACTGACCTACTGTTGTCCTGCAAATGTGAAATCACTGATCATCTAAAGGAACATGGAAAGAAAGTACATATCATTTTACTGCTAGAAAACAGTTATAAATAACATAGGCACCATGAAAACCAGACAATGCTTCCTGTACACTCAGTCAGGCTCGTCAGGATCAGAGTTGATCTGCACCAGTTCATTCAGAAGGAAAGAACCATGTTGGACTCATCAGTTTGCCATCCGGTGCCCAAAAGTTGTCCTCTGACATGTCTGCCGCAAATGGTGCCATTGTGCCATCTCTCATGTTGTACACAAACTTATCAAAAGGGGAGGCATTTTTAGCAGGGTAGAGGTGGCCATCAATGAAGTAGATGACATCGTCTTCCACTTCCTCATACTGACACGCAGGAAATGACTTGCTGCTGCATGGGCTGATGAAGATACAGTTGCCATCCAAGCTGTTGATCTCACTGAATCCGAGAGGACTTGTGCTCAAGTCCACCACAAATACACCAACCTTACAAATGTTGTGCCAGCCATCGCCGCCACCACCACCACCTAAGTACCTGACGACTAGCAATAATTTCCCATGCCATTCCACTATGTTCCACCTCTGTCCATAGCTATCCTTGACTTCAGGCAGCTCGGCCACACAGCGCTCAACGCGAGAAACCATTAACCCGCGACCGTCCTCTGTGATCTCAAAGGCGAAGAGGTTTGTGGTGATCTTGCTGAGCATGTAGAGCTTCCCCTGGTAGAAGGCGATATCACTGAACTTACTGATGCAGCCACCATGGCACACGCACCATGACGTCATCCCGGGCCGCCAGACAGCAAGCTTAGCTCCGTTCCTGTGCACAGAGAAGGCAACCACAATGCACTCGGAGCCAGCGTCAGGTGAAGAGGATAAGACCACCTTGCAGAACGACATCACATACTGTGCGGCGTGGATCGTACAGTACACCACACCAGAGCCATTGATGATGATGAGAGATCTGCTGTAGGCATCGACGAAATGGGTGGATGCAGAAGGAGGTGGGAGACGGACAACATCCCGGGAGAAAGTATTCACAAAGAAGCATTTGCCATCACCATAGTAGCGACCCTTGTTGGGCTGCACGCCGGCGAGCCATCCTTCAAAGGAGCCGACGCAACGGACATTGTGAGCCGCCACCTCCCCGGGCAGCGGGATGCGGCGTATGGCCGTCATGGTCGCGTCCGGGGAGAATCCGGAGAACTTGAAGTTGGAGAGCACGAGCAGGGGGAGCGGCGGCGGCGGCGTCCGGTGGAGGCGCGCGGTGGCGTGCCACGCGCGGCAGACGGAGCGCAGCCTGGAGCGGTCTTCGACGCGGGGGAGGCGGCAGACCACGACGCCGAAGATGTCCGACGGGAGGTCCGCCCACGACCGCCGCTGCGGCTCGCGCCCTGCGGTCAAAGGTCAAATCTTGGTATCTCTGCAGGCATTTCATCGAACACTTCGTCCGCCGTCGCCGTCGCCGTCGCCGTCGCCGTCGCCGTCGCCGTCGCGACCGCGAGAGTGATGCAAAAAGAGGTAGGCGAGGGGTCTCACCTGAGGTTCCTGTGGCGGAATCCATGGCCGACGGAGGATGGCGTGGTGCGAGGGCTCGTCCCCCGGGAGGAGAGCGTCACTTGCGCCACCGGGGTGTCTCGGTTAGCTAGACCGAGGCTGTGAGCCTGTGTGACAGTGTGGCCTTTACCTTTTGGTTGCCTGGTCTGGTCTGACAGATGGGTCCCCTAGTGTTGTCCAGTGTTCACCCTGTGGCCTGTGGCGCACCGGCGCATCTATCTTATTCTAAAAGAGATTTTCTCCATATATATTATTGTGATTTCTCCTATTTTCGATTTTTTTTTTTGCTAAGAGTTAGAGGTTGGAATATTGTAATTGATAAAAAGTACTAATAATGCCTAAATACTTTTGACTGAAATGTTTTATGATCATCTTGATAAGTTGCTTGAAAGGGCTTGCAAGACAAAGTTTAACACTAATCATGTGGGTTTACGTTATGTATTTTCCTACATGTAAAAATGCTATTTGGATGGCTAAAGTTTGATTTTGTTTTGACCTCTGTTCAGATCCAATGCTTTACTCTGGTTAGAGAATTTTAGATACAAAATAACCCCACATAGTACAAACTGAATTTGAAAAGTTTAGTCGGGCAAACAGACAAGACAGGGAGAGCAAAATTAACCGCATGGCAATCTCCAGGGACAATGAACACGACATGGCATATGTCAGATCTCAGATGTAAATTGGAGTGATACTAATCCAGAAATAAGAAGAAAATTACTAGATGATTCATCCTACTGAATCACCAAACTAATCACCTCCTTTCCTTTTTCTTTTTGCGAGGGCCAAACTACTGCTTCATTGAGGAAGCGAGTGTTCCCATTAACAGCAAGCAATTTACTGAACATCTTTTATCTGGTGATCATTAAGATCAAGCTCAAAGAGATAGTATGCCACTGACAATTTATTTACTGAAGCTCAAAGGAACAGGCCCTTCGGGAGGCCGAGTTCTTCGAGAAGCTCAATGGACTTCTTGCAGATATCGTCTCCTTTGATGATCTCCGCACCGGCACGGTGGCTCTCAACGACTTGGGATGCCATTGAGTACTGTCTAGTACTGATTTGCTAGAAAGTGGTGTTAATTTTGTGAAATGGAAGAGGTAATTAATGTAAGCAAAACTGACGGTGATAACTTGATCTAGATGTGATTAACTCTAGTACAAAAATAAACACCTATATAAAAGTATTAGGCGGAAACGTGAAACATACCCGAAACCAGAGATGCCATCATGACTGGGGGTTGGCGTGGGTGAGGGCACCGGAGCTGAAGCGCGACTGCAGCCGAACGGCAAGCCGGGTGTGGGCCGGCGCCCATGCACAGTGCGGGCCGAAGTAGGCCGGAGCAAAATACTGTGCTTTCGATGGCACAATGCCCTTTATTCTTTTCAAGTGATTTTGTTTTTGTTTTTAAGTCTTTATTTAATACACTGTTTTAATTAATGTTAATTGCTCAAATATCAGTGTATCATGGTCTACCATAGTCCCTAATTAAAATTGAACCAACGAGATATTTTGATTAGAGATTTTTATGATTTATTTTGGCATTATGTATACACATGATTACATACTGACCAACGTTGTTTGTAGTCATGTGTTGTCATATTAAACTGTTAAGTTCTTTTTCCATTTTCTGCCCAATGGTGATATGGATTAGAACTGTAGTTTTGCATGTTGTTAATTAGACCACCGTATGATTAATTACATGTAATACATCTTTATGTCATTTTTAAATTTTTCCTGTATTTTAATGCTCAGCAATAAACGTTTCGAATGTTACCGCCACAATTGACAATATTGAGTAGCTCACGGGAATCAATTTTCCCACTTAGAAAAAAGAATTCATGTCGTCCTTGGAGTTTTAGAACTTGACTATGCATTAAGGGTGAGCGCTCCCATTCCCCCCACCGACGGTGAGGATAATTATGATGAGAAAAAGAAAATTTATGGTGCTAATGCTGAAAATGGGAACGGTCCAACCGCCTGTCACTAATGATCATGAAGACCTCTATTTCAGTTGGGATTAGGGGAGCAATCCCTAATTCCAAAAATGCTAAGGAATACTTGGCTTCAGTTGAGGAGAAATTCAAAGGCTCCACTAAAGTTTATGCCAGTACTCTCATTCAGAGGCTCTTATCCGCTAAGTATGTTGGGTCCAGCAGCATAAGAAAGTCTTGCGTTATATGCAAGCTACTAAGCATCTCATGCTCACATATAAGAATTATGATAACCTTGAAGTTATTGGTTATTCAAATTCAAATTTTGCGGGATGTGTTGATACTAAGAAATCCACGTCAGGTTATATCTTCACACTCGCTGGAGGAGCTATCTTGTGGAAAAGCTCCAAACAAACCCTTACGGTATCTTCAACGATGCAAGCTGAGTTTGTGGCATATTATGAGGTTACCAGGCAGGCTATATGGCTTAAGAACTTTATTCCGGGTCTTAGAGTGGTAGACAACATCTCTAAACCACTCACCTTATACTGCAATAACAAACCTACAGTCTTTTATGCGAGTAACAACGAGTCAAGTGGTGATGCCAAACACATTAACATTAAGTATCATGTTGTGAAAGATAGAATCTAGAATCAAACCATTAGTATCAAGCATATTAGTACTAAGTCAATGCTTGCGGATCTACTTACTAAAGGCTTACCACCCAATATCTTTCGTGATCATGTTGTCGGCATGGGTTATTGGAAAGCCTATGATTCTGGATAAAGGACCTTAAAACAAACCAACTCACATTAAGTATAATGAATATCTATTTCAAAGATGAGATAGTACACTATAGGTACTGGGGTTGTATGGCACTTCATTGGTCATGCCACACATTACCTTGGTATGTTGTTTCATTGAGGATGGGCTTATGAAGTTAGCCTTACGATCAAAGGGGAGAATGTTGAGTTGATCTCGGCTAACGAGATTCCGAGATTCAAAGGGGACAAAGCCTCACTAGCGCCCTGCTCGGGGCGTAACCAACTTTTGGCTACCGGTCCCGTTCACCTAGCGCGATATAAAAAGAATTGGACTCGTGCAAGCCCGGGTGTGTTCAAGGCTACGAGCGTCCAACACAAGATCCGATCCATTCATCGTGCTGTGGTGAGCGAAGACCGGAGCCATCGTCACCACTACAACGACGTCGCCATCTCGACATCACACTCCCTCAGGTCGTCGCTCTGCTACCGTCTCCTACCCCGACGCCGACCGACCCTAAGCTCCAATGGAATACTCAGGATTAGGTATACATGCACTCACGCTTCCGCTTAAATGATTAGACTAGGTGTTCATTTATGTGCTAGGATTAATCATGTTTAGATCAAGGTTTTACTCTCAGTTTTTGCACATGAACAGCGGGAAGGAGGGCAACGGCCTCTGGAGGCACACGGAGGCCCACCAGGAGCAGCATACTGAGCGCAGGCTGGCACAGTCAGAGGGGTAGAGGAGGCCGTCGAGCACCCTACCGAGGATTTCTAGCGGGACACGAGCCCGTGGTTTGTTGTGCCCTGCGGCGCCCCCTGATCTCTTTGGAGGCGTTTCGTTAGTCAGCAAGTCCTCGCATCTGACACCGGTGCTACGGGAAACCATGGCTGCCTGTGGCTGGTGCGGTGCTGGAGCTCGGCTTGGTTTCTTGAATCGACCAACTGTAAAAGAGTGAGCAAGAATATAACAGTTTAATTAAGAAGGATTGTTCCATGCTTCCGATTAACAATAGAATATGTTAAGTTCTGCCAACTTCCAAACCAAATGGCATGTACGCGTGCTTGCATTCAACATGCTCTATTCTTCACAAATTTCAATAGATCCAACGAAAAATTTAATGAAAATGCCTAAAATTGTCATATGATTTTCTTTGTACCCGATGGGATAGGAAGGTTGGCGGTGAAGCGCGGGTAGACACCAAGATTCCTTGGGATTCACCAATCCTCCTAATCTTAGATCCTAGAAGGTAGCTGGTGGTGGGTAGTGACAGTGTCCCAATCTTAGATCCCAATCTTAATTAATCATGTTTGTTGGTGGCCGATGCAGCGCCAAAGCGAGGCTTGGTTTCTTGAAACGACGAACTGTAAGAGAGTAAGAGCAAGAGTAAGAACAAGTTGATTAAGAAGGATTGTTCCACGCTTCCGATTAACAACATAGCAGGTTAATAAGTTCTTCCAACTTCCAATCCAAAGGGCACAAACACATAATTTCATTCAACATCCTCTATTTTGCACAAATTTCCATGGATCCAACGAAAAATTCTATGAGAAAAGAGTAAAAGTGGGATATGATTGTTTTGGGGGTAAGCGATGGGATAGGAAGGTCGGTGGTGAATTGGGCGTACACACCAAGATTCCTCACAGTTTACCAATCCTCTAAATCTTAGATCTCATAAGGTAGCTGGTGGTGGGAGGCGGTAGTGTCCCAATCTTAATCAACCATGTCTGCCGGTGGCTGGTGCACCGCCAAACGAGATATGGTTTCTTGAATCAACAAATTGTAAGAGAGTAAGAGTAAGAATAGAACAAGCTGATTAGGAAGGATTGTTCAATGCTCCCGATTAACAACAGAACATGTTAATAAGTTCTTCCAACTTCCAATCCAGTGGGCATATACACATAATTCCATTTAACATCCTCTATTTTGTGCAAATTTCCATAGATCTAATAAAAATATTACGAGAAACTTAAATTTGGGATATGAATTTTTTTTTGGATACCCGATGGGATAGGAAGGTCGGCAGTGAAGCGGGGGTACACACAAAGATTCCTCACGGTTCACTAGTCCTCGCAATCTGGGATCCCAAAAGGTAGCTGGTGGTGGGCGGTGACGATGTAGTAAGGAAACTCCCAGTAGTCGTGCTGGGGTGGTGATGTCGACCTCTAGTCTATGGTGGAGAGGAGATGGCGGTGGCAGCCTCCTATTGTGGAAAACCTACTAGTATTAAAGGAAGGGGTATCGATGTGGGGAAAAGAGGAGGGTTGGAGGCAGGGTTCTCGTAGGGTAGAAACCCTAGTAGTATAATAGAGGGATATGGTCTTGGGAGACGGGGAGGTTGGTAGCGACATTGTCTTAGGATGGAAACCCTACTAGTATGAGAGAAGGGGGCATACGAGAGCCATTGGATTGATCCAATGGCACTTAATTGTCTGTTCTATTGGAGGGTAGGGAGTATCGTCTTGTAGATATAATTCCAATCAAATTAAAAATATACCAATGTTGCAAATTAACCATCCAAATTAAGACCATCTTATTAATTCTACCATGCCAATATCACCGCGGCAACAAAATTTTCCAAATACTTGCCAATATCGTGCACAACGGTAGATTCCTTGCATCGTAATGGACATGATATTTGGGTTGCCAGATAAGCTAAAGTAGAGACTATAGACTTCTGATACAACAACCCAGAATGGTAGAATTGAAACTTGCCATCTACTCGATCATTCTCTAATGGTCATCTTAGTAATGGCATGAAGTTGGAGAACAATGGCACGAGGAAGGCCCAATTGTTGATGTTCATGGTCTCTGATGCTAGCCTGAATATTCTTGTCTGCGGTTTTCTGATGTTCTTGGGCAACTTCAACATTGCCAGATGTTGATGTGTGCCTAGCAAATTCAGACACCGGCCCTTCCTAGATGAGCTTGCGGTGGTTTGGTTTGACAATTGACAACTTGTTCCACATTATCACATTGAGACCGTGTTCCAGAATAATAATTCAATGCAACCTTTTGAATAATGATGGGGACTAATTTTGTTGCTAGATATGCTACAGTAGCCTCATAGTATGCTGAATTGTAATGTCATAACCCATTTCAGATATGAACATTAACTGCATAATGTGATAGTAACACATCAATTCAATTCTGACATAGCTTTGTAACCTTATTTAGTGCATTGCCTTTCCAGAATAGGTGATTAATAGAATAACAACAAAAATCACCACAGAGAATGAAAATTGATTGGACATAAATCAATACCAAAAGAGTTTCTTTCAAGAGAAAAAGAGAGTAGCAAACAGATCACTTCAAGGAGAAAAAAATAGGTTATGTGCGCTTTTGGTACTTAAGAAGTACATCCATTTAAAGTCTGATCCGTTATAATCTCAACAAAGGTACAAATTTTTTCAGTAAGAAAAAAGAGCATCAACTCACAAGTATTACAAGAAATTAAAGGCATATTCTTTTGCATATATAGCAAAATTGGGCTGATTACACGAGCTCGGGCAAAGAAGCTACAACTAGAGGTGAACTTGCTTCTTATTGAGTTAAACTTTGATTTAGATGATAATTGTTTAGGGCATGTTTGTCATGGCTCTACTCCAAGTTTTTGCAACCCCAACTCTAGCTTCACTCTTGGATCAACTTCTATGAGAAGTTTGAGCAGTCTAAGGAGTCGCTTGGTTAGAAAATTGGCTCCAGCTCCAAGAATGAGAAGTTCATTTGTAAAAAGACGACACTACCCTCGTTGTGACTTGTAATCTTTTTTCGAATAGCATAACTTATAATAGTTTAGTAAGTTGATTTCAGTCATATTGTGCTTTTATTTTTTTATTTTTTTAGCCATATTGTGCCATCTTTTTCGCCCATAATCGATTTTTTTGAAAATAAAACATACATAAACATATGAAGTTCATAACAAAGGTTATAATTCAATGAGTATCATAACGAAAGTGTAGAGAGCTCAGGAATCAGAATTACAACGCTCATAATCACCACTCATAACCAATTTGCTACACACAAGTCGATACAGCATACAATATTACAATCAGAATTATAGCGCTCAGAATCACCACTCATATGCAGATTTTCTTTTGCCATGTTTGCTTATGGTCAAATACGAAACCAAGGAGGTGTGACTTTGTACATTGACCCCCCCTCCCCCACCCACCCACTAACAGATGTGAACTTCTTCGTGTTGTTTCCTTTCTTTGCTGTTAAAATTAGAACCACTTCCTATTGAATGATCCTTACTTGGAAGTTGTTGACATTGGGTTGCTGCTTCCGTACTTGAAATTGCTTCACTGTCTGAAGAACTCTTGTTGCATATATTAAATTTCTTAGGTTTCTACGACAAGTGACGTATCTGCAAATGGACCCATAACTATTTGAATAAATGTAAGATCCTGGATTTCTTTATCCGGATTCCTCTGTGAAATCACTGTGCTATTCCCTGGATTAGTATATAGCACTTCACAAACACATTACTAATTCAAATCATACATGGCGTAAAATCATTCTATTTATTAATTTACACATCAGAATTTACATAGATCACTTCGGGTCAATTTTTACAATAAAGGCCGAATAGGCTAAATGAATACATTACAAAAGATAGCGGAAGCAAAGAGGTGAGGGCACATCTCTCCACAGGCAAGTGACTGGGGAACCCGTGTACGCCCGATATTATCCGAAAACCTCGGACAATATAGGAGGCACACAAGAACTAACGGAGTCAGCTAGACTGGGGTGAGACTAGAACAGCTAGGGATTAAACTACGCTTCAGTGACTCCTGGATCTTCAGACATTTGGATCCTTGTTGCAGTCGACACCTCCAGGGTTCCTGTTTCTGAGGGTTTAGGGGGAAAAGCGAGGATGAGCATAACTATCGTGCTCGCGAGCCAACACAACAGATGCAATATTATATATGCATGGTTTAACAAGGATGGCTCGGATTCTTTTATTTGCGTAAAGCAATATTTATAAATACATATATTAGAAAATCCTATCACTTAGCATTTTAACCAAATTGCATTTTAAAGAGATTAATTGTGCAATAATTAATAAAAGCAGAGGCTACCTCCACCTTAATACTTATATTTGATGGTGGTCATACCCACCTATTACCAACCCTGGGTAAGAATACCCAGAGAAAATCCAAATCAAGGGCTAGGTGAGCCCCACACATTTTTCATCCTATCCACAAAAGTTTTTGAAATAGAACTATATCTTATAAATTCCTATGCCCACCCGTGACCGTGGGCACGGTTGTTCGAACAGTTTATTCTCTGCAGAGATTGTACAACTTTACCCACAAGAGATAATCATCTTGATATGAACACACATTTCCTTAGACATGTGAATCAAGAGAAGATTATCACAAGGCATCCCTCGATATTGGCCACACCCGCTAAGGTTTCACCTGAGTAGGGTTTCGTTCCTGTGGGACCCGACAACCACTTACCCAGACCCCCTCTTGCGCCATGCAACTTACGCCTAGGGTCCCGCAAGTCACATACCCCAACCAGTAGGCTCGTGGGCTCACGATGAAGGGGAGTCCCCCAATGGTGCAACGGGTACCGGTGGACACCAATTAGTTAGCCAGGTCGACACCATTATAGACTTGTGGCTGTACTATTTTGCAATAGGAGGTTATCACAGGATTAAGTCCTTAAGATCATCTGGGCGGTTCATACCACACATCAACCATTCTCGTGCTCGATGGCACCCACCACCCTTCCATCCGCCCAGATAGGGTATTAGCAAGTTTTAGGGTTTTGGAGAAGTATAAAACAAATTATCCAACCAGTCCAGTCATTCTCCCCAATGATTGCCCAAAGCAATTGTTATGATTTAAAGAATGATGATTTGGGGTAGTAATACACCGGTACTTAAACAAGTCTAGCATGGCGTTTAAGTACGACCTATAACTAGTAGGGTTTTGGATATTGGGAGTTCAATTTTCAAGGAAATGGTATAATAATTATTTAATTATCAAATAGGCATTTAACTACCTTAGGGTGTTTGACATACATTTGCATAGGAAATTAAAGCATGCAATTTGATATTTTAAAAGAACATAATTTGCATAAAATGTAAGATCAACATTATCAAAGTATTGACTAGCCTGTGCTATTTTACCGTGGCTTTGATCTTACTCAAAGCCTTCTTAGACAGAGGTTGGAAGTCTTGGTCGGCGTCTTTGCTTGAATCTTGGTTCTGCTCGATTCGTCGTTTCTAGACTTCGATTTCTAATTACGCAACAACGATAGAAAAACCAAATAAATCCAAAGAACTCCAAAAGACCAAATGAAACACAAAAGCCTCAATAAGATTCGCGGAGGACGAGCTTGAGAGAAGGGATTGGGCGACATGGGGATGTTTGATAGAGTCAAACAACCAGTTGAGCGAAAGGGAGAATGGCAGAGAAATTCTGCCTGGAGGGAGGATACAAAGGAGGGTGAGGTTGAAGGGTTTTTGCAAGGATACTCTATTGCGGATTTTGAAGATAGCAAGACTATACTACTATATGTGACAAATAACTTAACTACAGGTTTTACACCAAATCTAGGTACAAGATCAACACACAATCCAAATGGCAATTCAATACCAATCTCAGCTGCCAGATAAAACTCAACAATCCAATTGTTGGCTATACAGATCATTGACAACACACCAATTCGAATGCCAGCTACTCAACCTACTACCACAACCTACTACCACATCAAGACAGAGATTCTATCGCCAACTAGTCGATGCCAGAGCACACATAATTGCCAAACAATACGGATTGATGAAGCAATCATTACAGACAAAACATTACTTTCAGCTTACACAAAATACAATTACTTTCAACAATCATTGACCTACTGATGAAGCATTAACCAACAGCTATCAATTGATTAGCAAAACAATTAGATAATACTGCTACTGAAGATCAGAGCTATCCCCGGGCAATTAGGATCACAATCAACAATTCAAATTACTGCCAGCAAAACATCCTATTGCCCTATTGCATAAATTCTCAATTGACGGATCAATTGAAACCTCATTGCTACCGCTACTGATCTGGGGAAGCAACTACGAACAAACATTGACAATTGAAACAGATGAATAACAATTGATTGCAAGTTCTACAACACAAAAACTCAATTGACAGATCAAGGCGAATTTTTCCATTGCCAAGTTATACCAAGGTTTCATCAATTGTCATCTTACTCCCTTTACTACCAATCAGCACACTGCCACTGATCCAAAGATCCATTGTCATTAACACATAGATTCAACCATTGACAGATTATATAGACATTGCATGTTTAACCCACTATATACCAGAACACATATTCTCATAATGACAAAACACATACCATTCAATTGCTAGAACAAACAGGGTTTCAAATGACAGATTTTCAAAATGTTAAAACACATTACTGCCAACAATCACCTACTGCCAGAAGATTTCAATTGCCGAATTACACGCAGGTTTAATAATTGCCGGCACTCAATCCAGATTTGCAAATGCCAGCCCAAAACACAACTACTGACAAACATTTCCACTGATATTGATGAGCAAGAATCACAGACAATATTCAACAACTGGGGAAGCAATTACAGACACAACAACAATCAATATTGCCATCGATTAATATTCAAATTACTGTCAAACATTGCCAGATCAACTAAACTTCACTGCTACTGCTGTAGAGGGGCTCATTATCAGGGAGATAGTGAGAGAGGAAGAGAGAGCACCGAGAGTAGAGGGAGCAGGGGAAAGGAGGCTCGGCCGATGGCTACCGGTGGCGAGTGGAGGCCGGAGGGGAGGAAGGGGACCGGCAAAATGGAAAGCCAGAGGGGAGGGGAAGCTGAGGGAGGCAGTGCTGGGGCCGAGGCAGCACTGGAGAGGGGACGGCGGCAGCAGAAGCTGACGGGCTCGGCGACGACATTAGGAGGGAGGGGAGCACTAGACCAGCATGAGTACTAGAGAGGGGAGGGAGAGCTTACCGAGCCGCTGAGGGGAGGGGATGCCGAGGGCGACGCGGGAAGGCGTACGGCGGTAGCGGTCCTGGGGAGGCGGGGTGCTGCGGCCGTGGTCGGGGAGAACTGGTGACGCCGAGGGGTGCTCCAGCTCCAAGGATTCGGCCCGTGGAGTGCCGAGGAGGGGGATGGCGGCGGCGGGGCTCCAATCAGCCGGCAACGGGGGGAAAAGAAACCGAATCGGGAGGATTTCTTTGGAGAACTTACCCGGGGGAGGGGAGGGAGGAGCTGGGCGAGGAGAGCACGGAGGGCCGACCATTTATAGCTGGAGGAGGGGATGGAGCCGGAGGCGATGACGTCGGTGGCGGCATGGCGCGGTGGGGCAGGCGGCATGGGCGCGGAGTGGGGCTCTGGCGGAGGCGACACACGCGCTGACCCGGGGGCGATGCACAGCTTGGACTGGGTGGAGGCGTGCGCATGACACGGCGAGGACGAAGGGCGATGTCACAACGGCATGGCGGCGGCGTGCTGGTGGGGACGGGGAAGCAGGTGCCGCAGGGGATGGCGCGGAGAGAGCTGACCGCAGCGGGGCAAGTGGAGAGTGGGGCGAGCGCAGGGGAGCAGGTGGAGGTGGGGGCGACGCTGCAGTGAGTCGGTAGGGGCGGCGCGAGGGGAAGATGGAGCCGGAAAGGCGAGCTGGACCGAGCGAGGGAAGGAGATGGAGGTCGAGCCTAGCGGAGAAGAAGGCCGGGGGGAGGAGAAGAGGCGAAGCTATGCCGGTGGAGAGGAGAAGGGAGAGGGGGGAAGATGATGCGCCGAGGTGAAAGGAGGCGGCGATGTGGGCGAGAGAGACAGAGGGGAGAAGGAGGCGAAACGGCTGAGGAAGTATCGTGGGAAGAAGAGGAAAAAGGGGAGGCCGGTTGGGCGACACAGTGGCAGAAGAAAAAGGGGAGCAGGCTGGGCCGGGTGAGGAAACGGGGAGGGAGGATGGGCCGGAGGGAAAATAAGCGGGTCGGGCCGGGTTGGGAGAGGGTTGGGCCGGGGAAACCTGGCCCAGGAGGGGGAGAAGGATAGGGGGAGAGTGAGGTACATAAGTGGGCCAAAATTAAAAAGGTTGGCCCAAAATAGGGGCATGATTTTGAGAGGCGTCCAAAATCTGAAATAGGTGAATTTGAATTGATTTTTGAGTTTGAGATTTGGATGGAGGTTTGAAACACAAACCCGAGCTTAGAGGAAGCTCATAGTTTTTGGATTTTAAGTGACAAATCCAAATTTGAACAAAAATTGAAAATCAAATGGAGGCACTATTTACCGTCCGAAAACGAGATGTCACAATAAACTTACTGCAATGAGTAGATGATCAATCCATTAGCGATAACTGCAAATGCTGGATAGTACAGCCAGTTCATCTGTGGGTTGCAACTAAATCATGAGAGCATATAGTACAATATATTATAATCTGGTGCAAGTATGGGTCAGAAATTTTCACCTGTTGATAGAATAATACTCGAATGGTGACTGCCAACATGTTAGATGTTAGGAGTAAAAGGTTGAACAATGTTGCTCCACTCATCTGTAAGAGTTATAGTCATCAGCAAAAGGCTAAAAATTATTGGGACTATGAAATGAACATGAAAGGGCCTTTCAGCTGATACTTCCTAATGAACTAATATTATCTACTACTAAAAAACTAAAATTGATAAGTTTTTCGTAAGCTTTCAGCTCGTGAGGTCCATAAAGTTCAGTTCTAATTTGAGCACATTCACACATGTTCTATTGCTATCTTATCATGATTTGTTTTTTAAAGTAGACAATAGGAGAGAGCCCTACTGTTCAGAACTTTAACCTATGTATCTAAAATTCTAACTTCCTATCTTAGGTTTGTCTTTGAGATTCTGTAAATGACATTCTAATTTAATTGTCATGGTGTTTTAAGTAGTTACCTACTTACCTTGTTCATCTGGAGATTTTGCATCTGAAAGGAGTGCAAGAGCAAGCCTTGCCATACAGGTCCCTGCCCCCACAAATTGCTAGAAAGAATATATATTGTGCCTAGTGCGTACCAGGTGAGTATGAAGACCCATACAACAGTCCAACAATCCAACAACGTCGCACTGGTGATATGAGTACTGGTACGCCTTGACAACTTCAAGATAAGTTTCAGGATAACAACATGTTCGGTTGTTTATCATCAGGAGCAAGAAGCACCCAACATAATTGCATTGGTGGTATGGATTTCCATTGCAAAATGTGTAATGTCTGTACTCACCAAGATAGTTCCCCTAGACATCAATGAAGGCCAGGGCTAGGTACCAATACCAGGGCATCTGCAAGACAAAAGTTTGTGTGAGTGGTGCATCAACTCCTACACAAATATATCCATGGGAATGAAATGATATTTGCATCAGTGAAGAAAAGAGTCATCCAGTGTTTTATCAAATAGATAATTTTGTGTCTATTGATTAGCTCAATGAGAAAGATGAGTACAAAATTGAGTACCAAGATTAGCAATGAGGGAGGAGAAGCTAGAGACAGTCATGGAGAAGGCAATGAGTCGGCCGAGGAGGAGCACGAGCAGCAGGTCCCATATGTCCTTCCTCTTGATCTCCATGAGCTTGAGCACGGTTCACGCAAGCCTCGGATCGGGGAAGAAGTTGACGTGTGCTGGAGAGAGGACGATGAAGACGGGGACACCGAGGTCGGGGAAGAAGATGTCGGGGAGAGGACGAGGATGCCAGGGACGACGGGGACGGGAAGAGGCCATGGTGGATGGGGACAAGATGAGGACAATGGGGAGGATCGCCGCCGCTCTCTGGGGTTTTCTCTAGGCTGGGAATGGAATCGGGAGGAGAGACGCGTGCGAGAGGGAAGGGGGTGCCAGGTGCGAAAGGGGCAGTGGAGGGGCATTTTGTGGGTAATTTAGGCTAACTCCTATGGGTATTTTGCTTTGATGGCCCGTGGCTTTTTGTTTGGAGCAAGGTTTTACCTCCTCGTGAAAATTATACTAGGACCTGCTCCACTCCAGGTTGCTCTAATTCCTAAATTTTTGTGGAGTTACCCCATTTAGCACGGCTTCATCTACTCTAATTAAGAAGCTGGGAGTAGGAGCTATAGCAAACAGGGTCTTACTACCTAATGCGACTTATTTTCTTATTATCGAATTTATTAAGAAAGAAGAGCTAGAGGTCGGGAGGATTAGAAAGGATGTTGTTGTACAAGAATTTTGCTTGATGGCGCAGGCTATTGTTGGTGGGAGGAGAGAGACGTCGGGAGTGTTACTACTGCACCGCCGGAGTCTTACTGCACACCAATCGGATTCTACATGCGAGCCGGGGTGTTACTGCACACCAGCCCGGGTGTTATTGTACATTGAATAATCTAGATCTGCCACTATAAGTTAATGGAGTATTTTTGTAATTAATGTCAACCGTCCTGTGGACTAACATTTTCCATGAGTTGGTGAAACATGTTGAGTCCCATAGTGATGAAGACTTTAGGTGGTATCATGAGTTGATTGTCATCAAGTCAAGATTCAGGATGAAAGATATCATCATGTGTTAATAAGCATCAAGATAAGATCCTGAAGTAAAGAAAATCATCATGTGTTGATGATATTCAAGATAAGATCCCGAAGTGAACAAGATCATCATGTGTTGACGATATTCAATTCAAGAACTTGGAGTAAAGAAAATCATTATGTGACGAGGAAGTCAAAAATCCGAACTTGGAGTGGAGATGCTCTTTATCAAGTGATCACTCCAAGATTGGTACTCAAGACAAAGGTATGATTAGCATAGGCTAAAGATGTGTTCCTGGTCTTTTCACTCTCTTGAGCTTGTGTGAGCGTCTCCTCTCAATTGTGCATGTGTTGCACCTTGTGAGCAAAGAAAAAGGTTCTAGTTGCATGTGTTGCAACTAGAATTGGATTGAGCATCCAATTGTGCATGTGTTGTACTTTGTGATAGTCAAGCAAGAGGCTTGGTTTATTACTCCGAGTGTTTGCCGACACCTAAACGGTATGGAGACGTTATGGTCCGGTGATCCTCTCAAGAAGCTTGTGAGAAGACCCGACGTGTTGTCAGTGGTTTGGTGCTCGCCATCTCCAGAGTGGAAGAAGAGCAACCTCAAGTGGGTCGAGATATTGGTTCAAGTTGTGAGCCGATCCAATTCGTTTGGGCTTACCTCGGAGGTGTTGGCTTAATTCGTAGAGCCGGTCCAATTCGTTTGGGCTTACCTCAACGTGGATTAGGAGAGACCGGTAAGTCTCCAAACACCACGGTAAAACATCCTTGTGTCATTGTGGTTCGCTCTCTTGTGATTTACTTTGTGCAATTTAAATTCCTAGAATTAAATTGATTGCATGTCAAACTAGGATTGCAAATCTTGACTTGGACTTAGGGTGTTGGTGCACTTAAGGGAAATTAGAATTTTTAGGTTTTAATTGTGCAAAGCCGAATTAACTTTCGCTTCGCATTAGAAATCGACTTTCGCCTTAGAAATTTTTGAAAAAGACTATTTAAACACCCCCCTCTAGTTGACCTCCTCGACCTTACATACGTCAGATGGGGTGATACTATACTACCGCCAGAGTGGCCTATATATTTTTCTTGTACCTACTCTTTGGATCCTCGTACCACGAACATCAATCTATTATTTTCAGAGAGCTATATGTTTGTTCTTCTCCTACATATAACACACAATTGCAACTAGAGAGAGGAATTGGGTGTTCTCTACCGTTGTTTTTATGATTCCTTGTGTTTCGCAGGAACAACAACACGTCTACTTGACGTGGTCGAGTAGATGAGGATTGACGTATGTGGTTGGGTGAATTTAAGTTTTGCTTGATACTGTAATCGAGACAATGGTTAATGCCATCGTTCGTGATAGTCTCCAACTCAACCGAGGTGACAGCGTTCGTCGAGAAGGGTAAGCTGTGGAAGATTGCCGGGGTGAAGACCAAAGAGCTGGTACTGTGGCTCAGTGTGGTCGAGGTATATGTAGAGGAGTCCTCTGCTGGAAAGATCACCTTCATGACTGGCACTGGCCTCTCTGATAGCTTCGATGTGTCAGCCTTTGAGCTTGAAATGTAGGATGAATATTTCAGGGGGTTAATTATACAACTTTCCTCTTCGGTTTAGTGTTTATTTCTTATAATTCCTGTACTTTGTTTCATAAAATAAATGTTGTCAAATTCTATATCTTGCTTTATAGTGATGTGAAATTTGCGAGATTGTTATCTTTTTTTAATCTCTTAGGATAATTTGTTTTATTAATTAACCTTTTTAATTTTATTTTAAAGTTAACTCCCCGCAAACTTTATTTCCAATTATAACATTTTTGATCATGCTACCACCCGTAGCGTGACAAAACAACAGTCACGTCAACCTGTATCTAGGCAAACTCTTATCACGCCACCACTCGTGGCATGATAGTGTTGTTTGGTCACGCGTGGCAAAAAGTGTTATTTTAGCGGACTTATCATATGACGTGACAATGTTGTTTTGTCACGCCACGGGTGGTGACATGACTAAAGGGGTCAGAATTAGAAATAAAGTTCGCGGGGTTAACTTTAAAATAAAATTTAAAAAATAGTTAATTAATAAAAAAAAGTTATAGGATCTTCAATTCTTAATCTTCAACAATCAGAATTTAAAAACTGAACTGGATTATTAACAAAGCAAAAAAGACCAACTGACAAGATCATGGTTTTACAGAACCACAGAACTCCATTTCAGGGACCAAGGAACTCGATCCCAGTGTAATTTAGACATGGTCTGCACTTTGGCCGTGACTCTGAAGGCAGACGCCACATGTAAATCTAGCTGGGAGCATGTAAGCTCTTACCTTAAAAGCTGCTTCCAGAACAAGAAGCTTCGTTCAAGGTAACAAGATCATGCTTCTTTGTGGAAACAAGTATTCCCAGATAGTGCAAACAATGATATTCAACTGAACACCTTTTTCCTTGTGATCATTAAGCTCGAACTGAAACATCCAAGCCAAGCCATTGGGAGACGATCATAAGCATCTTAACCCAAAAAAGGAAAAAAAACATAACAGCATACTTCATTCTTGCATAAACGAACAACATCACTATCATATTCATCATCACTTTGATAGTAACATGAAAAGAACGAGACATGAAAAGATAAGAGTTAACCAGGTACTCCCATAAACTGCAAGCAATTTCTTAGCCTGAGTATGTATCTCATGAAGCTTTGTAAAGTGAAATCACAGACCAACTACACAGAAATTTGAAACAGAAACGAAACAAAGATCAGTATGCTATAAAGCAGAGTGGATATGTGTCATGGGCTCAGCAGTGGATTTTGGTAACGAAAAGCAAAAACACCGTCACTGGTTTGCATCAATCACGATCACCCGAGGCAATATCAGTGCTACCTATACTCTTGATATGATTGCATTTACTCAGCAGCATTCATCCAGGAGGAAAGAACCATACAAGGTTGCGCTCTGATGCCTCAATGTTGTCTTCTGGTACCTCAACAGAGAAGGCTGCCATTGTAGCATCTCTCATGTTGTACACAAATACATCAAAAGAAGGGTAGTTCCTAGTGGGTTGGAGATCCTTGTTAACGAAGTAAACAAAATCGCCTTCAACTCCTTCATACTGACAAGCAGGAAAGGACTTGCTGCTGCACGAGCTGATGAAGAGACAGTCGCCATCCAAGCTGTTTATCTCAGTGAATCTGTGAGGGTTTGTGCTGAAGTCCAGTGCAAATACTCCAACTTTGATAATGTTTTGCCAGTCATGGTAACCACTGGTGTATCTGACGACCAGCAGTAGTTTCCCGCGCCACTCTACTATGTTGCAACTCTTTACCAGAGAAGCCTCGACCGGGGGCAGCGGCACTATCACACACCGCTCAACGCGAGAGACCATTATCTCCCGATCATCCTCTTCAAGCTCAAAGGAGAAGAGGTCTGCGGTGTAGTTCAAGACAATGTAGAGCTTCCCCTTGTAGAAGGCAATATCACCGGGACCATAGATGTCGCGACTTTCACACACGCACCATGACGTCATCCCAGGCCGCCAGAAAGCAAGCTTGCGGACAGCATCGGCAGCCACAATGCACTTGGAGCCGGAGTGAGGTGAAGCAGATAAGACTACCTTGTTGAACTGCATCGCGTATTGCCGTTCATGGATGGTGCAGCAGATCGCGGCGGAGGTGTTGACGATGGGGATAACCTTGCAGAAGTAATCGAAGAAGTGGAAAGCACACGGGTGCGGGAGACGGACCACGTCCTGGGAGAAGGCATTCAGTAAAAAGCACTCGCCATCGGCGTACTTGCATTGCCTGCTGGGCTGCGCCCCCACGAGCCACCCTTCGAACGAGCCCACGCAGCGGACGTCCTTAGCCGCCACGGCCTCGGGCAGCGGGATGCGGCGGACGACGGTCATTTCCTGGGAGTGGCTGAAGCTGGAGAAGCTGAACTTGGGGAGCACGAGCAGGGGGAGGGGCGGCGGCGGGAGCTGGAGGCGCGCGGCGTCGCGCCACGCGCTGCAGACGGAGCGCAGGCTGGCGCGGTCGGCGAGGCAAGGGAGGAGGAGGAGCACGGAGCCGAGGATGTCCGGCGAGATGTTCGCCCACGGTGCCCGCCGCAGTGCACGCCCTGCGACAAACCGTAATATCTCAGGATGCATTTCATCGAACACCTTGTGCGCGTAAACCTCGGATGGATTTGGGGCACGACATATGCAGCGCGTGCGCGCGCCACACACACCGAGGGAGATAAAATCAGAGGTAGCTGGGGGGAGAACGGCTCACCAGAGATGCCGGCGTCCATGGCCGCCGGACGGTGCAGTGACGCCGGAGTTTGTTCGGGTTGGTTTCTTGTTTCTTGACTTCGAGAAGGGTTTTGTTCGATGCCGAAAAGGCGAAAGCAAATGACAACAAAGAGGCGAGACGCGTCGTCCTACGTTTATCCGTGTGATTTTTTAATAAATAAATAAATAACCGGCCCAAAAAAAAAAAAACTCTTGTTATCGAAAATAACAAAAATATATTCCTGTCGCCAGTTCAATTAGCGACAGTTACCTTGCCCTCCCACCTATCGCCGATTCAACTTTCGTCGTCGCCAGACAGAAAGTTGAGCAGTCACCTGTCGTCGGTCTAACTAGCAACAGTAATATGTCACCAGTTGAACTGACGATTGGAATTCAGCTATAAAAACTCTAAAAATTCATTCCAAAATTTATTTTAATTCCATAAAAAAACAGAAAGATAGGAGAAGAGCAAGAGAAAAAAGGTAGTGAAGCTCTACAGTTCGTCGCGGAGGAGATATAGATGGAGCATCGGATTCAATCGGCCATTATGCAGGTATATTTTTTGGAACTTTGTACATTATATTAAAATATTATCGGTTAGCAAACAAAAATAATAACATATAATTTAGTAGATTAGATAAATGTTGTTCAATTATGTAGTACATCATTTGAGCTATGTATGAGGTAGGTAGAGCGTAATGTAAATAATACCAGTTTTATTTAGCTCTCCATTTATGCGCGGTAATTATATTGTTAATACCAAAAATTAATTTTTAAGTAGAAAAATAGCATGACACATTTTAAAATTGAAAGGAAATCCGTAGCAGCTAATTAGGGCAGGTAGAGCCTAATCGAATTAATCGCAGCTTTATTTAGCTCCCTATTTGTGCGTGGTAATATATTTTTAATGTCTGGAATTAATTTATAACCAAAAAATAGCATAACACATTTTAAAAATATAAAGAAAATCCGAAGCAGCTACTTAGGGTAGATAGAGGCTAATTAGGGTAGGTAGAGCCTAATGGAAATAATCACAGTATTACTTAGCTCCGTATGGTAGGTAGAGCATAATCGCAGCTTTATGACTTGTCGTGCTAATTTGGTTTCTATTTGTGGTTGATAATTATTTTTCTAATGTCGCTTCATATTACCTTATTACATATTTTGTAGTCTTTTACAATGTATACACTGAATTTTCAGGTATGGCAGACCCAGACCACGCTGCCGAGTGGTCGTACGAGTTGCTTGACCCGGTGATTGACCTACATCACTGTAGCCGCCTCAGTTCCATCCTCCCCCAAGAGGGCGAGGCACCAATTGAGCTTCACTCGTTGCAGCTGCGCACACCCCTTAAGGCATGGAGGTGGCACCCAAGCTGAGTGCCGAGGTATGTGCCATTGCAATTTTCGTGCACTCATTTGTGGCCTGACTACTACGTATGGACTAACGTTCGTTCGTAACCTAACCCAACGCAAGTTGAGGGCGACAGGCCTCCTTCCGCTGGCACAGATGGTGGAGGCGGCGTGGGAGGACGACCAAGACCACGGTCCTGGTCGTACGTCTAGTCATTTTCCATACGACCGGGCCCTACTGACGGCGTTAGTCAACCGGTGGAGGCCGGAGACGCACACGTTTCACCTTTCGTGCGGGGAGATGGCGCTGATGCTGCAGGTCGTGAGCTTCCTGATCAGGTTGCCTGCACAGGCTTCCCCATGTCGGTGTATGAGATCTCGCCCATGTGGCGCACGGAGTTCCTGGCGAGGTTCCAGGATGTGCTGCCGCCGGGCAGCGATTACCACGAGTTCAAAAGCCTGCACGGGCCGACGCTGAGGTGGATCTGCCAGTTCTACGTAAGTCTTCGTAACTATTGTTCTCTCGTGTTAATTCATTTGTGAACCTTGCTGACGTGTATATGTCTTATTGCAGCCCGATAGTATTGCAGAGGACGCACCCGACGAGACGGTGAGGAGGCATTTCGAGACCTACCTGTTGTGGCTGTTTGAGTGGATCATGTTCCTGGGGTCCCACGGCGACAGCGTCGATAAACACTACATCCGCTACACACGTGAACTCGCAGACTGGCGGTGGAGGAGATCCAGCCCTATGCCCGGGTCCGCCGTCTTCAGACGCGACGCATCACAGATCTTGTCGCGACGCGTCTGCGTCGGTCCCAGAACAACTCCATCATCTTCGGATGCCCACTACTTCTGTAGCTGTGATCCTTTGAGCACTTCCAGATCAGACGTCCACAGCTGGACTTGGGAGCATACACAGTACAGGTGACGTACACACCGATCACCACGCAGACGTCGTACCCCGAACTACGCCGCGATGTTCGACCAGCTGACGGATGACCGCGTCATCTAGAGACTGTACACTCAGGAGAGGGTGTCCGCGCACGCGCCCGGAGGACTGTCTAGCCTGTGCACGAGAGATTACGTAAACTAGTACACGCGGAGGGCCTTGGTGCATGAGATCTTCGTGGAGCAGTACTAGGTGGTGCGGGTCATGCTCCAGTTTAGTCTACGACAACATGTCCCAACCCCCTGGGCGCAACGGCTGCCGGCCTACGTCCATGGGTAAGTTCGTACTTTAATTATTTAGTACAATCTGCGTTACATACATACCAAATAATTGTCTTGTCGTCCACATGTACACTAGAAAGGGAGTACGTGGTACTACCACCTGGGAGGAGAAGATGTTCCCTTGGGTTGAGGACTCGCTCAGCGCCTATGCCAACGTCATCTTGGAGGACGCTCACTGCGACCCTAGGGAGTATGAGGAGTACATAGAGTGGTACGCCACTCGGACGAGACTTCGCTGCGTCCGGATCGTGGTTAACCCACCACGGCACAAAGCTGCGACGTCTTACACGTACCCACACAGCCGGACTCCGTATTCCACCACGTGGTATGTATTCAACGGTCAGTACTTCATATTTAATTAGCTAGATTTAGGTTTCCAACTTGTTGATTACATGTGAAGGTGGATCTACACCGGGAGGTCCTCGAGTTGACAGCCTCCATTTAGTAGTTGTCGCTTGGGGGGAGATCATAGGGATCTTACAGCTCATCGCGGAGAAGGCGAGGCGAGGGATCCAGATCATGACTTGTCGCACACCGAGGGACACGGTGGAACCACCAGTGCGTGGACGAGGGGGCAGCCATGATGGCTCACGGCCACGAGCTCTTCCCCCAGATGTGGCGGGCGGGTCCTCGTGGCACCGTTGTGGGAGTTCCTCAGGACAGCTTGCAGGTGAGTATGACACATCCACTTCCGCTTCTTTATTTTGAACCCCACTAGTTACTAACGACAATCTTCTCTTGCAGGTCCTCAGTTCCACCAATACACGAGGCAGGAGTATGAGAGCCATCTGCGACTGCCTTCGTGCCTCTAGGTATGACTACCTTGCCTGATTTCGTAACGTCTTATTTCGTGGTTTTCCCATGATTGCATGTGTAACATAATATTTTCACAGGTCGTGTATCGCGTTGGGACGAAGCGTACTTATCGTACGACGAGATATTCGCTGAGAACTTCTACTTCCCCCAGGACCAGGCCTCTGCGCGGGCTTCTTCAGCTACCAGGTGTGCCGGAGCGACCCTACCGATGCAAGACCTCGACGTCGTGACACCACCTCTGGCTCCTCGCGTTGGTCGGGTACGCCAGCCGCCTGATCCTTTGACATACTCGCACTAGCGTCGGGCGCGGCCGTGGGCGACACACGGAGTATGCCCCAAGAGGGGCCTCCAGTAGATGTTTGTTCAATCATGTCATGTACATATTAATTTTTGTACAACTGTAGTAATGCTTGTATAGTGTTTCATTATCTCTTTTTGGCGTGCACACCCCGCACCACCCTCTATCTACGCCTTGCGATATGACACAATGAGACAGCTCTGCGCAGCAATGTGACCCAATGAGCCAGCTTTGCGTAGAGATGTGACCCAACTAGACAGCTTTGTGCAGAGCTACCTCACGGACGCGAGTTTTTGTCAATCGAATTACAATTCAACCGCGTACGCAGGGCCGCCTCGGCCTATAAGTACTACCCATTCCACGGTGGGTTCTCCTGCATTAACACTTCAACACAATCTCACTAAGATGTTGAAGCAATGGGAAGATATCCTTGTAGCTGCGTTATTGCACTAAGCAGGCGGACATGCTGATCATGAATGATGCATATGTTTGGACAGCCCTGTACAACAAAAAATCTCACATTCTCCAGGAACCATAACCAAGTGTCCGTGTTATTGGTTTCAACAAAAGCAAATGCCACAGGAAGAACTTGATTGTTTTCGTCCATCGCTATTACGTTCAGTATCTAGTCCTTGTACTTTCTAGTCAGAAATGTGTCATCTATGCACAAGATTGGACGGCAGTGCCGAAATGCATTGATGCATGGATCAAAGGCGAAGAATGCTCACTGCAGTACCCTCTTAGTGTCCCACTTCGGATGTGTGGCGTCTTGAATGTCAACATGTGTGTCGATATTCCTTGCTTGTATGACTCGGAGTAGTCTAGGGAGGTTGTGGTAGGAATCCTCGAACATACCGAATCTTGATTCCACTACCTTTGTTTTGCCCTCTAAGCCTTGGTATAGCAGATTGTGTACTTGAATCTTGCCTCAATCGCACAAATGATGGATCGTGGCTCAAAATCAAGATTATCCACGATCTCGCTATACATGAGGTTGGCGATGAAGCCTGATGACAGGTTCCCGTGGGACTGCACTGACTCAACGATGACGCATGTGTGCGGGACCACTATAGAGCACTTCCAGCAGGTATCTCACTTAGGTTGAAATGCCTACACTCTCCAAGGGCATCCCTCTATTTCACACTTCACGTCATAGAATCTTGAGTTAGACTTGACGACTGTGAATGTGCGTCGCACCGACAAGGTCCAGAATTTGACTGCCTCCTGCACGGCCTCCTTACATTTGTACATAGCTCCTTGCTTGACCTTGCTCTGGTTGTACTCCCATGTCACACGGGGGGCCTTCGTCGGTGATGTGGTTGTCGAACTGGTATGTGTTCTATTGAATGGAGCCGCCAGCTGGTGCACATCATCTTCATCGTCAGATCCTTCATCTTCTACAATGCACTGTAGTCCCAGGATTCTTGATACATCATTTGTATTATGGCTTCCAGCTCCTCACCCTCGTCTGCTAGCCCACTGGCCTGCCTAACTGAAGGAGCTACTTCTCTAGGGTTTTCGTCGACAGCATTAGCAACTCCGTAAGTTTCGGGCACTGTGTGTGCCACGCTGTGGCTGGAGTCACTGACTTCTTCTTCAGCATCGTCGCCCCTTGATGTTCTGCTACGGATGCAGGAGTGGACTTGGCATATGCCTAGGCCAGAAGGACCAAATCCCATCCTCCCTCCCTCGCCACACATAAATATGACTGGCATGACTTTGTTCCCTTCAGCTGCACTAACTCCCAATATGTGGGTTGTGTAGCTCGGGGGGCAAGCCAACTCACTCTCATATCATACACATCATGGTCCACTAAGAATGTGTGAAACAGTCACCACATCACAACGCCTCATGTACGCCCCTCTACTCTTGACAGGGGCACGGTCGTCAATTAGAAATAACGCAGATCAATCCCCTCAGGACCCTCCAGAATAGTCCTCAAACCGTAGTAAATTTTCAAATTGGTAACGTCCGACATAATTGACGTACTGCATCATGAAAAATATTTCCACGATTAACCACATATCTAAAACAAGACTACCCACCGAAAAGAATTATGTACAACATACTACACTACGCAATCGTACATCCAAAACTATGCAATCCATTCGGTTCAAAAAATTACCTCACAGGTAGTCAACTGGATGGGCAGCGCTTCGCTAGCTTCTCGCATCCCCTCTACTCCTCTCCCTTCCCTTCTTCTCTATTTTCTGAATACAAATGAGTCATGTGCCGAATTTTAGGATTTCATTGGGCTTTTATAGGGGAAAGAGTCCTTGTCGCCAGTTCAACAAGCGACATGTCAACTGGCGACAGGAACCCATTTTTGCTATTTTTAGGCCGACTATTTATTTTTGTAATTTTCTTTTAAAAATATATTACTTTTTAAAAAATTTGTATCCGTGTTCGCGTCTTCGAGAGCACATTTTCTTGCAAAATTCCAATGTTTTCTTAATTTTCTATTTTTAGAAAAAAAGTTAGATGCAATTTATTTGTTTCGGTCAGATATATTCATTATAAAGTTGAATTAAATTGCTTAAATTCATTATGGATTACAAAAAGTTATGTATGCTACAACTAGCATGCTTTTAAAAGAAAAAGAATCAATTTTTTTTTTATCAATTGAATCAAAATCCCACCACCTAGATTCCTCATCCTGGTATGCATCACTCTCGGTCTCCTAACTCTAAAGCATTATGACACATGCTATTGCCACCATCGCCCGCTCACCACCACCTCCCCCGCACCTTCCTACGCCGCCTTCTCATCCTGTCACATTCGTCGGGACAAAGGTAGCCGCAACCTCTAGTGATGGGACAAGATAGAAGAAAGAGTTTGGAGGGGACTGAGATCCCTTGTCGTTGTAACTAGCAACGACAGGGCGCAGTGCCCTCTGCCTTAACTCCCCCTTAGTCATTAGATCGAATGCAGACAGGTGAGATTAATCGCTACAGTACAATTAAAATAGACACATATATCACTGTCTCCCTCAACCTTATGGATGGAGGGGCATTCGCCGGGCCAGGAGGCGATCAACGGGGACGGCATGCTAGACACGAAGATGAAGACACACAAAATCTTCGAGCACAACTTCAGCTTAGAAATTCAACTGAAATATATAAAAACCATGCCAGTGATGTTTAGCGAATTCGGCTACATTATAAATGTTATTTTTGTCAGTTATTTTATGGTGGTCTCATCTGTGTGCTTTTGTCTCGTCGAAAAATTGGCGTTCCAAGTTGACCTGAAAATTCTAATACCAGTCAAGCATTTGTGGTTAGTCACACGCCCAGGGCATGTTTGGGAGTGCCAATCCCGGCCGGGATCCCGGCCAAATCCTAGGGAAAATTCCTTCCGTGAGTGATTTTTCCGGACGGTGTTGTTGCTCTATTTGGGGACGCCAGGGACGGGGAAACTTCGGCCCAACCCAGCCTATTCCACGGGGGAGAAAATGAACGCCGCCCCAGGTCGAAATTTTCTCCTCGTCTCGCTAGCTCGCTCGCGCACCCAGTTGGGAGCTCAAGATCTGACTCCGCGCTACTCCTCTTTCCCGCAAGCTGCTGGGGAGGTCCCACTCGCGGCGAGCGGGAGGAGCGACGGCAAGCCGGTATTCAGTGTCTCGCGGAGAGGTATTTGTACAGTCGAGGCGGGAACGCGGCGGCGCTGGTGCTGCTGTTGTGCCTCTGCCTCACCAGCCTCTTCCTCCTCCTGCTACACGGCTCCTCCCCGTCCCTGGAGGTAGTGGAGGAGAAGAAGGCGGCAGTGGCGGCGGCCGTAAGGGTGGGAGGGCAGGAGGTGGTGGTCCAGGCGGAGGTGGAGGAGGCGCTGTTGCCGCCAGGGAATGCCAGAGTCGCCTTCCTCTTCATCGCTCGCAACCGCCTCCCCCTCGACCTCGTTTGGGACGCGTTCTTCCGTGTACGCCGAATCCCCCCTTCTTGGTTCTTGCTTTTCGCTCAAATTTAACAATGGCGGTATCGGTGTGAATCCCAAATGTGTTGTGATAATCGGTGTGAACGCCAGGGTCGCCTTTCTTGCATGCATCTTTTGCGTGTACCTGGCAGAGAAATGTTTGCTTATGGTTGTCCAGTGGATTCATGCTCTTTCAGCTGAATTTATTGTCCTGTGGCACAATAAATCTTCTGGAAGTTATGTTTGCTTATGGATGTAAGAAGGTGTTTATCTTTTGAACTTTATACACATATATCATACACCAACTGGTGCCATCGTTTTTAGAGTGCTTTCTTTGTGAAATTTATCTGCATTTATATTCAAAGTTGTTACTTTGATGTAACTAAAGTTTTTAGGTCATTTTATTCATTCTCTAGATTTTGTTGTACCATGTCACATGTGCATTGAAGAGTAATTACCAGAGCTCTTAAGTAGTTGCTACACGGTTTGTTAAGATGTCTTTGTTTGAATTATTATGTCAACAGATTAGATTGCATTAATTTTTTGAAAAGATAAATCTGGTGATACGCTATGGAGGTTGTCAGTTTTCTAATGCATCTTTGTAGTTTATGCCATTACAGAGTAATGCATCTTTCTAAATCATGCTATTACACATAGTGATGCATCTTTCTAATTAAGGCTATTAAACAGAGGTGTGTTATGTGCTCTGGCCAATGTGCAGTTACTCTGAATGCAAGTGGCCAGTTTGGGCATTTCTTTGCACTCATTAGCCATATGATTTTTTGATATAATTAACATGGACAGGATATTGTTAGTTATTTCTCATTACTCAATAAAATATGTTGGCTTTTGTAGTTGCACTTATTTGTTTGTTATTCTAATCTGACCTGTGAATTGAATCATTGATCATTTGATCTGTAATGACACCCATTTCTAATCAACCCTGCTTGGACCATCTGGTCCATTCTAGTTTCTATCACTATTGATTGTTGTCATCCACTAGACATGGTCATAACATCAAGTTTGTATATTTGCACTTTGCAATATGATCCATTTGGTAACTATTGCTTTGAACTCACAACAAATCGGTTGGTGTTTGAATTTGTTAGTTCACTGGTCATCTATGGCACTGACATGTTGCACCTCTTTTCTTGTATATGTGTTCAAATGTTGTAGTTGGTGTTCCCATCGTCAGCTACAGTTTATGGATCACCCAAGAACTCACCCTGCATAGAAGAGTTTCCTCTGACTCCAAACAATCCGTATGGCAAAACCAAGGTCCAAGGCCTGTCAATTTTCTTTGAGTGCGTGAATATGCTAACGTTCATGAGTTCTCTAAATTGACTGCAATTTTACAAATGGATTGCAGCTTGTCGTTGAGGATATTTGTCATGATATCTACCATCATATCCTAAATGGAAGATCACTTTACTTAGGTACTTCAATGTGGTTGGGGCTTATCCCAGTGGATACCTTGGGGAGGACCCATGTGGAATTCCCAACAATCTTATGCGCTTTGTTCAGCAAGTAGCTGTTGGCAGGAGGCCATTTCTGACAATATTAGGAAATGATTATGCAACAAGAGATGGGACTGGGGTAATTTTTTGCCCACGCTATGTTCAATTGCTTGTCATTTACACCTCTTTTTAATTTGATTAATCCATACTAGTGCTTTTCAGCTGAAATGATGCCGCTAGCATGTATAACATATCATATCATAACGATATCATGTAAGAGGTTGATTAAATTGTGTATCTTCGAAAGTTTTTGAGATAAATATTAAAGAATGTAAATGCTTGTTTAATTCTGCTATTGTTCTGAATTTTACGTTGTTTTGAATTTTTTTCATGACCGAGATTTTTATCCTTATCGTTCCCAAACGACAACAGAGATTTTGTTCCCGGACGGAAAGATTTCTCCTTGGGTTAAAGAGAATTCCATATCTTAACTACTATAATTCATAGTTTACCCCGCATGGGCATCATCCCACCTCGCCAACCCACCTCAGTGCCCGCCTTTCTCGCTGACACCTTTGTTGAAAACGCAACACTGATGTCTCTCCCTCTTCTCACAACTGCTATTCCTCCCCCCACGATCTCCTGCCATTCCCCATGATCTCCTGTCGTTCCCCTTTCCACCCCCACTGTTCCCCCCTTTCCCCCGTCTCCACCGAACGCAAGAGCATGTCGTCGACTTCGCGGAGCGATGGGCGTCGTGCCAGAGCCCCCGTCTGTGAGGTGGGCCTGCGCCGCGGTGGTGGGCGAGGAAGACGGAGACAACCTCCCTTCCGTGGCCGTGGCCATGGCCATCCTGCTCGCCGGAGTGCAGTTGCAGCATGCCATCTTCCGCGAAGAGCTCGTGAGGAAGGCCTTCTCCGTGGCTGAGGTGGCTCACTGCGGCCAGGTGCTTGACCGTATACCTCACTCACTCACTCACTCACAGTCCGCGCGTATATTTGCATTTGGTGTGGCTTGTGAGACGTTGAAGTGACCGAACTCCGTTTCTTGGGTGGGTGTTTGGTGCTTTCTCCAGATGCGCGTGAGCGGTGACCCTTACCCGTAACACTGCGTGGAGACGGCGGCGCTGCTTGCGGAGCTTGGAGTTGGCCCTGCCGTTGTTGCGGCCAGGTTGCTGCACGACACGGTCGATGACGTTGGCCTAGACTATTGTTCCATCTCTGAGCAATTCGGTGCTGGCGTGGCCGACCTTGTGAAGGGGGTAATGATTTGCATTCTTTAGCTATTATTAACTGTGATTTGGAATCCACAATATAAATTTGTTCTACAATTTTCTTTCATCGTAGAATGTAGATACCGCATAGAATGCAGCCTTGTGGATTCCAAGGATAGCAATACATTGGATGTCTGTCGACCTCAGTGTTAGCTTCCTTTGTTGTTGTGGATGGGTCTGAGAAGCTCCACCTATAAAGGTATGTGAATATTTAATAGGCAAAACCTTCATTATTGAAGTTCAAAACAAGAATGCAATATCGTGTTTTTATGCCCCATGTGCAGATCATTCAAGATGTTTAGAGACATTCAAAAGCGAGAAATAGTCTTTTTATTTGCTAAAAATTGTTGTTTGTACTCTCTTGTTTTAATGTCATCATGAGGCGCTCTATAGTGCCTACCAATTATATTTTAACTGACCTAAACTTTCTAACTTGATAATAGTTCTACGATTTTTGTGTTTAGTTTAGCCTCGCGATTTCAGAAGTGGAGTGTGCATTTTTTTTAACTTCGTATGCATCATGGTTAGGTCAACACATTGCACCTCCTGTTCAAGTTTGGTTGTGGGGATTTTGTTAAGCATTTAGATTCCACTAATAGCTGTTCAACTTCAGGTTTAACCAAACTTGATTCATATATATAGACAACTCAACCAAGTTAGAATCTACTGTAAACTTGAAATTAGATGTCGCTTTGGTTCGTTTTTGAAATTACATGTCCTCTAATACTTACAATGATTCCAATGGAGACATGTGAATGCTTTGATCTTTGAATAGTTAATGCGAGCTCAAACACCATTTTTTTAACTTTGCAATATGTGTACTAATAGATTAGCTAAAATACAGTATGTTCAATGTAGATATTTTACCCATTTATAGAGTAAAGCAAATAACTGCATATTCTCATTCTCCTTGTCCCTTCTCATGCTTTGCAGGTACCCTTCCGCCTCCTCTTCCATGTTGTCACTTCCAGAGCTTCTCACCATTTTCTGGCATCTGAAAGTAAGAGTCCATCTAATCCCACTCATTCTTATTAGTGTTTTTTTTGGAATTTTTCAGGGAGCTCATTGTACTACTTGTTTTACTCACTTTACTATGGTTATATTTTAGTTAACCGAGATGCTTGATCCAGATAGTACAATTGATGACACTTTGCATCCAGTTATTGGTTTCTTGTTATGCATATTTCTTAGTTGTTTTTAGATGCTAAAGTGTTTCATTGGTTCAAATAGTTCTGTGAATCCTTTACATGTATTATTCTTTATGCTTGGCATGCTTTTGGAATGATACTCTGTTTTAGATTAGTAATGGCCACAATTCATGTAAAAGGCTTCCCCCCTCAATTTGTTCTGTTGGACCCTTTGCATTGCTACTACAAGTTAGATGCATATAACAGTGTCATTTCTAACTGATGTACAATGGTTTGAAATAGTGTTACAGAATCTAAAATGTGTTCCAAATATTGGGGATTGATCAAAGTAAAGCTAACTATTAAGGTCCTCATCCATTTTATTTTCTAAGCTATTTTAAATGTATCATACGCAGTCTGCACAGTTAGGTTTTTAGATTACATCTTGGTTTTAGTTTAGTTTTGTTGTCAACGTTTTGAGAGGCTTCCTTCAGTTTTGATTAGCAATAAGTATTACTATTGCTATTACTATTACTATTATTATTTGTCCCCTTCATCTCAGGTAAGTCTATATTACCATACTTGATGAAGTGCCATAGGCATTGTAAGACCTTTGTGGGCTAGATTTCGGATTGTCTTGAAGAAAACAGGTTATTGTCACTTCCTAAGACCTGAGTTAAGGTAGAGGCTAGGTTTCGGATTGTCTTGTTCCTTATATCATGTCGGTGCTAAGTGCTAACCAATTAATTACATTAGCTTGTATTTCCTGTTTTCTTGGCATATGCAGGTCATGGATCATAGGAATATGGAAGTGGATATCTTCTTGGAATTGATTATTATTCTTGATAGAAGAGACTGGCCATTTAGGTTCTACCCATCGATGTAACTCTGAGCTCAGGCAGGCCCATTCCATTTGCATTTCCTCGTTATCATCAAAGGTATCTTCAAAAGGACCACGAGCTCTGAGCTCTCTTGCGCTTCCTCCATTCGCGAATCTTGAAGAGATTTCTTTCTTGCCTTCGCTTCTTCAAGACTTGCCGACATGAGCCTTGGACTTCATGGAACCCCATTGCAAGCAACAACATCTCCGTGTCTCCGGCAAATGTTGTTTTATGACACCTCTATTTTGTTAGATTACAATATCTGCACTTCCAACCAAAGCACCTCTAGTCTCTCTCCATGGTCCCAAACATTGATGGATTTAGAAGCCATCACCTACAATAATCCATACAAGATGAAAATTGTTAGTGCATCTTGCGTCATGTCCTCACCTCCTACTCTAGGTTACGGTTTGCTATGCTGTTTTTGTAGTACATTTTATCCATACTTTACAAAGAACATGTTACAACAAATGATTACATGCCCTTGGTTCATTGTATTTGACTATAATTACTCTAGTATTTCACCCTTGGTGAAATGTGCAACCCTCTACAAATGCATTCAAGATGGTTTCCTACCTTATCTCAGCTCGGCCTTTTGGGTTTTAGATTTATAAAATAGCCTTGTTTTTTTTGTTCATTCAACGCTTTAAACTCACCTAACTATGTGTTTTTATCTACATGTATTTGAGAAATATTTTTCGGAGGTGTCAAGATTGAGTCCATCAATTGGAAGGCAAGGAAAAGCTCTGCACCGTCAGAGGCTTCGGAATGTTTTGGAATCCCATATGGCTTTGGGAAAAATTGAAGATTTACGCTATTCTACTTTAAAGGAACAAATTATTACCGCAGATGGTTCGCTTCCCACAGAACCTATTGATCTTAAAGGGACTTTTGGATGTTGCAGCCATGAACTTTCGACAGGCTAATACCTTCATCCATGTTGCATCTTTTACACTTTACAAATTATGGGTATCTCTCTTAGTTTATAACTAGGTAATGAATAATATTGGCAGGTGATACTTATTCAACTTCTGGAGTTGTTGATTCAGCCATATCTGGAGCTGACATGGGAACAGGTGAATGCCACAAGTTCACCCTTTTCAAAGATTTCACAATATATGGATTAGGTCGCCTTAGCTGTGGTTTTGTGGAAGATGTTAGTCTACTTGAAATATGGAAGGACGTGTAACCCTCCACTATATATTTTATTGGAACACCTTTTTCTATTACGCCTTCTTGTTGTAGGATAATTCCAAGAAGTTAAATGCAGTACCTATTTATTAATTTTATATGTTAGTTATTAATCAGAGTGAAAATAATATCATGTCTTATATGATGCTTTAGATAAGATTGATAACTATGTTTTTTTAGATTATTTCAGTTGTAACATATTGCATAGTGCACTGGAAGCCCCGGTAAAGGCCCATCATGATTTTTAATTTCTGAACAGTATTCAAATTGAAAATACAGAATTGTGTTTCTGGTGGGTGGGTGGGTGGGTGGGACAGGTATCAATGTAGTTACGCAAACCATAATTTATTGGTATATTTTAATACTGGGACAAGATGAATGTAATGGAGAATAACACTGTATATTGTTTATGTTGCAAAATAATCTAGGACTAAACTAATATACTATGTTATGCCATACGGTAGTGGAGATATCAGATATTTAGATTTTGTTCGTACATACTATAAATTTGCTCAACAAGTAATATAGAAAACATGCTTGTCTATATGCATTTCTACCGTTTTATATTCATAAAAATTTAGCAGCAGTTGGGATATATCAAGTCAATCCCATTGTGAATCAAGTCGGGAATGGAAGTTGGCATCAACTTGAACTTCCAAAGGTAACAAACTATGAACTCAAATTTTATTTTCCAGGTAGTAGCAGTAGTAGGTGATGCAACAATAGGTGGAGTTAATATTGATATTTATTATACGATTTAAGATACCGTCTACTGATATACGAACATCTACTCTCAAAATCTCTGTAGGGGATTTTTCCCTCTGATTTTTCTGCACTTTCTTCCAAACAAACCCTCGATATGGCCCGGTGTTCGTGCTCGGGCCGACGCAGACGCGCCCTCGGCGCGGGGATTGCGCCACGTGGAACGGCAACTACGCCCATTCGTACGAACCGAACATTCGAGAAGATCTTGGAATGTGCCAACGCCGCACGAAAGCGTAAAGGCGTAAGCTTCCCTCCTCTCCCGCCCGTACGTGTTCCATTCTGCGCCACTCCCTTGGCTGCTAACCCAGTCGCCCACCACAAAAACTTGACGACTCATAATATCTTCTCCTCTTTTTTCTTCTTCTACTTCAAGAACACGATGTCAATTTCGCCGCGTACTAGTCGTGACTTCTTGCAAGTTGCAGCGCTGTAATCGAAGGTTTCACCGTTGTTTCGCTTGATTGCTTGCTTTGCGCTCTGCACGTAGCCTAGGTACGGAACTGCCCATGGCTATGGCAGCGTCGTTGTCGTCGTCTTGCTGCGCTTCGACCACTACTTGTCCTCTGCTTACTCCCACCAGCAGCAAGAGCAAGAAGATATGGTGGCCGAGTGGTGTCGGCAGCAGGAGCTGTAGCAAGAAGAAGCAGCAGCTCTCCATCTGCGCGACGACGGCGCCGTCGGCCGTCGACTACACGGACACCGGCGCCGGAGCCGACGCCGACGCCGTGGCCTCGCTGAAAGTCAAGCTGCTGGTCAGTAACAACTAACCAAGAAATCCAGCCCCTGTACTTCTAACGTTTCTTGGCCGCTCGCTTGGCAGACTCTTTACTTCTTTGCGTGAATTTGGACGCAGAGCGCGGTGTCTGGATTGAACCGGGGCCTCGCGGCTAGCCAGGAGGACCTGGACCGGGGGGACGCGGCGGCGAGGGAGCTCGAGGCGGCGGCGGGGGTCCCCGTGGACCTGAGCAGGGACATGGACAAGCTGCAGGGACGGTGGAGGCTAGTCTACAGCAGCGCGTTCTCGTCGCGGACGCTCGGCGGCAGCCGCCCCGGCCCGCCCACCGGCCGGCTTCTCCCCATCACCCTCGGCCAGGTCAGGAATAACAACAGTCTTGAATACAACCATGCAAAATCTCGAACTGAAATGTGATGCGATGGAAGTGTAGTTGTGATTGGTCGATGTGTGTGTTTGTTTCATCAGGTGTTTCAGAGGATCGATGTGATCAGCAAGGACTTCGACAACATCGTCGAGCTCGAGCTCGGCGCGCCGTGGCCGCTGCCGCCGGTCGAGATGACGGCCACGTTGGCGCACAAGTTCGAGCTCATCGGTGAGTCACCATGATGTACTCCACTTGTTTCTTGGTCATTATTACAGTAATACAGTCTCGAACCCAAACCGATAATCATACCATTAGACCAAACGAATGACCTTGTTCTTGTCAGTATTCTTCATGAAAGAACACTAGATTCCACAATTTGTGCCTACAATATCGAAGTGTCAGCCTTCAGTTGTTCATAGCTGTAGTTAATTGTTGTTGTCTGATTTTCTGATGGCTGACATGCATGCTGTTCCTTGTTGTTAGGCACTTCGAGCATAAAGATCACATTCGAGAAGACGACGGTGAAGACCAAAGGGAACCTATCCCAGCTGCCGCCGCTGGAGGTTCCTCGCATCCCAGACAACCTCAGGCCACCGTCCAACACCGGGAGCGGCGAGTTCGAGGTGACCTACCTAGACGACGACACCCGCATCACCCGAGGAGACAAGGAGGAGCTGAGGGTGTTCGTCGTCTCCTGAGCTGATGCAAGACCACTTTTTCCCAATGCTGAAGTGAAAATTTGCAATCCTATCTGTTTTTCTTTCCCCTTTTGCCTCTGACATGGTGGTACCTTGTAGCATTTATGCTTTTCTGTGTTATTGTAAAAAAATTTCTTTTGCTAATCATGTTACTGTATATTTGTAGAATTGGAGTGTGTAAAGACTGAAGAGAAATGCAGAGTGCAGCATTATTAAAGAGGAAACACATCCTCTGATATTGTATCGCAATGTTGCGGTACTGTAGTACCGGACATTGCATAGCAGTTCGTCGGATCGGAAAGGAAAGAATGTACCGTGTTTTGCAATTGTAACAAAAATAATGTAGTATTGGCACTATTTATGAACATTGTAGTGTCACTATTGCGATTGATCTGACTCGTTCTTTCCGAATTGGCCGACTCAGATCTGCCAGATGTCACGACACTATGCTCCTCTGACATTGCTAATGCAATGGCAAAGATGTCAATCCTATTACAGAATGGTTTCTAATGTTTGTGCTTCAGCGGTAGGGGTGGAAACGAGCAGAGCCGAGCCGGCTCAAGCCAGGCTCGCACCAGATCAGATGAACAGAGGCTCGGCTCGGCTCGGCTCAATTCAGAGAAGAGCTGGGAGAGAGGCTCGTCTCGGCTCGAAACCAAGATCGAGCAGGCTTGTGAACTAGGCAGCGGACGAGGGCAGGTGGGCGGCCGCAGCCCGCAGCAAAGGCGGTCGAGGGCGAGTGGGCGGCCACGGCAGCACCCTCGTGTTCTCGCTCGTGGCAGTGCCACCACTCGGAGGGCAGGGTCACCTTATCTTGAGAGGCGGGATGGAGGAAAGGGAGGAGGAGGCGGCGAGGTCGATCTCGAGAGGCGTGGAGGGGGTCGGCATTGGGGCAGCTCCGCGGGGCGACGGCGTGGGTGGAGGTGGCGGTTAGGGCGTCTCAGTGGTGGTAGGTTTGGGACTTCAGGTCCTTCTCCTTTGGGAGGTCCGGAGGTGGGAGGTGGTCAGGTGGGAGATGGTCGGCGTTAGGGCAGCTCCGCGGGGCGACGGCGTCGGCGTAGGCGGCGGCGAGGGCGTCTTGGCGGTGGTAGGTTCGGGACTTCGGGTCCTTCACCTTCGGGAGTTGGGAGGTGGCCAAGCGGGAGGGGGTCGGCATCGAGGCAGCTCCGCGGGGCGACGGCGTGGGCGAAGGTGGCGGCGAGGGCGTCCCGGCGGTGGTGGGTTCGAGACTTCAGGAGGTGGCCAGGTGGGAGGTGGAAGGGGAAGGGCGTCCTGGCGGTGGAGGGAAAGGGGATCTAGAATCCCGATTCGGAATGGAGGAAGGCGCTCGGGAGGGACTTGGGGGGAATAGGGGATTTGAGACTGGTTGCCGCTGGGCCTTCGTGGACCGAGCCAAATGAGGCTCACAAGCAGCTCAGGAGCCGACTTGCGCTCAGCTTATTTTCTTTTTTGAAAATTCACGAACTCGAGCTGACTCGCGAGCTTAAAGCTATTTTTCCAACCCTATACAGCGGTACCATCATGGTCATGTCTTAGGATGATTTGGCGTGCTACACTATAAACCTATAACATGATTTAAGGCAAGATCGGGACCAAAAAAATTGTTGAAGCATTGTCTTACATAGATTTTGTTATGACCTTTGTTTACTTACTATTAATCGGAAGAAATGAGAACTAAAATAAAAAAATCAATATTAAAAAGCATTGTCTTACATAGATTTTGTTATGACCTTTGTTTACTTACTATTAATCGGAAGAAATGAGAACTAAAATAAAAAAAATCAATAATAAAAGGGGGGCATTCCGAGAATCGAACTCGGGACCTCTCGCACCCAAAGCGAGAATCATACCACTAGACCAAATGCCCTGTGTTTGATGGTAACTTTAATATCACTTTTATCATTAATAATATGTCTGGATGACGCATGGAAAAAAAACAGTGTGCAAAGATAAAACTTATTCTATCTGCGCAACGTATTTAAAAAGAATGAATTTCGAATTTAAATTTACTAACCTATCACCCGTAGCGCTGACCAGTCGACCGAAGAGACTCATCCATCCGTGCATTATGTAGTCTTCGTGTTCACGCCAACGTAAGCCTGGAGCGTTGCGAAATCAACCTCTCTTCTATACGTAGACAATCAAGTTTTGTTTTGCCAGAATCCTGCTTGTTCTAGTTTCCTAGTAGTTGTGAGGACTACGGAGGACTTTCTTACTTGTACGTCTGATGGTATTTTCACTGTGAATTTTTTTGTATCTACAAAGAGTTAGATCGTGGAATACTTTTGAAGTTGTGTCTAAAAGGAGTTACACCACGAAATATTGCTTCTGTACGACCAATCGTGATTTTTCACGTTGCATTTGCAGTTTGGCATCTCAAAGTGCGACCATTATAATCGAAGAACGACAAGTACCAATCTTGACTGCTCGATGAAATCTTCATGGGCTATGATAAAAACAACAAATAGCCACTTATTTTTTTAGAAGACCTTGGGTTATTTAGCATATATTCAGCTACTTCTTTAGTTCTTTCAGTGACCTAAATCAGGGTTTAATGTCCAACTTTTCCGGCTGACTACTAATAAAATCGTTTTTTGATTTTTCACGGTCTCAAATGCGCAACTTCAACTTTTCATAGAGGGCGTAATATATTTCGAGAGATGGACAGCCTATACCATTTTTTTATCCAACGGTTCAAAATTGAGGTCTCCAACTATTCCCGGATTTTTTAAAAAAATTACAAAAATAAATAGTCGACCTGAAAAATAACAAAAATGGGTTCCTGTCGCTAGTTGAACTGGCGATAGATACCATGCGCCTTTCTGTCAGCAGTTGAACTGGCGGCAGGAACCTGTCGGCAGTTCTACTTGCGACAGGGACGTCTTCCCCTGTAAAAACTCGATGAAACCCTAAAATGCGGCACATGACTCATTTGTGTTCAGAAAAAAGAGGAGGAGGGAAGGGAGAGGAGTAGAGGGAGGAGAGAAGCTAGTGAAGCGCAGCAAAACCACCATGTGCTGCAGCCCCACAAGCACCAGACAAACACAGAGACTTATCCATCACTCTCCCCCTAAGTCTTGTGTGTCTCCTTGTGAGGAATCCCGATCCTGGCGCGAAGTTCCTGGAACTTGATCCGCCCAAGAGACTTGGTCAGAAAGTCGGCAAGCTGGTCTTGGGTGTTGATGTAGTTGGCCCGGATACTCCCTTCATCCAGGCAGCTTCTGATGAAGTGATACCTCACTCGGATGTGCTTGCTGCGCTCATGGAAGACATGGTTCTTCGCCAAGGCCAAGGCGGACTTGCTGTCCACCCTGAGCTCTACTGCCTCCGCGTCTCTACCAAGGAGATCGCCAGCGGTAGAGCCAACCACGAACTGAGTAGAAGCGGTAGTGGCGCAATGTACTCGCCTCGCTGACTAGACAAAGCCACCACTGCCGCTTGACCGATCGCCGGTGATCGGACACTTGCCGAGGAAGTCTGGCGTCCGTGGTGCTCTTGCTCGTGTCGATGTCGCCGGCGTGGTCGCTGTCGTATGCATTCGATGAAGTGCGCCGTCTTGGGCACCTTGGGTAGTGCAAGCCGTAGTCGGAGGTGCCCGCGACGTAGCGGAGGATCCTTTCACGGCTTCTTGGTGCTCGTCGTCGGTCATTGCATGAACCGGTGGCGTGGCCGATGGCGAAGCCAAGTCCGGTCGGCGTGTGGACAAGGTAGCGAAGGCGCCCACAATGCGCCCGATCTTGCGTTGCGTCCACCTCCTCCGCCGTACTCTCGACTCGACTTGACCTCTCCTCCATAGGAGTGTGGGTGGGTTGCGATCGGTGAGGCCGCCCAGCTCCACGATGCGCTTGGCGTAGGCAGTCTGGCGAAGAGAGATGCCGGAGCTGTCCTGGTGGACCTCGATCCCGAGGTAGAGGGAGAGGGGCCCGAGGTCGCTCATCTGGAAGGTGGCCTTCATCTCCGCCTTGAATGCCTCGATCTCCTCCTCCTTGGTACCGGTGATCAAAAGGTCGTCGACGTAGACGCCTATCAGCAGGGCATTGCCTCCCTTGCTCCGCCGGTAGACCGCGGCCTCGTGAGCGCTCTGCTGGAATCCCATTTGCTTGAGGGTGGAGTCCAGCTTGGCGTTCCAAGCTCGCGGTGCCTGCCGCAAGCCGTAGAGGGCCTTGCGCAGGCGGAGGACCTTGCTCTCCTTGCCGGGGATGATGAATCCTGGCGGCTGGCGGACGTAGACCTCCTCCTTCAAGTCGCCGTTGAGGAAAGCAGACTTGACGTCCATGTGATGAACGCACCAGCCCTCCTGGGCTGCGAGGGCAAGGAGGAGACGCACGGACTCCATCCGTGCAACAGGCGCGAAGGCATCGTCGAAGTCGACTCCCTCCTGCTGGACGAAGCCACGTGCCACGAGGCGCGCCTTGTGCTTGATCACTTCTCCAGTCTCGTTTTTCTTGAGCTTGAAAACCCACTTGAGAGAGATGGCGTGGTGGCATCTCGACGCTCAAGCAATTAACGGTTTATTTAGTGCTTTGAGTGTAGAGGTGTTTGATGAAGTGTGCAATCTCAAGAGCGCTCATGAGATGTAGACAAAAATTCAAGACAATTATGAAATGTCCACCACCACAAGCGATGATTGCACACAAGAGTGGACATAGGAAGAAGAATGCTCAACTTCTAGCTCCGACAATGATGAGTCCACAACTCCCTCCACATCAACTCAATACTTCATGGCTAAAGGTAATGATGAGGTAAACGAAAATGAAGAACCTACCTATGATGAGTTGATGGACATGTTAGAGGACTTAAATGAGTATCTTGGGAAGGAGAAATCAAAATTCAAAGTCTTGAAGAAAGAATTTCTTTCTCTCAAGGATTCTTATGAAGAGCTAAAAGAAGCTCATGAGACTCTCCTTCTCAAGGATCTCAATAAGTCCAAGGTGGATATAGGCATTACATGTAATTTATTAGAAGATATGCCATGTGTAGTTGCTAACCCTTGCATTACGTCTAAGGTTAGCATATGCACCTCATGTGAGCATTTAATTGATATGCCTTGTTGCTCTAAAGTAGATACTCATATTTCCTCCATATCTTGCAATACTAACATTGTAGAGGAAAATAACGAGCTCAAGGCCCAAGTCAAAAATTTGAAGAATGACTTGGAAAGAAACCTAAAAGGTAAGGTCACTCTTGACAAAATATTGAGCAAGCAAAAACGCTTGCAAGATAAGAATGGAATCGGCTTCACTCCTAAGAAAAAGGAGAATAGCAAGACAAGGCACAATGCAAGACACACGAAGAATGTCAAGTGCCTTGGTTGCAACAAGAAGGGCCATTTTGCCTCGGTGTGCCCAAATCAAGTGGATGACAAGCCACGATCATCAAAGAAGAGGCAAACCGGCAAGGAGCAAGTAAAGAAGGCAAAAGATGAATATCAATATCGAACTTGCTACAATTGATGGGAAAAGGGACATCTTAGTAAGGATTGTCCCAAAGGTATCTCTCCTAAGCCATTTATTTACAATGATCATTATTTGCTTAGGAAAGATAAAAATGACAATGTGTTTGCTAGAATAGTTAGTTCACATAAAACCAATGCTAGGGCCATTTGGGTGCCCAAATCCATTGTGACTAACATTCGTGGACCCAACCTAGTTTTGGGTACTAAAATGCGCTTAAATGCTTAATAGGTACTTGGAGAGGCATTGGAGATTTGGCTCACTCATGAAGAGGTGAATGGATCACCATATACAAATTTGTAGCCAAGCTTGAGGATAATCAAGTCATATCAAGAGCCAATACCATCTCGGTAACAAATATTTACATTGAAGAATCTAGCCCCTTATGCCTTGTGTAGGTTGCATTTTATGATCATATTAAAAAGGGGTGTTCTTGCTCTATGATTTATAATGTCATTATTAATATCTTGAGAAAGTTTGGAAGTGGCACATTAAGGGTGAGTGCTAAATCATGATCATGTATATCACATCCCTAAGTGTGCCCAAATAAATTAAGTGCTAGTTTGTTTTTCAAAATTGAGCCTTTTAGCCAAAAGTTAATTTTTTATATAATTATTAGTAATTCTTTGAAAAAATAGTTGCAAAAGGTATACAAATGCTTTTCAAAGGTTTACCAAATGTTTTTGCCCTAGAAAAACCTATTTTAAGTAAAAATACATTTCTAGCCAAAATTCTACATTATGGTATCTTGTTTTGGACCAAAACAAGATTTTTGTGTAAAATCTATTCTAAAAGGAATTTAAAAATCTTGCCAAAAGAAAAATCCTAGAGTTGGTTATTCTAAATATTTTTGGTATTCAAAAGATTTCCAAAAGACCAACATAGAAAAAGATATTTGATTTTCAAACTCGTCCAAAATCATATTTTGACCTAAGTGGTCACTTTCTAGCACTTAAGTGAGTTTCGCTATATGAACCAAAATTATTCGCATGAATATATTCATAATGGTATTCATAACTCACACATGCATTTGAATACTTTAAATTCAATCCGTCACCACCATAGCCTATTTTTTATGACACGGGTGCTTTTCACAAGTCTGAGTACTCTTGGTATGATGGGGTGAAGGTTTCGAGTCTCCTTCGATCCTTAGAGCATTCATGAATAAGCGCCGTGATATCGGAGTTTTCAGCTGGGCAACTAACAAGGAGGACATCGTATCTCCTCAGCTTTGGTCCAACTGGCCGACCCTTGTATGGATAATACCTAAGCTCAGAAAAATGAATTTGGAATTGGACACGTAGGTATGATCCGTTGTTCTTTATAGCCAAACTAAACATGCATGGCTCTCTTCCATTATCTCAATTTTGTCCAGTGAAATAAGTTGGTTATTGAAATCAACATTAATGGGTAAAAGAGAGAGATATTAACCTGTTTCTTGCTGCCATTGATACCACTCTTATGTGTATCTGATATTTGAAACTCACCTTCACATATTACCTCTACCACCATGTATATTTATTGCTGGTTTTAAGCCATAGGAGTCTAATATGCACTTATTTTATGTATATTTTTCTCCGAGTTTTTTTCCTAGTTACATTGTAGTTTGTAATGCAATTCAGAAGTGGTGCTTGATTTTTCATATGGACTCGTAAAACTATGATTTGTAGGTCTTCTACTTGTTAAAATACCGGTTACTGAATATTGAGAATTCAATTTTGTGGAATTGATGGTGAAGTTGTCGGTTCAATGGGACAATAGTTTGGGGCATAATCTACTAATATTATCACTATTCTTGAGGAAAGATGCATATTTTCTTTTTTATCTTATTGGCAGTTTGGTTGCATTCTTATTTGTTAGGATGCTTCTTATCTAACCAGTTAATATTTTTCTTCTGCTTTTCAGTTTAGATTAGCTAGAAGTCAGATGTAACCTTTATCTCTTAAAATTAATTTAGTCGTTGAGTCTTTTTGAATTGCCTATATATCGAGCATTTTTTAATTTTTCTCTCAGGCATAGTAAAATCAGTGGTTTCAATTTCCAATGCCATTAGAGATGTAGGATTGTATTCCGTAACAAGTAGTAATGTCTTAGCGTGAAATGTATTTTTTCAAAAAAAGAAATCATATTGCATGATCTTCTGATGATCATGCCACAGCAGTCAGACCATGTTTACCAGGTCTGCTGACTGCTGGTTGTTGACTGCTGAACATTCTTATAACCTCCCTTTGTCTAAATTGAAATATATGATTTTTGAGGTTGTCTTCAATGATTTCAATGCCTGCCATACTAATTGATGCTGAAACTACTGAATTTTGGTTACTATACATCCTCAACAAATTCTTAGTCAACTAACAGGTTATCATGTTGAAGGAGTTGATATTAGATATATGGACATTCACCCCTGAATTTTGGATTGCCTCTCTGTTTATCGATTCGATAGATGATTGTATTAATAAAGTGAAGTCCCTTTTAAAGTTTTACTGCAAAGTGACCATTGGGATGTTTGTTACATTTATTCCGAGTAAAAAAACAACTGGAACTTCCTGATGTGAATATTCTAGAAGCCACTTGTCTATGCTAACTGAACATAACCACCGTTTGGTCTGTTGTGGAGTCCAGCAAAACCAAACTATAAGGCTTAAATGCTAGGTTACAGCAACACAGAACCGGGCATAGAAGACATCTTCCAGACTAATTTCAAAAGAGGGCGCTAAAACAAAGTTTTGACTTTGTGTCAAAGCTGCTCACTTGCTCATGGTCATACACATACTGCTTTATTCAACATTGCCATGGTCTCCTTCAGCCAGACTGAAGAATATCACAAGACGACTTGGGGTCAAATTGTTTACGTAGTATTTTTGAAGCGGGGATATCTCATCATGCTATGCTTGTTGTGCGTCCAAAAGTAGCATATGGCATCTGAATGGTGTTCTCAAAAGAAGAAGTGATTCTATGTAAACGGTTAACAGCAAGAGAAGTTTTGGGGAGTTATGTTTCTCATTGTACGGGGGAGAGAGGCAGGATGGTAGAGTATATATCAAAATCGATAAGAAAAAACTACAGGAGTACAGATGGGAACATTGCAAATTTGCAGTTTTCTTTAGTTATTTGCTCTTCATTTAATTTCCGGCGCAGCAGGTCCCAGTACGTGGTACTAGTGGCAGCAGACATGGTTGCCGCGCAGTCACTAGTGCCCTATGCCTGGATGCTCTTGTGTATTAGGCGTTGGAGATGGGGGCGCTTGTCCGGAACCTCTACCTCCTGACATTGATGAATCAGAGCAGGATAGCACACAAGCAAAGACTCAAAATCGAGATAAATTGATAAAACGGGTCGATTTTGCACATTAATGAACAAATCGTTTATAAGCCCGAGAAGAGCACAATTGATTTACATACAAACTGCCCTAATCATGCATTTCCTATACCTACTGAACAGAAGATGTACCTGCAACCACGGTCATGGACACGGCAGAAATGAGTGTGGCAACGAGCAGCACAACGAGGCAAATGTAAGCGGGAGAACACCGTTCCATCCTCATCGATCGTCTCTCCCGCTACACCAAGCTTGATTGATCTCCTCTTGGCGCTGGTTGCTCTACAGCTCTAGCTAGGCTTTTATAACGTAAGAGAGTCGATCGGAGGAAGTGAAGCCTGAAGACCATGCACCGGATGCCAGCCAGGCTACAAGTCTACGCAATTGAATTTCCTTCTGAGTTCATACCACCGTACTCGAGACGTTTTCTTCGTTGAATGTTCGCGGTGAAGTCGTCGGTATTTTGAACGACTTGCGGCCGCGGCCCGCGGCCGGTGGCTCACCGTGCTTCACGTCTCAAGCAGCCTGTGTGCGGTGCGGTTCCCAGTCGCACCGGCCATGCGCGTGTACGCGCGTACGTGACACACCGACTCGCTTCGCGCGCTCGTCCAACCGCGCGAGAATATCGCGCTGCCACGACGGTCTCGCGCGATCGCCTCACGTCGGTCCAACCACGCGCGCCGCGCCGTGGCCTCCTCTGGCGCACGAGGCACGACACTGGAGATATCAATTTGGCCCTCCGATCCGCGCACACGTACGGTGCCCGGGCGCATGCAGGCCGATTTTTTCAAAAAATAATATTATTAATTTAAAAATAATCACAAAATTAGTCGAAATAAAAAAAAAAATACAAAACTAGGCCCCGTGTCCATTCCAATTAGCGACAGAGCCTAACCTCTAACGACCGGGGTTATTAGTCGAAATAAAAAAAAATACAAAACTAGGCCCCGTGTCCATTCCAATTAGCGACAGAGCCTAACCTCTAACGACCGGGGGCTCAACGGTACCCAGAGTGCTCTGTCGCCAATTCAACTAATGACAAAGATCTTTATTTTTTAAAATTTTAGAATTTGAAAAATCGTCATTTTTTTAATTCGTCCCCACTCCTTTTGTACTGAGTATTTCCGAGTAGATATTTTTTTTGATAAATCATACTGATATTATATAACATTCAGCACAACATTATAACATCTTTTGTCGATAAATCACAACGTCATAACACTAGTTTTTTTTATAAATAAAAGTAATATTGCAAAGCATTTGGCACTATATATTTCAACTAGACGAACATTTCTCGTGGTCGAGACCTCAACGTCCCCTATGTGGACCGCCTCGAGTCGGACGGTCGAATGAGGTCTCCGCAGCGATGTTCGGAGTGCTGATGTCTCCTTCGTTCTGAGGATTTCTCGTATAGCATTTATTCAAGGTGTGTCTAGACTCCCTGCAAACGGAGTACTTCCTTGTACGACGCCCGGCTTCTGCTTAGTCCATGTTATTCCTGATGCGTCGTACCAGTCGCTAGCCAACCTTTCCCTTCAGCCTATCAATGTCTACGGCCCAGATAAGTTGGTCCCAGGTCAGATGGCCAATGAAATGGTCAGCCACAGTATAACCATACATCTCTGCACTCCAGACTTGCATCATCTCCTCCTTGTTGAAATAGTCAGAGAGGTACTGGTCGAGATGCTGTGCCACCGTCGAACATTCGGCCATGACATGGGAGCGGTGCTTCTGCAGAAGAAGGGGCTTGTTGCAAATGCATACTCAACTAGCGTGGCGTAGCGTGCACTCGTGGGTGATCCTCTCACGGTTCGTCCCGCGGCGTCCTTTATCCCTGCATATTATCTCGAAGCGAAGCTCCCTTGTGCCCATCTTGAATGCCCGATGCATCACATCCTTCTTGTTATTCTCCTCCATGTACTTGGTGATCATAGCGGGGTAGAGTACTCTGTTATTTGCCATGGCGAGCGACGCGTTGATGCTTCTGTCAACAAAGTTATTTGTGGTACCGCGGAGAATTGCCTCCACAATACCAACCAAATAGAGGAACCTTACGCCATGTATGACCCAGTTGTACACCTCGGCTAGATTGGTTGTCATGATACCATATCGAGCACCACCCCTATCATGTAGCAGTGACCACTACTCCTTGAACTCATACTCAATCCAGTCAGAAAAGAATTTCACCTGCGCCCCATCTTCCTCGCCACACTGGGACCATCTATGGGTAGCTGTGGCAATGCTTCGGGGGCCTGACCAGTACTTGGTGCGGTCCTTTTCGCTACCTCCCTTTTGTGCGTCTGAGTACATTCATCCATAATCTTCTAGAGTGCTTCAAACTTTCGCTGCTGGTTCTGGTTGCACAGTCGCTTGAACAGGTTCATCAAATCCTCGTTGTGGAATTGCTTGTAGAAGTTTGCACCCAAGTACCTCATGCACCACCTGCTCTGCAGATCTGTTCATGGAAGTGGTTCGTTTTCTCCTTGTTGTAGCTGAGTTATTGCACTCAGTAGGACTGCATGTCAATCATGTATGAAGCATATGTTTGGACAGCCCTGTACAACAGAAATCGTCAAATTCCTCATGAACCATAACCAGTTGTCCGTATTCTCGCTTTGAACGAAAGCAAATTGATGAGGACATCACTTCTTCGGATATACACAACACTCCTCCACTTGATATTCAAGGACCAATCACTAGAGCTCGCGCCCGACAATTGAATTTACATGTGAGCTCGTTCCTAAGTACTTCTTTTTGTTCATTTGAGAATCGATTACTACCTAATGATTTAATTATGATTAGGAACCATGGAGAGGATCAAGAAGTACTTGGAGAAGGGCTACGAGGCGCACGAGTCCAGCAAGGGTGGTCGAATCATGTTGGATGTCCAACTCAAGCCGACTTCGAATCCAATTCGGACTCCAGGACCAGGCCGCACTAAAACGGACGCCCAGATCGCATCCGGACTCCGTTTTGGACGTTCCACATATGTATGGAAAGCTGAGAAGATAGCCTTTCCAATGGCTCTGGTCTCATATAAAAATTCCTTCTGAGTCAACGGGAATCGTCGAAACAAGTGGACATCCAGAATCTGTCGGTCTTTGCGACACCGTCTTTTGGGCCGTTTGGCTTTGTATCGTGTTGGAGTCCATTAAGGACGCGTCCAGGGGTTTTGCACGCCCCTTACTCCTTTATATACAGCCGCCACCCCCACCATTAGGGTTGGGTTTTGCTTAGATTAATTCTGTCTTTGAACAGTTTCGCCGTCATCGGTTTGTGAAACCCCAATTTTCGAGTGCTTCATCAATATATCTGCAATTTGGTTGTGTTCTTCCTTGTTCTTGCTTGTGTTCTTCGATTCGCAGGCGAGGATTAGCCTTCTTGGCAAGGTCAACCGGGCAGCGCACGGTTGATAACCTGAGGAGACGTGGTGTTGCGATTGCGGGGTTGGAACGTGTCGTTCGGAAGCCGGATCGATTTGTGTCGTGCCTCCACCAAATCGAACATATCCAGAACCTGTTGGAAGATCGGGACCCCGTTCCCACCAAGTGGTAATCAGAGCTTTAGGTGTTCCTCCAGGTTCAAGTTTACCCATCTTGTTGTTTTCGATTTCATCCTAGAGTCCAAGAAAAAGCCCTAAAAAAAATTATAGTCATATGTTGTTTCCTGTCCTAGATCGTGCTTAGCCTTTTGCACAATTTGATTCCAGAGTCCGTAGTGTTGAGTTTGTGTCCTTAGTCGAGTTGTGTTGCTGGTTTAGATCGTGTTTTGTTTCGGGTTGTTTTGCTTCCGCTACCTTTCATACAAACCCTAGCCGTCAATTTTTGTTTTCCCACCCATATCCCACCCTCTGTTTGAGTCACCCATCGCATCTCGTGATCTCCCAGAACCATCACCCACCTTTCCCTGAGCTTCCGCCCCCAATTCCACCAATTTACTCTGCCCGATTTTCGTTTCGGCCTCCACACAAACCATAACTCGAAGACCTTACTTCAAACGGCCATAACTTTCTCATACGGACTCGAAATCAGGCGATTTTTTTTTCAAGTTGGGTGAAATTAAATTTTACATCCGAATCAAACCGACAAGTTCGGTTTCGACAATTATCTTGCCCAAATTCGGCCTGGAAAGTGTAGTACTCGAGCTCAAAATTTCATCACCGACTTTTTAGCACATTCACCATTTTACGAGACCACACCTTATATCGATTGACGTGAAACTTTGTGTGTTTCCTATTCACGTGCTCGCTTTGCGAAAAATACAAAAAAATAAAAAAATTCGGCACCTACGATAGTGCTGCGAGTGCCATCCGTGGCCAAAAAAAAAAAAAAGAAAAAAAAACAAGAAGAAAACAAAACGTGACAGAGCACAGTTTTAGGTGGCAGAGCCTCATTTGTGTTGTGTTTGTCTTTGAATTAAGTTTCTCGGTGCCTGGCCATCTTTGTTGCTGTCTTTGCTTCATTATTCTGTTCTTGACTCCTTGTTCTTCATATCATACCTGTTATAGGACACATTTAGACCAGCAACTAGGACCATACTTTGGACATTTATTCAGCATTACTATCTGTTATTGATTTGTGTTCCACTGACATATTTGGCCTTCCAAACTCCATATATCTACTTCTGGATAGCACAGTTTTGACCTTGCAATCGTACCCACGCTCGACAAGGTATCACGAACCAGCCACCGGTTGTACCACCCGCTGCTTTGGTAAGCACACTTGTAAGAGCTTGGTAAGCCACTTCCTTTGCGGGTTCCCACTCCCCTTCCTTTGTAGTTGATAGGGATCATCCTTTTGTTTTCCCTGTATTTCCACTAACCATGGCAGGAAACGAAGAGGACGGGACACCGGTCGATTTCAACGAGTGTGTTAGTCGCGGCCAGCTACAAGCTGCGCTCGATAAACAAAACGCTTCACTCATCGATCTCGGCGAGATTGGACACCATCGTCGCCGCCATTACCCAGTTGAACACCACGGAAGGCATTGAGCGGGTGGAGCGGCGGATGGCTGACCTCACTGGTCGGACAGACACATTGGAGGCACGCCTGCCACCTGTCAATGACGGCCATCATCATGATGATGACACACTGCATGATACAGATGGCAACATTGATCAGCGGGCGACACAAGATGCACGACTACGTCGGCGTCTTCAGCAAAACCGACATGGTATGGGAGGTAATAACCAGAACCGTCATGGTAACGACGATCCTTTTGCTAAAGTCAAGTTTACCATTCCATCTTTTTCTGGTCTTTATGATGCTGAAATATATCTAGATTGGGAGATGACGGTAGAGCAGAAGTTTAACTCTCACTTAGTTCCTGAGCAACATAGAGTTAGACAAGCTACTAGTGAGTTTAAGGACTTTGCTATTATCTGGTGGAATGAACTAAGTACCATGCGCTTACAACCTGATACATGGGAGCGCTTAAAAGAAGCTATGCGTAATCGTTTTGTTCCTCCCTCATATAAACTTGAATTGAGAAAAAAATTGCAGCGCTTAGAACAAGGTGATAGTTCTGTTCAAGACTATTATCTTTGAGCTTCAAAAGGGTATGGTGCGTTGTGGGGTTGTTGAGGACACGGAGGATAAGATTTGTCGTTTCTACGGGGTTCTGGCGTGAAATTCAGGACATTGTTGATTATAAAGAATTTACTACTGTCAACCAGTTGTTCCACCTTGCTATGCTTGCAGAAAAAGAATTGCAGGGACGCACAGAATCAACTAAGGCACGCACCGGACGACCCTTCTACACCCCGCGAACGACTACATCAACGGGACTGCCCAATTCTTCTTCGAGTTTTCGTTCTCCTCCACCACCTGTGAACAAGATGGCAGCAGCGCCACCGAAGCCACCTTCCACGACACGCCTTGCAGATTCTTCAAAAAATTCTTTGCAGGGTCAAGCCAAGAGTTCTTCTTCAGTGGCTTCAACGGGCGCTCCTCCGGCATTCAGTGCCACCGCTGCCATGGGCTTGGTCATGTGCAGAAGAATTGCCCTAGCCAACGGGCATACATCGCCACAGAAGATGGAGGCTACATCAACACTTCGGATGTCGAGGAGGATGATGATGTTGCTGCTGCCTCGAACGACAATGGCGGTGGTGATGACGACCTCATCCTTGGTGGGGCGTCCACAGCGACGCTACGGAGCATCATTGTGCAGCGAGTCCTCAGCACGCAGGTACAACAACCTGATAAACTTCAACGTCATAATTTGTTTGAGATCTTCTTTGCGATCAAGAACCGCGTGCGTGTCATCATTGATGGAGGAAGTTGCAACAACTTGGTGAGTTCGACTTGGTCAAGAAGCTTGGCTTGACCACGCGACCGCATCCACATCCATACCATATTCAATGGTTAAATGACTCTGGAAAAGCTAAGGTAACGCAAACATGCCGAGTACATTTTTCCATTGGTGCTTATGTTGATCATGTTGATTGTGATGTGGTTCCCATGCAAGCATGCTCTCTTTTATTGGGTCGACCTTGGGAATTTGATAATGATGCTTTACACCATGGTAGTAGTAACACATACACTTTTATGCATAAGGGAAAGAAAGTTACTTTACTGCCTTTGACCCCAGCTGAGATTATAGAGGCCGATAGGGCGAGAGCTGCTGCTGCTAATGATCCAAAGGAACATGATAAATCTGAAAAACAGCAAGTAACCCATTTGAAAAATTCTGTTATGCTTGCCACAAAATCAGACCTTGCTGCAATTGATGATGCCGTTCATATTGCTGACCTCTTTTTCAAAGAGCTAGTTCGTTTGCATGGTATGCCTTCTACTATTGTTTCAGATCGTGATGCCAAGTTCTTGAGTCACTTTTGGCGTACTCTATGGAACAAGTTGGGTACAAAGTTGTTGTTCTCTACCACATGTCACCCACAAACTGATGGCCAAACCGAGGTGGTGAACCGCACATTGTCTACCATGTTGAGAGCTATTTTGAAGAACAATTTGAAGCTATGGGAAGAGTGTTTGCCGCATGTTGAGTTCGCATATAATCGAGCGGAACACTCCACCACCAAGGTAAGTCCTTTTCAGGTAGTGTATGGATTCAATCCCGTGCCCTATTGATATTTTACCTTTGCCTACTAGTGAGAGAGTTCATAATGATGCTAAGGAGCGTGCTGATTTTATTCTCAAAATGCATGAGACTACTAAGGCAAACATTGAAAAGATGAATGAAAATATAGGATTCTTGGTAGTAAAGGTAGAAAGGAAGTTAAACTTGAACCGGCGATTTTGTTTGGTTGCACTTATGAAAGGATAGATTTCCTGAGTTAAGAAAGTCAAAATTGATGCCTAGAGCTGCTGGTCCTTTTAAGATAGTTGAGAAGATAAATGATAATGCATATAAACTTGAGTTGCCTCCCGAGTTTGGGGTTAGTCCCACCTTTAACATTTCAGATTTGAAGCCATGCTTGGGAGAAGAAGATGAGTCTGAGTTGAGGACAACTCCGCTTCAAGAGGGGGAGGATGATGAGGACATCACTTCTTCGGATATACACAACACTCCTCCACTTGATATTCAAGGACCAATCACTAGAGCTCGCGCCCGACAATTGAATTTACATGTGAGCTCGTTCCTAAGTACTTCTTTTTGTTCATTTGAGAATCGATTACTACCTAATGATTTAATTATGATTAGGAACCATGGAGAGGATCAAGAAGTACTTGGAGAAGGGCTACGAGACGCACGAGTCCAGCAAGGGTGGTCGAATCATGTTGGATATCCAACTCAAGCCGACTTCGAATCCAATTCGGACTCCAGGACCAGGCCGCACTAAAACGGACGCCCAGATCGCATCCGGACTCCGTTTTGGACGTTCCACATATGTATGGAAAGCTGAGAAGATAACCTTTCCAATGGCTCTGGTCTCATATCAAAATTCCTTCTGAGTCAACGGGAATCGTTGAAATAAGTGGACATCCAGAATCTGTCAGGGTGCTGCGACACCGTCTTTTGGGTCGTTTGGCTTTGTATCGTGTTGGAGTCCATTAAGGACGCGTCCAGGGGTTTTGCACGCCCCTTACTCCTTTATATACAGCCGCCACCCCCACCATTAGGGTTGGGTTTTGCTTAGATTAATTCTGTCTTTGAACAGTTTCGCCGTCATCGGTTTGTAAAACCCCAATTTTCGAGTGCTTCATCAATATATCTGCAATTTGGTTGTGTTCTTCCTTGTTCTTGCTTGTGTTCTTCGATTCGCAGGCGAGGATTAGCCTTCTTGGCAAGGTCAACCGGGCAGCGCACGGTTGATAACCTGAGAGACGTGGTGTTGCGATTGCGGGGTTCGGAACGTGTCGTTCGGAAGCCGGATCGATTTGTGTCGCGCCTCCACCAAATCGAACATATCCAGAACCTGTTGGAAGATCGGGACCCCGTCCCCACCACAAATGCCACGAGAAGAACTTGATTGTTCTCGTCCGTCGCTATTGCGGTCAGTATGTGGCCCTTGTACTTTTCAGTCAGGAATGTGCCATCTACGCACAAGATTGGACAGCAGTGCCGAAATGTATTGATGCATGGACCAAAGGCGAAGAATGCTTGCTGCAGTATCCTCTTATTTAGCCACTTCGGATGCATGGAATCTTAAAAGTCGATATGAGTATCGGAATTCCTGTCTTGTATGACTCGAAGTAGCCCGAAGAGGTTGTGGTAGGAGTCCTCGAACATATCTGTGGATTTCATGGGGATATGTTTCAGATCTTAGGATGATGTGACAATTGGCAATGGCGTTTACGGTTTGTCGTTTCACGTGTTTTCGACAAAGTTTCAGGCTTACTGGAAAGGGGCGGTCCGACCGGTCATAGCACGGCGGTCCGACCGGTCCCAAATCGGTCGGACTGGCCATGTGGGGCGGTCGGACCGGCGGTGACCTAAAAGTGGTCACAACGTGCTGGGCCAAAAATAGGTGTTGTAGGCAAGTGAGGGGATCCCAATGCACTTGGTCTCATGATTTTTGGAGTCTCCAGTAAGAAGTTCTATTCGTTTTTAATTTCCAGAAGGTTTCGGATTTTGGGAGTATGAATTTCGGCTAAGTCCCAAGGGGCGGTCCGACCGCTCATTGAGGAGCGGTCCGACCGCCATAAGCGGTCCGACCGCTCACTGGAGCGGTCAGACCGGTTTCTACTTGAACGTCGACCAACTTCGTGGCGATGTTGTTTTGTTAGGTCAAAGTCATTAGTATCGTGGCATATGGTTTGCATGATGCATGTTTTGACTAACATGGGTCAAGTTGTGAAGAACTTGTTCTCGAATACGTGTTTGCTTGTCTGTGGTTGTGCAGGTTGCTTGGTGGTCAACGACGGTCAACGGCGAGAAGGATCGGGACTAGACTTGGAGAGTTGAGGTCCAGAACGATCAACGATGCCGGGTGAGGTCAACGACTCAAGCGTGACACAAGATGAACAAGGTTGACCTATTGGCAAATCCATGACGCATGGTGAAGCGGTTTAGGTCAAAAAGTTAAAGACGGCGCTTTGCGAAGCGTGCGTGTGTGACCCGTTTGTTAGTGGGCCTTAACGGGAGCCCAATTGAGTCAAACCCTAGGAGTCTAGGCCTCCACTATAAATAGGAGGAGGTGGTGGCTGCACCCCTCCCTCTCTCGCCTTTTTATGTTTCAAAACCCTAATTGTCTTTAGGGGAGTTGAGGTGGAGGCTAGGGCTCTTGATGGTTTGTGGTGAATTTCGTGATCTTTGATTGTCCACTGATCCATGATGGTGTGGATGTAATCCAAATCAATCACGAAATCAATCTATGCAAGGTTTGCTTGAGATAAGTCTCTTTTCGCTCTTGCTTTCAATTTCGTGTTTTTAGGGTTTTCTTTGATCCGCGAGTTTGTGATTGATTCTTTCACGTGAATTAGCTTGATGTGATATGTGTGAATCTATCTAGCATCATCTTGATCATCAATCCCTCACGAACAAGCTTTAGGATCAAGTTTTCGTTCTTGCCTGTTTTAGACCTTCATTAATCAATTGGCAATTGCTCAAGATCGTTCTAAGAATTATCATAATATTCGATTGGAATAGGTCCTCAATAGCATATAGAAGGTGTGTGCAAAGTTTCATAAAGATTGGAGTTGAGAATCAAAAGTTTCACCTAATTGCATCTTCGTCATCGGGCTGATTTCTTGTTTGAGATCGGTTCGTAGATCGCCGGTCCGACCGCTTCACCACCGGTCCGACCGATTTGGAGCGGTCCGACCGCCAAGACTGCGCCGGTCGACCGCCGCAATCGGTCCGACCGGTTCATCTGAGGTCGACCGCCAAGATTTGTGTTGCTTTGATTCTTGTTGATTATTGTCGCATTGCTTAGGGTTTAATTGGATTCAATACTAGTCTTCCATTGTCTCGGTATATTGATCTTCATAGCTTTCTAATAGCTACTGGAGTGAAATTGTATTGAGTTCATAATTTATGAAAAAGTGAGCGTGCTCCTATTCACCCCCCCTCTAGTCGCCCTTACGGTCCAACAAGTGGTATCAGAGCCCGGTTAGTTCATTCTTGATCTTAACCGGTCACTGAACTTTGGCGATGGATAAGTTTTCTACTAAACCGCATATCTTTGATGGGCACGACTATGCCTATTGGAAGAATCGTATGCGAGTCTTTCTTGAGAGCGAGGGACAAGCTATTTGGGATGTTGTTAGAGCCCCGCTTGTTATTCCTGAAATTGCTACACCTGCTTCTGCAATTCTTTTGGCTAACAACAATAAGGCTAAGAATCTTTTATATGGTGCACTTGGTAGACAAGAATATGATATAATTTGCAATCTTTCAATCACACGAAATTTGGAACACTCTCGAAACATATCATGAGGGTTCGTCCCAAATCAAAAAGGTGCGCCAAACAGTTTACAAGCGTGAATACAATAAATTCGAGATGCGTCCCGAGAGAGCATCGATGACATTTTCATCGCTTTAATAAAGTAATTAATCAAATGAAAGTCGTTGATATTGAATATTCTCAATCTGAAAATGCCACCCATCTCTTGGTGCAATCAACACCAAGGAGTGGGAGATGAAGGCTCTTGCTATAGAGGAAAATGTTGATCTTTCAAGTCTTACTTTAGAATTGCTTTATAGTAAACTCAAGACTCATGAAATTAAAAGAGTTGATCATCCCAAGAAAGATAATTTAGCTTTGGTAGCGATCCTCTTAAAAGGCTTTTGATGACTCTTTTGAATCTTCTTCGGATTTTCATTTGCTTGTTTATCTGCTATTCATGAAGAGGAGCTTGAAAGTATTCACAAACAGAGTTAGCTCTTCTAGCTAAAAAATTCACACGGGCCTACAATAATGTGAGAAACAAAAAGAGAGGTGGTCCGGTGACATGCTATGAATGTGGTGAGCTCAATCATATCCGGGCAAATTGCCCCAAGCTGAAAGGTAAGTGCAATCATAAGGAAGGAAAGCCAGCTTGGAAGAAGCCTTCTTTCAACAAATCAAGGTATGAGGCTAATAAGCTTGTGAAGGTCGCTCACCGGTCCTTGCCGCTTTTGAGGATCAATCCTTGAGCGATGTGGATACCGGGAGTGAGGAGGACAAGGAGGAGGAGATCCCTCAAGGCAAAAAGAAAGGGAAGGCCAAAGACTTCACTAGCATGTGCTTCATGGCTGACACCGACAACATTGATAATGATGAGGTATCTTTTTCTTATGATGAGCTTTCTGCTAAATATGATCCTATAGTTGAGCAATTGCTTAGTCAAGATGAAGCACTAGAATTTGTCATGACAAAAAATAAGAAATTAGAGTAAAAATTAGCAAACCGAAAGTAGAGCTTAAAATGCTAAGACTCTTGAACTCGATGAATGTTTATCTTGTCATGCTATGCATTGAAATTACCAAGTTACAATCTGCTCATAATATTTCTGTACAACAACTTGAGAATGCTAGATCTGAACTAAATTAAATTAAAAATGCTCCTTGTGAAAAATGTTTAGAATCTAGTAAATTGATTGCTTTTGATGTATTTGATTCTAGCCCTTGCACTTCATGTTTAGAAAAAGAACGTGAAATCAAAGATATCTTAGAAGCTGCTAGAGTCAAATATGCTAAGCTTAAGGACAATATTGAAAATACTACTTGTGCTTCTTGTTCCACTCTTAAGCTTGAAATTGCTTCGTATAAGGAGAAATCTATGAATAAAACTTGTGATGCTTGTGTTAACTTGAGAAAAGAAAATGCTTACCTTCATGATACATTAGAGAAATTTTCTAAAGGTAAGAAACAATTAAACAAGATTCTTGACAAGTCTAAAACTCCTTTTTAAGAAGCAAGGTTTAGGATTCAATTCTTTTCAAGACAATTCAAACCCAAAAGTCATTCAAGTCTTGGAAAAAGGTTTAATTGAATTCAAAACCCAACCTGCAAAAACATCTTTTAAATCTGCAGGTTTTGCCCAACCTTGTATTAATTTAAATGGTGCTTCTTCTAGTGGTACCAAATATCATTGCACTTATTGCAAGAAAGGTGGGCATTTGATTGAATTCTGTTGGCGTAGGTTGAAAAATGATAGGAAAAATTTTGATAGAATTTCATTCATGCAACCTAGAGCTTCTATGAGACATGGTAACACTGAAAAGAATAAACCTGGATTAGGATTTTTCTCTCATGCAAATCATTATGTTTCTAGATATCCTAATTCTAATGTTTATCGATCGAGGTCCGACCACCGTGATCACCGGCTCGACCGTTTTGGTCACGGATCGACCGCCGCTTAACGCCGGTCGATCGCCCATGGACGATTTAAGTCTCATGTTAATTTAAACATTGCTCATAACCGAATGTTAGATGAAATCAAGGATAGTACTTACGGTTTGTATACTCCTTGCGACGTGTGTCTCAATCTTTGGATTCCTAAATCTTGTTTATCTAACCCCATATTGAGACACATCGTTCTTTGTTCCTTGATTTTCGTGAATACCGCGGAAAGGGGAAGAACACGTGGTTCGTTGACTCGGATGTTCACGCCACATGACCGAAACTCAAAATGGTTCACCTCTTTCACGCGAACAACAGTGATGACTTCATCACTTTTGGAGATGATACACAAGGCGAATTGAAGGAACAGGATCAATTAGGGTAAACAATAAATTCATTCTAAAGGATGTCGCTCTTGTGGACAAGCTTAGGTATAATCTCCTTTCTGTGTCTCAGCTTCTTGATGATGGCTATGAGACTGTTTTTAAGAAAAATGCTTGTCGTGTGCTTGATTCTACTAGTGAGCTTGTGTTTGGAATCTCTAGAGTTGGTAGAATTTTTGGAGCCGATTTTTCGTAATCTCTTCTTTGGATCTCTTAAATATTTGCTTACATCTTCTTCTGATTTCTGGCTTTGGCACCGACGTTTGGGGCACATTGGTTTTGATTATCTGACACGAGTTAGCAACCTTGATCTCATGAGAGGTTTGCCCAAACTCAAAGCATCAAGGATCTCAGATGTGCCTGTAGGCATGGCAAACAAGTTACCGCCTCACACCATTCTCAGGACTATGGTTATGGTACCGACGGACTGTGACGGTTGCTTCATATGGATCTTGTTGGTCCCGCTAGAGTCCGATCGATCGGTGGAAAATGGTATATTCTTGTCATAGTTGATGATCTTTCTAGATATACTTGGGTGTTCTTTCTTACTTCAAAAGATGAAGCTTTTGGTTATTTTCATGACCTTGTTCTTCGTTTGGCTTCGAGTTTCTGGTGCCTTGAGAGCGATTCGCAGATGATAATGGCACGGAGTTCAAAAATGCTTCTTTGCTTCTTTTTGCCTTTGGCGTGGCATTGAGCATCGTTCTCCTCTCCACCGTCCCTCAACAAAATGGCGTGGTGGAAAGGAAGAATAGGACCTTGGTCGAAATGGCTAGGACGATGCTAGATGAGTATAACACACCGAGGAGATTTTGGGCGAAGCTATTGCTCTCGCTTGCCATATTGCAAATCGTGTCTTTTGAGACCTTCTTTAGGCAAGACTCCTTATGAGCTTCGTTTTGGTAGAAAACCCTCTGCTTTCGCATTTTCGAGTCTTTGGATCAAAATGTTTTATTCTTAAGACAGCAACTTAGATAAATTTGAATCAAGAACTTTTGATGGATTATTTCGGGTTATCCCGCTCATTCGAGGGTTTTCGAGTTTTTATCTCGAGACTAACATTATTGTGAGACTTGTAATGTCACTTTTGATGAGACTAGCCATGGAGCTAGATCAATTGCTACAGATGATTTACAGGTGACAGAGAGCATTTTTGTGGAGGAAGATGAGGATGAAGCTAATATCCTTCCCTCATCTGCTGCTGCCGAGGCGCCCATATTGATACAAGAACCTGCTACGTCTACTTCACCTTCAGTTGAGGCTCCTGCTGCATCATCATCATCAGCAGAACCTGCGGAGGTCGAAGAAACGACATCTCACCCGGGCGCTCCACTTCGCATTCAGAGACAAAGATCCTCGGAGCATGATAATAGGTAATCTACATGAGCGAGTCACTCGCTCCAGGTATTATGATCCAAATCTCTACTCTCATTCGGCTTTTGTTGCTTCCTTTGAACCCCGCGATATATCACATGCTTTATCTGATTCTAGCTGGGTAAATGCCATGCATGAGGATTATACATCATCATTACTTGAGACCAACTAATGACACAAAGATTCATAGCAATCTCAATAGTGTCTCAATGATGGGTCTATCCAACCCCATGTTCTCTAACATGTGCTCACATTATTGATTCGATATCCCTATATCCATGACCAGTGAAACCAGGTCATCGATCAATACATGTGTTAGTCATAGAGTCACTGGTGTTCTGACCAGTGACCTCCGACCAGGGATACATTTAGAATGACATCATATAAGTTAAAGAGTTCCACCAACAAGTCACATACTTATTGATCTATAACAAATAATTCATTCAAGGAACACGATAACATATTATCAAAATCATGAACATAATGAAATATCATCATCACTATGATTGTCTCTATGGCATATTTCCAACAATCCCTCTATATCACACTTCATGTCGTAGCATCTTGGGTTAGACTTAATGACTGTGAATGTACGTCGCACCGACAAGGCCTAGAATTTGACCGTCTCCTGCACAGCCTCCTTGCATTTGTACATAGCTCCTTGCCTAACCTCACTCAAGTTGTACTCCCACGGCACGTGAGAGCTTTCGTTAACGATAAAGTTGCTGAATTGGTATGTGTTCCTGTTGGGCCGAAAAGGTGACTAGAGAGGGGGGGTGAATAGGAGCACGCTCACTTTTTCACATATAATGAATTCAACATAAATTTCACTCCAGTAGCTATGGAAGCTATGAAGATTAGTATATCAGTACATCGGAAGACTAATATTGAATTCAATATAAACCCCTAAGCAATACGACAAAATCAACAAAGATTAAAGTAAATCAATGCACTACCAGTCAGACCGCTGTGTTACTGGCGGTCGGACCGATTGCCTCCCGGTCGGACCGGTGACTCTGGCCTCCAGAACAGATCAAACAACCCGATGACGAAGTTGCAAATAGATGAAACTTTTGATCTACAACTCCAAACTTGATGAAACTTGGAACACACCTTCTCTATGATATCAGGAAGCTATTCAAATCGAATATTGTGATAATTCTTGGAAGAAAAGCATTTTTTTCGTTTGATTGAAGAAGGGTTCAAAACCGGTCAAAACGAAAACTTGATCCAAAATCTTACTCGTGGGTGATTGATGATCAAGATGATCCTAGATAAATTCCCACACGTCACAGCAAGCTAGATCACATGGAGAATTCAATCAAAAACTCGCGGATCAAAGAAAGACTCAAAATCATCAAATATAGAGAAAGAACGCAATGAGACAAAACATTGATCAAACTTTTCTTTGATTGATTTGATATGATATGGACTTACAGTCTCTCCATCAAACTATCAAGAACCCTAGCCTCTACAAAAGCTTTCATTAAGAAAATTAGGGTTTACAAAAATAGCAAAAGAGGCGAAGAGAAGGTGCAGCCACCTCCCTCTCATATTTATAGTGGAGGCTTAGACCTTCTAGAAGTTTGACTCAATTGGGCTCCCGTTAAGGCCCAAAACAAACGGGACACTTACGCACGTATTTTAATACACCGTCTTTAACTTCCATTAACCTAACTAGCTACATCTTGCGCCTCGGATTAGCCAATAGGTCACCTTTGTCCATCTTGCACCACGCTTGAGTTCATTAACCTCACCCTGCATCGTCGATCGTTTTGGACCTCAGCTCTCCAAACCTAGTCCCGATCATCCTCGTCGTTGACCACCAAGAAACCTGCACAACAATAGACAAGTAAACCGAATTTGAGAACAAGTTCTTAATAACTTGACCCATGTTAGTCAAAATATGCATCATACAACATATATGCCCTGAAACTCATGACTTTCACCTAACAACCAAATATCACCGCCACGACGGGCGACGAACCAAGTGAAAACCGGTCAGACCGCCCCTAGGGGCGGTCTGACCGCCCACCCTGGCCGGTCTGATCGCCACCTATTGGCCGATCAGACCGCCAATAATGACTTAGCCGATTTTCAACCTCTGAAAACCGAAACCTACTGAAAATTTCAATCCAATAGAACTTTTGACTGGAGACTCTAAAAATTATGAGACCAAGTGCAATAGAATCCCCTCTATTGCCTGCTATCTCTATTTTTGGCCCAGCCCAATCCAATACTTTCTGACATTGCCGTTCCGACCGCCGCTTAGGCCGGTCAAACCACCTGAAGGCTGACAAACTGTTTCTTTGTTGAAAATACGTGAAACGATAAACTATTAACGTCATTGCCAATTGTCACATCATCCTAAGATTTGGAGCATATCCCCATGATATCCACAGTTCCACTCGGATGGAACTGTCTACTGGTCCACATCATCCTTATCGTCGGATTCTTCATCTTCTAACAATGTCATGTAGTCTCGATCTTCGAGATTCATCATTTGCACTAGGGCTTACAACTCCTCACCTTCGTCAGCAAGCCCACTAGCTTACCTAACTAAAGGAGCTATTTCCGTAGGGTCTTCATCGATACATCAACAACTCCGAGAGCTTTGACCATTGTATGTGCCACACTGTGACTGGAGTCCCCGACTTATTCTTTGACATTATCACCCCATTCTTGTTTAGCCGTCGATGCAAGAGTGAGCTTGTCATAAGCCTGGGCCAGAAGGACAAAGGCCCACCCTTCCACCAAATGGATCAAGTCACAGAGTAGGTAAAATCGGGAGATACTTATCACAGACGGTTTTTAATATGAACCGTCTGTGATACTAGCTCATCATAGATGGTTTTTGTTTGAAACCGTTTTTGATTCACGGAAATTTTTGAACGCTTGCGCAGGAGGCAAAATATTTTGGTGCTGCACTTATATATTATACCCATCCCCGCCTTGTCTTCCATCAGCCTCTCCCTCTCCCCTCCCCATGCTGAGCTCTGGCGACCACCCTTGATTCCCGGCGCGGTTCGTTGAGGAGACGCAGCCGACGACGAGGAGAAGGAGGGATCGCAGGAGCTCTATGTCTGCCGCAGGAGGTAGACTGCCGGAAGGTACGTGTATATCCCCAAAACATACACAATTTGTTGGTTATTTGAAGGTTCTTATTTTATTTGTACCTAATGCCGGAGCGCTGAAATTTTCGGTCGTATTTCCTTTTTCTTGCCGACGAGCTTGAGTCGAATTCGGACGACAGGCATGAACAGTTTGTGATATACTGGTGAGGTATTTAGAGGAGTTCACAAGACCAATCCAACCAGAGCATGCAGATTCATCCAATAGTCCATAAATAACCATTGCTTCTGACGATGTATGTGCTAGCTTGCTGGTTTAATTATAACAACTCGTTGGGTAGCACCCGCAATTGCGTCGCTAGCCTTAATACTTTTGGAATATTTTTTGTAAAATGATAAGAGTTGTGCTGGCCATATACGGAAACTATATTAACTATATTTTGGGCTAACATAAACATAGTCCACAAAACTATATTTTGGCCTGAAAATCAATAATTTTTATTGTGAAAAATATCACCTAAATACTATACCACTTCGGGGATCACAAGTACGCGTGGCTTTGATTTATCCATTGTTGAATTGTCATATGCTCAATAGTTTCTTTGAACAAGTACTGTATGGGTCTTCACAGTGTTATGTTTGTGAATCTTCATCATTTTTACTTGGCATGGGCTGTCCACCTTACGTTGTGTAATGGGCAATACGACACAGTTTGGTTTTATTTTTAGACTGAATACTAGGGTTTATTTACCTTCATTGCTTTGTAAACTTCAGCTGGGCAATCTATATTCCTCAGGTTTACCGATGCAAACAATCACACCAACTGTCTGCGAGTTGTGAACTATTGTTGATGGCAGCAAGAAGTAGCACATCTTATTACTTTGTGATACTATCACCGCACGTACACTTGCAATTAAAAAAAAATTTGAGACGTGCATCCGGAAAGAAGTGATTAAGGAAACAGCGCAAAGCAGCTCAAATTGATATTCTTCTCCCAAATAAGAAAAGTAAAATCATCACAAAAACATAAGAAAAGTAAAATACCGCAACAAATTTAAAGTTCAGTCAGTAAAATTCTTGTAGTACTCCTCGATCCTCCTCCTATCTAATACTCCCTCTGTTTCACAATATTAGTCCGGTGTGCATATCCAGAATGCATATTATTTAAGTAATATTTAATAGAATTAGATCATACTTATCTATGCATTGGATCATACTTATCTATGTCTATCTAACACGAGCAAGTAAATGAACATTTCTCTTCTTACTTCTGCCTTACATTAATGGATAAATGGGCATTTTTGTACCTTCTTGTGGGTATAGTCATATGTCTAGCCTATGTATGTGCTCATATTCCCTATGACATACTAGGTATTCTCCGATGACCTCAGCGGATGGGGCACGGCTACGACAATACTCCCTCGTATGCAACTTATGAGGTCCCGATGGGTGAGCTGACGCAATAGACTTTTGCCCTAGTCCCTCGGAGTCGGAATACCCCGAGTCTTCTAGACAGTGACGCCACAAAATGTGGCCTTGTCCCGGTACAACCTTCGAGGCAAGCGGCTTGTAAAGGCATAGCCGTCGACACAGGACCGCCCCGTCGTGACATGGCTTTCGAGGTGGGTGGCGTGTCGAAGCGTGGCCGTGGAGGCAAAGTTATCGACGCGGGGCCGCCCCGCCGAAGCATAGCCTTTGAGGTGGGGCGCGTCGAGTGAGATCATTTATGCGGGTTGTCCGCGAGGCATAACTTTCGAGACGAGCGGCACATCGGAGCAAGATTGTTGATGCGGAGTCACCCCGCCGAGGCATACCTTCGATGCGAGTGGCGCGCCAGAGCGAGATCGTCGTCACGGAGCCACCCGCCGAGATATACCCTTCGAGGCAAGTGACGCGTCGGAGTGAGGTCTGTGGAGGTGAGGTCGTCGACTCCAAGCCAACCTTGTTACATGATTATTGCTCTGGTGCGGTCGTTCGCGTTGATTTTGTTATGGGACCTGGCACCGTCCCTCTTTCAGTCGTGTTTAGGAGTTTGTGCACATACACTTAGAGTGATGCGAAGGGTTGCTGCGCTTTGTAAGAGGAGACGAAGATAGAGCGTTGTCCTCCCACATTTGAAACAACGCGCGGCGAGGGCACTTGCGCACGTATGGAGCGCATGCGCTTTGTACTTTAGTAAAGCACGTGTGTTGAGAAAGAACGTACGGGAGGATTAGTTGGAAAACAAACTAGCTATCTGTGATGTGCATATTCCTTGTGAGTTGTGACGCGATGCTATTCGTGTAATTCATTCGTGTAATTCTGCAACCTGGTGTACGCATGAGATGTAGTACAGGTCCATCACGTCATGTATGTACGTGAGTACATCCGCGTATGCTCCGTGCAGTTCTCCGTCACAAAAGAGCTCACATGACGCATTCGTAGTACATCGCTGGAACAATTTCGAGCGGGTTAATTCGTTCGAGTTTACGGGGTTGGCCCAAATAATACACTTTTGTAGATCTTAGAAAATCACAAAGGGACACTCGTATATACAGTGAATTGTGAGAAGTTTAGTACTATATTACTAGTTTAGATAGGAAAAAAACTACCTTATAAAGTGAAGTTAGTGTCACCTAGTTGAGCATGTGCGATTTTGCTCGCTTGCCTCACCATCACTTGTGCGTATAAATGGTTCAATAATTTCACGTCGTTGGGTGTGGGCCGCTGCATCTTTTTGCATCTTAAAAAGCATCTAAGGGTATACAATTAATGCTTCATGACACATATTAATTGTGTTTTACTACGGTTTGAGTAGTTTTAAATTTTGCTGCATGGTGATTTGCCTTCCCTCTTAGATTAATCTGTGCATGCAGAATGAGACATCCTCTCTACCGAAAAATAGTTGAGAGAAAATCACTACTACCTCCATCCTTTTATTGACGTGCACCGACACCGACATAGGAGAGTAATATCTCCGAAGCCAACATCCCTCGAGATCTTACACGAGTCGAAGCAAATCAGATTTTGAAAAATTGTTTGCACAACTGTGCACGACTTCATCATCTGATTCGGGTTGTCTTCTTCGCATCCAACTCTACCGCAATGATTCTTTGTGAGTTGTTATGATCAATTTTATTATGGCTAAATCTTGAGAGTTTAGTTATGTGATGATTCCTATTTTTGTTCTGGGTTTTACCTTGTTAGACGTATATACAAAATGCGTGTATTTGAGTTGATGATCATACTTCTAACATATACGGCGCTTTTACACTGATTATTGTTTTAGAAATTAGAATAATCATACAAGCACGCATATATCTAACAAATTTCAACCTCAAGGTCCAGCTCACTTACGCCTTCGTCAACACATTTGTACATTACAAAAAAGGTTGGCGTACGTCAGAGCTCAAAAAGACCTATGAACCAGCCACACATGCAGCTAAACAACACGCTCACAGATGTGATCACACAATCCCAACCAAAACAGTGCACCGTCGAGCTTAATTTGCCAGGAACAGACGCGACGCGCAGGGCGAGCATGCTCCGGCCGCCTTGGGGTAGCTACCAACAACGCGAAAGCTCTATTTCTTCACGGAACGTCGTGCTCCGGCCGCCTCGGGCTGCCGTGGTGGTGCATCGGGTCCGGCCCGGCTGGCACGGACCGCAACTCCTCCGCCGCCGCCGCCGCCGCCGCCGCAGCGAGCTCGACGACCACGACCACGACGACCCGGCCCTGACGCCACGCCGCTGCTTTAATTTAGCCACCAATTGTACCAAAACAAACATACGTTAGGATCGAGCAAAGCTACGGGCGCGAAAATAAAATCTCATGTAAATAAACAGTAAATGTGAGTAACTAGGAGTAGAACTACCTCTATGACATGAAAACGTGGCGCCGAGACTGGCCTGGTCTTCCCACCAAATCCGCTAGCCAGACCTGAAATTTAGCCCAATGAAAAGATCAAGAAGCAATTGAGGCCACGGAAATCTTGCAAGCATCAACACATGCATGTGAAAGAAAGAAAGAAAAGAACGGCTCAAGTGCTCGACCGTACCAACACGTCCATGCACCGGGGCAAGCAGAGCAATGCAAGACCATGCAACCACCAAGCAGAAGAAGAACCGGCCCATGGCAAACCAGCAGGATACAACCGTAGTATAAAACCAAAGGACAATCTCAAGTAAGCATGTCGACTCTTGAGACAGAGATACGCATGGCTACTTATAGATAGAGTGGGTTTGTTTGTACAGTGTGGATGAGGAGCAGAGAGTTCAAAAGAAATGGAGCAAATTTAATTTGGGACACATGCGTTACAGTTAAGGCTTGACAAGATGGCCGGCCTTCTTGTCGAAAACTTTTCTGGGAAAAGGGTGCAAATATTGTGTGGGGGAGGGGAGAGCTGGGAGATCCGCCGGATCCAGTACGAAGCCGGGGGGGTATTGATTGCTTCTTTTGCTTGGCCTGACGTGTGACACGGGTCACAGATGTGTCACAGATCGGTGCAAGTTGGCGGTGCTTGCATGTATCCATGTGCAGACAAAAGAGTCAGCATATCTGGCGCACAGGCTCATATCGGTAGACATACGCACATGGCTAATCCGGACCATCCATCATGAATGCAGCGGCCAGGATCGACTATGAATCCCTTTTTTTTGGAACCCCCACCCGGCATCGGCTTCGCTTGATTTCACCCCTACCCTCAATCCATGTGTTCACTTCGCTCCTTCCTCGCTAGGTTTGAAGGCCCCACGCCGCCACTGTGCCGCCCGCCGAGCCCTACGCCGCCCCTACATCCGTCCAACGGCAAAGGTCCAGCGACAAGGAGGTAAAAGGTGGAGGACTTCATCAAGTCGGTGCTCAACTTCGTGGCGGAGGCGAGAAGAGCGACGAGGGGCAAGAACCAGCGGCGGCGGAGGTGACCACAGAGTACAAATCTAAGAACCTAGAGGCCGAGAGGAGGTGGAGGGGCAGGCTCAACAACAACATCCTGGCTCTCAGGGCCGTCGTGCCCAAGATCACCAAGGTAATGTGTTTCCTGTTTTCCTGACATCTCTTGTGTCATGTATTTGAGCACACCGCTCACACAAGGAAAAAATTACCTTAACTGCTTTCTTCCGAGAGAAAATTCAGTTATTATTCCTAACATGTGACAATGGTTTGTCTGGTGTTCCAGATGAGTAGAGAGTCCACCCTGTCGGATGCGATCGACCACATTAAGAAACTCCAGAAAATCAAACCGGGTGACTGACGGTCAGACCGGCCAAGGTGCGATCATGCACAGTGAAGTGTGGTGACGTCACAGTGTTAGTCAAAGTCATGATTTTTAGTGCATAGGTGTTGCATAATTCATGTTTTCCTAACATAGGTCGAGTTGTGAGGAACTTGTGTCCGGAATTGATTTCTTGGTATATTGTTGTGTAGGTAGTTTGAAGTCAACTACGGTCAACGATGAGGATGATCGGGGCTAGGTTAGGAGAGCCGAGGTCCAAAACGATCGAGGATGCCGGGTGAAGTGATTGGACCCAAGCATGACGCAAGATGGACAAGAACGACCGAATGGGAAATTCGGTGTAACGGGTTGCATCAAATGGCTTGGGGGCTGATGCAATCGCCATGGTGGTTCTGGTGAGAGTCGGATTGGAGAAACTTACCGATATAAGAGAGAATTTGATGAACATACACGTGGTGAAGCATAGGATTGCTTTATGTTGATTGGACTAGGTCATGGAGAAGAGTCGAGAAGAGGTATTCTCATATCTTCACCAAGATACCATGTTGGTGACCTTAGAGAAACCGTGGCGCAAGACGGAGAAGAAAGAGGTGGTTTAGGTCAAGAGAAGATGAAGATCACAAAGAGACGAATTCAGAAGATCAGGATTATCATCCACTTTGAGAAGCATGCATGAGTTTAGATCCGTTTGTGTGTGGACTTAACGGGTGCATGATAATGTTTTCTCTCTAGACTAACCTCCACTGTATAAGGGTTGATGCAGGATTTGCACAGCCAAACCTTGGGAATCCTAATATGATATTTTGGGAAAGTTGATTAAATAGAGAGGGCTAGGATTTGAGAGTAATGGATTGAGAAATTAGATGCTCAAATATGATCTTGTCATCCCGTGGTGGAGTGAGTATAAACTTGTAATCCCTTTAATCAGTCTAATCAAGATTACCCCAAGATAAATTATATGTTGTTCATGTTCTCTCTTTGTGGATTTTGGGGGGTTTTGTATTCCAAGTGTTTCGGCTTGGTCTTTTACTGTGATACAGCTTGCTAGGACTTGTGGGATCTGATCTAAGGCCACCTTGACTATCTCACACTCACGAGTAAGCTCTTTGCTCAAGTTTTGGTTTTTCTTCTTTTTTTTTAGTCTTCTTGGCCTCAATCAAGAAATTCGTGGAACCTTAGCCTCGATCGTCTCGATTATCAATTGGAATAGGTTTCACCTTCTTGATGAGCTACATCTGAAATCCTAGGGGGTTTGGATCACATGATTAAAAGTTAGATCGTGTTGTGGATGTTTTAGGTTGCTGACTTGCAGCTAGCGGTCAAACCGGAGAGGTCAGACGAGCACCGGCGGCTCGGCAACTGAGAAAGGTCGAGTTCGAGATTTTTCTGTTTCAACGTAAGACTTTTGCTGTGATCTTACATCTTTGATCTTCATAGTTTTCGTAGTCAGTGGAATAAAAATAAAGTTCAAAAATAGGTGGCTCTTATTTACACTGTAGTCGCTGATTCGCTCCAAAAGGAAGAGAATCAAATTGCCCCAGGTCAGAGGAGGATATCTATCTGCTACTATCTTCTAGCTTTGCAGTGTAACGGTGGGAGCATGCACATCGCATATTTCTCGGCGATGAGATGGCATCCCAGGCCTACATGCCTGGTTAGCCGTGCTGAACAGAAGAAAAGTGTTGATTGGGTTTGTTTTTTTGGGGGTGGGGAGTGTTCACTTATTTTAAAGGTAAGTTTTACTATATATTAGTAGTATAAATTAAATATAATTATTAATTTGTTAAGGTTATAATATGTTTTTATTTGTATTTATAATTTTATTAATGAGAGTATTATGGAATTTTTCAATTAGGGATTTTACTACTACTAAGTGTAGTATAATTAAATTCTAACAAATCTGAATCATTTGATTAAAAATAATAGACAGACTGTAGCGTAAAAGTGCTCCATTTGAAACCCTGGTTGTTCCGAAGGCACTGCTCGCATTGCAAATTTACAAGACTTTCTTCTGTAGCATGCTTGTTCATTTTTCTAACCGAAAACTTGTCACTTGTTAGTTGGTAGGCGACCCATTTGATGACCAAGTTTTGGCACGTGACTGCAGAGAGATTTGCCTCACAAAAATCGCGGAGAAATCTGGGCACAGACCGCGCAAAGTAAACGATGAACTCTATAACTGCATTCTGTAAACGGCGAAAATGCGAGATCAGCAGGTACCGACTGACAAAGCAAGATTATACAACTAGACACCAACCAGCACAGCTAGCCCGGTGCGTGGCGTGCAAGGAGTACGTAGCTCTCGCGCACCTCACCTGGATCCTACTACGTGCCTAGACCTGCAGCGCGCGGGGACAATACTGGACGCGCGTGACGTCGGCGCCGCGGCGAGCCAAGCTAAGCAGTAAGCACCATCGTCATTCAGCTCTCTCGGAGACGGAGACGGAGACAGATCTCTGCCCTGAAAAGAAAAATTTAGAGGGTCTACAGTAATTAGTATTAGGTCATGTCTCTGTTGTTCGATTCAAGATAGGCGGTCTATGCTTAGCGCGCTGCACTAAGCATAGTATTTGCTGACGTAAGTATGTATTGTTTCTACAGTTTTGGTAAGTATTACTGCATCCTACTATTCGTACGGATTAGAAAACACTGTTTACGCATGTTCTCTGCGGTAACAGCATCCCTCCCGGAGAGGTCGCCGGCGCTGCGTTGAGCACCACTCCAGTTACGCGCCGCGCCCGATGCGTCCTGACCGCGTGACGTACGTACGTACGTACGTACAACGAATCAGCGCAGTGCAGCAGTGGATCGTGTATTCGAGTGGAGTGGGAGAGGCGAGCCGTGGTCCCGTGGAACGGAGAGCGATCGATGGAGGTGACCGCGGCGCAGCCGCAATGATGCCGCCGGAGCGATTTGATGCAACTCCGACTCGCGTCTCTCGGCTGGCACTGACCGGCCGATGGATTGGACGGTTGGACTCGAGTCCGGCCTGCGCGCGACTGCCGGTATTTACGACCTTGTCTCCTCCCCTCGCATCACCGCTGTTTCGGATCTAGCTAGGACTACTAGCGTGGCAAGAATCCTTTATTTTATCATTCAATATCCTTTTTAATTAAAACATTTTAAAACTGAACCGCTTAACTTATTTTTAAGAGATGATGGAATGGGTTCACTCAGTTTCCTGAAATTTCAGATGTTTAGAAGTTACAGATTGCAAGTTTGAAGTTTTAACTAGATTTCAACGTGTTTCAGAATTCTAAAAAAATTCAAAAGATTCCAAGAAAACTTCCGACCTAAGTTTCAGATTTTGGAACTTAGATTTTAATAAATTTCAGATAAAAAGTTTCAACATGTTCTAAGAAGTTTCATTAAAAATCAAACCAAGAGCAAAACAATCTCGACATGAAGTTTCATAAAGTTTCCTATTTTGTCAAAGTTTCAACGAGTTTCATGTTTCGTCAAAAGTTTGTAGTTGATGTTTTAACCAAGTTTCAAAAGATTTCACCAATGTTTCGAAAGTGTTTGAAGCAAGTTTTAGCACATTTCATAAAAAAATTCAAAAGGTTTCAACAAAGTTTGAAAGAGTTTCAGCAAAGTTCAATATATTTCAAGGATTTTTCCCATAACCTACAAAAGGAAATTTAAGACAGAACTTCAAAACTCGTTACAAGTTTCACATATTTCACAAAAAACCAAAGAGGTTTCAAAGAAAGTTTTAGAACATGCATAGCAAAGTTTCAGAAACCTGCACACGGCATGCTCGTCACCGTCATCGCAGCATTGCATGCCAGCCTCTCATTGCCATGCCGTTGACCCCCGCTATGTCGTTTCGTGTGGCCTCATCAACCCAATGTGGCCGCCCCCGTCTCCTCGCGTTGAGCAGCCTTCACGCGCCTCACCGTCCGCTGTGTCGCTGCTTTAGGGCTCGCCACACCCGCTCACTGACACCGCTGCACCCGCTCGTCACAGCTGATGCGCATATCTACTGCACTAGAGCTCAAATTGGAGGATAAAATCAAGGGAAATTGAACTTGTGGTGAACTCGTGGTTCAATTTGTGGCGGGTGGTGGTGAGATCCATCGCCATCTACGGTGAATTGACCAATGAATCACTCATGTGGGAGAGAGGTGGGGAAAGTTGCGTTGAGTAAGGCGAGTTGTATGAGGGAGAAGGATTGTACAAAGTCGTGAGGGAGAGGAGGCGGGAGACATTGGATGTGTGGGATTGAACGACTGTTTGTTGTACCGTTGGAACAGATATGGCATTATAGTGTTTTGTAGTATTTCTCTTTAAAAATACGATAGAGAGGAGTTTATTTTTCCAAAATTATCATAAAACGTTTAATTATGAAAGAATCCAAAGAAAAGGGCAGTAGTATTATAGTTTTTTTTGGCGCACTGATTTGGGTCTTGACGAACACAAGACTCCAAAAGTATGTAAGATAAGGGACTCTGAGTTGCAATTGTTGCACTGAGGCATATTCACTAATATAATCTAGATTTTTCTTGGTGGCCATATTTTTTCGCTCGTAACCAACCGAATAATCACATCTTTGACGGGCTCATTACGGTGCCGAAAAAAATGTGCGATTCCCATCCGTATCTCCTTACAAGCCCCTCCAGGTGCTATGGCTCCTTCCCCTTCGTCTCTTTGACCCCAGCAATTTTATCGATGATACCTGTAGGAAACTTGCTTTAGTGGTTCAACAGAATTTTTTTTTCGTGTCCAGAAGCAGTTTGGTTAGAGTGCTTGACACATTGCAGATCGATAAAGAAGATGGCAAGACAACGAAGACATGAAATATATGTGCTCATCATAGTTGAGAGCCTGAGAGAGAGCTAGACATGCCGATCTTGTATCATTTTGAAGTCTCAATGGCATGATGTCAGAGGTAGAGTTGGGTTTCCGACCGCCCCGGCCGCTGGGTAATGGCCGGAGGCCCATGAACAAAAGGTCGTGTTATTTTTTTTAAAAAAAAACCAGCAAAAAACACAATTTATACCAAAAAATAATTAGACCAGCTCGAGACGTGATCCGTAACCAGCTACGCCCTACATGGTGACATTGCATGCCATCAACCCAACAAAATACATTGTTATTCATACAGGTAACAGGAATACAGTCAACTTTGTTCATACTTATCGTACATCTCCCATTCAGAAAAAAAAAAACATATGAGCTCCCTCCGTCACTTAATATAGTTCATTTTCCACTTTTTTTTTGGGGAGGGGGGCCTCCTGGATAGGTTTGTAATAACAATCTTGACTACTTCTATAATTTGAAGTCTTATTTTTCTTAATAATAAGAAATTAATTAAGTGTTCCATTTCAATAAAAGAGTACTGCCAGCATTGACGAAGATACTGTAGCCCTTGAGCAACTGTCTTTCATCGTTGAGACTTATTTTTTTAAAAAAATGTCTTTAGCTTGTTTCCATAGATCTTACACTAGTACAAAACAGATTATCCTATACGTTTAGAACCGTTTGTGATACATAATTATCACAGACGGTTTAATAACCGTCTGTGATAATCGCACGTAGCATGAGGAGGAGGATATTGTTGGAAATATGCCCTAGAGGTAATCATAGAGATGATGATATTTCATTATGTTCATAATTTTGATAATATGTTGTCGTGTTCCTTGAATGAATCATTTATTATAGATCAATAAGTATGTGACTTGTTGGTGGAACTCTTTAACTTATATGATGTCATTCTAAATGTATCTCTGGTCGGAGGTCACTGGTCGGAACACCAGTGACTCTATGACCAGCACATGTATTGATTGATGACCTTGTTTCACCGGTCATGGATATAGAGATATCGAATCAATAATGTGAGCACTTGTTAGAGAACATAGGGCTGGATAGACCCATCATTGGGACACTATTGAGATTGTTATGAATCTATGTGTCATCAGTTGGTCTCTAGTAATGATGATGTATAATCCTTGGACCTGAGATTAGCATGGTTCCCTATATGTGTGATAGCACTCTTAGGGGTTGCCAAACGTTACTCGTAACTGGGTAGTTATAAAGGTAGCTTTCGGATATGCTATGAAAGATACGGAGGGATGTGACTAGTCGAGATGAGATTTGCCCCTTCTAACATAACAAGAGAGATGTCTCTGGACCCCTCGTGGTGATCGGATAAAGAAAGTGTATGGCCATGCCACTAGTGATCGAAGTGTAACGCGATGGGGCCCACTTGTCAGTCTCTGGAGACAAAACCATGAATAAAACCGGCATTTACTGTTTTGCGGGCCCACCCGTCGGTGACTAAACACGACATTTAAGGTATCATTAAAAGCTAAATGATTGCTTAGGGTTTTAAGACCATCATTAGCGGTTAATGATGCATGAATAGTCTTATGCTCGTGCGTGCCAAAGACAGGAGCTTCGGGTCTTGGCGGTCACGGCGCCGCCGTGAGGAGGATGACGGCTCCGGGAATGACGAAAATGGAACGCCCAGATGGAGGGGGTCCCGATGGTGGCGGTGGCGCGGCATGAAGTTCGTTTGAGCGACGGCGCGGCGAAGGGAGAGCGGCGGCGGAGACTCGGTTGCGACGGAGGAGGAGCGCCGGTGGTGCTCTGAGCAGGGGGAGGTGAGCACGGGGAGGCGGACCTATCGGGTCAACAATGGGGAACGGAAGTGGCCGGAGGAGCGAGATCGACGGTGGCGAAGCGGGCGGCCAGAGGCGAGGAAGAAAACTGAGTGCGGCGGCGGGAGTGGTCCAAGACCGAAGGGGTTTAGGAGGAAATGCTCCTTGGCGTCGGGGGCACACGATGACGGGGTCGGCGCGGTGGATGCGGCGCCGGAACGGCTAGACGCTGGTGGAGGCGCTCGGCCGAAAGGGGGAAAACGGGTGGCTCTTCAGTGGACTTACCAGAGAGCACAGGGGTGATGCGAGGGAGGCAATGGGGGCTCCAAGGCTATTTATAGCGGGTGGAAGGGAGGTGGAGCCGTTGGAGGGGAGGAGAGGGGCGCACAGTCCCAAGGGCGGCATGGGCGGGCGAAGCGCTGCCGTCACGGCGGCGACCTTGGAGGCCCGGGGTTGGTGAGCCTGAGAGGAGCGGAGTCTTGGCGACGGACAAGCGGGGTAGACGTGGCGCGAGCATGGTGACGTAAGCGCACGGACAATGACCGGAGCGGATGGATGATGGCCCGACGCAGCGGGGCGCGCTGGTGATGGGACCCGACGAGGAGGGGGATACTGGAGTCAAGGGCGGCAGGGAGTAGGTGCGGAGCATAGGGGGTGGTAGGGAACCAGCGGAGCGGCGTGCTGGGCGTAGGCGGAGGACGAGGCCGCAGGGGGGGTCAGAGGAGCGGCAACGAGACTGGGCAGAAGAAAGAAGAAGGCAGGGGGAAGAGGAGCAGGCCGAGGGGGGGAGGTGGGTCGGGTGGAGGCATGGGCCGGATCCAAAACAAGAGAGAAGGGTAAAATTGAAAAAAGGGGTCCAAAATTCGAAAACGAGAATTAAAACTTGAATTCGAATTCGGGAATTTGCAAAAAGATTTGAAACACAAACTCGAGCTTAGCTAGAAACTAGAAGAATTTGGAACTATAAGCTAATTTGAATATATACGAATGAAAATCGAAAACCGAATAGTAAATACTATTCACCATTCGAAAACGGGAATGTTACATGTTTTTATGTTGGAGTTTGTTAGTTAGTAAATTGACATCTTTTGCTTCTAATTCAGATGAAGTCTTTCGGTGAGCTCCTGAAAGCTGCAGACAAACGGTTTCAGTATGATACGGAGAGTTGTCAATGTGGAAACAAGATTGAGCATGTTCTTTCATATGCACCTCATTTTCTCACTACTGGTAGAGTTGCTTGTTCCAAGTTACAACGCAATGTTATTTTGTTAGCATGTGTTTTCATTTGTTAAAAATAGAAGAAAGGTGAAAGCAATAGACTACACAAGACTAGTGCATTTCTTGTACAGTTGAAACTAAACCGAACATTGCAGGTCCACTATAAAATGCAGTTCCACAACAACAGTCATTAATTGCATTGATTTGATAAAAAAAACACATATTCTCTATTACTACCGTGAATGTAATTAACATTGACAAGTTATATATCTTTTTCCTCAGTTTTCAGCTGGCCGATTGACAAGGAAAGCAACGTAGACATGTCTGGAGTATTGATAAGCATCACAGCTCCATGGGATTTAAGAATTGTTTATGAAGGCCTAGATTCAGAAAGCAAGTATACTCTGAATACAGCGGTATGTGCTGACTGCTGAGAGAACCTTCTGTTTTTCATACATGTTCCTGAATTCATTTGCTCATGAGACATGCGTTCCCACATCTGTGATCTTTTCCTATTCAAGCTGAAATGCGTTCTAGATAGCACATAGTTGTTAATTTTGTTCGAAGAGGAGCGAAGAAGTAGAGTGCATAGGCATTGCATGGAAGGTATTCACTTATATCGTGTATATGGTCAGGTTATGACTGATAGACACACAATCTTACTTTGTCAGGTATGCTGTGTTGAGGACGAACATCTTTGCTTTACCCGCGAAGAGGGGAAATGGCTCATATATGAAAGCCAGACAGTCGAGGCATGCAATTATTGACTAATAATTTTTCCTGGCTTTCTAACTTGTGTTCCCAAATTGTTCCTTTTTATGATCTGTGTTTGTACATGCAGTCTGCTGATTCCTGGGAAAGTTTACTTCATCGGTATAGCGGCAAGAGTCTCCGACCCCAAATCCTCTTCTTCGGTCGTGTGAGGAGCTGAATTTGGGGTTTTATCTGCTTGTGTTAGTAATAACATGGATGGATCATCGATGCAAACTCATTTTCATGTCGGGTGTACATGCCTTCTGGTTAGTCATCGTAGATGTTTTAGTTTATTTAAGTCCTGATTCTTTTGGGTAAGTATCTGATATCTTGGTGACAAATCATTTGGGAATTTTGGAATAAATCACATTTGCTAGTCTGGAAGATTGTTAGTTGCCTTTTTTAAAAAATACGTATATATTGCAAGTTTTGATTTATGTCAATCAAATAAAGGGGAAATGCTTGAATGCTATTCCAATGGTCAGAGGTACATGTAGGCAAAGGAGGAAAAAGAAGCTGGGTGGCTTAGTCAGGCCAGCTAGTTGGGCCACTGGCTGGCTTGGGTGGCCCTCAACTTTTGACCTCGGCTCGGCCCGGCCCTAAACCCATTGTCGAGTTGGGCTGAACTTGTTGGGCTCGGTCCAGACTAAAAAAGCTCAGGTATAATGTGTAGCTTTCGCACCGCGATGCGGCCCAACACGCACAGATATAGTGGTCTAGGGGGAGTTTTTTTTTTTGGTCCTTTTGGCTTTCTACAGAAGTTAGGAAAGATCTTGTTGCAGCCGCCAAAAACCTTTCGTCCTCCGCCGCCGGCCTGTCTCGCCTCTTCTTCGGCGTGCTGTCAAAGCATTGAGTTGGGTGGAAGACCTATTGATTTCCATAAGTGAGCAGATGGAAAGATTGTAAAGTCTGTAAACTTTGTTTCGAGTTGGCAGTTATGAGCTCGAATTTGGTATGGTTTTCAAAATAGGAGTATCCAAGAGTATCATATGCGTAGAGAAAGTAAATTGGATCATTATTAAAACTAAAAGAACAAAAAAATTTAAGATAAAAAACCGAATTTATTTTTCTACAAGAACATAAAAAGAACTGAATTTAAGAGTGTAGTTGCGATAAATAAGAATACCTAGCAGGAGCTAGGTATCCTTTTATATTTAAGAAGATTAATGCATCCAAATTCGAGTCGAAGATGACTCGAACTTAGTGGTAAAGGTGTGTACACCCGCACCTCCCACCGGTTGCAATAAATGGGAGAACAAAAGTTTGCCTAAATTTTTTGATTATCTAATGGACTTCCCTATACCACATCTCCCAGAGATGAATATCACATTGCGTGTATTGGCATCGCAATATAATTAGCAAGGACGTTCTTGTAATTACACAAGCTAATTTCTCGTAGATGAATATCACATTGCATGCATTCGGCATTACAATACTGGCAAGGACGAGGCACACCGATGAACTCGATAATCATAGCACTCCCTTCGACTCACGCTCATGCAGGCTGGCTCCCAGTCTCCGACTCGGACTTCCTGTTGGAAGCTTGGAACTGAACTGCTATTCTATTGCTGCTCCCGCCGGCCGGCCATATATATCTTCAGATAACTCATCTCCAAAAAAACTCCTTGTTCCGATCCGTGCCCAGTAACCTGGGGAATACACCTTTTTTGGACGAAAAAGGCAACAAACTGCTTTTCATTGATCAATATAGAGAGTACAAAAAAAAAGTGCTAACTATGTACAGCAAAAAATACAGCCAGCTAGGAGATCAGCTCCCGGACTCCCAGGAAACCAGCGGCTGCCCAGACATGATATCCAATACACATTTCACAACGCCAGTTCTGTGGTCTATCACTGCCCAACGCGCGCCTTCATGGATCCTCCTTGTCACAACTCAGAACTCAATTCATCCAAATATTTTTTGGAAAGAATCGTAATATCGTGGACGGAGCTAAATGCGGAGAACTAGCTATCGAACGCTAACCCTAGCTAAGAACAAGTATGTGGCATAATGTGGATTGCCTTTTTCCTTCCAACATCAACTGAGTTTAATACATCTTGAGTTCCGAAAGTAAAACTCTAAAGAGTTCAGAATGCAGGGAGAAATTACAGAGGTAACAGTGAAATGTGAAATATCCACACAGTAATTCCAACAACTGGCTAACTGATCCATCCAGAGCGTTCATCATGACGAGCTACAGTCACGACAATACCTTGGATTTGCTTCAACCTTCAACCTAACGAGCTACAATCACGACAATACCTTCCCCTGATATGAATTTTGTCTCAAGATTCATTTGCTGGAAACCAACTGCGACAAATTGGTATTAGAGCTACTATTTCCTTGGAAAGGAGTAGATCTAAGGAAGAAAGGTTGGTGTTCGTTTGCCGTAAAATCCTTGTTCTTCTTACCCAGATCGAGACGGCGATAAGGATTTGAGCATGTACAGGAAGGGTTCTAGATCTGATCTGTGGCAAAATCCGCTAACTAATTGCTCAAATATGACGAATATGACCCGTGGGGATAAGAAGGATGGTATCGGCGATGGCACTGAAGGCTCAGAGGCGGCTATCGTAAGGTTAGAGATGAATGATATGAAGACTCAGTTGGAGGCCCAAATGGGAGCCATCCAAGGAGACATGAATGGATTACGAGGTGAACTCGGAGAAATCAAAGAACTCCTACGTTCCCTAGTGAAGCCTTCGGTAGGAGATACTAATTCCAGAGTCTTTAATACTGAGGTGCGACAGGAAGCAGAAGTTGAAGACGAAATGAGAAGGAGAGTACGCGCGTTGGCGGACCTGGATTTGAACGGTGATGGATTTCCAATGCAGTCCCAGCAAGGGGACCTCCATGCGAGCAATTCATCTGGGGGACATTTGGTGGCTCCAAGGTTCTGAGGAAATACTCAGGTTTATCCTCCTGACACTCCTACTTTAACTTTGTTGAGTGGTTGGGGGGGAGAGAAACATTATATAAGACTGTGAACCAAGAGGAGAAGAGTAATGAGTTTCTAAGGTGAATTGCTAAGGGGCCTAGATTAGAATTCCCAGTGTTTGATGGTGACAATCCTTTAGGCTGGATTAGACAATGTGATAAATACTTTGAATTAGCCAAGGTTCCTGAAGAAAATAGAAGTGATTTAGCAGTATCATACATGACTGGAAGTGCTGATAATTGACTAAGAGGATCTGGATTGCTCGTTAATCCAGTTACTTGGTCCATGTTGAAGTTTAGAATATGTCACCGATTTGCTGTCCATAGTATCTATGATATCATTGAAGAATTTCATGCAGTACAACAGCATCAGTCATATGTGGCTCAATACATTGACAAGTTTGAAGAACTTATGGCCATCATGAGGAGTGAGAACCCCATGTTAAGAGAAGACTATTTTGTAAAGTGCTTTGTTAAACCTCATAGACCCCAGAGTCTTTGTGAGGCTTATTGGATGTCAAAGGATTTGGAGAAGGGAGCCAATGTCAATGCAAAGAGAACTGGAATCGCAACAGGCTCGGGTTTTAGAGAAGTGGATTTGCCAAGGGAGGTTTTCACAAGCCCAATTTCAAGGCCGTGATAATGAACAAGTTTGAGAATCTCAGGGACAATACTAAATTTATCAAGAAACCCAGCCGACCAGTTTATCCTATGGTGGTGACAAGGGAACCAGGAAAATGTTGGTATTTTATTTAAAAATGGGCTCAGGCCACACCTACAAACAATCAAAAGTGCTAAATATCATGGTTATGGATCCTAAAAATAGGATGAAGGAGAGTTAAATTTGGCTCAAGAAGAAGAGAGATGATAATCAAGAGAAAGATGAAGAAACACCAGCAGAAGAGGAGTTACTGCAAATCTCTTTACAAGCCCTAAAGAGAGTACCTTCTGTGGCTACCTTATTAGTGATTATCACTTTAAAGGGAAGAAGAGGAGCAGCATTGGTGGATAGTGGTAGCTCATATACTTTTATTGACTTGAAGTTTGCTGCTAGTGCTCAATGTGTAACTTAGAACAATGACCTACAGAAGGTGAAAGTAGCTGGTGGTGGGATATTGTATGCTGGGGCACATTTGGCTAAGTGTGAATACATCATACAAGGGGAGAAGTTTATGGGAATTTTAAGGTGTTGAAACTGAAATATTATGATGTAATCTTTGGGTGTGATCGGATTTCCACTCGTAGTCCCATTAAATTAAATCTAAAAACCAGAGAGCTATCTATCAGAAAAGAAGGACAACACGAGGTGACAATATGTTATTTCACTACAACACAACCTGAAGAATTCATAAATGCAAATCAGTTAAACAAACTATGCAACAAAGAGATCATGGGTTTTCTGAGACAATATTGGGAAGAGAAGAAGGGAAAGCTTGATCGCTTACCACCTTCTGAAGTACAATTGTTGTTAGAGAAATACCAATCAGTGTTCTCTGAACCTACTGAACTTCCTCCTTCCAGAACCTGTGACCACTCTTTTCCATTGAAGCCAGACACCATTCTAATGAGGACATAACCCCTATGGATACAACCATATTTGTTATGCTTGTTGTTCCAAGTACAAGAGCTCGTACGCTTCACTTAAATTATCATGTGAGCTTGTTTTTAGGAGTGCCTTTATATTATATGAACTATATGATGCTACCTAATGATGAAATATATATGTGCAGCACCATATCACTTTTGAACCAAGACAAGCAAGCAGTTCGAGCTGAACCCATTTTGGAATCCAGTTCGGTCTCTGGAATCAGCCTAACAGCACCAACTTAAAACAGACATAACTTTTGCAAACAGAGTCCGATTCGGGTGTTCTTGTGCTTGTTGGAAAGCTAACAACGAGATATTTTCAACGGATCTAGCCTAACCTCAAAATTCCTTTTGTAGACTTCGGAATAATCAAAATAAGGTGCTATATCACCGATTTGGGCATTGTAATCGTGCCGAAATTGGCCCATATACCGCCGGTCCATCTGGGGGTATGGTTACTGTTCACGTGAACAGTAACCCACGAGTTTAGTCCTGTCGGTGTATTAGAACCGATCTTACGTAAAGATTGTTTGATTCGGGGGGTCTCCTAGAGATGAGATCACGCAGAGTGGATTGACACGGGATGTTTAGGCGAGTTCGGGCCTTCTCAGAGAGAATAATAACCCTAATCCTGTGTATGGTATTCTTGATGATCCGATAAAGGACTAAGACTATTACAGAGAATAGTACTTGTGTTTCTACTTGACTAGCTCTTGTTCGCTGTCCCCCTCATCTCTCTGATTGATGCCCTTATATAGTTGTGAAAAAGTAGCCGTTTTGTCCTGCGGGAGATGCGCCTAATTAATCCAGTAACGGGCGCATGATGGCAGTAATTACCGACGCCTTGGCTTCTTCACGCCGTCTGGCAATTATCTTCCAGAGATAATGGGGTAGTTACACACCATTAATAAGCGGAATAATAGTGCGTGTAGACCGTTCGGATTCCTTAATCAATTGGACCCACTCGCCTGTAGGTTTGATTATAAGGTGGTCGAAGTTTACCTGGTCGTAGAAGAACTTACGACCAGGTAGCAGTCGTAAAAGGACTTACGACCAGGTAACAGTCGTAGAAGGACTTACGACTATGTAGTGGTCGCAGAAGGACTTACGACCATGATATAGTCGTAGCAAGACTCACGACTATGGGGGTGATTGTAGAAGAACTTACAATCACTTGTTGGGCTTCTCCCTTATAGATAAGGGGTACCTCTGGGGACTATGTGACATCATATTTACCCATAATAAGAATTATAGATAAAAGATAAAATGAGGATTATTAGATCCTCGTCATCTAGCCCCGACTTCAAGTGAAAGTAACTTACTTGATAAAGGTTTCGGTAAATGGACTTACGACCATGAGAATGTCGTAGAATGATAGTCGAAGGAAAAACTCTTCGACATTTGAGTGTTGCTTTGACCAGAATTTGCTTGGTCAGGAAGGTTGCTTACGACTATCAAAAAGTCATAAAAAACCCCTACGACCGTCGGTGGTCGTGGTAGAGAATCGGAGAAAAGCTCTTCCGATTGATACTTCCTTCGACTAGAAAGACTTGGTCAAGAATGTAATTTTGCTTGGAGGTGACAATACGTACCTACTTTTTCTCGAGCGGACCATCGGGGAATTGCAGCCGCTCTCATAGACTTGTCAGATGAAGCGGTTCCGGCGGTACAACCATCTATCATAGACCTATAGCCGAGACGGTTTCCGGCGGCGGAGATCGTCTTGATTATAAAAACTTACGGGAGGTAGACTTGGATTTTACTTTTCCCCAAATCACTCCATTGTTCTTGAGCTCTTGCTTTCTCCATCCTCGACTAGGTTTCATCTTCTCCGCCGCCAACCCAATTAAAAACTTCTTGCTTACGGCGAAATGGCCAAGAGAGTTTCGAATGGGAGGAATCGGAGATGGATGCGCTAAGATCAAGATTTTGGTCGATCTTGGGAAGATTCGAAGAAGGCTCGGTGAAGTGGATTCGGCTATCGGGCAGCACTGGCCATCGGGGGAAAATGGGCAAATCCCCGTCTTCCAAGCGTATTGTGAGTCGCGCCTTCGATTGCTGCCCACCCCTTCTTCTGATGAGTACTCGAACACTTTGGGGTGGGCCCGGTGAACTTAGGTCCCAATTCCATTACCATGTTGAGTGTGTTCGTGTATCTGTGCGAGGCGTACCTGGGGATTCCAGCGGATCTCGAGCTGTTCCAATATTATTATGGGATGGCTCGCCAAACCGGAATCGCCGGAAGCTGTGTCTGAAGCTCCACGACTCGAAGTCGAAGGAGTACATTGAGTTTCACCGGTCTTCGTGGCGGTGGAGGAAGAGGTGGTTCTCTTGGGAAGGTCACCTCTGAAGACAGCCTTTCTTTCGTGGGGAAGGCTGCTGAAAAGAAATCTTCATGGGATTCAACCCCTGAAGATATCAGCCGGATTAGCCCTTATATTCAAGCCATTAAGGACTTGAAGGAAGAAGGGCTGACCGGATGGCATGTGGTGAAGGATTTCATCACACGCCGAATTAGTCCTCTGAAAAAACGAGCATCTCCTATGTGGAGGTACTCGGGAAGAGGAGACCCCACCAGAGACTACGAGGAGGGTAAGCAATTGTCGACTTAGCTCTCCGTTTGGTCTTTCTCAACCTTGTCTAATATTTTTATCTGTTTACACAGATCTTTCACAGGCTGAGGTTGACTCAGTCGACTCATCTGTGAGAAGTCCCCGCCACTCAGAGGCGGTTCCTCAAGTCATTGCGGCTTTGTCATGAGATGAAAGGATAGGCGCCTAAAGGTAATCAAAAATCGATTCTTTCTTTAGGACTTTATAGTCGTAGAAGATACTTACGACTAATGGTGATCGTAGAATATCTTACAATCAAGAAAGAGTCGTAGAAAAACTTACGACTTGATACTAGTCGTGAAAAACTTACGATTAATTAGTGATTCTTCTTTTACGTCTTGTTTTACGAAAGTAGGCATGGAAAATCGCCGGAGACGACGAAGAAGTCGTTACGATGACTATTAGCGCCGGGTTGTCGAAGACAAAGGCTCGGCTCCTCCCTCGAAGAGGCGTCGACTTGTAAAATCTGCAGACAAGGGGAGCAAGTTCGAGCTCGGTCTTTCGACCAAACCCTCTACAAGGCTGCGGCATTGTAGTTGTATCTGAAGCCGAGGCGCGCAGTCGTCGGCCGAGGAGGTTGAAGCAGTTGAACCTCTCAGCGCAAACCTCGCAAGGCTAAGGTACCCTTCTATTATGACACGGAATCTTTCGCGATTGGTGCCACTCCTAGTTTTATTAAGCAAGCTGGAAAGGGAGAAGCTGGAAGGATTTTATGTCTTTTATGAAGGGCGATCTTTGCATCGGCACAACACGCAATCGAGGCGATCTTTATACGGAATGGTCGAGACCGATCTCGTCCATCCAGAAGATCGAGAACCGAGCTCGGTTCTGTTCAAACTCTGACGAGCGTGGTCGTGGTGAGCCAGTGTTGAACCTCGACGGGCGTGGTCGTGGAGAAGAAAAGGTCCTCCGTTGGGAGGATTGCTCCAAAATTCTGGTTAAGACCGAGTGCGGTATGTGAAATGTCTTGAAGTGTAAGAACGACATTTACCTTTTTCTTTTCACAACCTAATTTGCTTTTCTTTATTTGGTCAGACTCCTTGACCCAGGAATGCTTCTGTGAGAAGTCCATTGCTATCCCTTGACTCTTGGAGAGGTAGCAATGGAGGTGGTCAACATCACCCTTGGCCCAGTGGCGATGAAGTCGAGACTCCCGTGACTCCACATCTGCTGAAGTCGTAACTCGACTCTTGAGGTAGCGGTATTCTTGTTGAGGTGGCGCTCGACTCATGAGTTGTAGAAACAACGAGGCGGTGTGGAAGCCTCTGGTCAAGGTGGTGACCGACTGCGCACCGCTCTGGGAAGGAAATCGTGGGAGGCGTTCCTTCCCTACCCAAGAAATCACGAGAACGGAAGGAGAAAATTTCAACCACGTGGTGACTTCTTTGGGCCTGCCTCCGTCGTAGGGTCTTCTGCTTACAAATCTCGTGACCGAGTCCCCCATCCCAAAGATATTCCCAATACGGAGAATACTTTTGACAACGAGCGCCTCGAGAAGGTGTGGTGGGACAAAGTCGCGAGGATAGATAAGTGCGACACCGGACCTTGTATATTCGATTTTTGCTAGGGCGACTATGAATGTAAGTATCTTGAAATACTTATATATGTGGCTTTCCTTCCCTTCTCACTTTGTTTTCTTTTTGCGAGCTCGGAGCAAATTCTTTGTTGTCGGTGAGTATCATCGACAACTTTTAGAGCTAAGACAGGAGAAAGAACTACTCTGCGCAGAGGCAGAGAGGTGGTAAGTCACTTATCATTCATAGTTGTTTTCGACTTAAATACTCGTAAAATGTTTTATGAGAATAGTCATGGAAGAAACTCATGACGAAGTATCAGTCGTAAAAAACTTACGACTATTTACGACCAGGTAGTGGTCGTAGAAAGACTTACAACCATATCTTAGTCGCAGAAAAACTTACGACTAGGTCAGTGGTTGTAGAAGTACTCACAACCATTCGGCTGATGTTTATCTTCGTTCCTGTTCTTTGTAGGTTAAGCGGTGATCACGAAGACCTTAGTGACTCACTCGACTATGAAAAGAAGAGTCGAGGAGGCTAAGGAGCGAAGTATTAGTCCTCTCGGATAGACTTGAGAGACTATCTCTGCATCTAAAAGATTGCGAGAAAAAATAAGCGATAAGTTACGAACTTAAGGCGCTTTTGATCTTTAACCTTTACCCGACTCTCCTTTCTTCTCCAGATAAAGAAAAAGAGATGCGGAAGCTCCAGACCGAAGTTCAAGAAAAATCTTTGGTTATTCAGGAGTTTTCCCGCATTACCGCGAATAAGGATCAAGAACTCGATGGTTTTAGAACTCGATTAACAGGTAAGTAAATCTTTACCTGTTATCCTTTTTGAGTATTTTCCTTTTCTAATGCCAATTTCTTGTTGAAATTGCTTGCCCAATTGAGAAACCTCGAGGTGAAATCCAAGCAAAGACCTTAATCGCAATGAGTCCGTTCGCATTGCTAAGATGAATCTGGAGGACATCGAGCATGGGAGCAAAAGCATCTTTGAAACCGTTGCTTCCCATCGAGAAGAGGTCAAGAAATTGGATTCTCAATTAGTAGGTAAGAAAAAGCTTTTACCTATAATTATCTTTGTGTTATCTTCCTCTAGAAGTATATTTTTGTTTGACCGATATTATTCTTTTCAGAACAAGTGGTGAAAACAAAAGCTTGCGAGCTTCGACTTGTACCCAACGGAGATGGAGTCGATGAAGACTAGTCTTCAAGGCAACATCACTCTCTGAACAATGTGCTTAGTGAGCTACATTACGAGGAAAAACTCCTCGAGAAGATACCATAGCTGCTCACACAAGTACCATTGGGGAACAAGTCGGAAAATTGCAAGAAATGGTGACCACTCGAAGACTAATCAAAATTTGAATCAATAAGGGAGGCGATCGAAGGCTGCGATGAGTTACGCTTTGGCGAAACTTAAAGCTCAAGACCCCGCCTTAATGTTAAACCAATCGAAGCCGACTTGATATCTGAATCGAGGCAAGTCGTCGATTGAGAAATCGATCGATTGGCAAAAAGGTGGCGGAGGAAATGCGGCTAGGCTCTCCCCTTGAGTAATCTTGTAACTACCTTGTAAAGCGGACAATTTTGTTGATGAGTAATATATGATCCGCTTTATTTCACGAAAATCATCTTGTCGAGTAGTTAGTAACTCAAAAGATAATAAGCGAAAGAAAGACTAAGAATTGAAGTCAAATTAATAACTTTATCCTAGCCCCGACTATTTGCTTAGATTGTTTAGACAATCTAAATAAATAGTGTTTAAAAATGGGGTTTACGAAAACAAAGAGAGGTTTATTTAACTTATAGCTTTTATTACGGTTGTCAAGTCTTGATCGAAAAGAGTAGAAACGACTCGACACTAGGAAGTTCCTTCTAGTGGGCGGGACCACGTCAGGGAGGAAAGGCTTCGACTAGGTGATGTTCCCATCTCAGACTAGTTTAATCAAACCAAGAACGACAACTTGAGTTAAACAAGCGTCTTAGAGGACTTTAGTCATTCGTTCGTCCTTTTTGGTGGACTTGATAAATCTCTTCCATGCAAAAGTAGGAGGCGGCGACACTAGGAAGTTTCCTTCTAGTGGGCGGGACCACATGCGAGAGAGGAAAGACTTGACTAGGTGTGTCTCTTCCTTCGACCGATTAAAACAAATCAGTACACCAAAGGTGGTCGAACTAATGTAAGAAAGTGCACTCTATTTAGAATATTTTTGAATTTCTTGAAAAAATAGACTAAGATTGAGAGAGTTGGCTTTGAGAACATTACGACTAGATAAAACCGAGCTCTTTGTATTGGCGGAAAAAATGAGTAGCAGTCGATGCTAGGAAATTCCTTCTAGTGGCGAGAACCACATGCGAGAGGAGAAGTTTCGACCGGATAGCGTTTCTCGCTTTTGGCGGTGTAAAAAAAAGCGGGTGTTTTAAAATCATAGTCGAAAGATTAAAAAGCACTACTCGAAAATAAAGCAAAAAGAGGTAGAAAGAACACGGACTTTTATTGCACGAGGCTGGTCACACATAGAATTTGCGTGGCGGTCGATGTTCCAAGAGTTTGAGAGAACTGTCCATCTTCCATTGCTAGTCGTCTGCAGACCACAGGCGAGTTACCGACCATTTGTGTAAGGACCTTCCCATTTGGGGAAAGTTTATTCGATTGGACTTGGATTGGCGAGCCTCAATACCAAGTCACCTACAACAAAGGCTGCGAGGTTGGACCTTCGATCATAGTATCTGCGCGGGGCTTGTTGGTAGGCGCGAGCGGATTAAGGCTAGGTTTCTCCTCTCTTGAGTAGGTTAATGTCATCTGCTCGAAGTTGTTCTGATCCGAGTTGTTGAAGGTTTCAACTCGGTCGACCGCAATTTTAGTTCGGAGGAAGCATGGCCGGCTCAAAACTAGAAAAATGGTGTTTCTCTGTTGCTCATTGGTGGTCGTCTGACCCCATAATATGGAGGGTAATTCTTGTACCCAAGCCCCGGCGCTTAACAAGGTGGTCGAAGACTCGAGTTTTAATTCCTCGCATTATTTGACCGTTTGCACGTTCGTAGCCCGTTGCTTTGGGGATGCATAGCGAAGCATAGCATAGCTTGGTACCCAACTCGTCATAAAATTCACGAAATTTTGCACTTGCGAATTGTTTACCATTATGCGTAATTATCAGACTCGGAACTCCAAATCGACTAATTCGCTTCTCATCATGAACCTTTTCTTTGCTTAGTTGTTATCGATTCTGAGTTCGACTTGATCCATTTGTGAGCGTGTCAATAGCCACAAAAGGAATTGAAACCTCCTAGAGCTTTGGGAAATGGTCCTAGGATATCAAGCCCCAGTGCAAAAGGCCAAGAAAGAGGTATCGTCTGTAATGCTTGAAATGGTTGGTGTATCATCTACCATGGAATTGTACTGGACACACTTTTAACCACCTCCTTAGCATCGTGCAGTGTAGGCGGTAAAAACCTTGTCGAAAGGCTTTACCAACCAATGTTACTGTAGGAAGCATCGTCCCACAGATGCCACTGTGTATATCGTGAAGGAGTGTTATTCCTTCGTTTTGCGGAATGCATCGCATGAGTATCCCTTGGGTTCCTCGTTTATAGAGGACTCCTTCAACCAAAGTATACATTTTGGCTTTTCGGGACAATCGATCTGCCTCAAGATCATCTTCGGGTACGGAACCCTTGTAAAGATACTCGTAGATGGGAATCATCCAGGTATCCTCGTAATCTAATGAGGCCATCTCAAGAGGAGGTGTCTCTGGTTCTTCGACCAGAGACGGTTTTTGGAGTTGCTCCAAGAAAACTCCTTTTAGTGCGTGGATCGGGAAGAAGCCATCCGAGCAAGTTGGTGCGAGAAATTATCCTTCGAGGATAAATTGTACCTCGAAACCTAAAAATGTTTTCTAGCTTACGTGCTTGATAAGTACCGAGCCATTGTTGAGTTAGAGCACCGGTACTCTTTCCGATTTGATTCACGACTAGTTGAGAGTCTCCTCTCACGAGTAGTCGGCAATTGAGAGTGCTTTCGCGGCTCGTATGCCGACTAGCAAACCTTCGTACTCGCCACATTGTTAGTAGCACGAAAGTTTAATTGTATGGCATACTTTAAGGTTTCTCCGTAGGAGATACGGGACCACCCGACCCGAGCCACTTAAAGTAAGTGACCCGTCAAAGTACATCATCCAGCGATCGTGGGAATCGTCTTGGGGATCTGAGCGAGTTCGAGATTTGTCCATTCGGCGACAAAGTGCGCCAAGATCACGGGATTTTATGGCCGTTCGGGACACGAAATGGAGGTCGAACTCCCAAGTTCGTGACCATTTTGCCATCGTCCATTGTTTCCTTATTATGGAGGATTGCTCCCAAAGGAAACTCGGGCAACACTGACTATTTTGTGCGCTGAAAATAATGCATGATTTCCTCGAAGACATGAGGAGGGCATATAGAAGTTTTGGACACGAGGTAACGCTCCTTAGGCCGTGTAAAACTTCGCTAACGTAATAAACCGGTCGTTATGCGTTTTCACGTTCTCGACTAATCTGCGCTTCTTTGCTGTGGCGTGGCGGCTAGGTAAATTAGGGCGTCTCTTACGGCTTTGGAGAAACGAGCAGGAGCACTCGAAAGATACCTCTTGACATCCTCAAAGCGGTGTTTGCCTCGTTCGACCACTCAAAACCTTCATGTCTCTGAGAAGTTTAAAGAAAGGTAGTCCTTTTCTCCTAGTCGTGCAATGAAACGACTTAAAGCCGCCATGCACCCAGTGAGTTTACGAACTTCCTTTTTGTGTTTGGAGGGCGCATCGGAGGATGGCTTTTATTTTTCGAGATTTGCTTGATTCCTCGTTCGGATACTAGGAATCCAAGCAATTTTCTGAAGAAATTCCAAACACACACTTCTCGGATTGAGTTTTAAGCGGTGCTTTACGAGGTTGTCGAATGTTTCTTGTAGGTCGGTGATATGATTAAGTCTCTTAATGCTTTTACGACTAGATCATCAACATAGGCTTCCAAATTCGGCCTAATTGAGATGAAAAAGTCGATTGCATTAGGCGTTGAAAAGAAGCACCGGCATTCTTTAGACCAAATGGCATTTGACATAGCAAAAGGTACCAAATGGAGTAATGAATGCGGTCTTTTCTTCATCGTTTAAACACATATTGATCCGGTGGTATCCGAATATGCATCTAAAAACTTAATATCTCACAACTGCGGTTGAATCAACGGTGATCGATCACGAGGTAAAGGGAAATCATCTTTTGGACAAGCTTTATTAAGATCGATAAAGTCCACGCACATCGCCATTTGCCGTTTGACTTTTTGACCATTACGAGGTTAGCCAACCACTCGGGTGGTTGACTTCTCTTATAAAGCACGCTTTAAGTAGCTTATCCAACTCGATTTAATAGCATCTCGTCGATCGGGGCAAATCTCCGTAATTTTTGTTTCTGGTACTTTATCGGTAGTAAAGCTAGCACGTGCTCGATCACCTCCACAGGGACTCGGGCATGTCGGATGCTTGCCACGCAAAGACATCTGCGTTAGCTCGGAGGAAGGTAATGAGGCGTCTTCCTATTTGGGGTCGGAAGTCTCCCGTCTGAGCAGTCTTGAGGTTCTTCTGCGTCGGAGGAACCTCTTTGACTTGGTCGTTCGGCTTTGGTGCGACTTTAGGCTTTGACTTGCTAGTCGGTGACTTTCATCTCGAGTTGGTATTTGACCAACCATCTCGAGGATCGACGATCGCAACTATCGCCATCTTTTGTCACATTGAATGGTGATCACTCCTTTGGGACTGGCATCTTAAGACATTGATACCCGTAATGAGTAGCCATTAAGAATTTTGCCAAAGTTGGTCGTCAGAGTATGGCGTTATATCTTGTGTCGAAATCGACCACATCAAAGGAGACTTTCTACGTCACGAAATTACTTGGTGAGCCAAATGTTAAAGGAAGAGAAACTTGGCCAATAGGTTTGGTGAAGACCCGATGCGATTCCATGAAAGGAGTATCGTCGCCTTACCTTTGTCTGGTACTTGCATCTCGTCCGGGGCATTAGTAAATAATATGTTCAAAGAATCGCCACCATCAACCAACACTCGATTGACCGACGGTTGTTGATGGTGGGTTCGACCACAATCGGATATCGACTGATCGACTCGTAGTGATTGGGCGATCATCCTTCTCAAAAGAGATGGTAACTTCCGACCACTTGGTAATTTATTGACGAGAGGAGTATGTATAGAATTTACCTCTCGTCCGTGACTTTAAGTTGTCGTTTGGAGTCGTATCTCGATGATCCTCCGTAGATGTGCTCAACGGTATGTTGCGGATCTTGGAGCGACATCTCCTCATCATCCGCGACTTTTGGCCACTCGTATGTCCTACCCTTCGAGAGTAGGGAGTGGTGCTTCTTGGTTGTAGTAGTCCTCGAGCTTTCTTTGGAAAACTTCGGCGATTCTGGAGGTCATGTCCTTCCTTTTTATGAAAAGGACACCACCTTGGTTTGTCGTTCCTACGATCGGTAGCTTACCTTTGCCTTGATCGAGTGCGACTTAGTGGTTTGGGGCTCTCCATCTTTCACGGCGAAACCTCCTTGGAACCACGGTTTGTGGTTTTGACTTTTATTTTCTTCTTGGACTTTTTGCTTTTTATCCTTACCAACTTCACGGCTCTCGAGGAGTATATGTTTCTCGATCGATAGTGTTGTTCCACTCGATTGCCTCGAAGCGATTGCATATCGATCGGCCATCTCGAAGAGTTCGACAATGATGTTGGGAGGATTTAGAGCAATGTCCTCCGTTATTCTTCTCTGCGGACTCCTTGCTTAAAAGCCACGATCACGGAGGAATCGAAATTTCGAATTGAGTTCTGAACGACTAAAGCGTTTGATGAATTGGCGCAAAGTCTCGTTGTTGTTCTGCTTTTATCCGGTGCAAGTCGTCTTCTTTTCGAGGCGGTTGTATGTGCCTTGGAAATTCGCTGTAGAAGATCACGGAGGTGTTGCCAAGAGTAGATCGACTCGAGTGGTTGGTTTAATAACCACGATCGGCGGATCCTTGAGCACGATCGGAAGGTAATTCGCCATCACATGCTCTCCTCCTCCTGCTTTGCTCGGACGGTGTTGTATAGATCTGAAGAAATTCGATGGGATTTTGAGATCCATCAAATTTCTCCATGTTCATTTGTCGAAAATGAGGTGGCGGTAATCGCTCGAAGGTCGGCGAAAATGCGGCATCCGGTAATCACTTCTTGGCGCCTTCTTTGCGGGAAAGAAGGGTTAATGTCACCGGTGATCGTATCTGACGATACCGTGTGGTGACTTTGCTACGTAGTAGGCCTCGGTTCTCGAGGAGAATACTCCTCGTATTCCACTCGTTGTGAATTTCTTTGTCGAAGTGGTGAATGATCACCTCTCAGGGGCTTCTTGATCTTGGTGATCGAAGGTATTTCTCGAATAGGAGATCGATTAAGCCTTATGGCGTGTCGATTCCTCGTGAAAATATTCGATTGATGTAGCCGAGGAAGTCGTATTCTGCGACTACACCGATGTTGTCGATGAGGTACCTCGGTCTTGTCATCACGATTCGAAGTCTTTGCGTAATCTCTTGACAAAGAGATCGTACCACAGCGTTCGAGCAAGCTCTTGGTGGGATTCTCGAGCAAGTCGTTGATGTCTGGAGTTCTTGTACCTCCTCCGTGATGTTGAGTCGCCAGCGAGTTCTTACGGACTGCAATTTTCTTTCTTCGGCGACATCAAAATCCTCCTCATCGAGTCTTTGAGGCCTTCTTAGTGGAGTGCGAGAATGTCGAGGATTTCCCTCGCGTTCATCAGTGTTGGTTCTCTCTGCCAGCGGTGGTGCCCTTGCCATTACCACGAGGGGCGCGGTGTGTGATCTTGGGAGTGTTCTTATCTCGGCCTCCATGAGGTGACCACGATTTGGGGAAGGGCGAAGACCTCCGTTGATGATTCTCACTTGCGCTCGAGGCCTCCCGCTTGAGGAGTGCTCGAGGACACCATCTGGCGACTTGGAGTAATCCCCTCCGTGGGGAACTCCGGGTTATAAGCGTCTCCGTTCGCAAATGAGATCTGCGGGAGGCGGTCGAATTCTGAGGAAAAGCATGCTTGATCCCACCCTCTCTGGAGTTACCACGAGAGAGGATCACTAGATCTTTGGTGGAGTCTGGAATGGTGGCTTCGAACTTGACTTACCAAGTCGGACCGTCTTAAGGGACTTGAACACTTGGAGAAAGAACTCGTTGTGTTGTGAGTCCTCCACAGAGCGGTCTGGTCGGATTGACCCTTGTCCTTTGAGGAATTGGCTCCTCTGTTGGACGTATTGTTGTGGGGATAAGGATCCCTCCTCAACTCCATTAATGGGATGGTTTCTGGAGAATAATCTCGGAGGCAACATCACCATCGTGGATGCATCACTCGGCTCGTAGTCGAAACCGGCATCCATGTCGGCGTCTGCGTGTCTGCCAAGTCAAACCAGTTCTCCTCGTTCCATTCTCCGCCATAATTGCATGAGATTGGAAAAAGAGAGTATGTTGACAAGAGATTACCGGAAGATCCCCACGGACGGCGCCAGCTGCCGGTGTATTAGAACCGATCTTACGTAAAGATTGTTTGATTCGGGGTCTCCTAGAGATGAGATCACGCGAGTGGATTGACACGGATGTTTAGGCGAGTTCGAGCCTTCTCCAAGAGAATAATAACCCTAATCATGTGTGTATGGTATTCTTGATGATCGATAAAGGACTAAGACTATTACAGAGAATAGTACTTGTGTTTCTACTTGACTAGCTCTTGTTCGTTGTCCCCCTCATCTCTCTGATTGATGCCCTTATATAGTCGTGAAGAAGTAGCCGTTTTGTCCTGCGGAGATGCGCCTAATTAATCGATGTGGCGCATGATGGCGATAATTACCGACGCCTTGGCTTCTTCACGCCGTCGGCAATTATCTTCGGAGATAATGGGGTAGTTACACACCATTAATAAGCGGAATAATAGTGCGTGTAGACCGTTCGGATTCCTTAATCAATTGGACCCACTCGCTTTGTAGGTTTGATTATAAGGTGGTGAAGTTTACAGTGTCGTAGAAGAACTTACGACCGGTAGCGATCGTAAAAGGACTTACGACCGGTGCGATCGTAGAAGGACTTACGACTATGTAGTGGTCGCAGAAGGACTTACGACCATGATATAGTCGTAGCAAGACTCACGACTATGGGGGTGATTGTAGAAGAACTTACAATCACTTGTTGGGCTTCTCCCTTATAGATAAGGGGTACCTCTGGGGACTATGTGACATCATATTTACCCATAATAAGAATTATAGATAAAAGATAAAATGAGGATTATTAGATCCTCGTCAAGTCCCACCCCGCTATTTCTTTTAGATTTGTGGCTCCTCATCCCCTATTTAAGGAGGACGCACCCCCTCTAGTTTCATTGGATTTCGTTTGATTAGTTTCTCCATTGTGAAAACTCTCGTTCTTCGCTTGTGTCGACTAGACCAACCGTAAAGGATCTCTTACGGAATCCCACCTTTTGAACTCAATCATATATTTGCAATTCAGATTGCTTTTTACCTCGTTCTTGCTTACTTCTTCGGTGTATGCAGGAATTGATCTTCGTGATCAGGTCACCCGGGTATTCGTGCACGGTTGATAACGACTTATCGAGCAGTTCAACAATTGCGTGGTTTCGAGCTTTGCGTGTTCGTAGTCAGGATCGTGAGAGTTGAGCGATGACTACCGAACTTATCGTTCTCATCGAAAGATCGAGCCAACAAATAAGGACCTTCGGGTTCATCAAGTGGTATCAGAGCTACAGTTTATCGGTGAGAATTTCCAGTTTTCTAGTAGTAGATTCGTTTTTCATACCTAGAGTCCAGAAAATTGACAAAAGAAAAAAATCGCATCTATCATCCATACCGAGCCATTTGAGCCTTTGCAGTTTTTTATTTTCAGTTTGCTTGTTGAATCATTAGTTGCATTGTCATGTCTAGTTGCCGATCTTTAGTTCTAGTTATTGTCTAGTTGGTCGTTGTATAGATTGCTTCTCGTGTTTTTCCTTTGCGTCACTTAATCACTCTTTAGGGTTCTTAGTTTTTGCATCTAAAACAGAAAATTTGTGGGTTAGAACTCCTCTAATTTGCACCAAAAAAATAGAGAGAACACTTTGCTGTTATTCGCAACTTGTGGGAAAACCCTAGGGCCGGCAAATAATAGAAAGAGAAAGAGGCCGCCACACAGAACAAAAGCCATGGTAGGGAAAAAAAAGAAAAAACAATATTATGCTAAAAAATAGTAAAATTTGGTGGAGTCCTTCTACATATATCCACAAGCTTGCACAAAAAATTTCAGCAAGTTTGGCTCACGGAATCAAAAGATATAACAGTTTCAAAATTGAACCTGAGCTGGTTCGAGTTCAAGTACGATTCCGTTTCCGAGACACCTTCAGTAAAACAGACATAACTTTTGCATACGGTGTCTGCTTTGAATGTTCTGGTGCTCATTGGAAAGCTAACGACGAGGCGCATCTCTTCCACTTAAGCCACTAGACTCCCTCTGGAGCCCCCAAAATCGGCTATCTTCAGCCCCGAATTCGCGTCACAAGTTTTCGGTTACGGTTTTTGCCGTTTCTTTCGGTCTTCCCTTCAGAATTTGGGGTTCGTCTCAACTGCAAAGTTGTAGATATCGTCAAAACCTTTCAAACAAGTATATATAATCCATATAAAACTTTGCTTTTCATCTCTCGAGACTAACTGTTGTTTTCTGCTTGAACTAAAGGGTTGTTTATGCTGCACGTTATTCCGTTTTTGTGCTCTACATCGTGTGAACAATCTTGTGCTCTACAAAGAAGTTTGAGTAGTTGGTTAGCGTCTCTCCTAGCACTTGTTGTAATATTTTCCATTGCTTACATCAAGTCACATTAATCTTTGCGTGTGCGTTCATACACTTCTCTTGGTAGGCTTTGATTAGCTAGTTTTTTCTAGGCTATGATCAGCAACTTTGACTAGTACTTTGAATAATTTTTTAACTTGCATTAACTGATTTGATTATTGCTGATCCTTTCTACCATATTGAAGCCTTTCGAGCTCCACTTCCTACTAACTCAGCAGGTTCCGTTCATTGCAATCGTTGGGCTGATCGAAAGTGAGAGTATCACGAATCAACCACCGGTTGTACCACTTCCTTGCTGTATTGGTAAGAACTTGTACGAACTGGGTATAAGCTTGAGTGTGAGTGACTTGGTTGAGTCTCCAGAACCTAGTAGTTGATAGGGACATATACTTGTGATTTGTTTCCTTGTTTTCTACTAACTATGGCAGGTTCAGGTTTTTATTAATGATACTTGACTCGAGTAGTGCATGTGTGGGTGTTCCGTGGAAAATACTATAGTTAAAACAACTTCTCATGAGGAATTCTTCTGTTAACTGAAGACCTTGCTTTGCTTTGCACGTAAGCATGCATGCAGCACACCTATAGTAATGCAGAGGATCTAGATCCCACCCCGACCCAGCCATGGCCTGTCCTGCCCCGCGATGGGCGAGTGGATGCGGGTCAACGGGCGCGCCCGCTCCACCCAATCAAATAAAATTGTTAAATTTCAATATGCATCAGTTGATTCTATAAGCTATAATTATGAACTTTCAACAATTTAAGAATTTGTGGAGATATTAGTTGCTTTTATTTTGTTTTAAAAAGAAGGGTGCAATTTTGAACTTATGCCAATCAAATAAAGTTGAATGCTTGAATGCTCTTCCAGTGGTTAGATGTAAGCAAAAGGAAAAACAAGAACAAACATAGGGTTTGCCCAGTTCCTTCCAGGCCACTAGAGCAAGGCCTGGGCCCAATAGGCTGGTTAGGCGAGTCTACTTGGGCCACGGGCTGTGTTTGGCCGATCCAGCTCACCACGAGGCCTCATACAACTTATTGTGCTCGGTATTGGGTTGGGACCCGGGTCTTACGTCCCGGACCCTATTGTGAATCGGCCATATGGCCAGAATTTTCAATACAGAGCCTACAGAGGACAATAATAAGTAGGGTACAATCCGATCGATTTAGATGGATATTGCTTATACCTTATCATAACTTATTTTTTCGGATGTGGAGTCAGATACGATAAGACCGGATACGAATACGAATTCGAGTTTCAGACAAGGTACCATCGGGACGGATACATGATAGTTTCAGATAAGAAACGAATAATATAGGAGAATAGTACACGTATACAAAAAGGAACATACACTAAATCATACCGCCATCACTTCAAGACTTTAACTAGCAATAAATTCATGCATACTACATAAGTTCGACAACCGACACGACACAAGTTCAACAACCGACAAGCCACAAGTTCAACATTATTTATACTCATACATAAGTTTGACAACCGAGTGTCCGAGCCGTCGTCTCCCGAAGTCGGATTCGAACGTAGGCCGAGAGACCTCGCATCGCACTCGCGCACACACATGCGTGCGAGATGAGCAGCAATGACGACATTGAGCCGGTGAAGACGCCGCGGACTTCCTCAAGCCCATCCAGGGCCGCCCTGTCGTTGTCATTCTCAACTTCGATGTCGACTGCCGAGGTCACACCCAATCCTCGCTCTATTTGCTCCCCCTTTTGGCACACCCCAAAATCTAAAGTCCCAAACCCTAATAGAAGAAAAATGACATGTTTGCTTTCTTGGGTGGAGGCCGCTCGCAGATGCGCCCGGGGGGGCAACCATGTGTGTGAATGGTGGTGGTGGCCTGGGGTTTAGGATTTAGCCATTTAGGGTAAAATGCCTCAATGGGTTGGGTTGACTGGGAATTTTACTTGATATCTGGCCGGATATTATCCGAATTACCGCTCACCGATACTATTTGGTTGGATAGGATCTCTCTTGATTTTGCTACCGAATCCAATACTAACTATCTAATAGCAAATCCGGTTGGATATTGAACCCCTTTCCGAATTCGGTATCAGATCGGTCGGGAATTATCCGACCATTTGCACCCCTAATAATAAGTGCTTAAAGAGTTATACAGTGAGAGTAAATAAACCAAAAGATGGCCCTCAGGGCATGTTTACAGACAATTGACTTGGGCTGTGGTCTAATACTTATGTCATCTTTCATCTCTAAAGCCAGATGCATAGAACTAGAAGCATACATACACATGTGGCTCGTACTCTTCTTAAGCAGCTCTTATTGAGCAAGAATGAGTACATGGGAACTTCACAAGTTCAATTAATTCAAGTGTAATTAATACATATAAGGTTAATTAAATGGAGTGTAATAGGGTTGTTTGTGCGTAAAGCCAAGTTTCACATTTTCAATACCACAGCTATATGTTCAAAACTCTATGGGTAAGTTAATTTTCAAGCAAACCATTTTATAAACCATTAAGCATTTTCACTGCATCTAATCTATAGCTACATCTAAACCATTTCACGTCATCTAGATATAACTCTATAACAACATCTCCAATCCATTGTATTTTTGCATTGGCCCCACACAATCTGTTTCTTCTTTATTTCTATCTCCTTGGTCCACTGTACGGAGGTTATATAACTTTATTTTTTTATTACAAACTAAATGAACCGAATTTTTTTATTGTAATGAAGGAACGGAATTTAAGAGTACTAATTGCAGAGACATCCGATAAAATTGGATGGTAGAGGGAATTCAATAATGCCGGAGAACAGAGGCAATTTACCTAGAAAATTCAATAATGCAATGCACTTCCCTAGATCACATCTCCCAGAGATGAATACCACTATCACGTTGCATGAATTTGACATTGCAAAATTAGCAAGGGCGTGTTTGTAATTACACGACTTTCCAGGGACACAAAAAAAATACTTTAGCCATAGGCTCGCTGCTCTTGTATAAGAACCCAAACTTCTTTCTCGGCTCTGTCATACTCGTCTCTCTGCCTTATCGGCGGCGAGTTGTAGCCAACCCACCCACCTCCTCTTCTGCGTCGCTTTGGCATTTCCACGAACGCCTTGCGCGCGCCTCGCCTCCCCACCACCCCGCTCCGCTTGCCCCGAGAGCTCGAGAACCCCACTTCCACGTCTCCTCGCCGCGCGCGCGCGTGCCGCCGCCTTCTCCGGCCGCCCGCCCCTCTCGGCGGCTGCGGCGTTTCGGTGAACACCACTCGCTCCCATGACGCGCGGGGGCGGTCAGAAGAAGCGGCAAGTGCACGGGGGCGGCGGCGGGCGGAAGCCGACCAAGCCGGCGCAGACCAACAAGAACTGGTCGGACGCCACCGGCGACTTCATCAAGGGGGCCAACGACGCGCTCGACGCCCTGCGGGTCATGCGGGAGCGGGGAGGCAGCGAGGCGGCAAGCCTCGCGGAAGCCCTCGTCGAGGATCACCCCGACTCGCCACTCGCGCTCCACGTCCTCGGCCACGTGCGCGCCGCGCTCGGGGAGGCCGACCAGGCGCTCCCGCACCTTCGACGCGCCGCTGAGCTTGCCCCTCACTGCCTCGAGATCGCCTTCACCCTCGCCGTCGTGTACGCCAAGGTGGAGCAGTTTGGACAGGCGGCGGCGGAGTGCAGGCGCGCGCTCGACGTCGCTGACCCTGTCGATCCGCGGCTGCACACCGTCGGTGACCGCCGCCACATGGGCCCGAGCGACCCGGCGCGGGTCGCCGTTGCCAAGGAGCAGCTCCGGGGGCTCCTTGCCGATGCCTTGGCGAGGAGCGTCGGGATGGTCCGCGAGCGTTGGAACGGCATGAGCGACGAGGAGCAGCGCAGCTTTCTGACGGTGAGCGTTGAGGACATGGAGGCGTACTACCAAGAATGTGCGAAGCCATCTGAGCAGTGGCAAATGAGCGTGCTCGCTGATGCGGTGAACTTTGTGACGAACACCGAGGCATGGGTTTATTTGCTGTGCCCTCAATGCAACAGGGTGTTCCTGAATGCTGAGTTCTTCCCATCGCATGTCGAGGAGGAGCACACCCCGGAGCTCAAAGAATTACTGTCAAGTGTGCCGAAGAGAGTAGCTAACAGACAGACAAAGTTTCTTGAGTCTTGGATTAGTCCGAAGACAACTGACATCCCTCCCGAAGGAGAAGCCGAGGGAGACAAGATCGTGAGCAAGATCAAGAGTGCAGTTCTGCATCTCAAGGATATGAAGGCCCTATCTGTTGACCTTGTAGACAAGTTGGTCAAATTTACGAAGGGCTGGATTGGAACAGCTGCTGTTCCCAAAAAACTGAGTTGCATTGCTTCACTCGATCCTGCAGGGCTTCAGGTGCTGGGAAGTTATCTGGAGCGGATTCAGACTTCATCTAGAGACTGGCCACATGAGAGGGCCTGTGGTGGTGAACAAAATAGTCATGATGCTTTTGATGTGGTTATTCACATTCAAGATGCTCGCATTTTATCTGTGGATATTGAAAACAATGTGTCCACAAATGCCGATGGTTCTAGCAATGCAGATGTGCTGTTTAGCTGGCTATGTAAATATTTGCGAGAAGAGCCAGTGACTTCGTGGACCAGCATGAGGCAAGACTGTATTGCTAAGGGAACTGAGGTCCTTCAAAAGATATATGAAATGACAGATTTATTGATGAAGCAAGTCGAGTTGAAATCTGGTTTAAGTGAGATGAACGAAGATTATTTCCGTACAGAGGTTCCTTTTATTATACCCTAAATTTATGCTTCCTCAATAGCTTTTCTAGTATTTTTGTCTTGTAGATTAATGTTTTAACCCTGGCTGTCAAATATGCAGGCTTCAGTAGATGTTGAGATCTTGCGAATGGATGCTGAAGTGGATTATTTGAAGAAAAAGCTTGTAGAAGTTTGTAGTTTTGATTATCATGCAATCATTCTACCAGTTATGAAGGCGTACCTATGGGTTAGTCTAGTTCTTGTACGTTGTATGACTAAGTTAAAGAGCATTACTTCACTTCTCACTCTTTTCACGATTGTATTCATGTTTAACAGGCTAAGCTGAATAGTAACTCCCCTGGAAAAGGCTTACATGGAATGGATGATAAAGTTGATGAGGAAAGTCTCACAAACAGAGATGATTCGAATGTCTTTGACAACGATAGTGATGAATGTCCTTTTCTGTCTCAGAAGCATAACAGTATTGATTAGTTTCTCTTCTCATTCTTTGCATATTTGAATTCATGTTTAACAGGCCAAGCTGACTAATGGCTCTCCTGGAAAAGGCTTACATGGTGTGGATGGTAAAGGTGCTGAGGTAAGTCCCAAAAAGAGAGGTGATTCAATTGCGTTTCACAACGTTGGTGGTGAACCGCTTCCAGAAGATAGTACCGTGACAACGGTTCAATGTTTTTCTGACCTAAAAACAATAATAGTATTGATTAGTTTCACTTCTCATTCTTTGCATGCTTGTATTCATGTTTAATAGGCTAAGCTGATTAATGACTCTACTGGAAAAAGCTTACCTAATGTGGGTGACAAAGGTGCGGAGGGCAATCACAAAAGGAGAGATGATTCGCCTGTGTTTAACGACGCTTGTGGTCAAGACCTTCCAGAAGATAGTAATGTAATATCAGTTCAATGTTTTTTTACTTAAAGCAATAAAAGTAAAGTTTTTTTAAAAAAACAGTATTGGTTTGGTTTAGTTTCACACTTCACTTCTCATTCATTGCACGCTTGTATTCATGATTAACAGGCTAAGCTGAATAGTGACCCTCCTGGAAAAGGAAAAGGCTTAAGTGAAGTGGATGACAAAGGTGACGAGGGAAATCTCGAAACCACAGATAATTTTAATGTCCTTCACAAAGTTAATGATGAAGTGCTTCCAGAAGATCATGATGTAACAACGGTTCAATGTTTTTTTTTCTTCTGAAAGCAATAACAATATTGGTTTAGTTTCACTCCGTACATCACAGTACTGAACAAAGGATAATGTTCCATTTTTAGGTATTGCAGTATTCTGACCGGCAGCTTGAGTTGCCTCCAAGGGCTAGGGAACAAAAGTAAGCATGTTTGAATTTGGTTTAGCTTGCTGCCTTATAATTCTTATTAGCTGTATGAATGGCCTGATATTTATCATTTTAAACATTTTTTTAATCAGAACTTCCACCTTTGTGTTATGTTTCCTTTCTGCTATTTGATTCTTTTTAAGGATTTTCTCTAGAAGTAATCAGAGCATCCTTCTGTCATGCCGTTGACTCAGTGAGGTATATCTCATGTCACCATGGTAAGGCTAGGGAAGGAAAGGTGCTGAACATTTAGTATCGTGCTAAAAGAATTGTGAGCCAGGGAAAAAAATCCCGGCCGGTTACCGGTTACCGGCCAGGGTCCGGGATTAAAAATCCCGGCTGGTTTTCTCGGGTTTTGCAAGTTCAAATTTCAAATTTCGAAATTCGACTGGTTTTTAATCAAATTCAAATGATTTTCACCCAGAATTTTTCATGTTTGAACGGTAACCGACCGGTTATCATTCCCGGCCGGCCGGCGGTAAATGGGTACCGGCTGGTTATCTTTTCCCTGTTGTGAGCAAAGCATAGGTTGTTTTGTCTCCCACACTTGCTTCTCCTAGAAACAATTATGAGTAAAATAAACAAATCTGTTTAAGATTATTGAAAATACAGACAAGTTTGGGACGTGCTTGGATAAATTTTCTCAGTAGACAATTTTCCAATGCTATGTCTCTGCATATGAGTTAACGGAACACGATTCTATATATTTTCTTTGTCATTAAAAATGGTAGAGAAGGTCAAATGACTGGCGACAAACTTTTGACATGGTTTAGGATAAAATCGTGTCATGATATTTTTGTAACTCTGGCAAGCAAGTGTTGCATTCTAAGTTACACACATTGTATGCAGTCTAAATCCTGCAACTAGAACATACAGAAAGTGACAGCATGGATCTCTCGTAATGTGTTACGGAGAAAGGTGCGAGGCCGCGTAGCAGGGGCATGAACAGTATCATGTACTGTAGCAAAGGTGCGAGGCCGCGTAGTAGGGCATGAACAGTATCATGTACTGTAGCATCACATGAACAGTATCCGTTGGTACTGTAGTGTGTTGTTTTCCATACGTGTTGATTGGTTTCCTAGAATAAAGAATAACTGGTTATGTAGATTATTTTGGAATTCCTTATCTATCTAGTTATTGTTAGGAATATGATCTTATTTATTAGGAAGATTATTTTTAATAGTTGGAAAGATTAGATTGAACCGATAGATTTCCTTATTAATCATTTCTTAGAAGTCAAGTCGGACTGTCTCTATAAAAGGGGTAGCATGTATCCATTATCAATAAAGCAACGAGAAATCAAAAGTTTATCTATTTAGTTATTGTTAGGAATATGATATTATTTATTAGGAAGATTATTTTTAATAGTTGAAAAGATTAGATTGAACTGATAGATTTCCTTATTAATCATTTCTTAGAAGTCAAGTCGGACTGTCTCTATAAAAGGGGTAGCATGTATCCATTATCAATAAAGCAATGAGAAATTAAAAGTTTAACTAAGCCTCAGAGCCTCGTTACCTCGACAGTGGAGAGCCCTGCCTACAGTTAGATGAGGACCGAGTGTCCTCGGACCCCGTACCCCAACAGTTACCACAATATAATGAAAGTATGAAACTGAAAAAAATGATACCCCTTTTTGTCGTGGGAAATTCGTTAGTGGCCAAGGGTTCCTGCGTCCCCATCTGCGAAAAGTTACGAAAGTTCAAACTTGCAAAATCACATAAAGTAGTACACCAACCTAAAATGCAAAAAAAAAAAATCATAGATGTAGTACACATAAAGTTACACCAATCTGCAAAAATTCAATGCCAAATTCATCCATGACAGTTTTTGGCTCTCCCTGTTGTGGATGAATTTGATGTTGAAAATTTGCAGCTTTGTGTAACTTTACGTGTATTACATCAGTGAATATTTCTGGCATTTTTGAAACAATGCGTCATGCCCTTTTCGCAAATGGGGACGCGGAACCTGGGCACCAAAATCACATTCTTTTATCCCATACTAGGATGTATGCATTGCATCGCACGCAAGCCCTTTTCTAATAGTAGAAAATGTCGCATATCACATGAAAAGAAGCTTAATACTTGAAGCAATTTAACTACATTAGTTAGTGTTAGAATGATCTCCCGCAGAGGCATTTGGCCCAACGGCCAAATGCCTCGCGCCCTGATCGGGGGCGTTCAGCCCAATTCATGGCTGATGGGCCCCTGTTGCACTGCGCTATAAAAGAGAGGGTGGGGGCCGGTGGCACAGATCACGAGATTGAACGGAGCCACAAAACCCCACCCGGACAAAACCCTAATCCGATCTAAGAGGGGGCGCAGCCAGCGACGGGAAGAACCACAGTCGGATCTCCGCCGCCAGAGGATCGCCTCCGCTCGGGACACGCACTAGGGAAGGGATCGACTATCACGCCTTCACCGACGAGGTCGACCACCACCGTCTCTACTACACGCGATCCACGATGGCCAACCCGTCTTCATCTACTTCGGATGGTAACTCTCTCCCTCTCTCCCTCGGTTCTCTCGGACCCGACACAAAACTCAGATCCAATAAAGAAAGATCAAAAGGCAAAGATCTAACAATGGTATCAGAGCCATTCGCGCTCAGATCCGAATGGCAAAAGAAAAGCAAAACCGGAAACCCTAGAACCCAAACTCCAGATCTAAAATATCGGGTCTTACCTGGAGACGGGAAGGGTCGGGCGAGCCGGGAGCTCGTCGTCGTCGTCGTCGTCGCCGTTTCGTCGCTCGGGAAGGGTCGGAGAAACTCCCGAGAGCGCCCCAGCGCGCGCGTGAAAGGGCGCCGCCAAGGAGCCCCTCGACGGCGACGCTCCCTCTCGAGGAGCGCGCCGCCGCCGAGGGCTCATGCGCGGCGCCAGACGCTTCTTCTTCTTCTCCGGTTTTTCTTCTCCGCGATTTCCGCCGCTCGGGAGCGAAGCGAGAGAGAGACGAGAGAGACGGAGAAGGGGAACGAATGAGCTAGGGTTTCCGGGGGTTTCCGCGGCGCGCGGTTTTGTTCAGCCGTAATCAGCGCTCAGCCGTCCGATGCAAATCAACGGCTGAGATTGAGCGATGCGGGATGAATCGCCGAAACGCGCGGATGCGTTGGATTTCAGCCGTCGGATGTGAATCCGACGGTTGAAAATGCGTCATGAAAACCCTAACGGGCGCTGTGGGCCGAGCCGCACAGTAATGGGCCGAAACCGCACTGAACGGGCCGAATTGGCCGAATGAACAGTAATTTCGGTCGGTTTTGAACAGTAACTCTGAAAATAGAATTTAATTGTTTCCAGAAGTATTTTTTGATTCAATTTCAATAGAAAAATTGTATAAAATCTCTGTAAATTTTGCACCAACGTGTTATTTTTCAGAGATTAAATGTGTATAGTTATAATGCTTCTGAGAATGAATTATTGAATTTTTTATTGTTTCCGCTGCAAAAGTTAATATAGATTAATTCTTTTTTTAATTAAATTCAAACCAACGGGAGAATTTAATTTTTTAAGAATTGTTGTGAGTTATGATATTGTTATTTTCTGACTAAAGTTGATAATAACAATATTATAATTTTAAAATGATGTTTTTTATGCATTGTTTCTATTTCTGCCCAACGGTGATATAGATTTAAGGTATAGATAAAATTGATTTAATTATATGTCGTATTTTTTGACCAACGTTGGAAATAAGACATATAATTTTAATGTTACGTTCTCACTTTATTTGATCTAAATTTTCAGGAGGATACAACTTGATGAGTTGTATCAGAGAAATACCCACTCTAAAAGGAGACAATTATGGAGAGTGGAAGAAAAAGATAGACTTAGCGTTTATCTTAGCTGAGGTGGACTGGGTCCTCACTACAGCACGACCCACTGAGCCTATGGCACCAGTGAGGGATCAAAATGAGGATGATACTGCTTGGCAGAAAAGACAGAGAGATCATGCTCCCTTACAGATGTCTTATGACCTAGAGCATAAGAATGGACCACACCAACAAGAAATGTATGGTCGTGATAAAGAATACGATTGAGCCGCAATTGTGGGCTCAATCGCAGATCGTGACACTTGTCACGTATACCTTGATAAAATAAAGAGTCGGTTCATCGCTCTTCAAAGACATATGCAACACAACCGATTAAGCGACTTGTGATGTAAAGGTATTCGGTGGTGGGATAAGAGAACACATATTGAGGATGAGCAACTTGGCATCCAAGCTTAAACCAATGGATTTGGCACTCAAGGATGAGTTTCTTATTCACTTGATTTTTGCTTCATTGCCAGAAAAGTTTGACACTTTTGTTGTCAATTACAATATGCACCGATAAATGGGACTTAGAAAATGCATAGCTATGTGTGTTCAAGAGGAGGAAAGAATTAAAACCTCACATGGTGGATCTATCAACTATGTGAAGGATAACAAGAAAAAGAACTTCCACAGACCTCCTTCTCAAGGAACAAGGGAAAAGCCTCATCCATCACCTCAACATAATAAATTTCTTTGTAGACAAAGATCGGTGCCTTCATCAGAAGAAGACAGGACACTACAAGAAGAACTGTCCTGATTACTTAAAGATGATAATGGCAAAGAAAGGTGAGAACATTATTACATTCATAAATGAATGCTTGTATGTACAATATTCAAAATCCACTTGGTGGATTGACTCAGGAGCAACTGCTCATGTTGCTAATTCCTTCTGAGGATTCCGTTCGACGAGGACTACGCAAAGAAACGAAAGATGCATTAAAGTCGCAAATGGAGTCCAAGCGAAGTTGAAGCCGTTGGCGATCTTTCATTAGAGTTAGCTAATGGCTCCAATCTTTACTTAGAGATGTTCTTTTGTTCCTCTTTACAGAGGAATTTGATTAGTGTTTCCAATTTGGACAAAGATGGTTATGATTGTAATTTTGGAAATGGCAAGTGCGAAATAATATTTAATAAAGAATGTGTTGGTCTTGCCATATTACAAAATGAGCTTTATTTGTTATCATTGTGTGATGATGTGAATGTCGTATGCGATAATGAGAACGTCGCGTGCGAAAGTGATCATCCTCGTCTCACGAATGTAAATGAAAACGAAAGAGAACTCATAATGAATCGTCGAAATTATGGCACTTTCGTTTAGGCCATATTTCGAGGGGGAGAATAGAAAGACTAGTTAAGAATGAAATTCTTCCTCTATTAGAGTTCTCAGACTTAGAACAATGCAGAGAATGCATTAAAGGAAAATATGTAAAGAAAATTAAGAAAGGCGCAAAAAGAAGCACAGGAGTTCTACAAATTGTTCACACGACATTTGTGGTCCTTTTCTGTGAAAAGTGTGGATGGTTATGACTCGTTCATAACATTCACATATGACTACTCCGTTATGGATATATTTATCCAATCAAAGAAAGAAATGAAGCCTTGGATAAATTCAAAATATTTAAGGTCAAGTTGAAAACCAACACGATTTAAAGATTAAGATAGTTCGATCCGATCGTGGGGAGTACTACTGATCGACATACCCCATATGGACAAGTTCTGGACCTTTGCGAGGTTCTTACAGAAAATGGCATAGTAGCCCAAGATTCTACACCGGCGAACCTCAAAGAAATGGAGTAGTGAAAGACGCAACTGCACTCGATGGATATGGTGCGAAGCATGATGAGCTACTCCACACTCCCATTGAGTTTATGGATGGAGGCGGTAAAAACCGCCATTCATATTCTCAATAGAGTGCCTAGTAAGTCGGTGCCCAAAACACCGCATGCGAGTTGTGGACGTGAAGAGTTCCTCACTAAACCACTTACGTGTGTGGGGAGTCTGCTGAGGCTAAAGTATTTAACCCAAACCTTGGGAAGCTAGATCCCAAAACAGTAAGTTGCCATTTCATTGGCTACCCTGAAAAGTCAAAAGGTTTTCGCTTCTCTTGTCCCGCATGATATACAAAGTTTGTAGAAACGAGACACGCTGTCTTCTTAGAAGATGAAATGATGAGGGGGAGCATGGTAGCTCGAGAGATTGATCTTGAAGAGAAGCGGGTATATGTGCCCACTCCGATGATTCAAGAGCCACTCTTCCCACTACCTGCTGTCGCTGCACCGACGGTACAAGATACTGTGGTGCCAGCACCTGTTATTGTTCCTCCTGTGGCAACAATGAATGAAAATGAGGAACCTGTTCTTCAGGATCCTATAGAACCCATTGCCACAAATGAGGGGAGCAACAAAGACCTCAAATGTAAGATGTACCAAATGTGGAGGCCCCAAGGAGGTCTCAAAGAGTAAGAAGATCAGCTATTTCTGATGATTATCAGATTTATCATACAGAGGAATTTCAAATGGAGGATGACCCCACCTCATTTGAAGAAGCCATGAGAAGCGAAAATTCTTCAAAATGGCTTGAGGCCATGGAAGAGGAAATGAGGTCCATGAAGACTAATAAAGTCTGGGACTTGGAAATTATTCCTAAAGGAGCCAAAACAGAGAGGTCAGAAATGGGTCTACAAAACAAAGCTCGACTCCCAAGGGAATGTAGAAAGATACAAAGCGCGACTTGTGGCAAAAGGCTTTACGCAAAGAGAAGGGATTGATTACAATGAGACTTTTTCTCCAGTCTCATGTAAAGATTCTTCGAATCATAATGGCATTAGTAGCACATTATGATTTAGAGTTACATCGATGGATGTAAAGACGGCATTTCTTAATGGGGATTTGGAGGAAAATGTTTACATGGCACAACCAAAAGGTTTTGTCATGGAAGAAAATGAAAGAATGGGATGCCGCCTAAAGAAATCGATTTATGGGTTAAAGCAAGCTTCAAGACAGTGTTACTTGAAGTTTGACAGTACAATAAGAAAATTTGGGTTTAAAGAGAATGTAGAGGACAACTGTGTCTATACAAAGTTTAAAGATGGGAAGTTTATTTTCCTAATCTCAGTATGTGGATGATATCCTCTCGGCTAGTAGTGATGTCGATCACATCGAGACAAAGAAGTTTTTGTCCTCAAACTTTGATATGAAAGATCTTGGTGAAGCTTCGTTCGTTTTAGGGATCGAAATTCACCGGGATAGAAACAAAGGAATATTGGGACTATCACAAAAGACATACATAGAGAAAGTCTTAAAGAAATTTGGGATGCATAAATGTAGTCCTTCACCTGCACCTATAGTCAAGGGCGGCGGATATGGGGATTTTCAATGCCCGGAACCAAGATGAGATCGATCAAATGAAAGCGGTTCCATATGCTTCAAATTGCGGAAGCTTACAAGATGCTCAAGTGTGCACACGCCGACTTAGCTTTTGTTACGGGTTACTTGGCGATTCGAGCAATCTCGAATAGAACATTGAAATTGATAAAGAAAGTCTTGCGCTATTTGTAAGGAACAAAAGGCCTCATGATGACATACGTAAGATCGATTTACTCCATATAGTGGGGTATATGATTCGATTTTATGGAGATGATAGAAAGTCGACATCCGGATATGTCTTCACTCTCATTGGAGGAGCTATATCGTGGAAAAGCTCAAAGCAAACCGTCACTACATCGCCCACAATGTATGCCGAGTTTGTAGCATGTTATGAGGCTACGGGCGGTGAATCGGCTAAAGAAGTTCATACCCGGTTTAAAAGTGGTTGACGACATCAATAGACCACTTAAGTTGTATCGCGATAATGAACCCGCAGAATGTATGCCCACAACAATAAGTCAAGTGGTGCTTGCCAAACACATTGACATAAAGTACTATGTTGTGAAAGATAAAGTTCGGGATCAAATTATAAGTCTTGAGCATATAATTACAGCAAAGATGTTAGCGGATCCGCTTACTAAAGGCTTACCACCCAACGTGTTCAGAGAACATATAGCCGGCATGGGTTTAAGGGAAAGCCTATGAATCCTGGACTAAAAGATGGCCCAAAAGATTAAAGTAACTATTTCAGAACAGTGAGGTGTATTGTAGCTGTTGAATCTATCGGCGATTGACCGTGACGATGAGACATGTTCTATACACTAATCTGTGATGGAATAAGTAAAGTCAAAAAGCAATTAAAAGACAAAATATAGAATGAGATCAAGGGGGAGAATGTTAGAATGATCTCCCGCAGAGGCATTTGGCCCAACGGCCAAATGCCTCGCGCCCTGATCGGGGGCGTTCAGCCCAATTCATGGCTGATGGGCCCCTGTTGCACTGCGCTATAAAAGAGAGGGTGGGGGCCGGTGGCACAGATCACGAGATTGAACGGAGCCACAAAACCCCACCCGGACAAAACCCTAATCCGATCTAAGAGGGGGCGCAGCCAGCGACGGGAAGAACCACAGTCGGATCTCCGCCGCCAGAGGATCGCCTCCGCTCGGGACACGCACTAGGGAAGGGATCGACTACCGCTGCCTTCACCGACGAGGTCGACCACCACCGTCTCTACTACACGCGATCCACGATGGCCAACCCGTCTTCATCTACTTCGGATGGTAACTCTCTCCCTCTCTCCCTCGGTTCTCTCGGACCCGACACAAAACTCAGATCCAATAAAGAAAGATCAAAAGGCAAAGATCTAACAGTTAGATGTTCATTTTTAAACCTAAATTTATTTTGGAAAGCAATATTTATTTCTACATCTACGGTATTCTTATTCCTTTCTTGTAACAACGTGGCAACCAAACCTCTTCGTATAAGCAAAGCGGTACTCAATACTTGGATCATTTTTGAAGCATATCGAGTCTAGGCTCCAGTGCAACAAATGATGCATCCTTTGGATCGCTGTACACAAAGTTAGGGCTTCCAGAAGGCCTGCTGCGTAGGCTGCATGCCCATATGGACGGAAGAGTATTCCAAACAAGAGAAGTCCAGCATGGATAAGGCACATAATTTGATGCCCGACCATCTAGAATCATGTGAGGAAACCCCAGAGATCCCACCATGGCGCCACCTCCACTTAGCTGGTTACTCGTAAAGGAAAGGAGTCGAAGGAGGACAGGGGCACCAAACACAAGGAAATCTATTTCGGAAGGAAATCTTAAGTCGTGTGAAGATCAATTCCTTGTTGACCATTGAAGCGAGTAGGGTTAAAGTTCGCTTTTCTACAGTAGTCCGAAATACTGTTCAAGCGAACCGTACACGGACTGCTTCAGTGTCATAAGTCGTTTGGTTTCAGGTTTTTTTGTTTGAGTCCAATTCGTTCAAGTCCGAGTCGTCTAAGTATAGGAGTTTTACTCTACATTAAGTCGAAGTAGAGTCCTACTCTAGTTTAATTCTAAGGATAATTTTGCAGAGAATTGTAGTCAAAATTTCAAAACTATATTATAGAGGGTTCTGCCCAGATTCTGAGTGTTTTTCTATATATCCTTCTTGTGTTATCTTGGCCGGACCTTCTTTGAAGAGTAGCCTAGGCGTGCAACCCCAATTTCTGCTTGAACCCAGGTGCGTTATTGTCTATATTGGGTTTCTATCTGATTATTTGGTTGGGCGGATGATCTAGTATCAAGTAGCATCAAACATCATTGGTTGGCAACTGCGTTTGTTACCTTGATTCTTAGAAGGTCAGGATACCCCATATTCTCATTAGGGCATGGTAGGGATTAATCCAGAAACAGAGAGATTCAACAGAAATAATATGATCCAGTAGGGTCGTACCTGGCATCATAATTATTTCCTCCAGTGTTCAGTAAAAAAATCCTCCAGTAAATTGGAATAGACACCCCCCTACATTGAAATCTCAAATGCTCCAAAGACCTTTTTAAATATTCTTAATATTTATGAACCCACCTTGTTTTGACCCATGATTCTATCTGTTTCTTTCTATAGTAGAATAGCTTATTTTTACTATCCAAGAAAATATCATTGCAAATTTGTTTTATTACTTTAATTAAGGATTCTGTAGCCACAGAGGTTTTCTTGTTTGTCTTAATTAACCCCTCGAGCATGGTACTAACTGCAAGTATCATGTTTGGTGCAGTAACTTGGGAGACTCAGAGCAAACTTCCATGACTTCTCAAGACACTTCAGACTTTGGTTCTCGTACTAAGGATCAGCCCAGAATGGCAGAGGAAACTAAACATGCTTCCTCATCTGGTATACACTTTCTCTTATATTGTTTTTGTATATAATGAAGAGAAACTTATGGCATCCAGAAATCCATGAGAGCTGATATATGTAGTAACATATCATATTTGGCATCTACTACGAACTAAACTAAATAAATCTGATGTGATACGACATATGTACAATGTCTAATTTCTTGAGCTTGCTTTGCTATCTGTTGATGCTTGAGAAATATCAGATATCTAGAAGAGCACTGACTTATATGAACTCTTTAATCCTCATGAAGTCTAAATGCTGTCTTTCATGACTACAAGTCATAAAAAGCAACTCCATGTTGGAGATGAACAAAAAGAGTGACTAAACAAGTAACCAGCTGTCCTTTTCTACTTGTGGATTAAATTGTGTTTGTTAGAAGCAGCCTTCCTGCTATATGATAAGCAATGTGTAAATCAAGATCCAACTATCTGACTGGAATCTATTCTATGGAAATAACAACTGTGTGAATGTTTCATGCTTGTATAACAATTAATCCTTTATGCAAGCTATGATTAGGGGCATGGATGAAAAACCCGCTGTTTCGGTAACCGGCCTTACCGGTGGGAACCGGGATTCCAAATACCGGCCGAAAAACTTCAAATTCAAATTCAAAATTTCAGTGGAAACATACCAAATTCAAATTTCTTTGGATGAATTTTGACAGAGTTTTTTTTCCAGGAATTCCGGTTACCGGCCGGTAACCGTTACCGGCCGCCCAACTGGATTTGACCCGGTAACGGTATTCTGGTCCTTGATTAGGGATATGCAGTTTGCATGCCTGGTTATTACTTTTGTTACCTGATTGACTGATCCTAAAATTCTAATACTCACTGTATCACTAATCATAAGTTCGTAACAAACTGCCTCAAATTTTCTCACCTTTGTAAACACTTATTTGTTCTGGCTGACAATGTTGTAAGCAGATTTTTCTGGCTCTACTAAGGGAATTGCAAACATTTCCATCAATGGAGGAAATAGTGATAGTGAACTACAGTCCTTGAATGTGACTCTTCTGGTAGCTCTTTTGTGACCCTTCCAGTTTCTCCTATTTAGCTATCATTTTTTAATTGTTTCGCATAACCTCCAAACATCTATGCAGTCATTGTGGCACTTAAGGCGGTTCAGCGATCAGTACAGGGACATAGTACTTGAAATCCCTCATTTTGGAGTTTCTGGAAATCGTTGTGTGATCTGCTTGTTGCACCAAATGTTCTCTGCTTGGGAGAGTAAGGATGACAGCAGATCCACTATTATACTGAAATATATGAGAACTGCTTTCACCAAGATTTTAAATGACGCAAATGTCTCTCAGAAGGTTTGTTGTTTTTATTTTTATTGACTATTTGTGTGACTTGTAAACGGTGGACCTGTTGTCTCCTGGAAAGAACAGATAAATAATTTTTCAAATGTCAGTTCTCTCCATGTAGCTCACCGGAAGGGATAGTAGAAAAACCTTCATTCCAATATGAACTGGTTGGGTTTTAAGCACTAATTTCTTTTCCTTTATAATATCACTGCAGCAAACTTAGATTCACTAGCCAGTAGAAATTATTGTAATAGAAAAATCTTCATTCCAATATAAACTAGATTGGTTTTAAGCCCTAATTTATTTTCCTCCGTAATTGTTACTGGAGCAAACACAGAGAAAAAGAGCAAGATGACATCCTTTTGGGAATTTTTTTGTTGCTGTTATTACCAAGCATATTCTACTAGATTGCATTGTCCCGATTTTTTTTTTCCGACATGGAGTTAACACAAAATGTTTGATTTTTATCATAGCTAGTACAACTAATTGGGGGGGAAACATCAACAACTAAAAAGCTCAACAGACCATAAAGTTCATGTTCAATTGTTTTCCCTGTACCTTACATGACCTTACCCGTTGCATGATTCAATCTAAGTTCAATAAGTGTGTTGTGTTACTTTTGTTCTTAGTCTCAATTGCTTTTGTAGTTCCTAAGCAGTAGAACTACTTCCATCAGATTGCAACAAAGGATATTATGTACTATGTTCTTTTGTTTCATAATACCAAATTGAGTTGATTCTGGTTGCAGGAGGAAACAAATTTTGCAGTCAAAATCACAGAAATAATCTTTAACATGACGCATACGTCACAAACTGCTTTGCGTGTCAGCTGCGATACTGGAGAAATGACGTACCAAACAATACCCTTCTCCAGTTGTCCAGGTGATAAATGTTTTGTACATAGTCTTTTTGGCATGCGCAAGAATGAAGAGAAGGAATACACATTTTTTGTCAACCTTGATGCAAGTGAACTGCTAAATATTGAGGTGTGCAGTGTGTTCTTCTTCCCTTGTTGGATGAGTTTGTTATAGATACTGTTTCGATGGAGTTTCATTATTTATTAAACTGACTTCCTTCTGCTCCATTGCAGATGAAGTCTTTTTCTGAGGTCATAAAAGGTGTGAACAAGCGGTTCCATTGTGATACCGAGAGCAGTGGTTACAATCATCCGCCTCGTTTCTTCACAACTGGTACCGTTGCTTGTTTCAAATAACACTGAAATATAATTATCTGACTACATTTACACTACGTAGTTGAAAACAGATTGATAGACACTGAAATAAATTAAATGGGACTAGTGTGGTCTTTTGCATTCCTAAAAACCAAAGTAACATTACAGGTCCACTGCAATTACATCCTACATTATAATCAATGGCGCATAAGTAATTAGAATTGTTGCCACAATTTTTTGTTGGATTGATTGAACATCAAGACTCGAGCCATTGTGTAAATTCATGTCATGTTCATTTTGTGGTAGTTTGCACTGACAAAATTAATTCGTTCTCCCTGCGTACTGCTTCTTTGCAGTTTTTAGGCAGCCAAGTGACAAAGAAAGCCATTTAGATGTCTCTGGATTATTGGTCAGCATTGCCGCTCCCTTGGATATTAGTCCTGTTTATGAAGGCCTGCTCTCAGAATGCAAGTATACTGTGCTTTCCGCGGTATGTTCAGACTGAAACTTTAATTATTGATACATATTTATAATTTCATTTATGCACGAGTTTTTTTTTCAATTTTATTCTTGATTGAGGCTGGTCATTAGTTTTGCTAGAAGATGAGAACTGAGAAAGTCTGCATGTTTATGCGTTTAATGGTTTAAGACACCTACAAGAGGGGTTAAAAACTTAACATGCACCAGCATTTATGTTTTAGATTGTACCTTTTTGAGAAACATCTCAGAAGTGATTTGCCTCTCGAAAGGGTTTAGCTCTTTTCATATTACGGAGAGCCATATAGCTGTCCCGTATAGGAGGACAGGACAAGGCATATTTCTGTTAGAATCCTTATTTAGTGGATCACAAATGCTCTATATATGGATTTAACCATGACATGACAACTTGAGCTAAAAGAATAGTAGATGTAGTTCAGCTGCACTGTTTTGTCGATGCTAAGGTGAAACACAAGATTTATCTAGGGTAGGTCTAGTGAAACAGGAAATGATATGAAGCTCTTCATGTGACTAAAGATAGCATAGTTACCTTATGCTGGAGAATGAATACCTAGAAATACAGGGTATTAACATGAGAAAGGTGCAGAATTCTCAAGAAACAGAGATAACAGAATGGGTAAAAGATTTATTTTTTTGTAGAGGGTATCAAAATTATACGCATTAGATGAGTACGGCGGACAATGTATTTTCATGCACATAGATCAAGGATGTTGAATTTAGATTTTTGTTTTCTTGAAACCAAGGGCAGGAGCTCCACCATTGTTGAATTTAGATTTCAGAATATACGTTTTAGACTCTAGTTCACAGCATTTTGTCCAGTAGGAAGGAGGTGCAGTAAGGCAAGGGTTGCATATGGTAGTTGCACCAGTTTGCTCTCCGGTAATCATTTAGTCCACAATCTAACATTGTCAGGTATTTCGTGCTGAGGACCGAGATGTCTGCTTTGCTCGTGAACAGGAGAAGTGGCGTATATATGACGACAACACAGTCAAGGCAAGTCTTGATTCGCATTTTCCCCACCTTTGTTTGCCGAATTATCCCTTCTCCTGATGAGACTTTCTCCACTCAGGATGCTGATTCCTGGGAAAATGTACTTGATGGATACAACCAATCCCGTCTGTATCCTCAGATCATCTTCTTCGAGCGGAATTCTTCAACAACTGATTAGTAGGTAGAGGAAGAATCAGTCTGCAGTGTGCTCCACTGCCGGAGCTGAAACTTCTGAGTTCTGTGTGCAAAGCAACAATCAGGGGACAGTTGATAGTTCAGTAATGCCCTTTTTCTTTTGAAACGAAACAGCAATGACATTTTCATGTAGACCATTGATGATACAAAGCTGAAATCGCTGCGATATGTTGGTGTTAATGTGGTTGCGACGTTTTTATTCCAGGGACGACATCCTGGTTTAGGCTTGGATGGTTCATCTTTATATGCCTTATCTTTCGCATCTACCAGATATCATATACTGATTAGTGAGTACTGAGTACTCACTACCTATATGATCGATGATATACCACTACCACTTGGCCTGAGATGGGCTTTCGGTGTATGAAAGCAGATGTTGTTTCTGATATTCTGTTGTTGCATGAAGAGGATGCATCAGCATCACTAATGAGGTTACTGCTTCAATCTTGACACGCTTCCAATGTGTGTTTCTGTTTGTCGAGTGAAGTGCCTATCACTATTCAAATTTTAGGATTTGGGATACAGTGGTCTGATATTTCTCTTGTCCCTCTTTGGATCGAAAGAATTTCATAGGAAATTAGAGGAATCCTATTCCTATGTGTAACAGTCTGCTTTCGGACGGTGCATAGTAATTACATTTGGTTCTTGTTCTCAAACTATAAATCAAATTATTGTATAATTTCAAATCTTCTAGCCTTTAGCTAAGTTCTAAATTGAGTTTCAAACTCCTTTGCTTTTCCCGAATTGAAAATTCAAATTTGAATTCCCCTTTGCAAATTTGGGCCCTTCCCATTTTTGCCCTCCTCTTTTCTTGGGCTCAGCCCGCACCTCTCCCTTGGGCCCTGGCCCATTTTCCCCTTCACCTTCTTGGCCTCCAAGCCCAGCTCCACCTGGCCCATTTCCTCCTTTCTCCCCCTTGCCCCTTTCTTCTTTATGCGCTGGCCACGAGCGCCCTGCTATTCTCGTGCGCCTCTGCCACCAGCACGCGCGCTCCTCTGGCTGCGCCTATGCACGCTCGTGCTCTCTCCCGCCGCCTCGCCACCGCCTGCCAGCGCGAAGTCGTCATGCGCGCCGCCGCCACTGCGTTGCTCCGTCGACAAGCCGCTCCTCTCGGCCGCCTCCGCAGCCACCTCTGGTCCGTCGCGCGCACTTTTCCCACACGCTCTGCGCTATGTGACGCCAGCACCACGCCTGCTCCCTCTGCGCTGCCACCTACTCCCCTGCCGCGTCGCCTCCGCCACCGCTCGCCATCAAGTCGCCATGCCCCGTCAACATATGCTCCCCGCTGCTTTTGCGCCACGCGTGCGCGCGCCTGCACACGCTGCGCGCCTACCCCGCCATCCCGGACGTAAAAGAGTATCAGATGTATTTTGTGGAAGCGTTGTTACCTCGTCTCGAGGCCGCGTATGTTTATTAATAGGGCCGGCTAAACCACCGAAAGATTACAGGAGATGCGCATGTCGTGCATATCTGGTGGTTGCCAAAACACCAGTTTACAAGGGTCTTATTCTATCTCTAATTGTTACAATAAACCAATGCTTTCTATATATAGTATACACAAGTTATGGCAACAACCGAGATATGCGCGATGCACATGATTGAGTACAATCTTCATGATATCAAGATCTAAACTTCCTTGTTAACAGCCCCCCTCAATCACAACTTTCTCAAGTTGAGATTGTGCCTGAATTCTTCAAGTTGTCTTACCGAGAGAGGTTTGGTAAATCCATCTGCAACCTGATCGCCTGTTGGTACATATCTGATGTCCAATAATTTTTTACTTACTCTTTCTCTGATAAAATGATAATCCACTTCATTATGTTTAGTCCGCGCATGAAAGACTGGATTTGCTGAGAGATAGGTAGCACCAATACTATCACACCATAACCTGGCAGCAGGAGGGCTTTTGATGCCTAGCTCATTGAGCAACGTTTGTATCCACATCACTTCAGCTGTGGCATTGGCTACTGCCTTATACTCTGCTTCAATACTGGACCTTGATACTGTAGCTTGTTTTCGTGCACTCCAAGATACTAGATTTGTTCCTAAGAACACAACAAAACCTCCAGTTGACTTTCTGTCATCAGAACAGCCTGACTAGGCTGCAACGAGGAATTGTCAAGCCCAAGGTATTCACTGATGGAAGAATTAGGTATGGATTTCTCACCTTGACTGGTGAACCTCAGAATTTACAAGAAGCCTTGGACAATGAAAATTGGAAGAATGCAATGGATGCTAAATATATAGCACTCATGAAAAACAAAACCTGGCACTTAGTACTTCCAAAGCCAGGCATGAATTTAATTGATTGTAAGTGGGTTTATAAAATTAAAAAGAGAGTTGATGGAACAATAGACGGATATAAAAGCTACATTGGTTGCAAAGGGCTTTAAACAAAGATATGACATTGATTATGAAGATACCTTTAGTCCTGTAGTCAAAGCAGCCACTATCAGACTTGTTTTATCTATTGCTCTCTCTAGAGGATGGAGCCTTCGCCAGTTAGATGTGCAGAACGCGTTTTTACATGGTGTTCTAGAGGAAGATGTGTTCATGAGGCAGCCTCCAGGATATGAAAATAAGACAATGTTGAATTATGTATGCAAGCTAGATAAATCTCTATATGGGCTGAAGCAAGCACCAAGAGCATGGTATTCTAGACTTAGTGAAAAATTACAAGATCTTGGCTTTCGTCCTTCCAAGGCAGATACTTCCTTGTTTTATTATAGTAAAAGAAATATCACTTATTATAGTAAAATAAATATCACTATATTCATGCTTATCTATGTTAATGATATAATTGTTGCAAGCTCCTCTACAGATGCAACTGCGGCTCTCCTTCGGGATCTCAAGATGGAGTTTGCACTTAAAGACCTAGGTGATCTCCACTATTTTCTGGGTATTGAGGTCCAAAAGACACAAGGAGGTATTCTCTTGACACAAGAAAAATATGCCACTGATATACTTAAAAGAGCAAATATGTTGAACTGCAAGCCGGCGAACACGCCTATGTCAACATCTGAAAAATGTAAGACGTTAAGATAAAGATCACGATGTGGGGTATGAACAATAGTATGACCAATGTGTTTAATACCCATACCTGCACCGCTAGCGGTGTAGATCTGATCGCCGCCATTGTAATTGTCACAGACGGCTAACTTCTCGAGATCGCTAGTAATATGATCAGTGGCACCCGTATTGGTATACCAATTTGTGTCCACTCCATAGGACGTGATGGCAGTGGCGGCAATCCGCTTCTTCAGGACATAATCTTCATCAAAACGGTGCCAACAGTCAAGGGCTGTGTGGCCCGGTTTGTCACACACCTGATAGCGTGGGCGATTATCGTTGCTGCTGAAGCCGCCTTTCCTTGAATTCACGCCGTCGCCATGGCCACGACGACCATTGCCTCGGTTATGACCGCCGCGACCGCGTTGGAAACCTCCTCGACCTCGTGCAGCTGAATTGGCCGAGCTTTGGGAGTGCACGCCCCCCTGAAGCAGATCCATCCGATTCTCATACGTTAGCAACTGAGCATATAGTTCACTAACCGAGATGGGTTCCACTTGTCCCAAGATGGTTGATACAAGTGGATTGTAGTCGATGTCGAGGCCGTTGAGGATGTAGGAGATGAGCTCTTCATCGTCAAGTGGCTTTCCTGATGCAGCCATCTCATCGGCGTAGCCTTTCATCTTGCCCAAGTACTCAGGAACGGTCATTGTACCCTTCTGAGTAGTAGGAGAGCCATGCGGGTATTGACCCCTCGTGCACGGATCTGTGAGGCAAACATATCTTCTATTGCCTTCCAGACTTGAGATGCCTTCGTCACCGAGGCAACGTGGGCGAGCACCTCTCGTGATAGAGAGGAGAGGAGATAGCCAAGAACCTGTTGATCCGAGGCTACCCACTTGATGTACTCAGGATTGGCTTCTTGTACAGCCTTGTCACCGGATTTGGTGGCCACCGTCTCAGGAGGAGCGACGGCGGTTCCATCCAGGAACCCGGTCAGCTGTGCGCCGCGCACAGTCGGAAGCACTTGGGCCTTCCAGAGCATGTAATTGCTCTTTGTCAACTTCTCCATCACCATATGACTGAGAGACGAGCTCAATGCAGGCGCGGCGAAGGAGGAGGACGCGTTGTTCGCCATAGATGTGTTTTTTAGAGGTTGGCTCTGATACCATAAAAGAGTATCAGATGTATTTTGTGGAAGCGTTGTTACCTCGTCTCGAGGCCGCGTATGTTTATTAATAGGGCCGGCTTAAGCACCGGAAGATTATAAGAGATGCGCATGTCGTGCATATCTGGTGGTTGCCAAAACACTAGTTTACAAGGATCCTATTCTATCTCTAATTGTTACAATAAACTAATGCTTTCTATAAAGATATTTAGTATGCAAAACTCGATATTAGCTTTCTATAAAAGCTAGATTCTTTTACCTGTTTAAAAAAAGAGATGGCAAATCCTGAAATGGCAGTAGGGGGTGATAGTTTTTTCTTCTAAAAAAGTGAATATCCCCTCATAAAAACAAGAAAATCTCTCTAAGAGCATGTACAATAGTATAGACAACTGTTATTTATATCAGCTCTCGATGTCATCAATAGACAACACTAAAGACAACTCATACGATGAGTTGTATGTTAAGTTGTCTATATGAGATCCCACGATCTTTTAATTTTTGTTTGGAAAAAATATTTGTTATAGCCAATAACTTATACAATAGTATTTTATGTTGTCTATAAAGGGTTTATAAACCGTTTGTTGCATCTAGATAGTTTCTTTTTCTCTTATCTACATCATCAGAAATTTTATATAATAAAAATTATAGATATTTAATATCATCGTACTGTACGTGCCCTAAGCAAGTGCTGACAGGTTCGGTCGTGCAACCATGCAAAGTTCAGGGTAGACCGAGTTCAAAAAAAAAAGTTCAGGGTAGACCCGCCGTGTCAGTAACTGTCCGTCCGTAGAGAACCGGTAAAAATGCTTTCATTGCTGTCTCCATCCCCTCGCTGTCTCGCACGAATCCTAAAGCGCTCATCCTTGGCCCTTGCCCCTTGCCCCTTGTCCCCTTCTTCCCTGCTCGAGTTCTCTCCTCGGCACTTCCTCCAAATCATTCTTCCTTCCGCGCCGTAGCCGCGCAGGCTCTAGAAGCTTCCAGACCAGAATGTTCTCGGCCACCGACCTGACGCCCTCGGGCTCGGGAGCGGAGCCTCGCGTGGGCCCCACGCCAACCGACCTACTCGAAAATTGGCGCCCAAATCCAGCAGCCGCCTCCTTCCTCTCGCCCCTTCCCCCTCCTCCTCGTTCTCCTCGTATATATACGTGCTCGCCGCGACGGTCGCCAACCTCCACTTCCCTCCCACGCCCTCCGCCTCCGCCATAGCTAACCCTAGCCGCCGCCGCCTCCTCCTCCTCCTCTGGCTCCGGCATTCCCGTAAGCACCTCGCGCGCGCGCGCGCGTCCAACTCCTCCTGCTCGCGTCGTGACGCCGCCCTCCCGGCCGATCCTCCCATGGCCGGCGAGGGGGAGGCGCCCGCGCCGCTGAGGGAGCCGGAGCTGAGCAACCGGGACTGGCGGAACTACACCGAAGGCTTCCGCGAGGCGGCCGACAGAGCGATCATCGCTCTGGACGGCCTGACCAGGGTCTGGCTCGCGACACAGCTCGCCGGGGAGTACCCCGAGTCACCGCTTGCCCACAACATACTCATGGACGGGTACCGCAGGTTCAACTGGCGGCCGCTGGACCGCTTCCCCATCGGCCGCGCGGCGGAGCTCGCCCAGCACTGCCCGCATATTGCCTTCACGCTCGCCGACGTGCTCAACTCTACGGGCATGCCCGACCAGGCGGTGGAGGTGTGCGACGGCGCCCTCGCCGATCCGGAGCCCACCGACCCGGCGCTGCACCTCCCCTACCTGAGCGAGGATATCAAACGCCTCTTGGATTCCTCAGTTTCAGATCCCGAGTTTAGGATCGCCATCGTCCGGGAAGAAACCCGTGGGCTCCGTGCCAAGGCCGAGAAGGGCAAGGGAGACGCGGTCCTCCCGGATGTTGCCTTCGCACTGATGTTGACGCCGAAAAGCGTCAACCATGCCCGCGCCCGCGCCCGCTGGAGCCGCATGAGCAAGGAGGAGCGGGACGGCTTCCTGTCGGTGAGCTTTGGAGACATGAAGTCGTACTGCCACTCAGCAGTTGTGCCAGAGCTGTCCAAGGATCGGATGATGCGCGTGCTCTCAGGTGTCGAGGAATTTGTTAAGGTCACTCGGTCCTGGTACTGGCTCTGCCCCGTGTGCAGCCTGGTCTACGTGGATTCTACAGTTTTCATGCTGCACATTGAGTGCGCTCACATTAAGGAGGATGAAAAATTGCGGTCATCAGTGCCTCCGAGAATACTTGACTGTGAGAAGGAGCTTCTCAAAACATGGAGATGGGATCCAATTAACGGAGATGATTTTGCAGAGAGGGCCGAGATCTTGAGCATGATCAAGGGAATAATTTTTGAGCTCATTGATTTGAAGGCCATCTCTGTCAACCTTCTGCTCATAGTGTACAAGTTTATAATGAACCGGGCGAAGGGCAGGGCAGTAATAACTTCTGTAGTATCCATGGGTGCGTCCTGTGCGATTTGCCAGTTGAGTTCTGTGGACCTTCGGGAGCTGTATGGATTGCTAGAGCTGCTTCCGCGCCCCCTTACTGATTGCGAACATGAGAAGGGTCACGGTGGTGAACAAGAGAGTTTGGAGGGTTCCCTCGTTGCGATTACCGTGTTCCAAGATAGATGCATCCTGTCTTTTGATCATGAGAAGATTGCATCAAGAAGCACTGATGGTTCAAGCCAGGCAGATGCACTCTTTACCTGGCTATTCTCTGAACCTTTGCGTGGGGATCCCATGGGATCATGGGTCAGCATGTGGCAAAAATGTATTGATCATGGAACTGACATCCTTAATAGCATACAAGTAGCGTTGAAGTTACTGCAGGAGAAACACTGCTTACACGATAAACTACAACAAATACAAGGAGGTGTTTATTTCCTTCCTAAGTCTATTTTGGCTGAAGACACTGACACCAATCTTTATTTTAGTTCTGGGGTATGGTCTTCCTTTTTGGTATATTCTGTTTGCTCGATAGTATTTTTATACAGCATTTTAAAGTAATAGATCAATGCTTAAATCATAGTTGCTGTATTTGCAGATTGGCTCTGTACAAGTTGATATGCTGCAAATTGATGCTAAGTTGGATTGCTTGAAGAAAAAGCTTTTGGAATTTTGTAAAGTGGATTATCTTGCAGCCATTTTACCTGTTGCGAAGGCTTGCCTTTGGGTTAGTATGGTTCTTATATCACTAACTGAAGTCCTAAAGCATGGTTTCCATAACTTATTATTTGCATGCTTGTATATATTGTCAACAGGCTAAACTGAGTAATACTCCACCTAGGGACGCCTTACATGCTGGTCCACCAACTCCTCATGAACTACAGTTGTCTTCGGATGTGATTCTCCGGGTAACTCATCTGCGGCTCCTTTAATTTTTCATATTTAGCTGTTGTTTTAGTTCTTTCTGATTTTCTCTGCGTACCTTCACAGCCATTGTGGCACATAAGGCGATTCCGTGATGAGTTCCAGAAGATACCATGTGTACGCCCTGATGTTACAGTTGTTGGAGACCAGTACATTGTCTGCTTGTTGTGCAAAATCTTCCGTTATTGGGATGATAAGGAAGAGCGCAAAGCAGTTGATTCATTGATTTACATGGAAGCTTCTTTTATAAGTATTTTGAGTGATAAAAAGGTTTGTTGCATTCACTTTTTGTTGCGCACTTATCCAATTGCAGTTACAGTTTATGGCTTTCAGGAAAAAAGTACTTTTTTTTTCAAATGCAATTTGTCTCCATGTGGTTTACTCAACTGAAGTTATATTGAATAAATATAATACAACATGAACATGATAGGTTACGGTCCATAATGTTACGAATAATGTGCATATATTCAAGGAGGCCCAATGGGCAATATATAGAGAGTACAAAGGGAGGTTACAAATAAGGAAACCAAATAATATCTAGAGTCCTACTCTAACACCCCCCTCAAACTCATGGTGGATCACACACACTGAGTTTGGAGAGAAGATACAAATGGTGTGCCCTAGTCTGTGGCTTCGTAAAGAAGTCAACAATTTGTAGTTCTAATGGCACAAACTATAAAGCAAGTACTCTCTCCTGCACCTGTGAGCGAGTGTATGAAGCATCCACACCAATATGCTTGGTGAGCTCATGCTTCACTGGGTCCCGAGCAATACTGATAGCACCTGTACTGTCATACAAAAAAGTCTTAGGTCTCACCACAGGTACTCCAAAATCTGCAAGTAGCCACCTCAACCAAGTAACCTCTGTTGTCACTGCTGTCATAGCTCTCAACTCAGCCTCTACACTCGAACGGGAAACAACAGTCTGCTTCTTAGTCTTCCAGGCAATCAAGGAGGAGTTAAGAAAAACACAGTAAGCAGAAAAAGAACGACGATCAGAAGTATCACTAGCCCAGGTTGCATCGGAGTACGCCTAAAGCTGTAGTGAAGTGGAGCTAGAGAAAAACAAACGACGAGAGATAGTCCCACGCAAGTAGCGAAGAACACGAAGAAGGTGACTGTAGTGAATATGGGTAGGACAGGCCATAAACTGACTCAAGATATGAACAACATAAGCAATATCAGGACGAGTGCTCACAAGGTACACCAAACTCCCAACAAGATGACGATATCGAGTAGGATCCTCAAGAAGATCGCCATCAGTGGCACGAAGCTGGAGGGATAGCTCCATGGGAGTCTCAGCGGTGCGAGCATCAGTCAGACCAGATCGGTCAAGAAGATCCTGGACATACTTCTGCTTGGAGAGGTAGTAGCCCTCAGGTGTGGAAGAGACCTCAATCCCAAGGAAGTATGTAAGAGAATCAAGATCAGTCATCAAAAACTGCTCACTGAGATGCTTCCTCACATATGTGACGAAGGAGGAATCATCACCAGTGATGACCATGTCATTAACATACAAGAGAAGCAGTGTCCTACCCCGAGATGAGACATGAACAAAAAGAGCAGGATCGTGGGAACTGACAGTGAAACCAACAGGAGTAATCACTGAGGTAAAACGTGCAAACCAGGCATGAAGAGCCTGTTTGAGGCCATAAAGAGCACGACGAAGACGACAGACATGCCCATCAGGAACAGAATACTCAGGTGGTGGCTGCATGTAGACCTCCTCATACAAAACACCATTAAGAAAAACATTCTTAACATCCAGCTGAGAGATAGACCACTGACGAACAGAAGCAACCGCAACAAGAGTGCGAACAGTGGTCATATGAGCAACAGGGGCAAAAGTTTCATCGTAGTCTCGACCATATGCCTGCTGAAAACCGCGGGCCACAAAGCGAGCCTTGTAGCGCTCAATAGTACCCTCAGACCAGGTCTTAATCTTGTACACCCACTTGCACGTGATCGGACGAGCATGCACAGGGGCCGGTACAATATCCCAAGTCTCCATACGTCGAAGAGCATCAAGCTCTTCTGCCATAGCGAGCTGCCACTCAGAATAAGGAGTAGCCTCATGATAAGAACTAGACTCAGTGACAGAGAGAGCATGAACTATTGGAGCAAATCCAAGGCGATCAGGAGGTCGAAGGGATGCCCGGTCACGAAGGATGTAAGGAGGAGCATCACTAGGAGGATCAGATGTGGGTGTCGGCAAGATACCAGAAGAGGAAACCAGTGAAGGACGAGGACGTCTAGAGTAGTGAACACCAGAGAAATGAGATGATGGTGTTGTGGGAACCAGAGACGGTGTTGTAGGAGACACCACCGGAGACACCACCGAAGGCGGAGGTACAAAAGGAACCACTGGAGGCAGACCAGGGAAAGACTGTGATAGTGGAGAAATGGGTGAAGAGTCCGAAGGGGTCAACCATGAAATCGACTCAACAGTGGAAACAGGAGAAGAAGCCAAATCTCGATAGAAGAAAGGTCGAGATTCGTCAAAGACAACGTCTCGTGAAATCCTGATCCGTCGGGCAGAAGGATCCCAGCAGCGATAACCCTTATGCTCAGAACTATAACCGAGAAACACACACTCAACTGACTGGGCCAATAGTTTAGTGCGCTCACGAGGCTGCAGCTGAACAAAACAAGTACAACTAAAAACATGAAGGTGAGTGTACTGGTGGGCTCGAGAGTAGAGACGCTCTATAGGACAGACACCCTTAAGAGCAATCGAAGGATGCATATTGATGAGATATGCAGTCGTAGAAACAGCCTCAACCCAGAACTGTGGTGGAACATGAGAGGCAAGAAGAAGAGTGCGAGCAGTCACAATCAGATGACGATGTTTGCGCTCAGCAACCCCATTATGAGCATGAGCTCCAGGACAAGAAGACTGGTAAAGAGTGCCCTGCTCAGAAAGAAACTGTCGAAAAGCACCAGAGCGGTACTCGCCAGCAGAATCACAGCGAAAAATGCGAATGGCGGAATCAAACTGAGTACGAACCATTGTTGCAAAGCTACGATAGATCGCAAGGAACTGACCACGATTAAAGATAGGAAAAATCCATGTAAAACGGGAATAATCATCAATGAAAATAACATAAGATTTATGCCCGCCTTTAGAGACAATAGGTGTAGGTCCTCATACATCGGAATGAACTAAGTCAAAAGGACAAGAAGACAAGGACTCACTAGAATGATAAGAAAGTTATAGCTGCTGGCCCAGCTTACAACCCTGACAAAACATGGCTGTATCAACAGGAACACGTCCAAGAACACCCCGACGAACTAATGAAAAAAGGTGGGAACCACACAAGTGACCTAAACGGTGATGCCACTGCGCAAATTTGCCAGAGGTGGTGGCAGCAGAGGCAGGGGAAGTAGACATAGCGGTGACAGGAGCAACTGAAGTGGACGAAAGATGTAGGCGATCAAGGATGTAGAGACTCTGACGATCCCTACGGCGCCGGCCAGTACCAAGTACCGTCCCTGTCTGTCGATCCTGAATGAAATAGGTGTGAGAGTCAAAACCAACCCTACAGCCGAGATCGGTGAGCTGACCCACCGAGAGAAGCTGCATGGTAAGCTGGGGAATATGGGAAACAGCTGGAACAGAAAAATCAGTGGACAAAAGAGTGCCCTGACAGCTGACAAACAGAGGAGTACCATCGGTTGTCTGAATAGAGATGGGAAAAACAGGAGGTCCTACTGAAGTGAGAGATGTGGAATCTGGTGTCATGTGGAAAGAGGCACGGGAATCTAGAACCCAAGAGGTATCTGGAGGAGACGTCTGAGCTAAACTGGCAGAACCTGCTGAGTTGTGTGAGAGCTGCTGAAGTAGAGCCTGACAGAGCTGCTGAACAGAGTCACCTCGCTGAGAAGATCCTGACGTGCTGGTCTGTCCTCCAGTCGAGGAAGGGCCTCCATGCCCTCCCTTGGAGCGTGGACCTCCACGTGCCTTGTTCTGCTTTTTTCGCACCGCACAACGCTGATAGTCGTGCCCGAAGTTCTTGCAATAATTGTACTGAATCCCAGTTGGTGCAAAAACAGGAGCAGAAATAGACACCTGAGGAGGAACTGTAGTCGAAGCAGAAACCGCTGGTGTAGTCGAAGAAGAAGAGGCAGCAAGGACAGCCGGAACAAACTGTGCTGCTAACCCGCGATGAAGCTCCTCAGCACGAAGCGACGAAAGAGCCTCGGTGACTGTCGGTCGTGGTGAACGGCTCAGCAGTTGAGCCTTGACAGGCTCAAAACTCTGGGCGAAGACGGCAGACGAAATAATAAAGACGAAGGCGATCATGATCCGTCTTCTGTACTTTATGACACGCCTGGCAGAGCGGAGAAGCCAGCTCATCCAGCTGGCGCCAGAGACTGGCCAGGGCTCGGAAGAAATCGTCGACGGAGGAGTCCTCCTGGCGAAGCGTCTCCAACTCACGCTGAAGTGAAAAGAACTGAGCATCGCTGCTCTGCTGGTATCGCTCACGCCAGTACTCCCAGATCTGACGAGTGGCACGCAGACCAACGATATCTGGCTGGATGGAGTCGTCGACGCTGACTACCAGGATGGCTCGAACACGGGTCTCATCAGCACACCAGCGCTCAAAAGCGTCTATAGCATACTGAGAAACCTCATCAGCAGCAGCAGCTTCTGTCTCCTTCTTGGCGGCTTGGCGGCCTCATCATCTGTAGGAGATGTAGAAGCAGGTTGTCTGGAAGGAGGGTGAACCAGCGACGGTAGACAAGGTCGGGTACCAGTAACATGTCCCCATAGGCGGAGACCATCGAGCGTGATCTCCATGAGTGAAGACCACAACCTGTAGTTCGTTCCATTAAGCTTTGTTCCCGAGAATGGAATCGCAGCGGATGGAACGGAAGCCATCGGTAGGCGGCGCTGGACGGCGCGGCGATCAAGGCAACGAAGTCTAACAGGCGGCGCTGGACGGCGCGGCGGTTAGAGCGACGTTTCTCTCTCTCTCTTTTACACAGTGGGCCGAATCTCTTTAAAAGGCCGGTCGACCGACCGATTCGGCCTGCTAATCCACGACGCGGGGACTAGTGTTCCCCCCTGCTGCTGCTCGGGTGGCGGCGACGGCTGCGGTGACGCGACGTCGGCGGCGACTGGCGATGAGGAGCGACCGGCGATCTTCTCTGACAAGAGGCTCGCTGAGGATGCCACTCGGGGCGGCCATGCGCGACTAGGGTTCGGGAACCCTAGTTCCCAACGGCAACGGCTGGGGATGAGGCGACGACTGTGACCTTTGGCAGCATAGAGATCTGCGGCGGCGGTGATGGCCCTAGGGAGCAACGGCGCACCAGTGAGGAGCCTGAGGTTGCGGCTCGGCGAAGGGCGGCGGCAACGACGACGGCGACGGGCGACCGGAGAAGAGATCTATGGCGGCGGGCGTCCAGGAGCGGCCCAGCGATTTGCACGGTGGCGATGAGCGATGAGCGGCTCGGCTCGGGCGGCGGCAGCAACGACGAGCGGCCCGGCGATTACGGGCTCGGGCGGCCACGAAGCTGGATGTGGCGGCGCCGGATGGCAGCGGAAGGAGAACTAGGTAACCCTAAGCTCTGATACCATGTTACGAATAATGTGCATATATTCAAAGGGGCCCAATGGGCAATATATAGGGAGTACAAAGGGAGATTACAGATAAAGAAACCAAATAATATCTAGAGTCCTACTCCAACACCTAATACTATTTTTTACTCCATACTTCCACTGGGGCACACATACAAGAGATACCTAAGATGACATCCTTCCTAAAATATTTATTTGTACTATTCCCAAGCTAGTTTTACTGTCTCATCCCTCAAACATACTAAACATTTTTTTTGTTTTTAGACCCGTTGCAATTTATGAAAACAAAAACTAAAAATTTCTGTAAACCATGTGAGAAGCTCATGTTTTTGGCCATTATGTACACCTCAATAATCACTTCTTCATAGTACATGAGATAAAAACTAGTCTTAAAAAAATGACTGGACAAGATGTGGCTGATTTAGTGCTGCGCACAAGGATTGGAAACCCGGTACCGGTGGAAATCCTGCCGGACATCCGGGAAAAAACCGGTTGAATTTCGCGTTTTTTATTCTCTGGCTGTGCATGCTTCCCTAACTATTGGAGCCATGAATCACCTTTAAATTGTATTTTGACTGCACGCTAAGTTCTGTTCCACTTGCATTTCTCAATCCTCACTTCTGAGTAGAATCTGACTGTACCAAAGAAAATTTTGTGCCACATTTCTCATCATAGCTAACGATATAAATGGATTTGGATCACAGGTGGGGAAAAATACTGCATCTGGAATTGTAAAACTAATCCTTCAGGAGTTGCATACGTCACAAGCACCTTTGCATTTTGAGTTCAACAGTGAAACTTTGAAGCCACAAACAATAAGCACGCCCAGCTGTTTAGATTGTATATGCCTAACACATAATCTTTTTGGGCTGCACATTAATGAAAAGAAGAAATGCAACTGTGTGAATGAGGTCCCCACCGAAAAAGAGTATACTACATTTTTCCACAATATTGATTTGGATGCAGTTGAAACAACTGAGGTGTGCAGTGTATCCAGTTTTCCTTTTCCTTATTTTTAGTATTGGGGCTTATTAGTTAGTAAACTAACATCCTTTTACTTCTACTTCAGTTGAAATCTTTTGATGAGCTCTTGAAAGCTGTGGGCAAGCAGTTTCTTTGTGACCCTAGAATTGGTGGTTGTGGGTGTAAGATTGACCGCTATCTTTCATATCCACCTCATTTGTTCATAACTGGTAGGGTTACCTTCTCAATTGACATTTCAATGTAATTATGTGTGTATTTTTCCGCTCTACAGTAGAAAATAGGAAGGTCAGTGCAAGAAACTGATTTGATCATGTTTTGTATTCCTGAAAACCAAACAAATCAGGGCAGATACTCTATACCATGTGTGCTACAGTGTAATAAACACAACATAAAGTAATCAAAATATTTCTCACCATCACATACTCCTTAATTGATTTAACATCAACCTTGTGTACACATACACCATCTGTTCCTTTTGCACTAATTTGCATTTACAAGCTTATTTCATTTCTCTTCTTGTACTTCTTTGTCACAGTTTTTAGCTGGCCAAGTGACAATGGAAGCCACATAAACATGCATGAAGTATTGATCAGCATAGCAGCTGAGTTGGACATTAGTCTTGTTTACGAAGATCTGCATTCGGAAAGCAAGTATACTCTGGTTTCTGCGGTATGTGCTGAGAGAAGTTTTTAGCTTTTTATACATATCTGTGGATTCATTTGTTCTTGAAGTTGACAAGTCCTTTCCCTTTTTTCTTTCCAGTTTTATTGTGTTCTCGATTGAAGCTGTTCATCAGTTTTGTTAGGGGGAGGTGGGGAAGAAGTACAAGTGATTAGGCAGTGGATTGTGCTAATTAGCTTAAAGGTGTCCGACATTCATACTGATTAGAGACGTGAATCCTTCGTGGCTGTTCTTGAATCGAATGCTAGATTACTTGCAGGAGGGGAAGATGTATCAGCATTTCTGTTCTAGATGGTACTTGTTAGCTACTAGAGATCTGATAACCACTCCAGCTGTGATTTGCCTTTTGAAATTGGGTTGGTTCTTCTAAAGTTTAAGCAAATCATAATTTCTCTTAATGGAGTGGAAAATATATATTTAGTTAAAAGCCCTTGCTTAGATAATTCATCATACTTCTGTATTTGAGTTAAATGTAGCAACTTGGCTAAAGAGAGAGACTTGAGCACATCTGCATGAACGGATCCCATTGTTCCTTAGATGTTAAAAGTGAAATTCAAGGTCAGTTTGATGTCTTCAGTGAAAAGTGATGGTATGGAGCTTTAATTTATGCCACTGCAGATTGCAGATCATGACATCATCAGTGATACTATGGCCAGAACCTTCAGTTTGCGCCAGAATGTTGTTTTGCCTCATCGTATGAATGATATTTACTAGAGTGGCCTGGGGTTTCTTTTAGCTGGATTTAAATTATACTTGCCAAGTTTAACATTTGATTGGAATATTTCTTTTGCTAGGCAAAATTGCATTTCTTGGTAAGACCACTGGATATTATCATTTTTTGAACTGTTAGCCTCCAAAAAGAAAATTACAATTTTTGGTTCCCAGGTGATATGTGCTATCATTGGTTCTTTCAATGTCAGTTTATCGTGAGCAATACTTGTATCACCAGTCTGAAGTTTTGTTTCTGGATGTCTCTCAATAGTATCCTGTGTAATACTAATACTCGCACCATCATCATCCTGGTATTTTCCAGGTGAAGGTTATACTGATCTTAAGCATGCCCATACTGTCTGTCAGGTATGCTGTGCTGAGGACGGGCAGTACCTCTGCTTTGCTCGTGAACAGAACGAGTGGGTCATATACAACGGCGAGACAGTCGAGGTAATACCCGATTAATCATCACATTTGACTTGCATTTGTTTCGGAATTATTCCATATCATATTCTTTGTGTTTGCCATTGCAGGCCGCTGACTCCTGGCAAGATTTACTCCGTCGGTACAGTCAGACCCAGCTCCTTCCTGACATCCTCTTCTTTGAGCGGATCAAGTAGAGCAGTCTTGGACTGTAACTGCGTCAACGATTGGCTTCTAACAGACTGCGCCTTAGTCCATTGCTGCAGCGGAAAGCCATATCCCTTGGAGGTTTATGTGACTGTAGATTTGTAACCATTTGGGACAGTACTATTCCTTGGAGCACATGATGACCTCGTAGTCTTAGCTGATTGTTGTGGTGTTGAGGCGTTGATTGGGAAATTCCTGTGTTCCAAGAGCAGCATGTCCACTGTACAGCATGTACATCAGATACATATATCTGCTTAACTTGGCGAGATCGACATATCTTTGCTCACTTGGATGTAGACCAGGTAAGCATCCCTGATCACTTTGATTTCATTTCTCTAAACCAGTCATCGGCTCCTCTGATTCGTTACTGATACCTTGATTGTGCTAAGATAGTTGGCTAACGCTCTGAAACCATAAATGCAAGAGCATAATTTGTCGTTCATCACTTCATCATCTTGGCGATGATTTGGTTTATACTGACAAGGAGATGAGAGTATCACAATTCACAATAGCTCCCAGTAGTTGATTGAATAATGTGTTTGCTCTAGGATATAGGGGACCTATATTGATCCATACACTTCTTTTGAGAACCAGTATTTGTAATATCTGTATGGATGATTCGTACTTTTCATGGACACTCTTGGTAAAGAAAAACACACGCTACCGAAACGACTATTACACGGCCGCGTCGCAACTTACGAACGTTCGCAACTCGAAGTTTGCTTTTTCTTCAGATTTTTAATGGTTGGTGGTGTCGAGGAACCGTCGCTGATAAGTCTGTTTGAACGATTATTTTGTAGGATTGAACGATTATTTTGTAGGTAAACATAGAACAGAGATAAAGATGTAAAAGTATTAATTAACACCTTCTATTTATAGTCTATAACTCTATTACGGATTTGAATAGAACTGGCTGGTCCAGACTAAGCACATGATTTCCCGACAGCTTGAAACGTCGTGGGCAGCGGATCGATTGTGCAGCAAGAATCGCGTTGCCCGTTAGAAAGTTGGAGATTTGTAAGAGTCCCATGTAATCTCCGTGATAGGAGTCGGTGGACAGTTGGACACGGTATCCGGCACGGCGCGGTTTATTAAGCCGCCCTAGCTAGGTAGCAGGGTCGGTACGTGCGTGCGCCATACACCATGGAAACAGCCGACTGGTCCGCGTTGCCGGAGGACATCTTGCTCGCCGGCGCCGTCTACGCCTCCTGGCGCTCTGCCTACGCAACGTTCGGCCTCTGCCTCCCGTCGCGGAGGCAGCTACTCTACGCATGCGACGCCTACGGCCCCTACGCCGCCGCGCTCTACTCTTCGTCCGCCAACGCCACGCTCTGCGTGCCACTCCCTCACCGTGCCGTCCTCGTTGGCTCGCCGCGCGGCTGGCTCTTCGCCACCGACGAGGCAGCCAACCCATACCTCCTCATCCCCCTCGCCGGCGCCCTGGTCGCGCTCCCGCCTGTCACGGCCTTCCAGCGCGTGATGAGCACCTCCTTGGACACGGCATACGGTGTCGCACCAACCAGTACTAGCGTTGTACGTGTGCCATACACCATGGAAACAGCCGCCGCCGCCGCCGCCGACGCCCGCGACTGGTCCGCGTTGCTGGAGGACATCTTGCTCTCTGCCATGGTGATGATGGAGGTCCCCGACGTCGTCCGCTCTGGCGCCGTCTGCACCTCCTGGCGTTCCGCCTACGCCACGTTCCGCCGCCTCCGCCTCCCGTCCCCAAGGCAGCCGCCCTGCCTGCTCTACACCTGCGACGCCTATGGTCCTTGCGCCGCCGCAATCTACTCCCCGTCCGCCAACGCCACGCTTCGCGTGCCACTCCCTCGCCGTACCGTCCTCACCGGCTCCGCGCATGGATGGCTGTTTACTACCAACTCGGCGGCCAACCCCTACCTCCTCAACCCCCTCACCGGCACCGAGGCCGAGCTCCCGCCCGTCACGACCTTCCAGCGCATGATGAGCACTTCCTTGGACAGGCAAGGCAGACCCGTCTACCACATGGACAACTCAAACCTGGGGTTTTTGAGCGGGCCGGAGACCGTCTCCATCACCGCGGACAGGGCGTGCGATTGGTTGTACCGCCGGGTCGCCCTCTCAGCCGGCGGCTCGGCGCCGTCGTGCGTTGTGCTGCTCGTGCACGAGCCGCAACAGGAGCTCTCCTTCGCAAGGCCGGGCGACGAGCGGTGGACCCCGCTCGCCGCCGTCGAGTGCCTCGGCCGCGGCTTCGCCAGCGCCGTCTACAACGACAAGGACGGCCTGTTCTACGTGCTCCAGCAATGCGGCTCCGTGCACGCCTTGGACCTCCACGGGCCGTCTCCAGCGGCGAGGATGGTCATGCGCACGTGGGCGCTGGACGGCTTCGACAACGCCTACTACCTTGCCGTCACGCCGTGCGGCGACCTCTGGATGGTGGTGAGAAGATGGTGCAGGTCGGGGGGCTGGCGGGACACGAACGGCGTCGGGCTCTACAAGCTCGACCTCCGCACGAAGAAACTCGTGGGGTTGAAGGGCATCGGAGACCAGCACGCGCTATTCCTCGGGCACAGCGACGCCGTGTGCGTTCCGACCAGGGACTTCTTCCCCAGGATACGACCAAACTGCGCCTACCTCACCGACGACACCTACCGGACTGACGGTGGTGGCCTGCTCATCTATGATCGCCAATCGACCGCCTATCAAACTCCGCGCGTATCTGCTGCGCCTGTCGAGAGGGAGCGGCGGGACATCAGCGTCTGGGACTTCGAGAGCGGGAGCATGCTGAAGCTTGATGCTGTGTGGCCTCTCTATCATTGGCTGCATACGCCGGCTCCAATTTGGATCACACCTTCTGTTTATTAGGGCTTAGGAGATCGATGGATGGAACAATTAATGGTGACTGGTGAGTACGTACGTAGTACTAAATTAAGGAGTTAATGCGCATGCATGCTGCACCAAGACAAAGTGCTTTAATTTTGGCTATTTTCGTTTTTTATTAATGCGTTAATTTGCAATGATGATCTTCCCATTGCTCAAGATAGGGTTGAGCTATCGCGTTGTTTTTTTCCGACTACAAGGTAAATGTACACGCACACATGCATTCGCTTAGCACGTTTAGAAATATAAAGGTCAAGGATAAATTCAATATCTCATAAAATTTCTACTAAAATATACTTATACGCATGTAAAGGCCAACACTACGATTTAAACCCTAATCCCCTCCGAGATGTGGTTCCCCTGAGCTATCACAATGTTGGGCATAGTAATTCTAGACTTCCTTGTCTTCTCTTGATGCTTGACGTGATGTGCCCAGCATATGATAAAGTAACAGCATCTCTGCTGGTCCCTAGTTCTTTCACGTGATAGCAGCCCCTCCCCAGGCCTTCAGAACTGCGCCCTCGCCTCAGTCCTTACTGTTGGAGAAACAAGACGTCGAGAACAAAACACAAACAAAAATAAAGGCTCGAGACTTGATGCTTATATGGACTCATCATCAAAACCGGGTACGGCAACTAAACCAGAAAAATGATACGAAAAGTAACAAAAAAATTTATGAAAATGAGATTAACTCTAACAATCATCTCTTTAATCTCGTTTCTTTATTTTGACCACACCAATCTTTTCTCTTAAGACTTCTTCGACTATTGATGGCGATGCTTGTTACGCTTTCGCTTCTCTTTCATCTTCTCCTTTTATTTCCCTTTCTTTTTTATTCTTTCTTCAGTCAGGCTTTCTCAGCTATAAACTCGTACTTGTCTACTTGCTTGCCATCATGGGGAGACACAACAACTGCTATCTGATCATTTTAGCTCATCTCCAGGTTGTTCCTGCTGCTGCCGAAAAGATTTGCAACCTGAACCTCCAACTGAGCCATCACCTATTTGCATGTGTGTGGGACCCGCCGTGTGACTTGCCACATCACTACCTCGAACGGCCACTGCATGCACTCCTGCGTCATCTGCATAGCTGTGGGACCCGCTGCCTTGAGCATGCATATGAAACCTACTGCCGTGAGTGGTACCTCGCAAGCCTGCATGCGCCCCTGCAGCACCTCGCTGGACCTTCGCCTACAACTGGAAAAATAAACACACTTTATTTGTCTGGTTCTATACTTGATTTGGTATCTCACTTCCTTTCTGGCTCCTCAATTGATTTACAAATTTTTATAGAGATTTTGTACAACTAGTTTGATAATTTTTCTTTGTTTTTATCATAGACACACAAAAACTCATCCTGCATCTCCACCCTGCACCCTCGTTCTGCCATCTTCCCGAGACTGGGTATGTTATTACACAAACTCGGTATAAAGTAAATTTCAGACATCATCTTGATCGCGCGTTCTTGCATTGCAGCAACATTTTTCCTTTGCCTCTTGTCTGCATCGTGGAGCCGTCGTCAAACTTAACTTTACCCGAAATTTTCTCGTCAAGCTCATGGAACATGGAGCGATGTCCTGTCATGTGATTGCTCGCTCCATTGTCCAAGTACCACGGATTAGTATGATCATGGTTGCCTTCCTCTATACGTAGTTTAGGAACTACGTTCTCTTTGATCAACATCACCATGACCGGCGCCTCATTGACATATAAGGAGAGAAGTAGGGCGGGCTCATCGTCTTCACAGGCTCGGGTGAGGTTTACTTCCTAGTTCTTCTTCTTGTTTCGGTAATCCAAAGCGTAATGGTCATATTTGTCACACATGAAGCACTTTATGTGGCTTCGACACTCCGACGCGTAGTAACCGAATTTATCACATTCAAAACACTTGATATGTGACTTATCATGGGATCTGTCACCATCGCCTTGCCTAGCCCAGTCTCCATGTTCTCTTCTGCCGCCTCGGCTATTGTTCTACCAATTGTTGGAGTCTTGACCCTCTTCCTTTTCTTTTATAGACAATGCTTCCCATTGGGCTCTAGAGAGCACAGTTGTTCCCCTTCTTCTTCTTTGAGATGTCGTCCCCTTTCAAACTTTCTTCGAATGCCCGCAAATATCCTAGTGCCTTAGTCAAGGACATAGATGACACATCTCCTCATTGTTCAATTGTGCCAATTATTGAGAGAATTTTGTCGGGAGTGACACTAAACAATTTCTCCACAACGACTGTGTCTTTTAGTTATGTCCCAAGGGAACGGATTTCACCCACCATGCTAGAGAGCTTCTAGGAGAATTCAACAATACTTTCGGAATCCTCCATGATCAAACGATCAAATTGCCATTTCAACACATGTACCATTGCCTTCTTGACACGATCTTCGCCAACATGCATATTCCTTATGGTCTCCTATGTTTCCTTTGTTGATTCTTTGTTTGTAATTGCCATCATTACATCATCTAGCACGGCTTTAGAGATTACAACCAAAGCCCTTTGATCCTTTTCTTCTTCGACCATAGTCTCTTCTTCTATTGTCGCCCATATACCAAGAGCATATAGGATAATCTTCATCTTTACAGCTCATAATCCATAATTAGTATTATTAAGTAGCGGGCACTAAAATGGTATAGAACCTCCTTTTGCTATGGATTTTCCTTTTGATGATGACTCTACAGTAGCCACTTCTTCTTTTAGCTGCATCTCCTTCTTTAGTAATTGATCACCAGCCATCGCCACCAAATAACAGAGCTCTGAAATCAATTGTTGGAATTTTGCTTTGATCCTTGTACTGTCTTCTGCTTCGCACAGGTAAACTTGGTTCTAGAGAAAACAATCGGTTTCCTCCGTGGGACCCACTGTCCCTGTCTTCGACTTGACCCGCACAAAGTAGCTAGCGAAGCAGCACATGTCTTCTGGTCCCTCTTCACATGAAGTTGCCCAGCACAGCTATTCTAGACTTCCTTGTCTTCTCTTTGATGCTTGACGTGATGTGCCCAGCATATGATAAAGTAGCAGCGCCTTCAGAACCGCGCCCTCGCCTCGGTCCTTGCTGCTGGAGAAATAAGACCTCGAGTAAATCTATGAGGCAAAACTCGTGGCTAGGTCAACAACGCATGGATATACCTGTGCGCTGTGGTGAGGTCATAGGGTGTTTTGTGTATGATGCCTACCAAGTCTACTCATGCACGCGGTAGTAGGACACAAACCTAGGGTTCGGTGAACCCACGAAAGAATGTGTGTTTCGGATATAGTAAAACCTCCAAACTCCGAGGGTATCTTTAATATTTAGAGATGATTTTATCTTTAATATATGTTATATTATCTTTAGAGATAACATCTCTAATATATAGTCTTCAGTACACTATATAACATTTATATTTTATAATTTTCCTTTGAAACGAGTCCACATGTCAACTAGAGTATATTAATGTATCATGTCTTATTTCGCGTGCACGTCAGTCTCTTCAGGAAGAGACGACATATGCTCTCTCTCCTCCACGTAGGATTCTGTTAACGTAACATAGCTAAAAGACGATAATAAATAAACTATTGGAGATGCCCTAACCAGTTACAAGTGCATTGGGCCCTCAACAGAGCACAAATCTCAAGGTGCATTGAAAGGATAGGGATTTGACCATTTTTATATAATAATAATAATTCAAGAATTAGCAAATATGAAAAAGAAAAGAGATCTTCCCGAGCTTCCTTGCCAGGTCGGTCCCCCAACTGGGTGAAACTTCAAGATATACCCCACACGTCAGTGATTGCAGTAAGTGGAGGCTAGTAAACAACCACAGGTGCTCCCCTGCACGAATCCTAAAGCACTCCTATTCTCCTTGGCCCCTTCTCTTCTCCACAGTCCGGACTCTGGTTTAGAGCTAGCTATCGAGCTCAACGAGCTATTATTGAGTTTTGTTTGAAATTGACATAGTTCGATTTAATATTATTTTATATATTATTTAAATGGTTATTTTTAAAACGAGTTAACGAGTCACTAACGAGCCGAGCCTTATTAATATTTTTTATTCCAAATTAACTTATTTCAATTTTAACTAATTAATTACTGTAACCGGATCAATTTGATTCGATCCTGTAACAAGCTTCTTTTGCTGCCCTACTCCAGTTGATTCGATCCTGTAACAAGTTTTTTTTTGCCAGCCCTATTCCAGTTCTCTCCCGCAGTTCCGCTCTTCCCCTCTTCCTCTTCCTCCCCCTCCCCCTCCCCCTCCCAACCCTCCCTTTTCTCCTCGCGGGCGCAGAAGTCCGCGTGGGCCCCACCCGAACTGACCCAGTAACTGCCCCCCCCCCACCCCAACCAAGCTAGCTCTATTCGCCGCCTCCTGCGCTCCGGCATTTCCGCAAACACCTCGCGCGCGGCGCGGGGCGCCCGCCTCCGCTCCTCCTCTGCTGCTCAGGCATTGCGGAGAACACCTGGCGCGCGGGCGCCTCATCCTGCTCGCGTCGTGACGCCGCCCCGCCGCTGCTCCCATGGCCGGAGAGGGGGAGGTGCCGCCGCCGCTGGATCCGATCAACAGGAACTGGGAGGACTTCAGCCCCTTCTTCCGCGATAAGGCTAACGAGGCGATCCGCGAGCTGGACCTCCAGACCACGGTCTTTCCTCCTGCGGGAGTGGGAATGATCGCCGGGAGATTTTCCCCGGCTGGCCGCTCGCCCACAGCATCCTCGCGCACGAGTGCCGCGAGCGCAACTTGCGGCCAGAAGTGGCTCACAGGTCCCTAACATTGGCCCGCCATCACCTCAGCCGCGCGGCGGAGCTCGCCTCGGGCTGCCCGCTGATAGCCTTAGCCCTAGCCGAGACGCTTGACTCCATGGGTTTGTCCGACCAGGCGGTGGCGGCATGCGACCGCGCCTTCGACGTGACGGACAACACGGTTAGCGTGGCTAAAGAGATTCAGACTTTGAGCACATCCAGATCCCATTGTACTTTAGACGTCAAAGTGAAATTCAAGATCAATTTGATGTGCTTAGTGAAAAGGTGATGATATGGGTCTATAATTTATATGCTTGCTGCAGATTGCAGCCCTGTCTGATCCAGTAGAAAGGATACCTTCAAACGCAGGGGCATCACCCTCAAGAGGAAACACTGAGAAAATGAATAAGATATGTCTTTTGTGCATAGAGCAGTAAAAGCATATCCATTAGATGAATATGGTGGAAATTACCGAGCAATGACATTTGAATTTAGAACATACTTTTGATGCGCTTTGTCAGTAGGATGTTTGAGGATGAGTAAGGTGAGGCTAGTACTAGCTTCCACCATTGTATTCATTTTTGGAGATACTCAAGGTGAGTATGCGCCTAATTTACTCTCATGGGATAAACTGATCTTATGAAAGGTCCTATTGATAAGGGACAGCTGATCGCTGCAAACTAGGCCGTTTTGTGTGTATGGGGCCAAGATGAGGGAGTAAATGGTTCTCTGGAGGATTCCAATCTGTTCATTTTGGTGCATGCTTCTGCTCTTAGTTTTATCCAGCATGACATCATCGGCGATACTATGGCCGGAACCTTCTGTTTCTGCCAAACTGTTGTTTTGCCTCATCATATGGATAATATTTGCAATAGCGGCTTGGGGCTTCTTTTAGTTGGATTTAGGTTATACTTGCCAAGTTGAACATTTGATTGGAATATTTCTTTTGCGTCAATGTTGGGAAAGTGCCACTTCTTGGTAAGACCTCTGGATATTTTATTATCATTTTATCCACTTTTTTGTTGCTAGGTATTATCATTGGTTTTTTTATTGTCAGTTCATGGTATGCAATACTTGTATCACCAGCCAAAAGTTTTGTTTCTGATTGTCTCAAATTTTCAATATATTTTGTGTAATACTGGCACCATCACCATCTTGGTATCTGCCGGGTTAAGGTTATACTGATCTAAGTATTCTCATACTGTGTCAGGTTTGCTGTGCCGAGGACGGGCAATAACTCTGCTTTGCTCGTAAATAAAACAAGTAGCTCATATATGCTGGCAAGACAGTCGAGGCAAGTCCTGATTAATTATCGCATTTGTTTCCGAATTATTCATATCATTATTTGTGTTTGTCTGTTATGGGCATGGCCCAGAGGAGTTCCGGTTATGCGAGGAGATGGATGCGGGTAGAAATTACTGTTCATGTGCACTGTTTATACACGTGACCGTGCACCGAACACATTCGATTAGATTAGTTGTTTCTTCTATATAAGTAGTAGTTAGATACATATCTTTATATTATGAATGATTAGATGCATATCTTCATATTAGGAATAAATCAGATGCATATCTTCATATTTAGAAAGTATGTATATTTCATTGATTACATTAAATATGATAGTTGCACCATTCAAGGAAGCAAGAAAGAAATAAAAATAATCATTTCAAGTCTTAGTCTACCCCTCTCCCTATCCTCGCTGACGCTGCCGGCCATCCTTCAGATGATGTTTACTCCATTATAATCTAAGGGTCGTAACACTGTCCTTGCAGTCAGAACCACGTCCGTCCTGACATCCTCTGGGTGATAATTTAGTTTGTACTGTCAAGGAGATGAGACAGAGTATCACAATATATACCTAGTTGATTGAATAATGTTTTTGCTCTGGGATAGGATCTTGTATGAGAACTGGTATGTGTAAATATTAGTATACTTTGTACTTTTCCTGGACACTGTTTGTAAAAAAAACTACTAGTTTTGTTGTGTGAAGAAGTATTGCTGTGATTCTAGAAAATTCCAGCTGACAAATAAGCCTGCACCAATGCGTGACTAAACAAGATTTGCTGGATTGGAATTTTTGTTCAAGATGCGCATCTTCTTTCTGTAGTGGTGAACGGTTATTGCAAATGATAAATAGGTAAAAAGCTGGACGATTTTTTTGGTGTCGCTTGCAATATTAATTTATTGTACTATTGTCTTTTACTACCATTAATCAGATTCTGAAAATCTATGTGTACATTGGAATTCAGTAACGTGAAGTAATTGGTACGAAAATTTGGCCTCAAGGTGCTTGTGAAAAAACTGTTTGGGAATATGTAAGCTAAAACTGTGTTGAAATTGTAATCAAGGAAGCAAACCGTGCATGTAAAGTTGATCTGTATGTACCATGGCTGTCCGCTAAGCAGGATTAGTTCCACATAATTATTGATATAAGAAAGTTCCACATAATTATTGACCCATGTGATCAGAGTCACGTCAATCTCAAGCACAAGTAACCTAACCGCATGATTGCTAAACACTTTAGGCCCAGTTGTTTGGAAGGCATGAATTTTCTTGGACTCCCGCATTCCTGCAGGACTTACAACAATTTTCTATGAAATTTCTATGTTCCAAACGTACCACAGCTTAGATGAAATAATTGGTATGTAAAGATGTGTTTTGTTTTGAAAAGATGATATTTGTAAACGTGGGATTAGCTTTAAAAAGATGCTAAATTTTAGGGGATACAAAACATTTTTGCTTATTGGCTTCGTAATTTGTTTCTCTATATATGTTGCTCCTCTGGTAGCCTCCTCTAAATGTGCTAAAGGGGTATACTCGAGTGTGTGGTATGCATGCCTTTCTTGTAATCCAAAAAGAAAAACTAAACTAAGGCAGCTACGTTCAGTCTATAGTTATAGGCCAAACACCACCTTTTCTTTTTGAGAAATCGATTATTTGTCACCCAAAGATTATCTCTTCGTGATTTGCCACTCTAAAGATTACCTTTGAAGAATTGCCACTCAATTCGTAAATATAGTCAGGATTTACCACAATCTCTGTATTGTGCATTTTCTTTTATTTTTCTCTACTGAAAACCCACATGTAAAATGTTGAAATTGCCTCTGCCCATCCACCGCCCCAGTCCGTCCCCAATGAGTCAGGCCAAAACCCATCTCCCTCCCGGGCTCATGCGCTACGTCGTCGCTGACCAACCCCGCCTCCTCCCAGGCCACTGCCTCCCACGCCGCCACCACCCACGCTGTCGTTAACCCCGTCGATCCCACGACGCCGCCTCCCAGGATGTCGCTTTCATGCACAATGTATGTCATCTGAAAAAGATCTATTTTTTTAATAATGGAGGAGTAAAAACTCTATTGGCCTCTGCACCAAAGATGCATACAGTCTATATTATGTAAAAATTTAAGGTATCAAAATTACCAAAGATAATTAACAATGGTTTGAAGCCGTACAACCAAAAGATGACTAAAATTAAAACTCAATCATTACTAATCATGTGATTAAATCTCCACCTATGAAAGTTTAAGGTTTGTTTCGCTACAAACTCCAACCTGGCGCTTCCAGCCCACATAACCTCTTTTGGGCTAATTTCTGCAAATTTGCCCAAACACTCGGCCAGTGTTCACTCGAAAAGATAACCTGTAAGGAATTAGTGATAATCGTTTTGTAAAAAAAACTTCATTCCGACGTAACCAAATAGAAACATAAGGCACTAGCTCCCACTAAGAGTTATGACTTTAATTTTTTTAGAATACCAACTAACCAACTCCCAAACATGTTTACCATACTCGCAGAATGAGATAAATTAAACGCATATTGAACAACATACAATGCAAGACGTGCAAAGGACAGTCAATAAAAAGATGTTGAATCGTTTCCTCTTTAATAAAATACAATACTTTTTGCTTTCTGAAAAAAAGATTGGAGACTGTGCTTTCATGTGTAGATTGATGCTTCTCATTGAATTGTTCTTCTGGAAAATAGCGAACATACATCATATACATATCTGTACCTCACAGGTAATTACTTACAGTTACGCCACCAGTTTAAACCCGATTGTCTGTAACTGTAATCCCTCTAGATTCAATTTCCAAATGACAGAAAACGATACAAAATTTCATCGCAACCAGCAAGATTCAAATTTACATAAGGAGCTAGCATTTTACTTAGCTAACTCAAGATGGATTAGCTTACTGTTCACCCATTCACTACTTCAAGCCCCTCCCAAAAAACCTCTCCTTTGCGGTACTGATGTTTTTCTCTGCAAATCAATATACTTTCTAGTTTCTATCCGGTAGGTTCAAGGTCAATACAGCTATCGAAAACCACTGACCAATAGTAGAGTGTGTGGTCCGATGCCGACCGGTCCACACCGTTGTGTAGATCAGCGAGTGCCCTAACCGATCTACTCCTGACTCACCCCCAATCTGTGGCTACTCTATACAACAAGAGCAGTTGACATCCTGTAGACATTCAATTGGAAGAGTAGTGCACTAAGCCAAGTTGGATAAACTAAATCTGTGGTTGAGCGATTTTTGTATCTATTATTTAGCACAAAGTTTTAGTCCTTACTTGTCATCTTGTGAAGCGATGGACCAATTAACAACATGTGGTTGTCCACCTCTTGATCTCACTTCTGATTCGTCTTTATCAAGTATATTTGGTTGTCCAACCTCCTAGTCTCAACCCTTAACTTTCCACCAAAACCTATTGTCATTTAGCCAATATTCTTTATCAGTATTTATAAATACATTTTCTGACAATGCCGAATGTTAGATATCATTTTATATAATTTAAACTTGTCAAAGTGAATATGGCCTACAAGAATAGGTGGTTGCGGGTGATAGGATTTATCTAAGTATCATTATATTCAAAAATATAGATATTCAAAAATATAGTTGCAATAACAAAGTAACTGGCTTAAATATGATAACGAAATTAATAATGCAAGTGCATAAAATATAGGCTCAAAATGATCAAACGAATGCAACTTGCCTCCTTGCTCAAAGTCCTCAAAATCTCTCTGCTTCTCCTATGTCTTGTCCTGTTCTCCGAAGCTTAGTTGTCAGAGTCGGAACCTAAACTAAAATGAAATAATTCAGATAAAATATCCGGGCTCAACAAGGAGCGAGCTAAGAACAACATGAAAATAAAATGAATTTGGAAATAAAAAGAGACAAGGATGGTGGGGATTTATTTGGTGCTTGATTTTGTTAAACGGAGTTGAAAATGGAAAACTCTGAAACCATAAATGCGAGAGCATAATTTGTCGTTCATCACTTCATCATCTTGGCGATGATTTGGTTTATACTGACAAGGAGATGAGAGTATCACAATTCACAATAGCTCCCAGTAGTTGATTGAATAATGTGTTTGCTCTAGGATATAGGGGACCTATATTGATCCATACACTTCTTTTGATAACCAGTATTTGTAATATCTGTATGGATGATTCGTACTTTTCATGAACACTCTTGGTAAAGAAAAACACACTCTACCGAAACGACTATTACACGGCCGCGTCGCAACTTGCGAACGTTCGCAAATAAATAGAGACAAGGGTGGTGTGAGATGGTGGGAATTTATTTGATGCTTGATTTGGTTAAACGGAGTTGAAAATGGAATTCACGGGCTCCAAATGGTCGAAATGGATATATTATGTTGAAAATGGGTTTATATGAATAGTAATAGACTTGATGAATAAGGCCAGGTTTGTACTGTTTACAACAAATCGGGTTGAATCAACAGTAATGGGTTTTGGGCCATGGTTTAGTGGAGTTTTGATGAACAATATGCCCTGGGCTGGAATAGTATTTCGCACAGTGTTGGGCTCAAAGCCGCTGGACCAGCCTAAAGGCCCAACGTAGGTGTGTCTTGAGCCGCGTGGCCAGGAGTCGGGGCGTGCTCTCGAGGCGAGGAAATTGGCGCGAGTGAGGATAGCAACGACGGGCAAAAACACCGAAGGCACAGTGAGCATCATCACAATGTGCACAACCCATTTTTGGGCTTTGCGCGGAGGTGGTGGCTCGGGGAGGGGTGGTCATCGGCAGCAGCACAAGGCCAAAGCAGGGAAGGTTTGATGGCAGCGGTCCGACGATGCTCTGGTCAAATTTGCCGGGGCTTGAGCACCTATGGTTGACAAGGAACTCAGGGGAGGTGGCGGCATGGTCTGGGGTGCACCGAGGCGAGCTAGTCACGTGAGCCATGGGTGGCACGGCGGTGGAGGGTGGTGGCGGCGAGGTGGCGGCGGGGACAGGGGAGATTGAGGTGGGGGAAGGTTTGAGGGTGGAGGGGCGGTGCCGGTGATAGTGTTGGGAGGGAAAGGGAGGGGTGGTGTGGCTAATTTGCCTTCGGCTCGTCGGGGAAGAAGGTGAAGGCGGCGGAAATTCCCGAGATTGGTTAGCGTTGGGGAAAATTGGCGGTGAGGGTGAGGTTGAGTGGGTGCTGGTGATCAGAAAGACGAGGGTTGGAGGGGCTTTTATAGCGTGAGGAGGCGGTGGCGCCAATGGCCAAGTGAGGCTCGCGTGACGCGTGGCGGCAAGGTGGACGGCGGGGAGGATTTAGTGCGGCGAGGTGGATGACTGGGATGATTCGGTGCTGCGCAGGGGGGTGGCGATGGCGGCGTCGCGGTGGCGGTGGCGGTGGCGTCTCCGTGGCACGAGGGCGCACACTAGTGAGGCCGGACACAATGTGCGCGGAGCATCGAACAGGTGGCGAGGGGGTCGCTGGGCAGGACACTAGTGGTGGCATGCGGTGGGCGGAGTTGGCGCACACATTGATGGCGAGGGGAAGGTTGTCGGCGAGGTGGTAAGGGAGGTGGCGGCTACTGGTACAGGCTTGGCATGGAATGGGGCGGTGCAAGGGCGAGCGGTGGTGGGGCACAAATGTTGTCGGTGCGACGCGGGGCAAAGGAAATAGGGGTTTTGGCGGGGGTTTAGAAATGACGCTTTTCGGGTGAAGAAAACAGTAAGACAAAATAATAAAGCAGTTTTGGCTATAGATTTTCCGAATTGGGCAAGATTTTAAAGTTGGCTCAAAAACTCCAAAAACTTTGAATTTTTTTTTGGGTTATTTCAGCTTATATTTGCAATGGGGCCTTCAATGGCTTCTTCCAAGTTATTGGTTGGTAAATCATCCAGTAATTTCATCCAAATTTCACAAGCCATAAATATGGGTGTAACAACACACTCTGTTAGTGAAACGTCAACAACATTCTGTTGTTAAAGTGGTAGATTTAGCAAATATTTATAATTAATTTCAATAGTATTAATCATAATTAAAGTATATTTCTAGCAGTATTTAAATGACAAAATTAAGATATAAACATGTAAATCCTCCATGTCATTTAAACAAGATAATATACTCAAACCATAGAACATGTTGACAATTAAAATCAGCATAATGTTCAGATTCAATATTTTGTTTATTGCTCTCAGATGTCAAGTTACTCAATATATAATCTTGGCCTTCACAACACTTATATCAAATTTAATCACATTTTGAATATAAAAATTATAGATTAGGCGTTGAGCTCAAAATAAAAACTTGCTATTCTAACTAGACAAGTTTCAAACAAATCACTAGATTTAACTTTGCTGGACAGCAAGTAAAAATCCCTTTCAACAATATACCATTAACAAGTATGTATAACAGTGACTGAAAAGAATCACAGAGAACAGAATATTGACTGAACAAGTTACAATGAACAACAAGGTAACAGACTGAATCAATTTGCTCAAAACAATAGAAAACAACAAGTGATCCGACAGCTTAAGATATAATCTATACTCAATGTCACATTCAATTTCATTTTTTTACATCAATTCATCATCGAGCATTTAAACCGATCCCACAACACCACTTTACAATACCTCTCAGTAATAGAGTTAATCAAATTGACTCGATTTGAAACTTCTACTAGCACAACACATATGCAAAAGTAATGCAAAAATTGAAAACAGTAATACTCACGAAGCGGGTGGCACTCAAAGTCACTGAGCAGTAAACCGGGCAAGGCATGAATCGCGCTGTCTCATAAAACCAATCGCCCACTATGTGCTGTGAAGAACAGACGAGGTCATTGGAGACACAATGCCAATTAGTAATTTCGAGACACACCAAAATCACGAAGTCGAGATACAGAGATGCCACACACGACCAACCAACAAGTTGCTCCAGCCGAAAGCACCAATGAGCATCAAGTCACCAAAGAAAAAACCAAAGTTCTTCTCCCTCAGTAGGATCAAGCCAGAGAGCACATTGAAAAATCCTCCACCGGCATAAAACCGAGAGCCCTCACAGAACACCCGACAGAGCAAGAGGCGCAAGAGGGAGCCGACGGGATGTGCAAGGAGAAGGGTTCCAACCTCACTACCAACGGCACCGAGACAAGCATGGCGACATGGGAGCTCCAAGGATCAAAAACAAACACAAATGGGAAGAGAAGAAGAAGCACCAAATCGGGAGGGAACTCATTGGATTTTTTAGGTTATATCGAAAAAGAAAGGAGAGGAGCCATCATTTCAAGACAAGGAGGAGGATCCGACCGAGCTGCTGCTACCAACTGCCGACACCCAGCACTTGCGCAACTGCTGCCCGAGCTGCCGCCAACAAGAGAAGGGGAAAACCCCAAATCCCTAGCGCTGCCTGCATCGGGCTGGAGACAAAGTCTCCATTTGTCTCTAGCCTTTACCTCTATGCCACTTCCAATGGCAGGTGGGCCCTCTCATTTCATTTCTTTTATTCTTTTCTCAAAATGAGAAATTACTAGAAAGCCCTTAAAAGACAAACAGTCCCCACCAATTTATCAATTTGATCAAAGATACTCAAAGTCTTGTTTAATATGAAACTGTTCAATGACGGGTACCTTGCGGGTTTGAACTCAAGGCTAGCAACAAGGACTACGACTCTGCACAGACAAATGAGGACTTCGCCTTGATCTAATGCCTTGTTGTGAGAATTTTCGCTCAAGTTACATTTTGTACTAGGCTGATTGCTCTTTTCCTTCTTTGGTTGGGACGTTATGGTCATGTCCCCTGATCTAGCTCATGAGTACTTAAGAAAGTATATCCTTATCTTCCTATGATCGCGACCTCATGATCATACTCAAGTAGGTGAATTCTTCAGGGAATCCTTTAGGACGATTCCTGATGCCATATAGGTATCAAATTCATTAAGATCTATTGCTCAACCTCCCATACAGAAAGAGCACTGCAACTAATGGGACCCTTAGTTGTGCTCTTTAATCCCACATAGTTTGTTGTCCTATAGCCTAGTTCACGGGATCTCCATCTACTAGGATATGTAACCACCAATGTGAGCCTTTACATGGGTATGAGTCTCAATCTCTTTGAAGCTGCAAAGATGTCCTTTCGCGCCAATCCTTTGGTGAAAGGATCTGCCAAGTTCATTTTAAACTGTATGTATTCCACAGAAATAACACTCATCTCTCTGGCATACCTTACCAACTTAAGTCGTCTCTTTATATCTTTTGAGGACTTCATATTGTCATTCCTACTCTTTGCCTTAACCAGAACATTTTGGAATTAGCTTTTCTAACACAGGTAGGTCAGAAAGGAGTTCTCTAATCCATTCTGCCTCTACAACTACTGAGTCTAGTGCTACCAACTCAGTCTCTACGGTGGACTGTGTAAGAATAGTCTGCTTAGAAGACTTCCACGCAACAGCCCCACCTGCAGAGTAAAAACATAGTCAATCGTAGCCTTCATGTCATCCGAGTCACTGATCTAGTTAGAATCACTGAATCCTTCCAAGACTGCTGGATGGCTAGGATAATATATTCCTAAGTTTGTGGTCCCCTTTAGGTTCCTAAGTACCATGTCTAGTCCTATCCAATGATCATCTCCTAGATTGGATGTATAACAACTCAAACTGCTTACAACATATGAGATGTCAGGTCTCATTGCACTAGTTAGATACATTAAGGATCTAATTATTTGAGAATATTTAAGTTGATCTTTTCCATGTCCAGTGTTCTTATGTAGCTTAATATTTGGATCATATGGTGTGACAACTGACTTACAATCCATGAATCCAAATTTGGTTAGGACCTTGTCCACATAATGGGATTGTGAAAGAATAATCTCATTCTCACGCTTTATCATCTTGATGTTTAATATAACATCAGCTTCACTCAGATCTTTCATATCAAAATTCTGGGATAGGAAGGACTTTGTTTTATTGATTGCATCCATGTTGGTCCCAAAAAGCAATATGTCATCCATATAAAGACATAGAATGACATCTTCGCCCCTACTAAACCGATAGTAGATACATTTATCGGATTTATTTACACAAAAGCCGACCGAGGTCATTGTACTATCAAATTTCTTGGCCATTGCTTGGGAGCTTACTTTAGACCATACAAGGATTTAATCAATTGATATATTTTCTTCTCTTATCCTTCAACCACAAAACCATCGTGTTGTTGTATATAAATCTCCTCATCCAATCATCCAACTCTCTATTTAGAAAAGCGGTCTTTATATCCATTTGATGTACTTGGAGTTTTTATGCGGCAGCTAGTGCTAAAAGCACCCGAATTGTGGGTAAACGAGCCACATGAGTATGTATCAAAATAGTCTTTACCCTCTTTTTGCGTGAAACCCTTAGCCACTAAACGAGTCTTGTACTTTTCTATAGTACCATCAGATCTACTCTTCCTTTTAAAGATCCATTTGCAGCCCACTGGCTTGTATCTAGATGAGAGGTCAGTAACCTCCCATATTCCATTAGCTATGATGGAATCCATCTGGCTACAGACCGCCTCCTTCCAGTAATCCACATCCGGAGATGTGTATGCCTCTGAAATGATTCGTGGTTCGTCGTCCACGACATAGGTGACATAATCATCGCCAAGAGACTTTACAATCATCGCCAAGAGGCTTTACAGTCCTCTACCTCTTACTTCTCCTCAACTCTAATTTTGGAGTGGTGTTATCCACACTAAGAATAATAGAGTGTTCATCTGAACCATTAGGGTTAATGACTTCATTTGGTCTTATAGAGATCATATGTTCAAAGAATGTCGCATCACGAGATTCCATCATTACATTTGTAGCAATATTACTCACCTCAGATTTGACCACTAGAAATCTATAAGCCATGCTATTTTTAGCATACCCTATAAAGACACAGTCAACAGTCTTAGGACTAAGCTTCTTTTTTTTCCGGTAATGACACATGCACTTTTGTAATGCATCCCCAAGTTAGAAGAAATGATAAGTTAGGTTTTCTTCCCTTCCATCCTTTATAAGGTGTTTCCTTCTAATTGCGAGGTGAGACCCTATTGAGGACATAATTAGCTGTGAGATCTGCCTCACCCCACTAATAGTCCGACATACCTGAACTTTGTAGCATGGCATTAACCAAATCACAAAGAGTTCGGTTCTTTCTTTCGGCTATTCCATTTGATTGGGGTGAGTATGGTGGAGTAATTTCATAAATTATTCCACTTTCTTTACAGAATTGAGATAATTCATTTGAGACGTAGTCACCACCTCGGTTCGACCTTAACCGTTTGATTTTCTTTTCTAGTTGATTTTCCATTTTGGCTTTAAAGATTTTAAAGTGTTCTAGTGCTTCATCTTTCAACTTAAGTAAGTAAATATAGCAATGCTTAGTCGCATCATCTATGAGAGTTAGAAAGTATCATTTGCCACCTTTAGTTAATATTCCATTCATTTCACAAAGATCAAAATGGATTAGCTCAGGTGGAGAGGTGCTTCGCCCTTCAACGCTATGAAAAGATTTTCAGAGTTGCTTTGCTTGCACACACACTTCACACTTTTAACCCTTCTCATAATTATAGCTTGAAATTAAAGTCATTTTGTTTAACCGCAAAATTGCTTCAAAGTTAACATGACATAAATGAGAATGCCAAACATCAAGAATTTTATTGCAATGGGAAACATTAAAAATGTTTACATTATTGAAAAAATATACAAGCGGAACATGCCTCCGCTATCATAGCCTTTGCCCATAAAATTACCAAATTTGATCAACACGACCTTATTGGACTCAAACACAAGCTTTATTCCTTGCCTAAACAGTATAGACCCACTCATCAGATTACAAGTCATGGTAGGCACGTACAACACAACTTTCAGAATGAGTGTTTTGCAAAAGTAAGCTTCAAGCAAACTTGTCCAATCCCACGCACTATAGCAACGGCTCCGTTCCCCATCGGGACGGATCCACCACCTTCACCCTGAAATGAAGAGAAACACCATTGATCAACACATATATGTCTAGTAGCACATGTATCAATCCACCAATCAATAGATGTACTTGTCATAAAGCCCTAAGGTACATATCCTTCTGAACTAGAACTAGCCAGTGCGACATTCACTTCGGCCTTACGACCTTTATACTGACCAGGAGAAGGACCCTTGCCTTTATGATTGCTGCAGTGGTTGGCTTTATGACCAACTACTCCACAAACGAAGCTGACAATCTCCTCATTCTTCTTCTTCATTTTATTTCCTTGGAGCTTGTTCCGGGGCTGATTCATGAACTTCTATTTCCCAAGGCTTCTAGCACTCTTGACCTCTACCTGATGAGCCTGAACTTGAGCCTTTCTTGAACCGTCACTGTCTCTTACACACTCTTCGATATTAATAGCAACTAACAACTCATTGAGAGTCAAGTGCTACTTTATATGTCTACGAGCGGTTACAAAGTCACGCCACGAGGGCGGTTTACAAGATGTCTCAAAACTTTTACGGTAGGACACGATCTGAGCCACGCCACGAGGGCGGTAACTTAGTCAAGATGACATTAACTCAAAACTTTTCTGGTAGGACACAGTCGTACTGACTTAAATCACATACATGGGGTTGTAGCTCATGAAGCTACTCCATCACCGACCGCCCCTCAACCATCTTAAAGTTCAAGTAGGTAGCAGTTATGAAAGACTCATTCCCATTATCCCCTTCAGAATATTTATCATCAAGTTCATCCCAGAGTTGCTTAGCATTATTGAAATTAACGTACACATCGAATAGCCAGTTGGATAGGATGGCTAACAAACGAGCTAATATTGAATTATTTGCATCCTCCCACCGCATCATTTCAGCGGTTTCCAATGGGAACATTAGAGGATTTGAAATGACCCAAAAAGTTTGATGTCAGTCATCCATAACTTAGTTTTAGCCCGCCAACGTTTAAAGTTGGCACCGTCAAACACTTTAGTTTTAGCCTGCCAACGTTTAAAGTTGGCACCGTCAAACACTTTAGTTTTAGCCTGCCAACGTTTAAAGTTGTCACCGTCAAACACTTCCGGCTTAATGACATCAGACGAGGAAGTCATTTCTTCAATTATTGGTTTTTTGAATTGTCGTAAAAGTAGCAATTTTAGCAAATATTCATAATTAATTCCAGCGGTATTAATCAGAATTAAAGCATATTTCCAGCAACATTTAAATGAGAAAATTAGCATATAAACATGTAAATCCTCCATGTCATTTAAACATGATAAATATACTCAAATCATAGAACATGTGGATAATTAAAATAAACATAATGCTCAGATTTAATATTTTGTTTATTGCTCTCAAATATCGAGTTGCTCAAGATATAATTTTAGCCTTCACAACACTTATGTCAAATTTAAATCACAAATTGAATATGACAATTATAGATTAGGCCTTGAGACCAAAATAAAAACTTACTATTCTAATTAGACAAGTTTCAAACAAATCACCAAATTTAACTTTGTTGGACAACAAGTAAAAATCCCTTTCAACAATATACCATTAACAAGTATGTATAACAGTGAAATAAAAGAATCACAGAGAACATAATATTGACTGAACAAGTTACAGTGAGGTAACAGACTGAATCAATTTGCTCAACAACAATAGAAAACAACAAGTTATCTGACAGCTCGAGATATAATCTATACTCAATGTCACATTCAATTTTATTTTTGACATCAATTTATCATCGAACATTTAAATCGAGCCCACAACACCACTTTGCAATATCTCCCAGTACTATAGTTAATCAAATTGACTCAATTTGAAACTTCTACTAGCACAATACATATACAAAAGTAATGCAAAAATTGAAAACAATAATACTCACGAAGCGGATGACATTCAAAGCCACCGAGTAGTAAACCGGACAAGGCACGCGAATCGCGCTGTCTCAGAAAACCAATCGCTCCGCTGTGCTGCGAAGAACGGATGAGGTCGTCGGAGATACAATGCCAATTTGCAATTTCAGGACACACCAAAATCACGAAGTCGAGGTACAGAGATGCCGCGCAAGACCAACCAACAAGATACCCCGGCCGAAAGCACCAAGGAGTACCAAGTCACCAAAGAAAAAATCGAAGTTCTTTTCCTCAGCAGGATCAAGCCAGAGAGCACACCAGAAAATCCCCCATCGACGCAAAATCGAGAGCCCTCACAGAACACCCAGTAGAAGAAGAGGCGCAAGAGGGAGCCAACGGGATGCGCAAGGAGAAGGGTTCCGGCCTCACTATCGACAAGCACGGTGACACAGGAGCTCACATGATCCAAAAATGAACACAAATCGAAATGGAAGAAGAAGCACCAAATCGGGAAGGAACTCACTGGATTTCCAGGTTCTATCAAAAAAAAAAAGAGGAGAGGAGCCGCCATTTCAAGACGAGGAGGAGGATCCGTAGCTATCACGCTAAGTGCCGCACAAAGCTCTCGGCCGCCCGCTGAACCACCGAGAGAGAGGGAAAACCCCAAATCCCTAGCGCTGGTCGCATCGGTCTCCAGCCTTTACCACTCCGCCACTTCCAATGACAGGTGGGCCCGACCCCTCTCATTTCTTTTCTTTTATTCTTTTCTCAAAATGAGAAATTACTAGAAAGCCCTCAAAAGACCCAACACATTTTGCTTCCCGGAGATCTTCCTCTTCTTCAGTGGTTTCATGCATTTGTGCAACCATAAGCACCAAGTCATGAGCCACTAGAATTCTGGAAGGCAAGTCCTTCACAGTAAGAACAGGAACGGGAAGAATGCATCACTGGCTCAGGAATAACAGGTTGCCAAAAGTACCAAAGCCACTATATCCAATTCCAACAATTTACATTTTACCATAGCAGAATAGTACCTAGTAGTACTGCCATACTACTACTAGTATCTACGACTACTTGTCATCATCTCACAGAATGCGGCTCGCAGGCACGCTCAAAACAAAATTTACACGCTGAAATCCCAGTCGCATGATCATCAATAGGTTCCTGTAACAGCTGCTGCTCATGTGCTTCGTGCTTGACAATGTCACATACACTACACACATCAAACACAGAAGTATCCGACAGTATGCGTGCTCCCTGGTGGCCGTGGTCAAGTCGTCGAACAGCTGCAGGGCGTCTTGGACTAGGCGGCGGCGGCGGCCGTAATGCTCCTAGACTAGGAGAGTGGTGCAGACGAAGAAGACGGTCTCAAACCGAGCTTGGTGGCTGCGGCATGGCTCAGCTCGACGGGCGACGGTACCGGGTGGATGGAGCCTCACAGAGTCACCTCTGCCATCACTGTGCCCTCGCCTGGCTTTGCACTGCCGTCGGGACCCGCCGCCATCCCAAAGAGCTCGCCATTGTTATAGGGTTTGCAACTCGATTGGGAAGCCGGCTAGGGAGGTGATGGCGTGGGAGGCGGCGAGGGCGGCGGCTGGGTCAACGACGGCGAGGCAGGTGGTGAAGTGGGAGGCGGTGGTGTCGATGCGGCGAGGCCGGCGGCGGGACGCAGCTTGGGAGGAAGATGGGCTTAGCTCTGACTCAAATAGGTGTGGATAACGAGCCAGTTCGGCTCCACTCAAAACGAATAAAAATATATACTCGACCCGACTTATTATGAAGATAGTAGTTGGTTCGTTTGGCTCAGGACTATGGAAAGGCGCGGAGGCCGAACGTGAAAGGGGAGGGTATCGGGCGGTGGCTGGAGCAGATGGGGAGGGCCCCGGGTGGAGGCCGGATGTGGAGGAAAGGTTCTGAGCAGAGGCCGGAGCGGAGGGCAGGAGGCTGAGCTCGGGGAGGACGAGGTCGTTGGGTTGGATTCTAATATAAACGAGCTAAACAAGTTGTTAGTGAGTTGATTTGAACTTGGTTTGATAAGATAATAAGCAAAAATACTAGTCAGCCTGGCCGATTAAGGCTCAAGTTCAAACCAAGACCTTAACGAAGCAAGCTTGTTGGTGACATTCGATTTTTTTTCCACCCCAACTCAAACTTGACAAAGCTAGCGAACTAGGTCTAAGTTTGATGGGTTTGGAGGCATTTTCGATATTTCACATGTTGAATTTTATTTTTTAAAATAGAGGGTAATTTTTAGAATGTAAAATCACGAAGAAAGGCAATCTTTAGAATTACAAATAATCGATTTCCCTTTCCTTTTCCTTGTTTTTATTTATACTAGTCCAATGTCCGCGCTTTGCTACGGATTAAAAAAATTATATCTCGTCAATCGTCGTTATGCTCAACTTACAATGCAAGTGATCGTCGACAACCCGTTTTGGAAAGATCGATGGAATTTTAGGTTTCTTACACACCAGTTTGGGTAGTTGGGGTGTGGGGGGAGTGGAGAGGAGGTTATGGATGTTCAATCGTACACACGAGAGGAACCAAGAAAGAGTAAATCTAATCGCTCATATCTTATGAAAAAGATAAATATAACAATTCACATCGTATACCACCAATTCATTATTTTAAGTAGCAAAAATTGGCTTCTCATTTCCTGCCTACGGCAACTCAAGCGCCACCGCCGCCTGCTTCTTCCTTCGGCCTCTCCCCAACTCTCCCCTCTGCTCGGGCGACATCCCGGATACCTCCATCGCCGGCTCGCCCTTTTAATTCGTCCCTACCCCCTCCCCAAAAAAAAGACTCGCAAAAATAAATCCTCTTCGCTGGCGCCGCCAAAACGCCTTTGCCCGCCGCCTCTAGTCCTCCTCCTTCCGCTGAAGCACGTCTGCCACCTCGAAGCGGAGGATCTCTTCCTCGTCGGCGTCCTCCTCCTCCCGTCTACTGGACTGGCTTGGAGTGAAGATCCATCCGTACGCGATTCCTTTTGCTGGTAAGCCCTAGCTTGCTTGGATTGTAGTTCTTCGAGATCTTGCTTCTTCAAGATCGGTCTCAGCTGACCACACCCCATTGATAGGGTTGTCGAAGGTGCGGGTGCGTCCGCCCATGTATTTTTGGTGCCTATTACCCTGCACTAATGCTACTAATAGCAGTTTATTTTCAGAAAAAAATGGGGGAAGTTGAACCCCATGCCCTGCGTAAGTCCTTCTCCACCGTAGGCTGCTTGTAGTGTGAGGCCCGTTGCTGAAATGTCGCGCGATTTGCATCGTTCGTGTCCGTGCACGCTTCGGATCCGACCGGTGGAAGGAAAGGAGGGGGGTGGGCTTCTGGTGATTGTAACTTACGACTTGTGGAGTAGATCTAGGGTTGGGTGTTTGGATAGGTTTTGGGACTATGCGGCCCTTTATGGCAGTTGAATTGTTGACCGTTGGTCCGAGCGATTAAGCGGAGAAGAGAGCGGGAAACATTTTAGGTATGTGGTGGCGGTGACGGCAGGGGTTTGCGACAAGAACCTTACGATTTGCGTGTTGATAGTTACTTGGAGAATGTTCAAGACATTCACGTGGGACTGATTTGCATGGAATGGAAAACTTCCATAGATGGGATCTAGAGGGGGGCAGCATTGCAGCAACTGCTTGTTGGTGTGCTATTTAATGCTTGTAGGCATCTTGTGGGCAATAGTTTGTGGATTAGATATAATATGGGTATGATTATTCATGATTAAAAGGAGAGTTGTTTAGATACTCTCCTGGCTTCATAGGGTTTGGGTTTAGGAGATAATCTCCTAGCTTCATAGGGTTTAGATAATCTTGTCAGCAAGTAGCCGTCTTAGAATGAAGGGAAAAATACTGGCTGGCATCTGAGATTGTTGATCACTTTTTAGTAGCTAAGCGGCTTTTGCGACAAAGTCAAGACAAATAACAGCATATGCTGACAAAATTAACTTGAATAGTCTTAGAAGTTAAAAATAACTGTATGACATAATTATATTTATTTATGTGTTGCTTACTTGATAATGATTACTTCAGTGAAGTAAATGGCGTGCTTACATAAGCAGTATCTTACCCACTGAGTTGTCTAACGGGAGATAGTTGGACGATTTACCATGCCATGTCTAAAGTTCAAGGATATCTAGGATAAGAAGTGGATAGATTTAGATCGTGTTGTACAATCCAGTGATATTTTTTTTCAAGTTTTACATAAAATCCAATTGGACATTTTGTTAATATATTGTGGATTTTCTAGCTCAAGGAGTTGTGGACCATCAGAAGCACAATGATAAATGTTATTTTGGTGCTATTGTTTATTATTGTTTTGATTTTCCTGTGTATAAGTTTCAGTGCTGAGAAAACGAAACGAGGCCATGGTGGAAAACACCATCTGTTTCTAAAAAAAATGAATCGAGGCACTCCGTCGCAGTTGGTTACTTTTGCTCCAAAATTTCAATATTCTCCGAAATTCTTTTAGATTTGTTTTGCACAAATTTTTTGAGCATATTGATGAGTCCATTTTAATTCAGTTTGATTCTTTTGAGGGTTTTAGTGCCCTAATGGGAATGAAGTAAGTTAGTGGTACACTATAAAAATGAAAAAAAAATGAAACGAGGCACTCCGTCGCAGTTCGTTACTTTTCCTCCAAAATTTTCAATATTCTCCGAAATTCATTTAGATTTGTTTTGCACAAAATTTTTGAGCATATTGATGAATCCATTTTAATTCAGTTTGGTTCTTTTGCGGTTTTAGTGCCCTAATGGGAATGAAGTAAGTTAGTGGTACACTATAAAAAGGAAAACATGGTTAGCATTAAAGCATCTGGTGTCTAGATGCTTGCGAACTAAGTTATCTTTCCCCAAAATCCTCCATTCTCCTCGATATTCTCTTATCCTCTTATCCCCTTGCTCCTCCCTAATTCCCCTTGCCTTCCCTAACACCCTTCCTTCCCTTCTTTACCCTACCATTCATCCCCCTTTACCCTCCGTCCTCACCCTACTTCCTAGTTCCCTGTATCCCATACATGCTCCACTTGCCCTTCCTTCACTCTCCACTTTAACCTATGCAATTGCCAGATTAGAGATCTGTTCCAGGCAAATGCTTTATTAACAATGCCAGATCTGATATCTGCTTTTCATATATATTTTGTTTTTGCATCTGGGACTGTTTCTTTTCTGAGCAATGTTTTTAAACAATGACGCGTCTTGTCTTCATGCTTTACTTTGAGAATTTTGTGACAGATTGTCATGTGCATGTACGGCCGGCCAGCCGTACATGGCAGCATACGTGCAGCACAATACTAGGGCCGACCGCAACATATTACTTAGCTATCAAGTTAGGGTTTAATTAGAGATAGGATATGATCTTATCTAGATGGAAAGTAATCTTATCTTTAGATGGAAAGTTTAGATTGAATTGTTAAGTGCTGTCCCTGTATAAAAGGTGGTGACGCGGCATATTATCATTGAGATCAAGCAATGAATAATCAGCACATTTATCCCTAACTCTTCCTTCCTCCTGTACGCCTCTCCTCCTCCCTAGCTGCTGTGTGCCCTACCCTCAACGCCATCTCCCTTTTACTACCCTATGAACTAGGCCCCTGACACGGATCTACTGCTACTTCTTGGGTGATCGCCTGCGATTTGGATCAGAATTGGAAGATAGGAAGAAGAAACAGAGATAGGAACTGGGGAAAAAATATAGGTTCTACTTCTTCGTTCCCCTCTCACTTGTGTGCGTGGGTTTACATAGTCCATTCCATTACTCACAGGTTGGACCCACTGGCAAGCTAGAATTGGAGGGTGAAATCAATCCAAATTCTACCAGAGCGACACATTTGGCCCATTCCTTAGCCCATAAGCTCAGTAGTTGAACTCAATTATCTGACTTTGTTGTCTTGCTTAAGACTCCCACCTTGGTCCAAGTCTTGCTTGCTTCCGCTGCCAATCCATCACCTGATGCGGAGCGACGTCTGTGACAAATTTGCGAGTTTGTTAATGATATTGTGAAATATTGATTTACCATGCTGCATACAATAAGAATAGTTATTCAAGTCATTAGCATGTAATATTGTATGACTGCGTGTGTGTTTTTTTTGTCGTGGGGAGCAACTGGGATGATGGTTTTCCTCATCTACACATCCACTTATCAGTTATCAGGAGGGCATGTGTTGATGGGGGCATTCAAAATTATTTTATTTGCAGGCAGGTCATAGCAAAATCGTTGATTGAATCTGTTGTGGGGATGAATCCCTTTATTCGCTGTCCTGGTTCCCTGATTGGCATGTGATAACTTCTAGCTTGCGCTATTATGCAATAGGATCCTTCTGAATTTTCAGCAAAGCTCTTAAAGCCTGTTGATAGAAACATGATTTGTGCTTCTTTGCACTTTCATAAAAATAGGTATAATCATGACAACTGTGAAAAATTAGGTTTTATGGTATATCTAACCTGTTAGCATGCCCCTTGCTGGTAAACTCTTGTTTTATTAGTAGTGATTCTGATTTTCTGACCATATTTAATAGAATAGTAACTTCACCGGTTCTTATTTGCATTGTTTGTAATTAATCCAGGAACTTAGTCACAGGAGTTGGAGGATGGGATTACTACATTAAGTTTTTGAGGGTCAGCTCATTAAGCAATATACCTGCAATAGACCGGTATAATCTCATGACTTCTGATGGATGAGTACTCAAGTATGAGTTTTCTTTTTTATTCCAGTGTTTATATAAGTGGCATCTGAATTTATGTTGCATGTGGTCACATGTGGTTAACAGATGACTCCAAAATGGAGTGAATGCCCTTCAAATAGTTATAGGGAACTATCTTCACATGAAAATGGTGAGTGCAAATCATCCTTAACAGAAACAGCCCCTTCATCCACAAGCTATTTCGGTTTACCTGCCGTCAACAGAATGTGCTCCCTATCTGCACAAAAGAAGGATGGTAATGTTTACAAAAGGAGGAAGATGGATAAGGATTCAAATTCCCTTACAGCAGATGAAGAGGTTAAAGAAACGGCAACTCGAAGTTGCACAACTTCTGAAGATCACTCTTCATTACTGCTACCTGTTGTTCCCTCAGATGCAACAATTTCAAATTCGAGGGAAGGTAAGACATATCCTATCCAAGAGTGTGAAGAGCCTGCCGAAGTTTCGTTGGAGCCAAATTCTGGTTTGAACGATGGATGTTTAGTATCAAGTATGCAGCCATCTTTCATGATGTTGGACAAAAAGGATGTTGCTGAATATTCCTCATCAAATATATGCCCTACAGAATCAATAACAGAGCTCACATCAGCAAGGGATCTTTGCATTGCCACACTGAGAAAATATGGACTCATAATTGAATCACGAACTAGAATCACTACAGAGGAATTCACTGATTGTGATGCGAACCGTTTGTTAGCATGCAAAACTTGTCGGAGCTTGGAGCATCCACTAAAGATGCTAATATGTGATTCTTGTGAAGCAGCATTCCATTTGTCTTGTTGCATCCCTTGTATTAAGGAGCTACCAACTGATGAATGGTATTGTCTGCCATGCTTGAGGAAGAAGCCTAAGAGTCTTTATGGCAAACTGTTAGAGGGCAAGGTCAAGTCTTCCGGGAATATTAACCAAAGGCCTCATGGCATGAGTCATATAGAGTACATGTTGAAAGATACTGAACCATATGTTACTGGGGCTCGAATTGGTAGAGATTTTCAAGCAGAAGTGCCAGTATGGTCTGTTCCCACTTCCAGGTGTGCTTGCCTGTGCAATTGCTTGTAGTTCTAACATTTGCATTAATTAGGAATAGTAACTTGTAAAACTTACATTTCTGTAGATAGCTATTTTACATGAACGTAAAGATGGCTATAGTTTTTGTTACTGTTATGGTCATCACAATCTTTAATTCTTTATGTAACAGTGTTGTAAGATATGCTCTTCCAAATCCTTGGGTTGAATATGTAGTTAAATCATCATCACCACCACCACCTTTAATATTAATTAATATTTAATTTTAAAATTTGCATGTGCCCAAGTTGTTGTATTGATCTATTCTAATTGATAGCTGTATCATTCTCAAAAGGAAGAGTGTTACCTGCCATTAGATAAAAGGTTATTTGCGATTTTAATCTTGAACTTTGGTTGTTTTTTTTTGTCATAGCAAAGTATGCATCATTTCAGAATATGTGCCAGTAATATTGATAGTTTTATTGTTATTGATCACTTAAATCATTTAAAACTTAAAATTTCATAAAAAAAACTGAACAAATGGAAGAGCTATACATACTTGGGGGAATTGTAAAAATTTAGAAAACCCAAAATAAACTAAGGTTTTGAGAACATTAGGTGACTAGGGCTTGCAGCAAAGCAACCCCTTGGGGTTGGTCGCACAGACGTGACAGGTTGGTTGGATAGACAGTTCAATCAGACGGTGTCGGTGTTGCCAAACGAATGGTATACCCTTGTTCCAAACTAACATATATACAATGCTTTAATGTTGACGCAGGAGACATCTTTGACATGCACATGATATATGATTATTTCGAACATTGATTATGTATATTTAATTCCTTATATGCCATAATGTGTCATTTAATTGAACTTTGTGAATTGCAAAATAACAGAATTTTTATGGGTGCATTGTTCTATGTATAAGTTCCATATATGTGCATGCTGCTTTACCTCTTTGAGATAACAGTTTCTTCTCACTGGTCAAGGTTTAACCTTCTTATTGGTCAATATTTCACACTCCAATGAATAAATTGTATCTAAGAACTGATATAGTGTGTTTTTTTGTTGTATCATTCGCCCCGGGTTAGTGTTGCTTACATTCTCAAAATTATTCCGTCATGTTTTTTTTTTGTAGTAGCGATGGTTATTTCGAGGAGCCCTCTGAATTTGATCCTGCTGAACTCACTAAATTGAATGTAAGATTTGTACCTTTGAATTAGTAGTATTCCCTGCATAAAGTATCTTAAGCTGGTTCCTTGCTTGCATAGTTTTGGAAAACGAATAATCAAAATAGATCTTCAATTGGTAACTGGATACAATGCCGTGAGGTCTTGAGCACAGGTGTTTCTGACAAGCCAGTTGTCTGTGCCAAATGGAGAAGGTAAATAGATTTTCTATTTATAACTTTCCCGTTCTTTATTTATTTTGCTAGGAATTTGTAATATATTTTTATCATGTGACCCTCTATTTTCCGAGTCACTGCATGGTATTTAGTTTAGTTGTGAACTTGTGGTTCCATTTTGATGTAAGGTCCTTCAAGAATGTTAAGAGTGTTACAACTTTTCTTTCTGATCCTATTGCAAGGTTGTTGGTACGGTTCTCAGGTAAACTATAGGTAGGAGCTGATCAAAACATGGTGAACAGGTGAAACTTGGTTTATTTCTGGCCTGATGTAGCATAAAAAAAACATGTTTATACCTTTTTATTTTGAAGATATTCATTCATATTTTTTCTAGTGAGCTAAACAACAAACATGTAAAGATCTCCGAACTTCTCTACACTCTGTTAGTGTTATGGCCTCGGCTGGGAGGCAATGGTGGCACTTAGGTGAGGCGGCCCCAGTCTGCAGCAGGCGTAGCACTTTGAAGGATGGGCGAGGTTTTCCTCTCGCTCCCTATTTTGCTAGAGAGAATAGAGATTAGAGAAGGATAACTTTATTGCTTGCTTATTCTCTTGATGCCATACGGCTTATATAGCCTCCTGGCCAATCAATCCCCTCAATTCTCTCTCAATTACTCTTAATAGCTTACTATATTTAGCACCTAATAAATGAAGTCGCCCAAAATACCTTCTCTGAGCGCCATATTTGGCCCTTTCCTAGCTAGATGAACTTCCCTTTTTAGCTCTACGGGTGAAGGTCTTGCCCACATGACATCTCTCCTCGACTAGCAAATCGTCATGAGCTGAAATTGTGAATAGCTGGCTGGACAAAGGAGTCGACGTCTTCCCAGTGGTCTGCAGAGGTGGTTCGCCTCGCCATTGGATGAGCAAGCGACGAATGCCCGTGCGAGCGGGCTTTGATTGCGATCTTTGGAATTGGTGCAGGCTGCCGTGATGCATAGGAGGCGATGGCGGAGGAGACTCGGGAGGTCGCCGTTGAAGCGCTTGACAAGGCCGACGTGAAAGGCGTCATGGATCGTGCACGAGCGGAAGGTGGAAGCGACGGCTACCTCATTGATGATCTACGCAATTTGATATGGCCCGTAGTAGCGGGGGCGAAGTTTACCCGACGTCGCTGTGGGCAGGGAGAGAGGGGTGCGGTGTCGCACGCGCAACCAGACCCAATCCCCCACAGTGTAGGATACCTGCCGGTGGCGACGGTCGTAGTAGGACTTGTAGACGGCCTGTGCTTGCTCCGGCTGTAGCGGACATCGCGAAGCTCGTCTCGTTCGGCCATGGTCTTAGCCACGGTAGCGACTCGGACTCGCTGGATCGTAAGAAGCGGATTGTGGTAGTCGCGGCCATACACTAGCTTGAACGGCGTGTCCCGGAGGGAAGTTTGAAACGCCGTGTTGTATGTATATTCCGCCCAGGGGAGCCACCTAAGCCATTGGCGTGGCCTATCACCAGTGAAGCAGCGCAAGTACATCGTGATCACCTTGTTGGCGGCTTCAGCTTGGCCGTCAGCTTGTGGGTGAAAAGCGGTGGTCATGTGCAGTTTTGCGCCGGAGAGGGTGAGGAGCTCTTTCCAAAACGTCGAGGTGAACACCGGGTCGCGGTCGGAGATGAGGGATCGTGGAATGCCGTCTGGCGCACGATCTCGTGAAAAAAGCCTTGGCGATCATCTCGGCGATGTAAAGGTGGCCCAATGGAATGAAGTGGCGATGTTGGAGAAGCGATCCACCACCGTGAGGATGACGGACTTGCCGCCCACCTTCGGAAGCCCCTCTATGAAGTCGAGCGCGACGTCAGCCCATACCATGGGCGAGTACGAGAATGGGCGGCGGCAGTCACGGGAAGCGCGAGTGTTGATCTTGTACGGCGGCAAGTGAGGCAGCTTCGGATGAAATCCTGCACAGTTGAGCGCAGATTAGGGGCATGGAAGTCGCGGCGGAGGCGGTGCAGAGTCCGCTGGATGCCTTCGTGTCCGTCATTGTGGATGTCAGCCACAAGGTCATGAAGGAGCGTGGAGGACGGGGGCACGTAGAGCTTGGCGTCGAAGGTGACCAATCCGTCCACCAGGGCCCAGGGTGCGGCTCGGCGGCCAGCCTGGATGTCTTCCCGCAGCGCCACAAGAGCGGGTCGGTCTTTGGTGGCTTTGCAGCTTGTCGATGAATGTGAATCGTAGGCTGCGAGGACAAGCCGTGGCGAAGTCGGCGTCGCGGCGGGAGAAGCGCGTCGGCGGCAGCGTTAGTCTTTGCCGGTTTGTACTCTACCTCGAAGTCGAACCCAGCGGCTTGCCCACTGAATGGTGTTGCGGAATTGTGGCGAGCGGCCGTCGAGGAGGAACTTGAGGCTATAATGATCCGTGCGGACCAAGAAGTGTCGACCCCAGAGGTACGGACGCCAGTGGCGGATGGCGTGGACGAGGCCGATAAGTTCTCGCTCGTAAGCCGCCAGGGAGGCGTGGCGTGGTGCAGCTGGGCGGTGAAGAAGGCCAGCGGTCGCTTATCCTGGAGCAGTACAGCGCCGAAACCTGACAAGGAGGCGTCGCACTCCACCACGAACGTCTTGTCGAAAGCCGGAAGCGTCGATCTGCGGGGTTGTGGTGGCCCGTCTTGGCGCTGCGGCGGCGGCGAATCTGGCCGCCGGACCAAATAGAACCCTCTTTGCGCAACAGGGCCGTAAGGGGCGCGGCGATGAGGCCGTAGTCCTGCACAAACTTGCGGTAGTATCCTGCCAAGCCGAGGAAGCCGCGAAGAGCACGAACTGTTGTGGGCACCGGCCACTCTAGGACCGCCTGGACCTTGCCGGCGTCCATGGACACGCCGTCGGCGAGAGATGACGTGGCCGAGGTACGCGATCTTCGGCTCTCCAAAAGCACATTTGGAGCGCTTCACGAACAGGCGATGCTGCTGAAGCACGGCGAGGACGGCGCGGACGTGGCGTAGGTGGTCCACCCAACTGATGCTGAAGATCAAGATGTCGTCGAAGAACACCAGGACGAAACGGCGAAGAAATGGTCGGAGAACCTCGTTCATCAAGGCTTGAAATGTCGCTGGAGCGTTGGCAAGTCCGAAAGGCATGACGAGGAACTCATAGAGCCCATCATGCGTTCGGAACGCCGTCTTGTGAACGTCGGCGGGAAACATCCGAACCTGATGATATCTGAACGCGAGTCGGTTTGGTGAAGTAGCCTTGCGCGTGTAGCTCGTCCGAAGAACTCGTCCACCACGGGATCGGAAGGCGTCCTTAGCGGTGATCTTTGTTGAGTCTTGCGTAATCGACGCAAAAACGCCACGAGCCATCCGCCTTTTTGACGAGGAGGACTGGCGAGGAGAAAGCCGATGAGCTGGGTCGAATCAGGCCCTGATGCAGCATGTCGCGACACTGCCGCTCCAACTCATCTTTGTGCGCCGACGGATATCGATATGGACGGACGGCCACCGGGGCCGCACCAGGCAGCAGGGTGATGTGGTGGTCGTGGGAGCGTGGTGGTGGCAGCCCGTTTGGCTCGGAGAAAACATCCGAAACTCTTCCAGGCGCGCGAGGAGATTGCCGCTTGTGGTCGTGTGAAGCGTGGACTTTACGGACCCGGCAATGCCATGCCAACACACCGGCGAGTGCCATGCCGAAGGATGCGAGGGGCGATCGCCCAAAATCCACGAGAATGGGACCCGGTGTTGCGAGCCATTTGGGTGCCCGATCTGATGTCGAGGCCGTGAGCGGAAGGACGTAGAAGTCGGCGGTGAAGTGCTCCTGCTCAATGGCGAAGGTGGCGCTGCGGAACATCCCGACGCAGGGTACGCGGTCTCCATTGGCGACGGTGACGGACAGAGAGTCGCGGCGCTGGGGAGCAAGACCGGTGGCCGCCACGCTGTCCTCGGCGATGAAGTTGTGTGTGGATCCTGAGTCCAACAAGGCGTGGAGAATTGCGCCCCCCATTGTGATCAAGACCTTCATGGTCTCGTTGGTGCGGACGCCTGCGATGGCGTGGAGGGAGATGAGGGGCGCGTCGTCCGGCCCTCCTGGCTCGTCCATCTCGTCCTCATCAGCGGCGTCGGCGAAGTCTAGGAAGAAGAGCCGCGGGCATACTTTATTGTGGCCGCGGCTGAATTTGTCGTTGCAGTTGTAGCAGAGGCCCAGCCGCCGACGTTCCTCCATCTCGGCCTGGGACAGTTTCTTGACGGGACGGCCTTCGACGGTGATGGTGGCGGTTGGTGTCGCGGCGGCGGCATTGGGAAATGCTGGTAGGGCGCGCGGTGCTGGCAGCAGGCCCCGGCCGGCGGCTCGAGGTGGGGCGGTTGGCGCGGCCAGTTGCTCCCTGAGTTCCAGCTTCCTGGCGAGGCTCATGGCGACCGCCAGGGATTGTGGATTATGGATTTCCACATCGAGGCTCAGTGGAGGTTGAAGACCCGCGGTGAAAAGTTGAACGCGTTGGGCCTCCGTGAGGCGTCCTGCGCGCGGAAGAAGGGCCTGGAAGCGGTCCTGGTAGTCGACCACCGAGCCTGTGCGCTTGCAAGCGGCCAGCTCACCCAACGGGTTGGACCTCAGGGGAGGACCGAACCGTAGGTGTAAGAGTTCGGTGAAACGCCGCCACGGCGGAGTGCCCTCATCTTGTTGCACCTGGATGAACCACAGTTGGGCAATGTCCTCCAGATTGTATGATGCCATCCAGACTTTTTCTTCCTCGATGATGCGCTGTTGATGGAAATAAGATTCGCACCGGTTGAGAAAAGCCAGTGGATCAGTCTTACCATCGTACCTCGGAAAATCCATCTTCTGGAAACGAGGAGGTCGGTCATGGTGATGTTCGCCAGTGGCCAGGGTCCTTGCCCCCGAGGAAGATGAGTCCGAGCGGCGCTCCTGCTGGAGTGCGGTGACGGACATCTTCAGTGTTTCCACGGTCTCGACCAGGTTCTGGAGGATGGCCGCAACATCGGCTGGGGGCGGCGTTGCCATGGTGGGCGATGAGGATCGGCTGGAACCTGATACCAAGGTGTTATGGCCTCGGCTGGGAGGCAATGGTGGCACCGGTGGGGGCGGCCCCTGGCTGCGCAGGGCGTAGCCGCCTGAAGGGATGGAGCGAGGTTTTTCCCCTCTGCTCCCTATTTTGCTAGAGAGAATAGAGATTAGAGAAGGATAACTTTATTGCTTGCTTATTCTCTTGATGCCATACGGCTTATATAGCCTCCTGGCCAATCAATCCCCTCAATTCTCTCTCAATTACTCTTAATAGCTTACTATATTTAGCACCTAATAAATGAAGCTGCCCAAAATACCTTCTACAGGCGCCATATTTGGCCCCCTTTCCTAGCTAGATGAACTTCCCTTTTTAGCTCTACGGGTGAAGGTCTTGCCCCACATGACAGTTAGCATGTCATGTGTACCTGATTGAACCCATGTTACTTCAGCCCAGTTCGACTAGTAAATTGCATGGTTTGTATTGGTTATGGAGCTATTGTTGTAAGTGAAACACTAATTATGTACTTGGATTTCTGTACAGCTAACCCCTTTTCGCTAGTCTTGGTTTTCCTTGTTCATAGGAGTACCTTATGTAGCTTTGAAGGTATCTCATAAATATTTTGTTTCATGGGATCTCCTGCAGGGCACCACTGTTTGTTGTTCAGTCAGATGATTGGGATTGTTCTTGTTGTCTTCTTTGGGATCCAGTCCATGCTGATTGTGCTGTTCCGCAGGTAACATTGTACTTAATTCTTGATTGCTCAAGTAATGTAAAGCATCTCACCTCAGTTTATGCCTGGTGGCAATTATGAGTGCTGCGTGGTAAATGACCCTAGTGTTTACCATGTAATTGGTGTTCTTATTCAAGTTTTGCACCTATCTAGTTCTAACATGTCGCCATTAACTGGCACGCCATAATATTTTCACGATACTATCAAGCTGTTATTGCACAATACTGTATTAGTTGCGCAAACATGTTACAACATACAAATATATATCCTAATGAACATTATTTCTGTACCCAAGTTAGTTCTCCATCGTCAATTCTACACTTGAGATATTCTTAAGAATAGTTACATATGTAATTATTTACACATAGGATTCCAAAAAAAGTTAACATGCAGTATATAAATTATATCTGAATGGTTGACAGTATCTTGAAAAGAACTTTGACTTCCCATTCTGTATATAACTGTGTCAGATTTGTAGTATCGCAATTCACAAATTACTCGTATAAATTACTTTTATGAATTGTAGTTCCGTTTTATTTTGTGTAATGGTAAAGCTGTTTAGTATTAAAAGGCACTATATTTTTGTTTTTGAAAGGATGCCCTAGCAGCTGCCTTATTTCTAAACATGTTCTCCTATATTTTGGTTCCAAAAGGTTGTAGAGCAAAACAAGCTGCAGCCTGAAGTTTAAGAAATGATTTTGGTACCCTTTATTAAGCATATCACCATTGTTCCACTACTTTAATAGTCGCCATTATTTTGAACAATGGTTACATTCGACATAATTTTGTGATTATTTGAATTTAAGTTTTTATGCATAATTACCTACAGTCACTGTATTCCTCTCTGTTATTGAACCTAAACTTTTTTTGGCTGAAGTACATATCTGAAATTTCTATTTTTGGGGGAAAAAATGTGTCTGCAATTTGCATATATTGTGTTGTTATTTTTTAAAAATTGAATTTGGCTGTAACTAGTATGGAGTGGGCTGTCTGTAGTATGGATTCCAAACTTCCACTAATACATTGAGAAAGTTCTTTTTTCTTAATGCTTGTTGATAACTGCTTTTAAATATAAAATGAGATATAAGTACTGATTGGTGTTCTGAACCTGAGGTTATAAATGCTATAACAGATAGCTCAAGAATCCTGCTGGTATCTGGTTGTCTACTGGTACACAAAACCTTTTGTTGGCCTATTGTATGTCCTGCAATTCTGTAGACCAGATACAACTGGTATTTTGAAGTGACGCTTTTAGTGTCCCGAAGGTTGATATTTTATTGTTTGCTGTAGGAATTGGATACAGCTGAAGTTCTAAAGCAGCTGAAGTATGTAAACATGGTAAATTCTAATCCTACAAATTAGTGCATTTTTGTGTTATTCTGTTACTGATTCTACAAGAGAATTTCAGTGACTCTTTTTTTCAGTGTGGTTATAAGCCTATGAAATTTACTAAGATGTAAGGATGGAGTTTCTTGAATCAGGAAAAGGGTGCAATTTGAGAGTAGCGCATCTAATTTAATTAGGACCTGACCTAGCCTGTGTATATCACCGCCTACATAAATCTGTGCCTATAGCATGGCTTGATCCTTAGAACATGGTAGTTGTGGACCATGTAGTTTTGGGTTGGAATCACAATCAAATCCAGCAGCGTGCTTATGCATAACGTGTTTGAACTGAAGTTACTAGTTCATATTCTTGCAGTTACACGCCATGCTTAGCATAATAGAAAAGTCTTCCAGATAAATCTACATCTGTTACCACTCACCAACCTAAGTATATCACTTCCTGTTTTTTACTGACCTCGCGTAATATAGCTGTTAAATTTTGGTTTAGGGCAGTAGTATTGTTTTCTTCTTCTTCTTTTAGAATAGGAAATTAGTTCTAAAGACAGATACTACCTAAATTATGGATTTTACCAGTATCAACGGGTGAATTAAAAATATTTTGGTCTAAACATAAATTATGTAATGAACACAAACATAAATTATGTAATGAACTCCTTTGTTTGAATTCAAACTGATACACCCTTTTCTTTCATCGATATTCAGCTGAAGAATCGGCTGGTTGACCGCAATCACAAGCCTACTTAAATTCAGGGACGGTGGGCAATTCCTAAAAAAGGGATATCCATTCAGTGTGAATGAGTCACCATGCGTCATGTTGTCATGTAGTGAGCCATCTGTTGTCGATAGGACATGTGAGAAATATGTTGTAGCCTCTTCCATTAATTGACCCTAGTCATCCTTCCCCAATGTATTGCCCTCAATAGGTTTTGATTCAAAAGAATTGTACATCATAGGTTTGTTCATGCAATTTTCGAAGCAGTGTACCGCTACTGATTTTAGTCGCTGCCAAACAATTCTGCGATAGTGCGATCCTGCACCCAGTTTTGTTCGATGTACCTTTCGGATGAGGGGGAAGCCAACCAGAAGTATCTGGTACTGTACTTTCCATTTTATGAACATTATTTGATGTTGTTATCTTAGGAGAGGATTAAGTGGGATGCCATTTTGTAATGCCTGTCATGTGTTTGTAGAATCTGTAGATAGTTCTATGCAGCCCCAAAAAACAGACATTGCATAGGCGGTCACCATTTTGTACAAAGGAAATGAACAAAATCAGAACCGATATTTTGGTAGTGTTTCTCTATTACCATTATCTGGTTACATACATTTTTTGGAATACTTCCTTGCTTTGTACTGATACTCTGAAGTACTTCAGAATGATCATTATGATCAATAATAGAGTGAAGCTTTTCTGATTCATCCTATTATTTAATCTAAACCTATTTATTTGGCTCGCATCAAGACTGAAGAAAGTGCTGTGCTATGCCTGTGAATGAATACACCACCTGTTGCATCAGAAAAACCAAAACGGCCAAGTATCTACGGGCTAAAATCAACTTGATATAGTGACTTTTTTAGACAAAAGTGACGTTTGTTTGGATTACGAGGTAATCACGCACACACCACCAAGTGTACATGCAAGGCCCCCTTCCCACCCCCACCCACCGACCCACCGGCACATGTCTAGAATTACAAACGAATCCACGGATGCACGTATGTGCTCTCCCGCGAAGGCGTGCTAATGTGTGCAAATGCGAGTACCATGAACCCTCATAAGTATAGTGGTAAGAGTGGTTTCCAATATACATCTATTTTAAATACTTTTAAGTGGAGAATCATCTTATCTCTATTTTGAATAAGAGAGCCTTTCAAATGAAACTAAATTTCCTCGGAAAAAGTGCACTAGATAACAAAACGGTCCATGAGATCAGTCACCAAGCTCTAACCCATCACGTAGCAACGCACGCAGCCTTCAATTTCGATTTCCTCTAAAATCTCGTGAGCATGGGCGTGTCTGGAATACGTGAGGTTTTTCCTGAAGTCGGAAGTTGTCTATAACGCGAGAAAATCAGAAGTCTCAAGTTTCTCATAGCCCCATTCTGATTTTGTTCATCCACTTACGGGTTTATTTACCCACTTTATACCAATGAACAACCCCCCTAGCCTGAACCCTAACCCTAGCTCATGCGCCCCCATCCTCCTCTCGTCCCTCGGCGCCTTCACTTGGCCACGCCGCCCCTCCTCCCTCGGCTCCTCCTCCCATACCATCGCCCGCCCCCGTCCTCCTCACTCGGCGTCGGCGCTGCTCTCCTCCTCCTCCCTCCCTCGACGCCAGCGCCTCCTCCTTCCTCCTACCTACACCGGCACCACCGCCCTCCTTCCTCCTCCTCCCCACCGCGGACACCACCCTCCTACTTCCCCCCCCATGCCACCGCCTCTCTCGCTCACCGCCTGCTTTTTCCCCTTTTACATTGTAAATTATTTTATTTTGTAATAATTATTTATTTTAATAATCATTTATTGTAATAATTGTTTTTAATAATTTTTATTGTATTTATTTATGTAATAATTATCATTAATTACGTTAATTGCGATTAATTGCATTACTTGCAGTATATTATGTTATTTATCGTTAAATACGATCAATTGCATTAATTGCGGTCAATTGCGTTAATCTTTGTTAGTTGCGGTTTAATTATGGTAGTCGTCGTTAATTGTTGTTAATTACGATAATTCTTGTTAATTACGGTAGTTGTCAACAAATTGCGTTAATTGTCGTCAATTACGTTATTTATTGTTAATTATCGTTAATTGTCGTAAGTTGTCGTTAAATGTCATTAGTTACTGTCAATTGCGTTAATTGCCGTTAAACAACATCAAACAAGACATTACTTGCCTCAATAGCATTTCAGACATTTTTCATCTCAGAAGCTGTAGTCAGCCTGCCTAAAAGCCAGACAAAAAAAAGCTCAGTCATTCAACCCTGCAACCCAACTGAAAGCTGCTTTTTAGAAAAAACTACAGTTATACCAAACAGACCCTATATCTCTTCGCCGCAACCGCAAAGGCTGCGCCCACCTCCCTCCTACCTGGATCAGAGGGAAACAGTGCAGCAAAATAAATTTTAAGCCAACAACGGCTAAATACTGTAGCATACTGTTGAAATCCACTTCCAGGGAAAACTACTGTAGCAAGCACTGTTTTATACAGTACAATTTGATCTGGGTCGTTATTTCTTCATCGAACGGTTGAGAATTGCCTTAAGGCAGGGGCACTGTTTCCCTCTGCCTTTGTTTCAAATAAGACAGAGGACCTGAATCCCTCCTCCTACCCAAAGCCGCTATATATACCCCTCCTCCTTCCCCTCCACGACTCACCAAAACCCCCTCTCGATCTCTCATTCCTAATTCCCAAATCGAACGTTTCCCCGCCGCCTCCCATCCCCACCCTGCGGCATTTCCACTAGCTCCTCGCGCCACCGCTCCCTCCTCTTCTGCCTCCGTTTCGCGTCCGCGCTCGTCCCCGCAATGGCAAACTCCGACGCCGCAGACGTGCGCAAGGCGGCCAGGGCGGTGCTGCCGCTGGACCACGAGGGAGACAACAATGAAGCTTGGACACCTTATCATTACTAGCTTGAAAGCCACACTGCAAATGATCTCACATCATTTTCTCTACTCTTAAGAGCCGACTCGAAGCTAACTCCTTTTTCTAAAGGCCCGTTGGAGTGACTAGGTGGCCCACCTACATTCGCTATTGTACTATTGCACTTGCTCCAGGTTCTAGAAACTTTCGATCGGATGGTCATAATCGGGGGAAAAAAATAATGGGTACCACTTTCTTTTTTTAAGAAAAAGAGAGCTTTATTAATTACTCGAAAAAAAAGAATTACATTCTCGAGTTTTCTCTCATTTTTTGGGCATCTTGCTAGCTGTGCAGTCTCTGGGCAACAAAATTTTGCTCTCTTTTCACGTGTCAGAAAGCGCAAAAATGACCTTCGGCAATTGTACAACAAACTCCAGGGCTTCGGTGACAATATAGTGATCCCTAATTAGCCAGCCAGGGGCTACTACAACATTTGGATCAACGTCAAGCGGTCAGATTCCAACACAACTTTGAGCTCGAGTGGGTGTGACCGGTTGACCGCGGTGGTGTTGTGCTAGATGGTGTTTTACCTCTAGCTTCGGTGTTAATGATGTTTAGCTAGATGTTCCAGATAAAGTTTTTTCGTATGTGGTGTGGTGTTGTTGTCTATTAATTTCTCGACTGGTTCATCCTGTACATTTTTTTTCCTTGTTTGTACAATTTTTATCCTCCATCTTAATAAAATGAATAATGACAACTCTCTTGCATTCATTCAAAAAAATTTGATACCACATCACCATTTAATTTATTAAAAAAGATTTAAAAAGTTAGATGAAATTCGTTCAAAAAAAAAATTCCAACGCAACTAGCTGGCTGTACTACTATTCATCTCTACCGTTACAATGCAATAGTAGAGTTTGTCGGTCCTATCACCGGTGATCCCTCTTAGACACAGTGACATGACATCACTGGTAACGCTATGAAAGAGGATAGCATTTCTCAGCAGCAGCGACTACCCCCTCAGTCCCTATGGCAAAGGATAGTTATCATGTGATTTGTGTAGTCTATCTTTTTAATACTTTGACCATATATATGTTGATTACATTAGAAAGTGTTACTGTATTTATCTTGCAAAATACTTTCATATTATATTATGTGAGTTTTATTTTTTTTCTAGCATATTATGATAAAAATCATATTCAGTCTTGCACTCAAGATTGCAAGTGATTGAGAAGTGGGCGTCACCAAATCCTACCAACCAGTGGGCCCACCTGTCAGCTATTTCGTTGTACACATGAACGGCCATTCAAACGAATGAGAATCTTATTCGATTTCCCCAAATCCGTTAAACTTTATATCTTCCCCGCAACAACCAGGCCCAACAGTCCAACACCATCTCCTCCTCCGTCCAGAAGCTACTATAAATACCCCTCCTCCTTCCCCTCCACGACTCACCAACCAAACACTCCCCACGCTCCCAAATCCTACACCTCGCCGCCGCCGCCGCCTCCACCTCGTTGTGTCGCGTTGCGGAACTTCCTCAAACAACTCGCGCCCACCCGCGTCCGCCTCCACGCTGCCTTGCCGCGGCCTTTCCACGAGCACCTTCTGCGCCCGCGCCCCCCGCGATGGGTAAAGCCGCCGAAGCCAGAGCCCTGCGCAAGGAGGCCGAGGCAACGCTGAGGATGCAGAAACATGGCCGCTCCGACGAGGCGCTAGCCCGCGTCGACGAGCTCGCGGCTAAACACCCGGGATCCGGGCTCGTGTTCCACCTCGCTGGTCGCCTCCACCACCTCGCCGCCAACCGCGCCCTCAGGGCTTCCGAGAAGAAGGCGATGGCGAGCCACCTCATCTCTGCGCACGAATTCCTCGCCGAGGCCAAGCGGCTTGTCCCCAACTGCATTGAGATCGCCACCATCCTGGCCAGGGTGCTGTTCGAGGGCTTGAAGCACGACGAGGCGGAGAGCGAGGCCCGCCGCGCCATCGGCATCACCTTCCCCGTCGATCCGGCCGAGAACAGCGTCGCGTATGGCCTGGACGGCCGCGAGAATACCACCAGGGAGCAGAGGGTGGAGAACGCCAGGAGACTGGCCCATTTATGCTTCAAACAGATTGCCTCTTGGGTGTCCGAGAACGTCGTTCCCGACGCCGTCCGCGAGGTGCTCGACATCAGCAAGCGCGAGGGGGCGGCCAAGGCGCTCAAGAGGGCGAAGGTGCTCGCCGAGCGCTACAACTACTCACCGCGTGCGCAGTGCTTCCACGGATACATGAACCTGAAGTTCGCGCGCGGCCTTGACGCGAACATTGACAAGAGGCTGTTTCTGGATCGCATCCGCGTCGACATGAACAAGGCAGCAAACAGGTTCGACTCCTCGCTCGTGCTCGCCATGTTCCGCGCGAAGATCTGTTTCATCCTGGGTTTGTATGATGCTGCGGAAATGGAGTGCCGCCGGGCGATTTGCATGGAGTCCACTCTTGACCCTGGCGACGAGGACGTACCTCCTGGATCTGTCAATGGAGAGGAGTACGAAGATAGGGTATCTTCTGTCTGCAGAGAGCTCGAGGGCTTACTCAAGAAGCTCTTGTTGGTGGCTAAAGATTACTGGTGCTCCATGACAAGCGACAAGCAGGACGAATTCCTTTCAGTGAGGCTCGATACGCTGCATGAGTACTACGATGAAGTTTATGAAGACGACCACGGGGCTGCAAGGACCATATCTGATGCACTGAGCTATGTCAAGAAAAATAGGTCATGGAGGTTCTGGATTTGCCCCATTTGTGTTGGCAAGAAGTTGCCGGACGCCGATTCGTTCTTCCGACACATGTGCAAGCACCCAGCAGCGAAAGTCTTGTCGAAGCTGCAGTCAGTGTTAGATCCAAAACTGAGTGGTGACGATACATCAGAGGGTGATTATTCCTTGGATGAGATATCTGTCTGTCAAGATTCGGACGAGCATTACACCTTCCATTTCAAAAAGACGGATTATATGTTCGAATGCTTGTTTCTTCTGCCATCTAGTGGAATTGAAACGCAGTCATTTCCTGAAATACGAGAGGACAAATGCACAAAAGGGAATGAGATCCTAGAGAAGATCAAGCAAAAGTTGAATAATTTGCCAGCAGATAGATCAAGCACTGAGGTCTGGCAATTTTTTCTTTTGTATGCTCGTGTCGACTTACTGTTTCTTCGTTGGGTTCATTCTCGTGCTGACAGTTGTCTGTATGGGACTAATTTTCGACTTGTTTTTACATTGCAGTTTGATAAGGTTCGTCCTGAAATCCAGGACTTGTGCCATAATTTCCTCGAGATTTCTGTTTTGGATTATCGTGAAGTCATCTTGCCCCTTGCTAAATCATTCCTATGGGTTTGTCTACATCTGGAGTTCCTTGTTTATGTCTACTTATCCGTTTGCTTGCTCATACTGTGTACTGACCTACAAGGCTATAACAACTTTTGCAGAGTAAATTAATAAAATGCATGAATGAAGATGCAAATATTGCCAGTAAGAGAATTGGTGATGCTGATATTGACGCGATATTTCCTGATGTTGCTGATGCCCCTGGCAGCAATACCACTGTGGAATATGGCTCAAAGCCGTCTCATGCAGACATTACAGACCATAAAAGTGGAGACGACCAACAGATAAAGAACCTGAAGGTTGTTTTTGTCTATATTTAGAGTTTTTACTAAATGTCTTTCTAACTATTTTCTTGGAACAAATTCCTAAGATGTAATGTTGTTTCATTGATTTTTCTTACTTAATTCTAACTTCTAAGTCTTTTTTGAATAACTTTAATTGAACTAACACAGTGAAATTCCTTTCAGCCTTCATTCTCAGATGACACATCAAAGAAGGACGAAGAACATACAAAAAGGTACGAATACTGCAGTCTATTCTTTTTTTGTTATTGTCTGGCAGGAGTAGGACTACTGTTTTTTTAAATAGTAATTCACTTGATACGTGACAGCCTGTCTTATAGTTTGTTTTCATCTGTTTCTTGTCCAATATCTCAACAAACTTCTTTCTTGTTTTAGTTAATTTATGATTCACTTATTGAAGTTCTTTAACTTTCTTTTTCTTTATAAAGTGATCAGATGTATAGAACGAATAAGTGCATGTAATGCAATTCCTTCAGTTTCTTAATAAATAGAAACATATCTATTTGGAGATTCTGTTTAGCTGAGACAGGCTGTGCCAATTGAGAATATGAGATTTCTAACCCATGGAATTCCTAAGATGCACATTTGCACAATACCATGTGTTGTAGACACTAGACAGTATTTGGTGATTGAATGTTATGGCAAGATTATTTGTACCCTCAGCACTTCATAGTTGAGTTGAGCTCTCTGTTCCTTATGATAAAAAATTATGACAACTGATAAATGGAAAAATAGTGACTCAAGATAATTAGCATCAATGTTTGAGATACTCGAGCATACATATTTTCAGCTTGAAATTAGCAACGATCTGGTAAACTTTAGCTAGTATTTTGGAGTGAGTGTGTTCACATTACTTCTCTTCTAGAAAGCTACTGGCTATTTTCATCATATTGAAAACTGTTCTTCGACAACCAAGAGTACAATATACATGCAAATTAACCATTTGCTTTTGGGCATAGCTCTCATTTCCTTATGAATGCTTTCCCCTGATATGTGATAATCTCTACTTCTGTGATAACATCAAGAAATGATTATTTTTACATAAACTCGAAGCCAGCATCACAACCTCCACTCCACTTTCTTGTTTTTGAAACACACGTTTTTCATGCAAAACCATTACTTGTTGATATGATCTTGATATTGGAAGAAAGTTATATTTTATTATCAGACTGTTGTCACTGTGGCTCTGGTTGCTTTCTGTTTGTGATCTTTTTTAGACTCTTTAAGAAAATGCAAGTTGGTTTGTAGATTTTTTCCCCCTATTTTCTTTCTTAAATACACATGGGAGCTCACAATTTTTATTACTGGTGCAGTGAGGTTCATGTTGAAGACGATAATTCTGGTGTCATGGTAAACGTAAGACCGTCAGATCCACCAATTGAAATGGTAGATGGAAAGGCATATGCAACACCAGAAAATGATTCTGGTGCCATGGTAACCGAAAAACCGTCAGATCTACCAATTGAAATGGTAGAAGATGGAAACAAACTAGATGCAGCACCAGAAAATGTGGAGGCATATCTAAACCATGACAGCCTGAAAGGAACTTCTCTGCCCAGCTCAAGTGACCAAGATTACATTACAGGAAATACTGCTTCACATTTATTAGGTACAGTCATGTAATTCAAACGGGAAAAGGGATGTTGCAGCATGTGTAGAATTAGGACATAAATTAATTCTAAAATAATATGAATGCATGCATGCATGTCTTATTTCAAGCTCTCTGTTTTGGAGATTGTAAGAATTTATAGTGGTTTCACAGTGCTGTCCAAGCGTCCATATTCCATTTTAGCAGACATTGCCATGAATTCTTGGCGTCATGTGAAAATGGCTCTTCAGTTTGCTTCATTTTTCTTTTGGTGTCATAACAAACAAACTATATCTTGTTAGAGATATAATTAGAGATATATCAGTGTTAGAGTAGGACTCTAGCTTTATTTCGGTTTCCTTATCTGTAACCTGTATCTGTATATATATAGGCTCATTGGCCTCCTGATAATACAAACAACAATCATAACATGGTATCAGAGCATTAGGGTTACCTCCTCGTGCAACTCCACTGCCGCTCCGTCGGCCTTCGGCTTCCTCGCCGCTCCGTCGGCCTCCGGCTTCCTCGCCTTGCGCAATCGACTTGAATTCTTTCTCGCGGCGGAGCTCCTCCCGGGGGCGCTTGCGGTGCACGCCCGATCGGCGGCGAGGCGGCTCGCCGGCGGCGCCTTTGGCCCCGTGCGTCGTTCCGGCGGCGATCTCGATCCGCAAGACTTTCGGTCGGAGAAGTTGACCGAGTTGAAGGCGAACTCGGCTCGGGCCCCGCCGCCGCGAGAAGTCCGCTCGGGAAGCAGCTGCCGCCGAGACGCCCGCCGCCGCTCGAAGCCGCTGCCGCCTCGGGAGCGCGCCGCCGAACGCCGCCGCCGGTTCCGCCGCTTCGAAGCTGCCGCCTCGGGAGACGCGCCGCCGCTCGAAGCCGCTCGAAGCTGCCGCCGCGCGAGCCGCCGCCGACGACGACGCCGCCGCCGCGGCTATCAGACATCCGCGCCGCCGCCGGCTATCGCAGTGGAAACCCTAGTCACGAGGTTTCCGTTAGATCGGGCGATTAGAATCGGCCGGTCTTTTAAAGGAGCAAGAAAAAAGAGCAAAAACGTTGGTCTAATCGCGCGTCGTCGGCCGCTTATTAGACTACGTTACCTTGGTCGCCGCGCCGCCCGCCGCTACCAATGGGTACCGTTTCCCTCCTCGCCGGTGATCTTCGACGGTGTTAACTACACCGACCGTGTCTCACATGCGCATCCATATCGTGGTCTTCGTCTTTGGGCGTCCTCTCGGCGATGTGACCGTCCGCCATGCCCTACTCCTCCGACGGCCCTCGCTGTTGCTTCCCCAAACGGACAAGGCTACTATTGAGTCTGCTGGCCTTGCGATGAGAAGGCGCCTCGCCTACCAAGAGGCTCGACTCCTACATGGATCGCTTGACTACCTACACTCGGTGTGCGACGACGACGCTCGTCGCCGCTGCCTTCATCGCCGATGTTCACCTCGCTTTTCTTACGAGATTGTGGATTTTCATCGGTGTCGGATGTGGACTCATCTTCGACAATTCGAACCCTCCGAGATGCCTCTACTTGTCGTGAGTTCGTCAGAGCACTCTCTTGGCGGTGATGCTACCGCTGACGCCTTCTACGCTCGAGTTCGCAGATCGCGTCAATCGACTCTCTTCGCACTGCGGCGCGCGTTCTGCTCATGCCGCTTGGGTCGCGACACAGAGTTTCGCGCGTGTCACGAGTTCCTTACTCGCCGCCCCGAGTTCGAGCAGGCGTGCCCACTACTTGCACGCCACCTCGTGTCACTCTTCGAGGCCCTTACCGAGATACGTGCGAGGAGACTCGTCGAGTGGTGCCGGTCGATGCCACACCCCTCCGTGCTCGCCGCCGTACACCTACTACACCGACTACTTCACGCTTGGTCGCGCCTCCTCCTCCAATGGCCGCCACAGTGGTGGTGGCCGCCTCCATCGGCGGTGGTCGTCCCGCCGCTCCCTCTCGCGACAAGATCGGCCACATTGAGTCTCGGTGCTACAAGAACAACGGCATATTTCACGCCGTTCTTCTACTAGCACCGCACCGCACTCTCTACATCGACGTCGCATCGACTACTTCGCGTTTTCTCTCGAGCGAGAGATAGCGGACTTGACGATCGCTTGCCGCTTGGGTCTTCCTCGGCGTGTTCTGCGAGTTCTGCGACCGACTCTTCTGCACCGAGAAACCACCTCCTACACGCATGTACCTCCCGTGGATCCTTGATTCGGAGCATCCTTCCACATGACTTCCGATTCTTCCACTCTATCTTTTGTTATCGGATCATTCTCGACTCTGATTCTTGTTGTGTTCAGGACCGCCACACGGAGCTCGTTGGTTCGGCCTCGGCGCCTTGACTCGCAGCGTCTCGGGAGCTTGACCGCTTCACCTTCCTTCCGCGCCACCGTCGCCGCCGCCTCTCCGCCTCTGCCACTCCGTCTCCGGCTCTTTCCAACAATGGCATCACCGTCTTGGCCATCTGTGGCTCTCGTCTGCGCCTTTAGTTCGTCGTGGTCTTCGGGTCTGCCTCGGAGAGACGTCTCTACATTGTCGTAATGTAAGTTAGGCAAACAGCTTCAGCTTCCTTATCCTCATAGTGAGTCAGTGTCTCAACGTCCATTTGATCTTGTTCATTCAGATGTTTGGGGTCCGGCTCCCTTTGTTTCGAAAGGGGGTCATCGATACTATATCATATTTATAGATGATTTCTCTCGCCACACTTGGATATATTTCATGTCTTCTCGTAGTGAGGTCTTGTCTATCTATAAACAGTTTGCCACTATGGTTCGCACACAGTTCTCCACTCCTATTCGTGTCTTTCGTGCTGACTCTGCTGGCGAGTACCTCTCTCATCACCTACGCAGTTTCCTTGCTGAGCAGGGCACTCTCGCTCAGTTCTCTTGTCCTGGTGCTCATGCTCAGAATGGTGTTGCTGAGCGCAAGCATCGTCACCTCCTTGAGTCGGCTCGTGCACTGATGATTGCCGCCTCTATTCCACCTCACTTTTGGGCGGAGGCTGTTTCCACTGCCACCTATCTCGTCAACATCCAGCCTTCTTACGCTCTTGAGCGCAATCCTATTGAGCGTCTCTGTGGTCTCCTTCCTGACTACTCTGCCCTTCGTCTGTTTGGTTGCGTTTGCTACGTTCTCCTCGCCCCTCGAGAACGCACCAAACTGACTGCTCAGTCCATTGAGTGTGTTTTTTTGGGATACAGTGCCGAGCACAAAGGCTATCGGTGCTGGGATCCTGTTGGTCGACGGATGCGGATCTCTCGGGATGTGACTTTCGACGAGTCCCGTCCCTTCTACCCACGTCCTGTCTCTCCTTCGACTTCCTCTGTGGAGTCTCTGTCTTTTTTGACCTTTCCAGATACACCTATCTCGTCTCCACATATTTCTCCTGTGGCCTCTCCGCCATTGTCGCCGCCTGTTTCGTCTCCTGCGGCTCCTCAGGCTCCCCCCACTACACTCGTCTACACTCGTCGACCTCGTATTGAGGATCTTCCAGATGAGACCACTTCTCCTGATGTTTCATCTTCTTCTGATGTTTCATCTTCCCCTGATGGGCCGTCTTCTCCTCGCTACGCTCTCCGCGATCGCCAGTCGATCCGGCCCCCTGCCCGTTTTGCCTTTGCTGGCGCAGCTACTTGTGAGCCTGCCTCCTACCGGGATGCTGTTACTCATCCTGAGTGGCAGCATGCCATGGCCGAGGAGATTGCGGCCCTCGAGCGTACTGGTACTTGGGATCTTGTTCCTTTTCCATCTCACTCTCGTCCCATCACATGTAAGTGGGTCTATAAGATTAAGACTCGCTCTGATGGCTCTCTTGAGCGCTATAAGGCGCGTCTTGTTGCTCGTGGCTTCCAGCAGGAGTATGGTCGTGACTACGACGAGACTTTTGCTCCTGTGGCCCACATGACCACTGTCCGCACTCTTCTTTCGGTGGCGTCTGTTCGCCACTGGTCTGTTTCTCAACTTGATGTCAAGAATGCCTTTCTTAATGGCGAGTTGCGTGAGGAGGTCTACATGCATCCGCCACCTGGGTATTCTGTTCCTGAGGGCATGGTCTGTCGCCTTCGTCGCTCTCTCTATGGCCTTAAGCAAGCCCCTCGTGCCTGGTTTGAGCGCTTCTCCTCTGTGGTCACTGCTGCTGGTTTTTCAGCAAGTGATCATGATCCTGCGCTCTTTGTCCACACTTCGTCTCGTGGTCGGACTCTTCTCCTTCTGTATGTTGATGATATGATCATTACCGGAGATGATTCTGAGTACATTGCCTTTGTCAAGGCTCGTCTTAGTGAGCAGTTCCTTATGTCGGATCTTGGTCCTCTTCGTTACTTCCTTGGGATTGAGGTTACTTCCACTCCGGATGGTTTCTTTATGTCCCAAGAGAAGTATATTCAGGATCTTCTTGATCGCGCCTCCCTCACTGATCAGCGTCCTGTTGAGACTCCTATGGAGCTCAATGTTCACCTCCGACCCTCTGATGGCGAGCCTCTTTCTGATCCGACTCGCTATCGCCATCTTGTTGGGAGTCTTGTCTACCTTGCTGTTACTCGTCCGGATATCACTTATCCAGTTCACATTCTGAGTCAGTTTGTTTCTGCTCCCACTCAGGTCCACTACAGCCACCTTCTTCGAGTTCTGCGATACCTTCGTGGGACTATCTCTCGCCGTCTCTTCTTTCCATGCTCCACTGCATTCTGACTTCAGCTTATTCGGATGCTACTTGGGCGGTGATCCTCCGATCGCGGTCTATCTCTCTTCTTGTGTTTTCTTGGTGGTTCGCTTATTGCCTGGAAGACGAAGAAACAGACTGCAGTGTCCCGTTCGAGTGCAGAGGCTGAGTTGCGAGCTATGGCTCTCTTGACAGCAGAGATTACTTGGCTACGGTGGTTACTTGAGGATTTTGGTGTTTCACATTACTACCGGCTCCTCTTTTGTCGACACGATGCAGTGCTATCAAGATGTGCGTGACCACGTGAAGCATGAGCTCACCAAGCATATTGGTGTTGATGCTTCCTTCATGAGGTCTTGTGTGCATGATCGGTGATTGCTCTTGAAGATGTGCCTTTAGAGCTTGGATAGCGGATTTCTTCACGAAGGCCCAGACTCGCGCACAGCACGGCTTCTACCTCTCCAAACTCAGTGTTGTTGATCCACCATGAGTTTGAGGGGGGGTGTTAGAGATATAATTAGAGATATATCAGTGTTAGAGTAGGACTCTAGCTTTATTTCGGTTTCCTTATCTGTAACCTGTATCTGTATATATATAGGCCCATTGGCCTCCTGATAATACAAGCAACAATCATAACATATCTGACCTACCTGCATCTTAGTAATTCTAAGGATATGAACGCATGCATGACTTATATCTCAAGCTCTCCGTTTTGAGAATGTGAGAATTTCTAATATCTGAGCTAATAGAAATGAATTCTTGAAGTCGTGTGAAAATAACCTTTCATGTGGCTTCGTTTTTATTTTGGTGTCATAACAAATTTACTATATCTGAGCTACATTAATCTTGGTACAATCCATATAAAGCCGCTCTTAGTTTGTTTGTCCGACTCTGTTATGTGTTCAATCTCTTGACAAATCGTATTCTTAGTCTGTTCTAAGGGTGAATAACGAGCCGGCTCGGCTTGGCTCGACTCGGCCAAACTCGTTAAGCAATTTGGCTCGGTTAGTTAAGCAAACAAGCAAAAAATCCCGCTCGGCTTGGTTTGACAAAAGGGCTCGAGCTGGCTTGCGAGCTCGAGGTGGCCGGGGCACCGTGCGGTTGGGCGGGCGGAGTGGCCAGGAGGAGGCGGCTGGGATCCCGGGTGTCCGGCGGAGGCGTATGGCAGCATCGGCATAGGAGGCGGCCAGATACCGGAGGCAGAGGGGGCGGGAGGAGGGCGGAGGTGCCGGGGGGAGGTGGTAACTCGTGACTCGGCTCATTATGCTAATGGGCAAAATATGCTGCTCGGCTCGGCTCGGCTCAGTTATGACACGAGTTTGAGCTGAGTTCTTAACGAGTCGAGACGGCTTGTGAGTTTCAAACTTTTTTCCACCTCTATCTGAGACTATGCTATATGTGCAATATCTTAACAAATCTTTCTACACATGTAAACTATATTGCGCTTTGAACTATGGGATTATCCATACGATGGCTTGGACACAATAATTTACATAACCTAGAGGGCAAGTCCCTATGGCCTCTATGGTTGGGATGAAAATTCATCCTAGTAATTCGTTTTATTTATTTATTTTGATAACATTGTATTGTTTTCAGTGAGCTATTGTTGTAATATTATAATACTCGGGTGGTTTTGTCCTATCTCCATGTGACATGCCTTTATTCAATTAAGATCTTGCTTGGTTTGTGCATTTGCTGAACAAAATGTACTGCATCCACTTCAGGACCTCCTGCCAACTACTTAACAAGATTCAACTTACATGAGTTCCGTGCAAAACTGCAAATACAACAAAGTTTAATTTTAGATCATGAGAAAGGGAGTGAATATACTTGTGCTTAGATGGTAATTGAACTCTTAATATTAAATCTGCAATGAAGAATCCTTGTCTACCATTTGTGGAAATTCATCCTAGTTAATAGCATTGTGCGATTGCTTATTTGATGGCGAAAAAGTGTGCAGCGTCACCATGTTACAGGAAAAGCAACATTTCGTACCCGAAAGAAAAAAGCTTCTTATGATGTAACTGTTCCTGATAGCAGATAAGCCCCCTTAGAGTTATTAGCTGCACAAGTGAATATATCTCTAATGTGACAACTGTTTTCATCTGTTGACAATTACATAGTTTAGTCATGTGCTAGACCAAAACAACCTGCTATTAATTTTGAAATATGTTCGATAATGCAGAAAAAAATATTTTTTCTGACTGACAATCTCACAAACAGGAACATCTGCCCAATCTGATGAGGAAACGGCAAGCATTTCCAACTATCAAAAAAGTGTTGATGTTCTAAAAAAGAATAATGCTGACGAAGATCTGTTTTTCTTGAATGTGATCGTACAGGTAGCTGAAACTTGTATATGGCTATGTGCTTTGTCATATACTTGTTTCTAATTTCCTATAAATCTGCGCAGTCATTGTGGAATTTGAGGCGTTTCCGCAATGAATTTCTAAGGAGACCACCTGCCTGCTTCAACTTGATGCACGAGGACCCCTGCATTAATGAACAACTATATGAGATCTTCTCTGCATGTGAAAAAAATGAACACTACCGAATGACTCTTTTGCTAACTGATGTGAAGACCACTTTGTGCAAAATTGTAGATGACAGCAATATATTTCAAAAGGTATACTTGCAATACCATCTTACAGCTTCGTAGGTTCATTTCATTAGAACAATTAACATCGTAATTTGGTTTACTGCTGATGTTACCTTGCTTTTATTTTGTTTGCCTTAGTTCATCACTTCGTTCCTTTATGATGATTGCGGTACCTTTACAGTTCATAGGATGAAACATTCCTAACCTTGAAATGCAAGCGTTTCAACATTGCTTTCTTTTTCAATATTTCATATCAGAATTAATTTGGTTTTCTTGTTTGTTATTATGTATGCACATTGATGTTTTGCGTAAGCACAAAAATGAGCAAACTTAGATCGGTTATTGTCACGTTTTTCGCTTGTAAGCTTCTTTAGCTTTTCTTATTTGTTTCTTTTGATGGACTTGTAAAAGTATTGAAACAACGTTAGAGACTACTAATATCTGTATCCTCCTTCAGTTCTATTTGATGCTGCATGAACATTTTTATTTCTTCACAAAGTTAAACCCGGTGGAGTAATCTCAGTTGCAGGTTGGAAGAAATTTTGCATCTGAAATTATGGCAATGATTCTCGAGGGATTGCATAAGTCTGAAACTTACAGGCATTTTGCATCCAACGGCAAGATTGAGAGAGTGGTAATAGATCCAACCAGCTGCACAGGTTTCATATGTCGAGCACATGATCTTTTTGGGATAAAATTGAAGCAACTTATGAGCTGCAGCTGTGGGGAGTGGTTTGGTGAAGAATATACTTCGATTTTCCATGAACTTGATGCAAGTTCACCTCAATCAACAAAGGTGTGCCATACGCTTGTGCATTTCCGGATTTCCCTACTCTTTCAACCTTGTATAGGTGGATATAATGATGTGAAAGTGAGCTAACAAGTATTAGGTCTAAACTAGAGTTTGTCTTGGTTTCTTTTTGTTTTCAGATTGAGTCCTTTGCACAGATTCCAGTGCTAATGGATCGGCAGTCAGACTTTGAGAACAAATGCAAGAAGTGTTCTGGAAGTGCCAAGCATATCGATTTTTGCCTTTCAAACAGACCACACTTCTACACAATAGGTAAATTTGTTTGTTTGAACTTCTGTGTTCTTTTCTCTCCCTTTACAGAAAGACCGCACTGCAATGTGAACTTCTGTGCTTTTTTACTCCCTATACAGAAAGACTACACTGGAGATATATAAACCTACTCTGATTGTTGCTAGTTAAGAATAAGTTGAAAATAGCAACAGCAAAACTACAGTAATGAGCTTCATGTGAATCATTATCCTAACAAATGAAAAAGTAAATAAATGAGATACATGTCCAACTGAAAATATAGGGAAAAAAGTGAAGTATATGTGACTTGAATTTTAACACCATATAAGGCAACTAGATGATTTCCTCTGGGGTGTGAGTTACTTTTACATGCCCATTTTGTTTCGTTTCTTCTTTGTTCTTGCTACTGTGTTGCAGTTTTGAAGAACTGGCTGGGTGGCGACGAAAGTCAGGCCACCATGTCCGAAGCATTGGTTGGCATTGCATCTCCCCTTGACATTACACTTCTTTACAAAGGTGTTACACTTCCTTACGAAGGTGTTTGCTCTGCAACCAAGTATAATATTGCCACAGTGGTATGTGCTCATCAAATCCTTTTATTTCCTGAATTGAAATGTTGATGGAATGAAAATTGGAGTAGCCGCAGTCCGACAAGGTTCTATTGTTTCCTTTTCTGAGAAAACTGAATCAAGGTTCCAGCTAGTATACCTTGACAAGACTTGCTATTTTCAAGAAGTGGATGTCGCATTCAAACTATGATACGTCTGACTTTCTGAGTTTGTTACATAAAATTTAGAAAAGTATTTCACTGCAGCTTGTCAAATGGTTGGTTAGCACTTAGCAGCGGGCGAGACAAGTGATCCTATGTTGTGAGTTCAAGACTAGAGTTTTAGCAAGAATCGATAGACTCTGTAGGCAGGGAAACAACAGGGCGGAACATACTTTAAATTGACTTGAGTTATCTCGATACTTTGCCGAGCTTTCGATTGGAATATTTCATTGATTGAGCATTGGAGAAGTACCATGGTTAGGTAACCCTGTTCGACCTTGTAAATCTATGCTATGCTCTCTCTTCTATGTTTTGCAATATTTTCCCTCCCTTTGTATCTCATAATAATTGTCTCTTCAAGTAGGTGCATTGTTTGCAGAACTAACGACTACATTGGCATACCATATTTTTCTATGTTCTATCCTCCGTTTAGTTTCTTACAGTCAAGCTTATTGCAAGATTGGTTGGATGTTCTAGCTTTTTTTTAATTAATCTGCTTATACAAACATAATCATCTCTTGCAAATATAATTTTTGTGCAAGTAGGTGCATTGTTTGCAGAACTAACGACTACATTGGCATACCATATTTTTCTATGTTCTATCCTCCGTTTAGTTTCTTACAGTCAAGCCTATTGCAAGATTGGTTGGATGTTCTAGCTTTTTTTAATTAATCTGCTTATACAAACATAATCATCTCTTGCAAATATAATTTTTGTGCATATGACCAGCTTATCCTTGCTAATCTTCTGACCGTTCAGATTTGCTACGTTGAGGAGCGCTATGTCTGCTTTGTTCATGACCAGGACAAGTGGCTCATATATGACACTACGACTGTCAAGGTAAACTAACTACTCCCTCCGGTCACAAAATTGTCGACGTCTTTGACTTTTTATCCTCCTACGTGCAACATTGTTATAAATTTTGCAACAATATAACATTGTGAATGTATTGTCATGGCGAATCTACCTATATTATGCCACAATTTTTGTGACTAGAGGGGAGTATCGATCGATGCGCTCTGTACACTTCTATTCTGAACTCTGCTCCATTGGATGATCTGAATATCTCATTTGCCCATGCAGACAGCAGGTTCTTGGAAGGAACTGCTTGAACTTCACAGAGAAACCAAACTCCGACCGGAAGTCCTCTTCTTCGAGGTCATCGAGTAGCTCTTGCATCGATCTTGTAGTCTCTGCATTTGTGCGTACAAAATTTATAGGAGGATGAAATAGGATTTAACGTGAGGGTAAATAATAAATTCACTTGATATATCAGCGTCAGCGTATTATCCCCAACCGTGGTGTTCTGTTGAGCTAAACGGCTAGGACCAAAGCGGAACAATGGGCCACCCCCCACACTTGCTCTGCCCCGCCGCCGCCGACGAAGACGGCGGCGCGAATCCCCACCTCGCCACCATCTGCCACTGCTAACCCCACACCCACCGCCTGCATCCCAGTTACCGCCGGCGACGACGGCGGCGGCACGAAGGCCCAGCTCGCCGCCGCCTTTTGTCTTCTCGCGGTTCGTCGGACGGGCCGTCGGGCTACACTGCCGTGGGTTAGTTCTCCCTCTTCGGTCTTTGCGGAATCGGAATCGGAATCGGATTCCTATCACCAACTCGGATTAGGAGTGAGGCCTCGGTTGGTTGGGTTCCCTCTATAAGAACAGCCAGGAGCCTGCTGCTCGGCCAAGATTGCAAGTGTCCCTGCAGAAGCAATTCATCTTCCAAAAGACCCGGTTTTGCTCCAATGGAGGCCTGTAGCGTAGCCAGGATAATGAGCTTGCGGGCTCTAACTATACACCCAAGAGATTTGTGCTCTCTAGTCTTGAGAGTTTTGACTGAGCTCCTAGGATCTCTTTCTCCTAGTTTACTGAATAAATCCCGAAAGATGAACATGTTCAGCCACCACTGATGGAGACCGTGACCGTGACGGGCAAATTGCAGGAGCTGCCGCAGGATGCCCTGATGGACATCTTTGCCTTCCTGGAGATCCCTGACCTCGTGCGTGCGGGCTCTGTCTGCTCCTCCTGGCGCTCCGCGTATACTAGCCTACTCAGCCTTGGGCAGTTCAAACGGCCCCAAACGCCGTGCCTTCTCTACGCCTCTGAATCTACTAGTGAGAACGTTGCTTGCCTCTACAGCCTCGCAGAAAAGAGGGTCTACAAATTAACTCTCCCGAATCCACCCATCCGCAGTAGGCATCTGATTGGGTCCTCACATGGTTGGCTGGTTACTGCTGATGAGAGGTCCGAGCTGCACCTTGTCAATCCGATCACTGGTGAACAGTTTGCTCTCCCGTCGGTGATCACCATTGAGCAAGTGAAGCCCATTTTTGACGATGCAGGTGCAATTCATAAGTACGACTGCCCACGGTACTTTGGAGAAATGAAGCCGTCAATCCATACTCTCGAAAATCTGCGAGACAACCTCTACTTCAAGGCATTTGTGTTTTCTGATCCGTCCACAAGAAACTACATTGTGGCGCTCATCCACAATCCAGAATGTGAGCTTTCATTTGCAAGGGCAGGAGATTGTAAGTGGACATGGCTACCGTCGCCGTCGAGCACACCCTATGCAGAATGCATCTACATGGATGGTCTATTGTATGCATTGACGGCGACCGGAGGAATCGATGCGTTTGATCTCACTGGCCCTACTGTCACAAGGAAGATAGTTATGAATCGCATGAAGGACTATATTGATGAGAACATGTACATTGTTCAGGCACCATGGGGCGATGTGCTGCAAGTTTGGAGGGAAGCGGGTGTTGCAGCTGGGGATAATGAGGAGGACGCTCCAAGGTGGGACCTATCGAAGGTCGTATACAATACTAGGAAAATCTTGTTATATAAAGTTGACATGGCAGCAAAAGAGCTTGTAGAAATAAATGGCTTGCATGATCATGTGTTGTTTCTTGGGCATAACCAGTCGCAGTGTCTCAGTGCTGAAGAATATCCGCAATTGAAGGCAAATCGTGTCTACTACACTGATGATCAAGAAAGTATTTCATCATACATATGCAGGAATATTCGCCGCGATATAGGTGTTTTCAACTTGGAAAATAACAACTGCGAAGAAATTGTGTCTCCGCAGCTTTGGTGCAACTGGCCAACTCCCATATGGATAACACCCAATCTTACATTGATGAACTCGGGAATTAACAAATAGGTAACTGTAGCATAATTATGTAGCTCTCCTCTGGGATGCTATATTTCTTTTGTTGCGAGATAATTTTCTGTCTGAGATCAGCAGAATAAAATGGGAACAAATAGGTACCCAATCTCACAGGGCTTGTGCCATTATGATTCAATAGTTGTATTTAGATATTATTGGTGGATATTTTGTTGTTTCCAAATGTAAATTTTAGTTACATGTGTTGCATATTAATTGTACAATAAAGAACAGATTTATCATCATATAACGCGCAGATGACACGTTTGTAAATGTTTGTTGGACTACTAAATAATTAAGCCTAATTTGAAAACATGATGAACATGAGTAAATAAGCTTTAGTTTGCCTGATGTTAACTGTGTGATCTCCAATAATGTGAATTTTAGTTGTGAGAACATCATGGTGTGCACAACACATCTTTTTTCCTTGTTGAGACTTGCAGTGGCACTGTGTGCAGATTAGAAGAAATATCTTCAAAGACTACACCTGCTATAGTCTGTACATGCATTCACAAAAATGGTGGATTCTCATCAATCGCCCTGTTCTCAAACATACGCTGTTTATTACCACTATATATGGAAGAGCATGCATTACTAGCATTTCATCAAACACATTTTCAGTTTCTTGCTTCAGGACTAGATTCTTGAGTCTCCTCCCTCAAACATGTTGTATGACCGTAACTATAAATTTTAACAACAGTTGAAATTGCTGTGACAAAACCAATGCAAAAATGTAGCAAACCTCTCTAACCGAAAACAAAAGTGAATCCTGACCACTGCATCTTTTGTTATTCCTACTTATTATGAATAGCACTGGTATCATCGTGAGACCAATGTGCCATATATATACAAGTACATGTATAGCATATATGCAGACAATTACTTATATAACAAGGAAAATACACGTATAACAATACACATCTAACACCCCTTTCAAACTTATAGTAAATAAACAACATGAAGTTTGGAGATATATAAGTTGTGCCGGGCTCTGGTATGTGCCTTTGTTAAGAAGTCTTCCAACCAAAACTCTGAAGGCACATACTGAAGAGCAACAACCTGGTCCTGCACCTGTGTTCGTATGTAGGAAGCATCAATACCAATATGCTTTGTAAGCTCATGCTTCCTCAAATATTTAGCAATGCTAATAGCACATGTACTGTCAGACAAAAGATGAGTTGGTGCTGAAACAGAAACACCAACATCCTCAAGTAACCACCTTAGCTAAGTAACCTCCGCAATCAACAAAGTCATACCTCGCAACTCAGCCTCAGCATTCGAACGAGAAAATGATATTTGCTTCTTAGTCTTCTAAGCAATGAGAGAATCATCAAGAAAAACACTATAGACAATGTCGTAACAAAAAGACTAGACAGTTGGTACATGATACCCTTTTTTCTTGGGAATGGACCGGAGGAAGAGGAGCCAAAGACCATAGAATATGTATGTGTATTACTCATGTGTGTGTAAAATAGGAGAGACCCCCTGTACATGCCCTTGGGGCCTTATTTATAGGAGGGCAAGAATGGACATTTACCTTCTTACCCTCACAATGTTGAGAGAGAGAGGAGGTATTTAGGTACATTTGCCAAAATACGCTATACAGACTAAGTCAACATATGTACAGTATCCCTGATGACACACCGGTATTCCTGATGATCCTAGGTGCGGGGCACCCCTTGGTGCCCTGCTAAGATAACTCCCTTGTATGCTTGGTCCGAGGTCGCGAGGACAGGTCCCGCGGTCCCAAGGGGCGAGCGGACACAATCGTGTCGCCCATGGCCCCTCGGGAGTTGGGATACCCCGGGAGACATTGATGTGGAGCCGCCCTACCGAGGCATTGATGTGGAGCTCTAAGTCTAGTAGGATCCCCAGGTAAGCCTCACACAAGTACACGAATATGCTCAACATTGTGATGGAATTGGGAACAAGGTTCACCAATTCCACCCCAAAGTTCTCGAGTACAAGTGTGAGGAAAGGATGAGCGGGCAACCGGAGGCCACACTCATGGTATGCCTGGAACACTGGAATCTGGTCAATCTCCCCTAACGACCAATGTTGTCCAATAGCTTCAATCCACTTCACGTATTCCTTCTTCGAGATCTTCTTAGCGGCGACCAAAGCCTTCATCTTCGCCTTATCCATCTCCGACACCGCCCACTTAGAAAAGGTAACAGCCATTTTCTCTAGGGAATGTTGGATTGGATTTGGAAAAGCTTAGAGGGAGACGATTTGGTTGGCGGCGAAAGAACAAGGGCTCGAGGAACAGTTGAAGTGAATGGGGAAAAGTAAGAACTCTAAAACCACACCTGCGGTAAGTTTTTATAGCTGCACGCTTGAATTAGAGATCGTGGGAACTCAACAGTTACCACCTCTTCCCTGAACTGCTCCAACAGACAGATTTGTGCGGGTCAATTGATATTCTTAAATTGGTATGTTCAAGATAACCGAGCATGTCTTTACAACTCAAGCGAAATTACCTTTTTGACAAAATTTATTTCTGGTCGAATGAAATACCAGTCGAAAAAGCTTTGCTCTCGACCACCTCTATTCTACGACTCATTTTTCAAGTAAGTCATTTTCGCTTGAAGCTGGGGGGTAAGATGATGAAGATCTAACAACCCTTATTTATTTATTTACCTGTAATTATTATTATGGATAGCAATATCTTTATATTACTCTCAAGTATACCCTTTATTGTCGATAAGGGGAAGCTTAATTGAGTGATCGTAAGTGCTGCCACGACCACCCCTTGATCGTAAGTCTTTCTACGATCAGTCTCTAGTCGTAAGCTCTTCTATGACCCATCTCTGGTTGTGAACCTTCTCTACGACTACCTTGTGGTCGTAAGTTTCTCTACAACCTAGTCGGTGATGACTACCCTATAATCGACAAGGCTTGCAGACATGCGGGCCTAGTCGTTTAAGTAGTCTTATACGCCGTGTTCAATATACAGAGCAGTTAATATACACAGTTATTCTCTGGAATAACCGCATGTATCACATCTCTGTCTTTGACAATAACAACCTAACGACGTGGATGAGTTATCTTTCTAACAATAACCTTCATCAACGATTCATTATTTGGACCGTTGGGACGCCTCTTGGCTTGGAGGGACTGTCACCTCTTCATACGCTATATAAAGGATGAAGTCAGTAGACGGAAGGGAGATCGATCGAGAGAAGGACAATCTAGAGCACAAGACATTAGGTTTTAGTCTTCCTCTTGATTGTAATCAATACACTCAAATCAGCGACACAATAGTATAGTTGCTATTCTTTCCAGATAAGGCTTGTACCTATATAAAATCTCCGTGTCATTTTTCTGTGTGGTTAATCTAGGAGAACTCCCAAATCATTTATTCATACGTAAGATCAGTATTAGAACACCAACAATCCTTTTTTGTGAAGTACAGTCCTGAATTTTTTTTATCGACTAAACATCTCAAAAAGAAGGTAGCACATCAACTCCCAATCTATTCACCCATAGACTTGTTCAAATCCCGAGCCAGACCGGGTTTAGAAAAGCCCGATGGGCAGGCCTGAGCCCAGTTTGAAAATGGGTTTCCAATAAAATTGTATTATTTTAATTCTTTTTGAAATAAAAATAATATTTAATTCATTTCAAGAAATAAAAATAGTTTGTAGTATTTTTATTGTCCCGTCGGGCTTTTTCGAACTTTGGGCCAAAAATCAAGGTCCAAGATTGCAAATTCGGGCCGGGCCGCCCATGACTAAACATCTCCCAAGAAAGGCAGGACATCAAATATAACTTGTGAAAATCAACGTAGTGGTGGCGACGTCAAAGGCTCAAAGCCCTACCAATAGTATATGTCAGAACAAAGATCTAATGAAACCAGCCCCGCTCAACGTATCAAGTCACGATTCACACGTGGAATGATGGAATACAACACAACCTTGGCACCAAAAAAGAAGAAGCCCAACACGCAAAAACAAAATCGAATACAACACCAAGAAAGCACCCCAGAAAACGGCAAATAAAAGCACAACACGTACACGTTCGCAGCTTACAAAGCGATCCAACCTAACCACATGGGATATTTCTCTCTTCTCCCGTGCTCACACCACGCACTCACAAACGGGGAATTGATACCATACCTTTAGTTCACAATTAACAAAATACCATGAAGTATAACGTAATAAATTATATGACACATCTCTCGTTGCATTTTTTTTTGTCATTTGCGGGTTATTAAATTAATTTTCTTTTCTTTTGCCTCTCTCCTTCTTCTCTTCCTTTCTTCCTTGCTCTAGCTTTGCTGCGACCTGGCGACCTCCGAAGCAATAGGGACACCGGTCACGATGTGGCGGTGGAACCGTTTGAGGCCGCGGGAGCCCTGTTGAAAGAGAGGCATAGGCGGTGTGAGGTGGCCACAAGGGAGGAGGGGCGGCAGCAGCATCACGGGAGGAGAAGAGGCGGCGGCGGGGAAGGAGGAGGAGAAGAAAGGCGGCAGCGGGGGAGGAGGAGAGCGGCGGCGGCTCGAGAGGATGAGTGCGGCACTGGTTCAAGAGGAGGAGAGCAACACGCTGGGGAGGAGAAGGACGGCGGCTCGGGAGGACGAGTGCAATGTCGGGTCAAGAGGAGGAGGAGGAGGGCAACGCCGGGAGAAGGAGTGGCTGGAGGGAAAAAAAGAAGGGCAAAAATGTATTTCGTGTGTGTGAGTTATGACTAAAAGAAAAGGAGACCTTTTAAATAATTTGAAAATAATAAAATATAAAGAATACAATGAGAGAGATGATATATAATTATATTATATAATCTATTATATTGTATTTCATAGTATTTTTTTAAAATGCGAAGCAAAGACGTGCCATGTTATCGATTCTGCCCTCCCAGATCCCACACGCGCACTTACGCGGCGCACGGCCGTCCGGTCCTTATCAAATATCAGCCCAAGGCACCTAGCGTCCGTCCGTCTCTCCCCCGCGCCCCTCCCCTGTTAGGTCTCCCTCTCCTCTCCCCTCCCCTCCCCCGCCTGTTCGTTTCCGACGAAAGCAAACTCCCATCCACTCACCCCCTGCCTCCCCCACCGATCAAAAATCCATCGAAAAATTCCCCTGAAAAATCACTCCCTCCACACCTTGCCGCAGCCGCCTCCGCGCAGATCCGCCCATGGCGACCTCCTCCCGCACCTCCTGGGCCGACGTCGCTGACCCCGCCCCTCCCTCCGCTCCCGCATCCAACGGCCCCGCCGCCCGCCCCGACCGCTCCTCCTACGTCCCTCCCCACCTCCGCAACCGCTCGTCCTCCGCCGCCGCCGCCGCCGCGCCTCCCCCCTCCTCCGCCCCGCCGCCGCGCGCCTCCCCAGGACTTCTCGGCCGCTCTGGCGGCGGCGGCGGGGGGAAGCCGCGCTCCGGGAGGTGGGACCGGGAGACGAACCCGTTCGGGAACGAGGACGCGGCCGCGGAGGAGCCCGCCGGGGTGTTCGACGAGAACCAGAATACGGGTATCAACTTCGACGCGTACGAGGACATCCCCGTCGAGACCAGCGGCCGGGAGGTGCCGCCGCCCGTGGGCACGTTCGCGGAGATCGATCTCGGCGAGGCGCTCAACGACAACATCCGCCGGTGCAAGTACGTGCGGCCCACCCCCGTGCAGCGGCACGCCATCCCGATCTCGCTCGCGGGGCGGGACCTCATGGCGTGCGCGCAGACGGGGTCCGGCAAGACGGCCGCGTTCTGCTTCCCCATCATCAGCGGCATCATGCGGGGCCCGCCCGCTGCGCGGCCGCAGCGGGGCGGGATGAGGACCGCTTGCCCGCTCGCGCTCATCCTCTCCCCCACCAGAGAGCTATCCATGCAGGTGATGGTTGCTTATCTCTTGTTTGGAGTTCGATATTATGCCCAGTTAATTGCCTGTGACATGCGTTTGATTATTGTTGGCTTGTCTTGCAGATTCATGAAGAGGCGAGAAAATTTTCATATCAGACTGTTGTCAGGGTAGTCGTTGCATATGGAGGAGCACCTATTACTCAGCAGGTCTGGTTATGTCCTTATGTGGTGTTTGAAATCCAATTCTGTTATCGTCCAAGTTCAGAAAATTACTTGCTTGGCATAAAATTTCTGCCTTCATAAACCTTTTAGGATGAGTTTAACAGTTAGCCAATTGACATGATGCGATATTTGTACGGTAGGCTAGGCAGTTCTTCAAATAGGTTATGCATGACTTCAAATAGGTTATGCATGATCTCCCGTGTTAATGGTTTGCATTTAATTGTTGGATGCCCAACTGCCTGTAGACTACATATGGTTATGATTAATTCGGCTGCAATGTAAAGGGTGAATTGCGCTGAGATCAAACGTTTAGGTCTTTGCTATTTGTTCAGACCACGTGCAGCATTTTTGTGTTAGCAAATAACGATTGTACCTGCATGTGCATCCTTTATTGTTGAGTATATTGCGCGGTTATGAACTTATGATCTGGCATCCCTTGGCAGGTACCTGTACATATGTTCAGAAAGTTTTGTTCCTTAGGGCAGTGTCTAGTTTATCGTAGGATTTCCAATGGAATTTATCGTTCATCCGATGTCTTGTTTCTTTCTATAGCGATATGTCCCTTGTTTTGTTTTTAGTCCTAACAATGATGTTAGATATGCATGGCTTATGGGTTGTTTGGTCCATTGCCCACTGTATGCAAAAGTTATGTCCCTTTTTAGGTTTGTGTTGAAAGCGCAGGCGCTGTTTGTGTGTTGTCTTTAGCTTTTTCTGTCACCTCAAAATTTGCCTTCTAGCTTCTAACATGAGGCATCAAAATACTGACCTTTATCGCAAGGTTAATCTAAAGCACCAATTGAAACCTTGGACAGACTTCTGAGCTTTAGGTGAAGCATGTATTGCTAGTTTAATCCAAAAAATCAGTTAAAACAACCTTGCTTCTGAACCTTGTGATTCATCATTCATGCATCACAAAGTTTATCCAAAATGGTAGTTGAAACAATTGGACACTTTTTTTAATAAGGACATTTAGTCAAGGCAGGTCTACAAACTGTGGCAATGATGAGGTGCTAGACATCCCTTGATACCATATGATTCCTTTGGTGTGCCATATAGCTAGTTATTTTTTGATGCATATATGGTGTCGAATACTTCGGAATAGCCTTAATTGCTTAAGTTTCTATCATATCCTAAACTTTTCTTTTTCTTTTTTTGCAGTTGAGAGATCTTGAGAGGGGTGTTGACATTCTTGTGGCTACTCCTGGTCGTTTGGTTGATTTATTGGAAAGGACAAGAGTATCTTTGCAGTCGATTAGATACCTTGCCCTTGATGAGGCAGATAGAATGCTTGACATGGGTTTTGAACCACAAGTTAGGAGAATTGTTGAGCAAATGGACATGCCTCCACGAGGTGTCAGGCAGACAATGTTGTTTAGCGCAACATTCCCAAAAGAAATCCAGGTTAGCTGTTTATCTCACATTACTGTACTTACATAACATTTCCAGAATATGTATCTCCTCTTTATGCAATTGATAGTTCTAGGCTTCTAGCTGATAAATTTGAGGCACTCACTGTACTTCTATATTTTTCTTATGTCTGTGTTGGTATGTTTCACCCCTATTGATAGATATCCTATATTTGGTTGATGCTTTGGGTAGTTTGGCAGCTTTTCCTTGAATAGGATAAAGCATGGTTCTATGCTAGATGAGCTTACACAAAACAGTTAGATTTACATCCTTGAAAGATCTACTTATAGACTTATAGTACCCCAGTCCCCAATGTGCAATGTGATATTAAGGTAGTGTAATATGATGTTATTAATATTGAGGGGACAATGTGGTGTTAATGTAAAGGAAACCTTTAGTATGTTATCTAATGCTGATAATGGATGTAATATGTGTAATCTATTAGTATTTGCATTGGAGAAGCATGTCTGAAGTACCACGGTTGGCTTAGCATCATAAAAATATGGTTCCTTTCTGCCTTGTCAGCACTCAGTTCTTGTTCATGTGTGAAAAAATTAGTAATTTGCACATATTTTTTTAAAGAGAATGTTGGGTTATGAGTTATGTTATTCCATTGTTTCAGTGGTTCGATTCAAAAGATGTTGTATTGTGAACAAAAACATCTGTATTAGTACAATCAGAAACATTTTATGATGAGAGAAGTGCTATATGTCATATGATTGGATATCCTTTTTTTTGTCAGTCTCATTGGATTATCTTTTGCTGGCCGTTATTTGCTCCAGTTACCTTTTGAAGCATCATTTTTTTTTCTTCTTTTTGAACTTTTCTTTGGTGATTACCACATGGCATTGTTGTAACTTTGGCAAGTCTGTGTGCTGACGCTGATTAATGTTGAATTGTCCACTTGGGTTTATTATGGGTATGGTAGACTATCTTTGCATGTGTTGTATTTGACCTTGGTGGTATATTTTCTATTTTTCTTATGTCGGAAAGTATCCAGTTTGTACTGTTATTGACATTGAGGTTACTCTAATGAACACAGAGAATGGCATCCGACTTCCTGGAGAACTACATTTTCCTGGCTGTTGGAAGAGTCGGGTCAAGTACTGATTTGATTGCCCAGAGAGTTGAGTTTGTGCAGGAGGCAGATAAAAGAAGCCACCTGATGGATCTGCTCCATGCTCAAAGAGACATTGCCACTCAAGGAAAGGTAATGTTTGACTGTCACTTTTATTAGTTCTGTGATTCAATCAGTTTCCATGATGCTTTTTCCTTATGATTAATTGTGTAGTCGCCATTAGGCATTCACCAAGTAAACTAATGTCTAATGCAGATTTTTCCCTAGTACTGTTGTGCTCATTTTTTTTGTTTCTCTTCTGCTGCAGCAAGCTCTCACGCTTGTTTTTGTGGAAACCAAAAGGGGCGCTGATTCTTTGGAGCATTGGTTATGTATGAATGGATTTCCAGCGACTTCTATTCATGGTGATAGAAACCAGCAGGTTTGTTCATGTTTTTCTTCAGAATCACTCATTTTGTTCAGAGCATTTAGTTGTATTTGTTCTGGAATGATTATACCATTGGTCAGTTGGTGTCATGAGATGAATATTGCCCTATTTCTATTGCTGTCTGGTTTGCTTGACACACTCTAAAGAGGAAGTTATATATTATAGTTAGTGTTATTTCCAGATATTGCTATCACATAACAGACACTTGGAACTGCCTACTCGCAATTTACTCACAGATCCAGTTGCACCATTTCTTTAGTCTTAATTACGTACTGCTGAACATTGTGGATACTTGTGCTAAACAAACTAAAGATGTTTGTGTCATTAAGGGCTCACTTTTCCTGATATATTGAATTACTTGTTTCTTACAGGAAAGAGAGTATGCTTTGAGATCCTTCAAGAGTGGCAAAACTCCTATTCTAGTCGCAACTGATGTGGCGGCTCGGGGACTCGACATTCCTGATGTTGCTCATGTTGTCAACTTTGATCTCCCCAATGATGTTGATGATTATGTGCACAGGATTGGAAGGACAGGGAGGGCAGGAAAAAGTGGTCTTGCAACTGCTTTCTTCAACGAGAATAATTCTTCAATGGCGAGGTCTTTAGCTGAACTAATGCAAGAATCTAATCAGGAGGTACCTGCGTGGCTCTCTCGCTATGCGGCTCGCCCTTCTTATGGTGGTGGAGGAAGGAACAGACGTGCTGGTGGTGGGAGCCGCTTTGGTGGCCGTGACTTCCGTAGGGATTCTTCCTCCTTTGGCAAGGGTGGCGGCGGCGACTACTATGGTGGAGGCAGCAGTGGTGGTGCTGGCGGTTATGGTGGTTCCTCTTCTTATGGGGGTGGTGGCTATGGTGGTGGTGCTGGGGCTCCCAGCGCCTGGGATTAATGTTATAGTTGCTTCCTAGGATTTGTCAAATCTAGGTTGCTTTTTACTATAGTTTTCTCATCAGATATACAGTTTTGGTAGGAGCAGGTATAAAGCAACAGTACAAGGTGAATTGCGTCATCCCCTTTTTTCTTCTGGTTACTTCCGCGGTAGTCTTATCTTGCAGATGTCCATTGTGGAGAGCGTCTTGAGGACTTCCAAGCACACAAGATTCCTAGTTAGGAATAGGATTTCCGGTGACTGAAATTCCTAGTTAGGGATAGTAGCTGGTTTCCACCTTTGCGTTTTCCTTGGTCCATGTCTCATTTTGGGGGTTGGTTGGTTGTAGAGCTTGTGGCGAGGGGGCTTTTGCGGCTTCATTTTTGCCCGAGATTTCATTTTTGATACCCAGGTTTAACAAGAGGTTGGAGAACCTGTAGATCCTGTTGTAATATATATATACTGTGAGGTGAGGCTGGAAAGAATAATTTATCTAGGTCTTAAAGGGGAAGAAGGGGGAAATTATGTGATGGTTTTGTCCTGAGAATATCCATGTTATTGTGAAATTGTTTTGGATGGAACTAAACTATTGTTATCATTATGCAAATGCTTGTCTCCCGTCTCCTGTTTGTCTTGCAATTTTCGTGATTAATTGATGACATGATGTTCTCTTTTAAGCCATATTTGATGTCTTGCGCTATGGGTTGCGTCGTTCCAACGATGTGCTATTATGACCTAGCAAGTCTTGTTCGTTGGCGTGGTTCTTTTGTTGTGCTTGAGTTACCCAGATGCATACTCGGTTAGCTGGTCGAGCACAAATAACCCCAAAGGCCCAAACACGGATACGTAGGCTGCCAACAGCGAGCTACAGCTTCAGTAGCCTTCTTCTAGTACGTTTATGCTATTGTTATATATATATATATATATATATATATATATATATCAAAGTCGGTCTTATACTTATATATATATATATATATATATTTCGAATATTTATATTCGCAATTTATTTCTCAATTTTAATTTCAATATATATCTTGTCTTTAATATTGATCTTTTATATTCCGAATTTTATATTCAGTCTTTAATATTCCGTCTTAAATATTCAATATTTAATATCCAGTCTTTAAATTTCAGTTCTCTCATATATATAAATAAATATTTTACCTTGATATCATAACGAATAGTATATCCATAAGCGCCTCAGAAGCGCAAAAACCCATAGCCGTGTTGGTATCAGAGCTGAGGAAGCGTGGTGAGGCCCCCTCACTGTCGCAAAACTAAATCATAGAAAAGTTAAAATATTTAAACCTAGAAGTCTCTTCTGGGAAAATAATTTATACAAAAGATAAATTAAATATCAAGTGCAGAATAAACCCATCAGAAGAACATATCTGGCATTCATCGCATAGCCAACTAAATTTGCTGGTAGACTTAATATACAACTTTCATATAACTTGGGGTAAGAGACAGGACGAATTGGAGTTCAAGTTAGACAACTTGCATAAAGAACACAATCAGTTAGCTGAGCAATATATTCTTACAAATAGCAATATAAACACAGTCCTACAAATTTTAAGAGAAAGCAAGGAACAACAAAATAAAGGAGTTCAAAACAGTGATTATATCAAAGAAGAAGTCTCTTTAATATATAAAAAGCTAAATTTAAGTTCTTCCAAAGCAGAAGTTTTAAAACCCTTTCCTGAAAACCTAAAAGACCTATATCAAGAAGTTTTTAAAACCAAGAATTTACTAGAGGAAGTTAAAACTCTAGTTCTCTCTTAAATTTGTATGTCAGAATATATCTTAGCTTTACAAGAAACAGAAAAGTATCTTGAGCGTCCCATAGGCTTTTCAAACTACGAATCACCCAAAGAAGATTTTAAAGTTATAATAAGACAGAATAATACTATCATCCAATTGTTAATCAAGATCTTGAATAAGATTAGTACTGAAGAAAGAAGTAAGGAGATAGTGCTATCCTCATCAGGAATAGTAAATACATCCACTAGATCTATAAACTCAGAAAGATGGATATATTTAACAGCCTCGGAAGACAAGAAAAAACACTCTGCTTAGTTGACAGAGATGTTAAGCCTTTAACCATATTAGACAAAATAAAGGGCAAAAGCGAAGACATAGAGAATTTGCAAGAAGTTGTAGACCTAGATAAAGATCTTGAGAGATACCAAAAAGACACCCTAAGAAAAATAAAACCTCAACAGCTTTATCATATGGGTATGTTTGAAAGTAAAACTGGTCTATACAGAATATCTAGAGAAGTAGAATTAAGTGTTTTAGCTCATCCAGTTGAATTAAGAATTGTCAGTAAACAAATTGAAAAAGGGCTAAAATATTCAGGTTATAAATATATACATCAAGGCATGTATATAATCGGAATTAAAGGTATGACAAGAAAGAAATTAGGAACGAAAGTTTTAGTAACCCTATTGGATAAAAGATGGAATACAATAAATAAAGCGGCATTAGGTTTCATAGAAGGAGATATGAATGAAAATAGTTTAATAACTTATATAGCTCCAGATCTAATGATGCCCATAAAAGAATTTATAGAAAAGATGAGTTTCGGATTTCAGACCAAAGGTTATGAAGATTTTAAGGGAACAAATTTATTGGTTAGCATAGAATTCATAGGAAGATTAACCAATAAAAGTGGATCCAAATATAAGGTGAATGTGAATGACGTAATTGAAAGTATGCAATCCAAAGGGATAAAATTTATGAGTCCTTCAAAAATTAGTTCTGAAGAAAGGGCAGGAGAAGAATGGAATATAAGTGAGTTAATTGAGAATAAGATCTTAAAACAACCTGAAGATTATATAAGTTATGAAAATAATAAAGGAGAGACTAGTATTAGATTTGTTCAATATAAAGCAAGAACTTTAGATGATTCAAGCTCGATTATATCTGAAGAATATATCGAAGATGATAGAAGACATGGAGTCTCTGAATTAATGGAGAAATTAGATTTAGACAGTGAAATAGTCCATTGTGAAAGAAAACTAAAATCTATAGAAGAAGAATATAATGATACCTATACAAGTGAATGGCCTCTATTACAAGAAAAAGAACTCTATTTCATTAGAGAATTAGACAGGCTAAAAAGGTTAAAAAAGAATAAAGAAGCGGCCATAAATAATTCAGAATTATCAAATAAAAAACAATCTAGTAATAATAAAGAGATACGAAATAAAAAAGAAGTAGTTAAAGTTAGCCCAGAAATACAAAATAATAAGTCAAACCAAGTCAGTAATAACAAAAATAAAGATGTTAGAGAAGACATAATAAGTGAAGAAGAGCAATGGGAAATTAATAATAAGTTACTTCTAGAAAGCTATGAGGAAGAAGAAAATCAACAAATGAGTTAGGTGTTGAAGAAGAAAACATATCTTAGAGAATCATAGTAATATTACAGACTCCTAGATGAAATAGGTTTGCAAAACCTAGATAATGCTATGGAAGCAATGGAAGTAGAACAGGAGGGAAAAGAGAAGATATGGAGAGAGTTCAAGAAAGAGTGAAGGTGAAATGGAAAGACCAACTAGAGTAGCAGAACTTGGCCTCCGAAAAGATGATTATACATACAACTATATTCTGGACAATATAAACATATGGGATCTAGAAGAAGAGAATTCGAGAAAGCAAAGAAAATTCCAAAATTATAAGAGTGATGGTGCTATATTAAACTTAGCAGCACATGACCCTATAGACTGGCCAAATATTATGAGCATATGGAAAGGTCTCATAGTGCAAAAATATATACAAAATCAATATAATATAGGAAATAAGGTTGAAGATATGATAACTTATTTAGAAACCTTCCTAGGTGAATCAGTAAAAGTATTATGGGAACAATGGGTAGAAAGAAATGCAAATCAATACGAGGAATTAAAAAGAGCAGGTAGTAATCCATATAATTTTGCAAATCTAATATCAAATATTATTATAGCAGAAGATCCAGAGTTAGGTTTTACTACACTACAAAATGAAAGATTAAGAGAAATAGAGAAATTAACATTAACAAACTGGAAGGGAATAAAAGAATTCTCACAACATTATCTATATAACGCTACTACTGCAAAACAAGGATATAGTAGAAGTGTAGTTGAAAGATATTTCAACAAATTACCTGATCCTTTAGGAAGCATAATATTTGAAGAATATAAGAAAGAAACTGAAGGTGCAGTTATTAATATATCCCAGGCTATAACTTTTGTTTTCAAGCAATTGAAAAAGATATGTACAAATATACAGGCTCAACGATCCATGAAATATGCAGATTATAATTTCTGCAATAAAATAATCCAGATTCCATTAACATATGGAGAAGATAGGCCTAAGAAATATCATAAACCGAAATATAAAGGTTATAATAAGTTTAAGACTAAGAAAAGATTCTTTTTGAGAAAATCAGATAATAAAGCTCCTTATTTACATAAAAGGAATGTAAGACGATATGATTCTAGAAAAAACTATGATAAGACTTGTAGATGTTTTATATGTAATTCACCCGATCATCTCAGTATAACTTGTCCTAATAAAGACCAAAAGAGATATTCCAGTAAATATGAAGAACAAGAAAGAGTTCTAATAGTAGACAGTGTAAATGAAAATATATTGGTCTGTGATGAAAATATAAAAGATGATGAGTCAATATATTCAATAATAGAAACAGAGGAAATTGAAGATAATAAAGAAGAATATGAGTCTAGTGGTGACGAATTAGATTTAATAGATGAATTGGCTGGATTAAAAATAGAAATGATGGAACAATCAAGCTGTGAGCATGATTGGATCATAGGAAAAGGAGATTATAATATAAAATGTACTTTTTGCAAATATTATCCAAGCCAAGAAAATAGAGCTACTTGTAGTTTATGCTTAAAGCAAGCATGTTCTGAATGCTTAAAGCTGAAAAATCAAAGTTGGAAAAAGGAAAAAGAAGTAGAACCAATGGAAAAAATATTATCTACTAGAGTTAGAATATTAGAAAACAGGATAAATAATTTAGAAGAAGAACTAGAAGAATTAAAAAATCATGTAAACTTGAAAGAAGTCCAAGAAGAAAAAATTATAGAAAATACTGAGTTTAAAGAGCAAACAATAGAAGATAGCAATATAGTCCAATTTGAAAACATCATAAGAAGTTTTGATAAAAATATGGTCAAATTACCTTTTAAAGATATATCAGGAATAAGAATTCCAGTAAAAGTAAAGTTAAAATCAAACATTACTTACAAATTACTAGCATTAGTAGATACAGGATGCACAAGAAATATCATCCATAATAAATACTTTGCAAATTGCCCTGAGATAGTTCAAACCATAAATGATGATATTGCAGAAATATCTTTAGATATGTCAGGAATAAAAAGAAGTCATAATCAATTAGCCTATAATATTGAAATATATATAAATAATACAAGATATATAATGGATGAAATAACAATAAGAGATTTATCAATAATAAATCATGATATGATAATTGGCCTAAAATTTTTACAACAATCATTACATTCAACTATAATACATGAGCATGGCATTACATTCATCCCTTATCAAGATATATTCCCTATATCTCAGAAGTGCGAAGGCGTGGTGAGACCCATCCACAGCCATGTCCAAACTTCAAAACTTCAAAATCCTAGAGCACACCCTGAAATAAAAGAAGATATTAGTATACATACAAAAGATATCCAAATATCAATGAATCATTAGGATTTTGACTAACCTGGTAGTTCTATTTTGCAGGTATGAAAAAGACAACACCAGCTTCAGAATATTCAAAAATTTCAGAATACACTGAAATTATACCTTTATATGTGATATTCAAAGGAAACATGCCAGGAATTTATATATCTCCTGAAGAATTACTGGCTCAAAATATAATTTCTAAGATAACAGAAATATCTTGGAAAAAATATTTAAATATTGATGAAGCCTTGGCTCAAGCTAGAAATATTATAGGAATAAATTACTATATGGAGCCAGCTGCTAAAGAATATATTCTAAATTACAGAAAAACAAAAGATAAGAGAATATCAGAGTCTATACCTTTGGAAAATATACAAGAAAAAGGAAGATCCAAAGGATATGCATATTCAGTCAAAGGGATAAAACCCCTAGACAAATCATATATAGACTTGAAGATAAATGAAATATTTCAGAATATATCTCCACAATGGAGAAAGGATATGAAGAAAGATATATTAAAAGAATTTAGAGCCGAATTTAATAGCCACAAAACTAGAAAGAAAATCCCCACATATTTGCCTTTCAGCAAAACATCCCATGAAATACTCACATCAAGACTAAGCTTCAAGACAAATCAGACCATATCTTGCTTAGGTCCAGATATATTAGAAAATATTTGGAAAAAATATCAAGAAAGACAAATGAGGGTATTTTTAGACCTCCAAGAATATTTTCTTAGACTATATGAAGGAAAGGGATATAATCCTAGTATCAAAATCAATATTCTTAATTTTCCACTTCTCCATATTGACAGCAATAATTTCTTCCAGCAATACCACAAATTTATAATATTAAGAGCAGAAATAGATCTCAGACACTTCCAAAAAATACAAACAAGATCTCAAGAAATCATCTCCATACAAGGTCTTATAGACCATGGCCTAGTCCATGTCATTTACGGCACTCTAGACCAAATCCTTCAATCAGACCTTGGAATAGCAGTTAAAGAAGCCTGCAAAAGAGTATCGTCCCACAGGGGAAGATACAAAATCATATTCTACTCCATACCTCCAAAATTCACATTACCATTAAGACCTGCTACGCATGATATCTATATTCTCAAAGGCTGTTTCAACTTCTTTGATAGAAGAATGACTGAGTTTTATCGAAGATCAAATGATACTCTTTTCTCAAAACACGAATCATGATAATTGGCGATGGTTCAAGGAAGCCATGGAAATTAGAGAAAGCATTCTTCTTGATACCACATATCAAATGATCTTTCAAAATCGCATTATAAAAATATGGTGTGGTGGAGAAAATGGGCTTTTATATAAAGGTATTGGACGCCTAATTAAACCAGATTATGGTGAAGATACCTTAATCAGACAAGATTATAAAAGAATGCTGGACTGGTATCTACTAGTGCAAATGACGAAATCGAAGGAACAATCTCGCCAATGATCGTAGATGAAGATAGTGAATAAAAAAAAAAAAAAAAAAAAAAATCTACACTAATGACGGCAGCAGATCAACGACAATCGTTATCTCCAACAAGAAGAATATTACAAGGATGATCATAGAAGACTATTTGCATGAAGCGTCATACCCGAAGACACCAGAAGATGGCAACGTGGCCTAACTTTTAGACACGTATGCAAAGAAGATTACAAGGATGCATTATAACTCAGAAGACTACAAAAAGTAATTATTACCAAGAAGACAATATGTCGGACATATCCTACCACGTATGCATGCTTGAAGATTCATCGAGAAGAAAGCCAATCAACCCTCTGGCACTATAAAAGGGAATGCATACAAGCACGGGGCACAACACAAGAAAACACAAGAGAAGAGTAGAGTAGAGACCACAAGAAGGAAGAAACAAAAGAAAGCAAGCCTTAGCCATTCCACTTCCCTGGAGGATAAGGAGAGCTTTCTATTCATGAAAGTGACCTCTACCAACCCCAAATCACTTGTTTAGATCCTAAACCACATGTAATTAGCCACTAAGCCTAAACTTTCTCTAAGTGTGTTTGAGAGAAAGGAAGTATTGTAAAATATCAAGTTACGGGTGTAATATTACGTACTTAAGGTAAACTACTGTTCTTATTTTAGTTGGGTTTCCCGAAAGGGAAAACCATATGTAAGTTAGATTTGTGGAAATGAAGTAGTTTTTCTTTATCCCGTAGATTTTCTTTGACATATTCATATGAGGAAAGGTTTTATGCTATGGACCCTATAGGAGAAACCTCAGGCGGTAGTTCTGTAAATTCCCCCTCAAGAGTTAGGGTGGTGTGAACAATAGGTCAGAGAAGTGTTCCTTCTTGGAACCGCTGGGAGACGATAAAAATTTCCTTATATGGTTGTGTCTTAGAACGTCTAGGGAAAAGATTAGTTACTTTTGAAGCAAATTTAACAATAAATATGGTGAGTACCGAGTAGGATAAAACAACTGTTGCTGCACAAACCGGCCGAATATTGGTTTCGCCAACCTGCAAAAGATCCTGAATTAAGTCATATACTATTCACGAATACTATTCACAATACCATTCATAATCAAAATATTATTCAAAAATACTGTGAACGAACATCAAGAACGAATATTGGACGAATATTGGACGAATATCCTGATTTAATACTATTCATAACACTATTCATTGAATAGTAACCAAAAAATATTACTGAATTTATATCACACAAATATCAAAGTCAGTCTTCGTGACTTATATACTTGAATATATATCTTGAATATCTTTTATATTTCTGAATATTTATATTCTGCAATTTATTTCTCGAATTTTAATTTCAGTCTTTAATATTCAGTCTTTTATATTCCGAATTTTATATTCAGTCTTTAATATTCCGTCTTAAATATTCAATATTTAATATCCAGTTTTAAATTTCAGCTTCTCATATATATAAATAAATATTTTACCTTGATATCATAATATATATATATATGTATATATATATATATATATATATATATATATATATAGGTTAGTCGGTCGAGCACAAATAACCCCAAAGGCCCAAACACTGATACGTAGGTCGCCAACAATGAGCTACAGCTTGATAGAGCTTCTTCTAGTACGCTTATGTCATATATATATATATATATATATATATATATATATATATATATATATAGTGTATAGGTGTTATTTGCTTTTGTTTCCGCATGTTGGCCTTTAGCTCATTGGAATATACTAAGGCTATATTCAAACATAGTATCGAGCTAGGGTTTCAAACCCTACCTCTTAGTCACTAGCCACCGCCTCCATCGTAGCCGCCACGCCGCTCTCCCGTGTAGCCGTTGCCTCTATGCTTGTCTCAGCGCCAGATCTGGTCGCCCTCTCGCCTCACCGCCGCTGCGACGCTTACTGTGCTCGCCGGCCGCTGCCTCGGCCGATCACGATCAGCCTGGTGCTTGTCGCTGCCGCCAGCTCCTTTGCGCCGCATCACCGCCGGCCGTCATTGCCGGGCGCCGTCGCCGAGGGAACCCTAAAGTTCCTCCTCCTTTTTGTCTCATTGGCCGAGCCAGGTCCAAATTAAAAGAAAGAAAAAAAAGGGAAAAGAAAAGAAAAAAAGGCTTGATGGCTTCTACCGGAGGCTCCTTCGCCATCCCGCTCCCCCCAGTTCGGTTTAATGGGACGAACTTCCGGGAGTGGGCCGTTCACCTGAGGATCTACCTTAACAGCCAGCGTCTCTGGGGTCATCTCACTGGTGAGCAGCCATATCCGCCACATCCTACACCTCCCGCCCTGCCCACTCACTCTGTTGGTGCGGATAAGGCGGCTCAGGAGGTCGACAATGTTGCACTGGAGGAGGCGCTACAGCCCTACCAGTCTGAGCTGCACGTCTACGAGCGCTGGCAGGAGGCCGAGGCTCGTGCTACCGCCATCCTGGTGGGTAGCATACCCGTGACCATCTCCATGGATGTGGCGGAGCTGCCTACGACACAGCTTATGTGGGAGCGCCTCCGAGCTCACTATCAGCCGACGAGCGATGCTATGTATCTCTTAGTTGTGCATCAGGCACACTCTCTTCAACAGCTCGATGCCACCGTTGATGACTTCTACCAGAAGCTGTCAGAGGTGTGGCGTCAGCTTGACTCTAGGGTCGGATGTCTGCCGGACCTGTCCCTGCTGTGTGCTGCTCCGCGCTCACCAGGAGACTCACCGTCTCTACGACTTCCTGACGCGTCTCTGGCCTGAGTTCGAGACTGTGCGCGCTCAGCTCCTGACTCGCCACCCACGCCCGAGCTTGGTGGAGGCCCTCACGGCCGTCGCGTCGAGGAGACTCGCCACGCTGGCGTGGCTCGGATGCGCTTTGTCTTGTCTCGCCAGCCTCCGCTCCTCCAGAGGTTGCTACTGCTCCTTCAGCACCGACCGTGATCCCTCCCCCAGCTCATCCTGTGGTTGTTGTTTCTACTACGGGTCTCCACTGCACCTACTGTCAGCGTGCCGATCACAGGTATCAGGATTGTTACAAGCGGAGGAGGGACCAGAGTTGTCGGGGTGGACGTCCCCCGAAGGGCTCTGGAGGTTCCTCTCCCTCAGGAGATGGCCTCTCTCGCTAAGGCTCCTCTGGTGACGCCACATAGCAGCTCCTCTCACTGCTTCAGCGCCTCGGTGTCGGCTCGTCCTCAGACTTCTCGAGTTCTGCTCGTCTAGCTCTTGCTTCTCAGCAGTCTTCCTCGCCTTCACCTCCGCCTCCTCCCTCGTCAAGTATCTTGTCTCCGTGGATCTTGGACTCTGGTGCTTCTTTTCACATGACACCAGATTCTACCCACCTTACTTCTGTGCGGTCCACAGATTTTTCTTCCACTGTTCAGACTGCAGATGGTACCTCCCTTCCTGTTACAGGCCGATGCACCCTTTTCACTTCTTCTTTTCTTGTTCCTGCAGTCTCTCATGTTCCTCAGCTTATTATGCAGCTTATGTCGGCTGGTCAAACCACTGATCATGACTGTCGTGTTGTTCTTGAGTCTGACTCTTGTTGTGTTCAGATCGCCGCACGGGACTCGCTTGGTATCGCCCTCGCGCCGTGATTCGCAGCTTCTTTGGGAGCTCAACTGGCTTCATATTCCTTCCACTGTCTCCATCAGTCAGTCGACCACTACCACTACCTCTGCTCTTGCTGCGTCCTCCACTACATCTTTTGCTCAGTGGCACCAGCGTCTCGGTCATCTCTGCGGCTCGCATCTATCATCTTTAGTCGGTCGTGGTGTTCTTGGGTCTGTTTCTGGAAACACCTCTTTACATTGTATGGGTTGCAAGCTTGGCAAGCAGCTGCAGCTCCCCTATCCCACTAGTGATTCTATTTTTTACTTGCCCTTTTAATCTTGTTCACTATGATGCTTGGGGTCCGCCTCCCTTCGTTTCGAAAGGGGGTCATCGCTATTATGTGATATTTATTGATGATTATTCTCGTCAAACTTGGATCTACTTTATGTCCGAGCGCAGCCAGGTTCTTTCTATTTATCAGATGTTCGCCACCATGGTTCGCTTTCGCTTGATTCGGTCATTCGTGTTTTTCGTGTGGACTCACCGGTGAGTATCTCTCGCCGCTTATGCTGCTTTCTCACGAAAGGTGGCACTCTTCCTCGAGATTTTGTCCCGTGCTCACGCCAAAATGGTGTCTCGAGCGTAAACATCGCCACTTGCTTGAGAACGCCGCGCCTCATGCTTGCCTCCTCTGCTCCCCATCACTGGCCGAGGTCGCTTTCTCCGCCGCTTTCTCATCAACCTACACCTTCTATCGCTTCTTCGTGGTTCTACTCAGCTTGAGCGTCTCTTTGGTCGAGCTCAAGAGTACAGTCATCTTCGCAGTTTCGGCTGTGTCTGTTTCGTCCTTCTTCCATCTCGTGAGCGCACCAAGCTGACTGCTCAGTCAGTTGAGTGTGTTTTTCTTAGCTACAGTCTTGAGCATAAGGGTTGTCGTTGGGATGAGGATTTCTCGGGATGTCACTTTTGACGAGTCCTGCCCTTACTACCCTCATTCCCCCACTGTTAGTCCGGATTCTCTTGCTGAGTCGATCTCCTTTCTGATTTTTCCTGACTCTCAGCTTTCCACCGCTGTTTCGCCTCATCCTCCATCTACTCCTCCTCCGGCTCCATCTGTTCCGCCTCCACCGGATTTTTCTTCCTGCTCTTTTGTTGAGGCTCCATCTTTACCCTTACACTACTCTTGCCGTCCTCGGCCTCCTACTTCCTCTCTTGAGCCTCCGTCTCTGCTGGGCCCTGTTCCTAGTCCTCCCTCTCCATCATTGTTGGGTCCAGCTCTGCCTTCTCCTCCTAGATATGCTCTTTGTGATCGTCACACCATCAGGCCGCCTGCTCGCTATGGCTTCGCAGCCACGCTTCTTCTCGAGCCTACGACCTCCAGAAGGCATTGCTCATCCCGAGTGGCACCACGATGTCCGAGGAGATTGCCGCTTGGAGCGCACTAGCACTTGGGATCTTGTGCCCTTGCTCGCTGTGTTACTCCTATCACGTAAATGGGTGTACAAGATCAAGACCCGCCGGATGGTTCCCTTGAGCGCTAAAAGGCTCGCCTTGTAGCGCGTGGTTTTCAACAGAGCATAGTCGCGACTACGATGAGACTTTTGCCTGCTGCTCACATGACCACTGTCAGATTTCTCCTTGTCAGGGCCTCTGTTCGCCAGTGGCCCCATCTCTCAGTTGGATGTTAAGAATATTTTCTCAATGGCGAGTTGCGTGAGGAGGTCTACATGAAGCCGCCCCTGGGTATTCTGTCCCTGATGGTATGGTTTGTCGCCTTCGTCGTTCTCTCTATAGGCTCAAACAAGCCCCGCATACTTGGTTTGACTGCTTCTTCTCTGTTGTCACTGCTGCCGGCTTCTCTGCCAGTGATCACGACCCTACTCTCTTTGTTCACACCTCTCCACGGGGTTGGACGCTCCTCCTTCTATATGTGGATGACATGATCATTACTGGAGATGACTCTCAGTACATTGCCTTTGTGAAGGAGCGTCTCAGTAAGCCGTTCTTGATGTCTGATTTGGGTCCTCTTCGTTACTTCCTTGGGATTGAGATCACTTCTACGCCTGAGGGCTACTATCTCTCCCAGGAGAAGTACATTCAGGATATCCTTACTCGTGCTTGTCTCACTGATCAGCGCGTAGTGGATACTCCTATGGAGTTAGGTGTTCACCTTCTACCATCGATGGTGAGCCTCTTGAGGATTCCACTCGCTATCGCCATATTGTCGGAGCCTCGCCTACCTTGGGATTACTCGACCGACATTTCTCACCCAGTGCACATCCTGAGTTAGTTTGTCTCTGCTCCCACTCAGCTCCACTACAGTCACCTTCTTCGTGTTCTTCGATATCTTCGTGGAACCCCCACTCGGCGTCTTTTCTTTCATCGTTCCAGTTCTTTACAGCTTCAGACGTACTCTGATGCGACCTGGGCTAGCGATCATCCTGATCGCCGGTCTCTTTCTGCCTATTGTGTTTTCCTTGGTTCCTCCTTGGTTGCCTGAAAAACTAAGAAGCAGACTGCAGTTTCTCGTTCGAGCGCTGAGGCTGAGTTGAGAGCTATGGCACTGTTGACAGCTGAGATCACCTGGCTTCGGTGGCTCTTTGCGGATTTTGGCGTTTCTGTTTCTGCACCGACTCCGCTTTTATGAGATAGTACTTGTGCGATCAGCATTGCTCGCGATCCCTTGAAGCATGAGCTTACCAAGCACATTGGAGTGGATGCTTCGTACATGCGATCGCAAGTGCAAGACCAAGTTATTGCTCTTCAGTATATGCCTTCCGAGCTTCAGTTAGCAGATTTCTTCACCAAGGCACAGACTCGAGCTCAGCATAACTTCTACCTTTTCAAACTCAATGTTGTTGATCCACTATGAGTTTGAGGGGGTGTTAGATATATATATTGTGTATGGTGTTATTTGCTTTTGTTTCCACCTTGTACATGATATATATTGGCCTTTGGCCCATTGGAATATACTAAGGCTATATTCAAACACATACAATCCAAGAGAAATTGCTTGCGCCCCCTTTCTGATCCGATTTATGGGCCCGTTTAGCTATATGGGAAAAATGTAGCGAAATGGAGGCATCTTTTGGAAGAAAAGGAAGCAAATCCAAGTCTCACAAATCTATCGATTTAAGATGACTTGAAACACCCACGCTAAGCTCAATTTTCCGCGTAGAACCGAGGCAAGAAGAGAGAAGCTTTGTGGCCGCCATCGCCTCCACTCGCTCGCTTGCCGCCATCTTGCGGGCCGCCACAAAGACGCGCTCGCGGCCACTCCTCCCATTTGCTGCCGCTTCCCGCCACACCTGGCGACCTGCAGCCACGCCGTACACCTCACCTTCCGCGTCTCTGGGAATAATCTGAGCCACGCCGTACACCTCGCCTTCCGCGGTCTCTGGGAATAATCTGGAGAGGAGAGAGAAATGAGACTGGGGAATGGATGGGACCGTGGTTTTGCCACGCATACATAGATGTCCACTTACATCCTCTTACGTTGGATCCGGCTCTGTGATTCGCGTCTCCCTCTCTTCTGCACGGAAGGAAATTTACTGGGGAAGGACCTCACGGTGAGGCCCTCCCCTATCATATGTTTTTCCCTTCTGCACTCTCTGTCTCGCCCCGGGCCCACGACGGCGCCGCGACGCCAGAGCCTCCTGAGTGAGCATGTGTTTCTGGCCACCTAAGTCCGCGCCGTCGCCAAAGCCGTGCCTGCCACTAGACCTCATCGGAGCCGGAGAGGGAGAGAGGGGGATCCTTTGTTTCTGTATTTTTTAATCCTTTGTTTTGCCACTACGTTCCTACATTTTTCCCTATACATTTGTTTCTGTTCCTCTATTTCGGACAGCCAAGTTTTCTAGCTTAAATGCTTTCCTCGTACAAGAGCAGTAGTACCCCGAGGACTTGTTTGGACACACTATAATCCGATCCAATCCGTTCAAATTAACATAGAATTTGAACTAAAATCCCTTCTAATCCGAATGAATTGACAAACCTAAGGTGCATGGGGGTACAACTGTACCCCAAAATTTTTTGGTAAAAACTCCCATGTATACCCCCCCTTAATACACAAAGTATACACTAATACTCCAATTGCAATCCAATAGGCCCAACAAGAAGTCCAACCCAGCCCCGGTGACATGCCCCAGGTTAGGTCTCCAGGATGAATAGATCCCCAAATTCCCACCCCATCCTTCACTCCTTTGCCCTAGTAGCCGGCCAAGCCCAGCCCCTATGCCATGTGTTGTGAGAGGGCACAGCGTGTGGCCATGCGCCGTGCCGCCATGGCCGTGCGCTTGTGCATTGTTATCCGGTGGTCGACGTCCCCATGACTGTGTCTCCAACGATGACTTGCGTCGGTGTGGTGAGCTGCTGAGCTGGGAGATTGAGATTGGGAGAACAGTAGCTTAACTATTGTAAGTTCTAAAAATACCAAATCCTCAATATATTTTTTTAATCTTGTGCAATGTTCAGTTCTTGTACGTCTTGTTTGATCTAGTTAGTCACAATTTTAGAATTTCTATTTGTAAATGTGGATTTTAGAGCACTAGAATATGAAGAAGAATAAAGACATGGTCTCTTTATGGAGTGCTCAAGCTCAAAAGGCACAAAAGATCTCTTCTTCTTCAACACCGTGCTTAAATAGAGAAAGCAAGATAAAGAGTATTTTGCCTTCAATTCCTCAAACAAACATTGATAGTGGGATTGGGATGGTGCCTCAAACAAACAATAACAGTGGGATAGGAGTAGGAATTGCAGCCGCTACTGTTAGTGAGGAGCCTGAGGAGACAATTTATGATGTTGATCTTCTTCCACGTGATCCTGGAAAGAGAATCCCCGTCACCTGTTAGTATGTAAATGAGCAAGATGCAGTAAGAAGGGAATATATTGCAAAAGGCCATGTCAACCAAGGACACATGATTTTCCACAAAGACAAATTGGAGGTATGCGACGCTTCCGTGATGTTTGGTTTGACAAGTATGATTGACCTGAGTATAGTGTGAAAAAGAATGATGCTTATTGCTTTGTTTGTTATTTATTCAAGTATGATTAACCTAAGCTGATGGGTTTGAAAAATATGTTGGTGGTATTAAGAGAATCCATAACCAAGCTCAAGAGAATTTTAATTTCTTGGTACAACCAAAAACAACAATCACAGTGTCAGTCAATAATTATAGCATAGAAGAAAAATCTCTATATAAGTCCTACTTAACTTATTCGCTTAAGTTCTTGCCGATTCTTTTGAATCAAGGGTTGCCTTGCCGTGGACATGATGAAAGTGAGACATCAAAAGGAATTTTTTTGGAACTCTTGAACTAGCTAGGTGAATTTTCTGAAGATGTTAAGAAGCTTATTTTAGTGAATGCCCCACACAATTGTTGAATGACTTCTCCTTGCATACAAAAATAAATCATCAACTATTATGCTAGAGAAACGTTGGTGATGACTACTTTGGAATACTTGACTAATGAATCTAGTGATGTATCCAAAAGTAACAATTGGCTCTTTGCTTGCATTATGTTGACAAAAAGGGAGGGTAGCTGAAAGGTTCCTTGGTATTGTTGATATCCCTGACACTACTTCTTCGTCACTTAAAACTTCAATCGAGGATTTACTTATGGACCATTCATTGTCTTTATCTAAATGTCGTGATCAAGGATATGATGGGCTAGTAACATGAAAGGGGACATTAATAGTACGAAAACACAAATTATGGAAGATTCTCCTTCGGCTTATTATATTCATTGCTTTGCACATCAACTCTAATTAACTCTTGTTGATGTTGCCAAGGAAAACAATGATTGTGTTTGGTTCTTTGATCGCCTTAGTAATTTTATTATTGTTGTTGGGATTTCTTGTAAGAAGCATCACATGCTTAGAGAAGTTCAAGCCCAGTAGATTCTGGAAGCCTTAGAGTTAGGTGAAATTGAAAGTGGACAAGGTTTAAATCAGGAGATGGGCTTAGGCAGGCCAGGTGATACTCGATGGGGATCTCTCTACAAGACTACTTTGCATATTATCTCTTTGTATCATACGTTCAATCGAGTTCCCACAATGATTCTAAAGGACTGCTCTCAATCGGAGCGTCTGAAAGCTCAAAATTGTTTGGTGATAGTTGAGTCATTTGACTTCATTTCCATGACACATTTATTGCTAACCATATTCGGATACTCAAATTATTTATGTCATGCTTTGTAATAGAGGGATCAAGATATTATTAATGTTGTTCAGCTGTCCTTTATTTATAGTGCTAAAGTTACAATCCGACTTTAATACAACTCTCGCTCACACATGACTTGAACTCTTGTTAAACACTGACACTAATTCTCGGACAATTGTTTCTTTTGCTGGACACTCAACGCTGCAAGTACTTCTATGCCTGTGATGTGGAACTAGCTACATCTTCATTTTCTAGCTCTAGCTCTAGCTCTACAAGCTTGAATGTACTGGGAGAGACCTCTCATGGGGCAAAAAAAAATATACAAAAAAATCAATACATGCATGCCACATTTCTTCGCCTATCTGATGCTCTCAAGTAGTGGTGGGCATTGGGTTGGAGTCGCGGCTTGGTATGTACGGACCCGTCGTGCCAGACGCGCTAGTCGTCGTGCCGCTTCGGCCGACCACCCCGCCATGTTGTGCCGTGCCGCCCCACATTGCCTCCGGTCAGGCCCAAGCACGGCCCAAAGCCCACTGTGCCAGGATCATGTCGTGCCGGTCCAAGTCCAGCCCTAAGTCACTATAGACGACATCCGTCGCAGTTGCTCAGAACACAAACAAAGACACCGGTGCGCCATCTATGCCTACTCCCTCGCCATAGCCTCCTCCTCCTCCTCCTCCTTCTCCTCTTGGACACAGATGAAGAACTCCACCCACCTCGGCCGTGCCACGCGCTTGCGAAGAGGGTGAGAAGGACGGCGACGAGGACGTGGTTGGAAGGAGGGTGGAGGGCGGCAGTGCGTGGGGAGGGAGAGGGAGGGCGGCGACACGTGGGGAGGAAGAAGGCCGTGCAATGGGAAGCAGAGGCGGCGATCGATGCGGCAAGTGTGGGATGGCACACATTAATTGCATTTAAAACAGAGTAATGACGGCAAATTTTTTTTTGCTTGCTACTGATTCTATACGGGGAGAGTTGTCTCCTCTCTGACATATAATGGAGAGAGATCAATACCAAATTGTTGCCATGTTCCTCTGTGTTATTCAACCTCGGCTACTCCATCCCTTCTTTAGCGTGCACCGACGTGAGGAGAGTAGTGTCTCCGAAACCGGCATCCCTCGCGATCTTGTACGAATTAGGGTGAATCAGGTTTTTGGGAAGTGTTCGCGCTATTACTCACGCTTCCTCCATCATCCGCTTCGCGTCATCTTCTTCGCATCAGAGTTTACCGCAACCTTCATCGGAATGAACGATTCTCTGTAAGTCGCGGTGATATTATTTGATATATCTAGGCCTTGCTTCTAGAAATAAATCATGCGATGATATTGATATCTACTTCTGTTAGTAGTGTTCTTGCTCTAGATTTTATCTTGTTAGCGTATATTCAAATATGACTAGTATATATATACATATGCTGATTCAATTATTATTTTATAAATTATAGTAATCATAAAAATGCACATATACCTTACAATATTTCGTACACATATGTTAACTAGGTCACAGCGAATCTTTATTCAGCACTATACACGGTAGTTCAATCGGTTTGGCAGGCAAGTCGTCGCTGAAACCTGAACCAGGCAAGTCAATTAAACATGCGTATAAACTTCTAACTTCAATTATTTCACATGCCATAGAGTATATATAAGTATATAATCAATTAAAATCCCCTTGCAAACAACAAACCCTCTCGTTCATATGCGATCTCGGTCTCAAATAGGCATATGTTACACCAGTAGTAGTAACAGTGTGTGCATAGGTATGTACTACTGTAGCGAAGTTAGCAGTGCAGATACATGCAGCAGATCAGCACAGTACTACTGAATACTGATAGCCTGAATGAAACTCCGAAGAAGTGGATATATATAGCTCTGGTCCATGGACCATGGCTCAGTTCCTCCTCTCCTGCCTCCACGGCGAGTGCCGGTCGTTGGCGCCGGATCCCGGGTAGTCGTTCAGCTCCATCTTCCCGTTCACGTCGCCGGCATCCGCTTCTCCGGTGAAGGTGGCCTGGTTGATCATATCAAAGAATCAGGTTACAGTTGCACCTGACAGAACAAGCTCTGAAACTACTGCTTGATGAGCATACAGTAAAACCTGAACAGCACCTTATTACCGGAATAGATCTTAAATGAAGTGTAATATAAAACAATCGAGATAACAGATAGTTAGGCCAAATCACCTGATCATCTGCTCCACTGGAAGCTGGAATTGCTTCAGTCTCCTGCAGCACCCTTAGAGCTGTTGATGCATGGAATTGTCAAATCTCAAGATTTCAGTCAGAACTATCAAATCTCAAGATTTCAGTCATGGTTGTCAAAAGATCACGATTTCATCTAGAACAAAGAATACAGAGGTTGAGAACATTACCAGGCGGAAATGAAATTTCAGCACTTGAAACATGGATGAGACAGCAGAAGGCCAGAAGGACCACTGCCAGGTGCAGTGCAGGCAATCTCTCCATCTGTCTCTTCCCGGCTTTCTTCAAGTATTTCTACTATTCTTCTGCATCCATGAGGGTCATATGGAGCACTGAATTGTAAGCTATTTTATAGCACCTTTGTCATGGAACAAGCAGCCATAAAGGCCTCTGAAGCATCCTCCACAATCAATCACGTGTGGCTAGCTTGTTTTTTTTAAGATAATGGAAGAGATAGAACATCTTCTCCGGACTCTACATCAAGCATGCATGCAGCCCATGTGTGACTAGCTATTGCCCATCTTAATTGCTATATAAATATCTTTTTGAAGTGCTTCATTAGCTCAGAGGATGAGCTTTTTTATAACTAGAAAAGTAGGCGAGCATTTCATAGGCAATGCAACTAAAGCTCTTGAAATGACTTCAGTAATGGCCAATCGATCTGCTTGTGATCTTTCCTGAAAAGATGTCTGCACATTTGCGTTGGCGGGGGCGTCGATCGAAAGCGATGAAACCGAATTACTAGGCACGCAAAAAGGAGATGCAAGAAGATACATATCGTGAAAAGGGTGAGCAAGAAAGGGCATCAAAGACAACTATGATTGGCAAAGAAATGATAAGATAGTTAAGGAGGAGCTTGCAAGAAAGAATTAAAGCAGGAATTTGGGATCAAGAGGAGAGTCTACCATGCAATTGCTTGCATATTGGATGGTGACATGGTGCAGATGATGCTGGGAATTTTTGCTGCCTGAGGACTGTACCTCAGCTGGTCACCAATCCGGCCGGTACCGGCTTTTCTTATCCTGATGCAGGCTGTGTGGGCTGCAGGCTTCAGGTAAACTAAACTTAGTCTCTTTCTTTTAAGCGCATAGTGGATTCAGCACTTAGATAGTTTGTTAGCCTCCACTAAGCTAATTGATCTTATCTGATGAAGTAAAACTGTACTTAAAGATAGTTCTCCCCAATTGAAGCTTGACACTTAGCAAAGGATATTCTTGTTATGAATATTATGTGTGTATTGAAGAGACTCAATGAGCAATATATATATATGGTACAAAGGGACACAAGATTAAACCCTAATACAATAAAAATATCACTAATACCCTTAACACCCCATCCTCAAATGCAAAGCGTATACAATAGCATTGTATTTGGAAAGGATTGACACTAAAATAGAGAAAATCGAAATCCGAGTAATGTCGTTGTAGCGTACAGCTCTTGAAAAATATGTCGAGTATCAAAAGATTTCCTCCCAACCGGGATCGTGCGACAGCTCATAAAGCACAAGGTGCGGGAGCAAAGTCGACCGTGGAAACACGATGAAGAAGATGATAAAACCGACAAATATAGATAAAGCTGTCAAATCAAGTTGAATAGGAATAAATAGAAATATGGTGGCGCAGATCATAGCACAAGACGGTGGCGGCGCAGTGCACAAGAAGCGCAACGAAGGTATAGTGCAAAAGAAACAAGACGCAATGCACAAGAAGCGCAATGGAGATATGGTGCGGAAGAAGCGCGACGCAATACACAAGAAACACAACGGAGATGTAGTGCAGAAGAAGCGTGGCATCCTTAAAATCTTAGGGTGGCGAATCTGCAGTGGGTCGAAGAAAAGAGCAGTGGCAGTGCTACCATACAAAGAAATTCCTATGCTTTATGACTGATAATAAATTTATGGACTCGCATGACTTAGACAAAACTAAAAAATTAAGTGGAACGGACTTGGATGGATGCAACGGAAGAAAAGGACACAAAAAAAGACTTAAGCTAACTATCGGCAGATAGCACTAGTAGTCGTAATAGCATGTAGTCCAAGAAGTGATGATCACGGGCCACCCGCCAAACAACAAGGACCAGCAACCCACCTAGAGCACCAACACCGCTCCTTAGCATTAAGCAAGACCATCAGCAAGCACCAACTGCTCTCCACCGACACCAAACACCAAGCCAAAGATGCAGAGGCGTCGTCCTCATCTCCTTCCCCCAAATCGATCTCCACAACCGAGAAGAAGCATGCTGAGAGGAAGCTGGCAGCCGATTCAATCTCCACCAACAACAGCAGTACAACATGTTCCGGGGCATCAACGAAATCATGCATAGAGAACACCGTGTCCAGTGTCCACGCTATTGCTCCCGGGGTTGTAGGCATAAACCTTGTGGTGGCTCGTGGTGAGCAGAATCATTCCTCCGGAGGAGCAGAGTGGGAGGACACGGAGCCAACCTCCCAGCAAGTCCCTCATCGGCCAAGGCAAGCTCGCCAAGCTTATGCGGCAATGAAGCGACCACGACGCCGAGCCGGCGGTGCCACTCCATGTCCAGACTCCAGAGCGCGTACTCATCCCGGCGCAATCGGAGCAGAGCAAGGGAATCAAGATGAGGCCTCGTCGGCGGCTAAGAAAGGAGGCCGGCAGCAGGATTGGTGGCAGTCGCAGAGCAGGGGACTCGGACCAGGGCGAGCGTTGGCGGAGCAGCCGGGCTCCAGAGGCGCGGATCTAAGACGAAGCCCCCCACAAGCAGAGGAGGCGGCGGCGGGAACACGAGAAGAGGAGCTCCTCTGCTACGGATCTGCGCAAATCCGACAAGGAGAGGCAACGACGAGAGGCCACCCAGGAGCAAAGATTTGTCCTCCCGGGGCGGCGGCAGAGAACGGGTAGAGGCTAGGAAGAGGAGGCCACGGTAAATCCTAACCATAACATTTGCTCTGATGTCATGTTATAAATATTATGTGTATATTGAAGAGGCCCAATAAGCAATATATATATGGTACAAAGGGGACACAAGACTAAACTCTAATACAATAGAAAATACTACTAATACCCTTAACAATTCTAACATCAAAGTTTGTTTGTAGTGAAAATTACAGCAAGCATTAGCTCACACATGCATGAAGATCTGAAAGGCTTGAAATAAGTATCATGTCACCGTTATAGGTTTTCACTGAATTCCACAATGTTCATGAGTCACAGGCACTAGCATCTTGTTGGCATCCAAAAGCACCAATGATTTATTTTCTCCTTTAGTCAGACAATGGCCATGCAATGAACTCGTCATTTCTCTGAAAACAATAAGCTGGTAGACAAAGAGAAGGATCTGATTGAAATATATGAACACGGACACGGTACGCAGACTAGAAAAAATGACACACTTTGTTTCATGAAATTGCAATATGCATAGCGGACGCTGAAGAGAAAAGAAAAAGAAAGAAAAGTTGACTGTAAAACTCTGAAAATTACTTTGTCAACGGATAGTGTTGAACATATAAGTATTTTTCAAATTACTTTAATCCAGAAATATACTAGATGAATCATGGACAATACTCTAGCCTTTTTCATAAAGCAAATAATCATAACACCATAGTCATACGAATTTCCAGAAGAACAGAAAGCAGTATTCCTATCTCAGTGTTTAAGATAACAACAGATAATAAAATTAAACAAACAACAAGTGAGAGATTGATATACCCAGAACCAGTAGATGGAACCGCAGCAGCAGAAGTGTTGATGAGGTCGTCGTTCGCCATGGCGTAGTTGACGGCGTGCAGATGATGAAGACGAAGCATGAGATTGCATGAAGACGAAGCAGCGAGCAGTCGCGCGAACGCTTCCCAAAAACCTTATTCGTCCTCAACCAGTCGCGAGGCAGAGACCAGAGGAAACGGTTGCCATCAACCAGTAGCCACATTTCTATTTTCGTTAATGCTATTATTTCAAGTCGGTGCATTTCGATTTTCGAATAGATAAAGAAAAACGTGCTCTCACCCGACATGCATGCGCGCACGGCACGGCGAGCGAGTGAGCGCGCATGTGTGTTGACCTCTTCCAATTCTACAAGGGGGGCTACCACGTTCCACCTTATAAAGTGGTGTAACTCCTCTTCAACTCTCCATGTGGGACTAATCAATTTTTAACACGTGCACATGGGCATTTGAGATTCTCCAAGAATTAATTAGAATTAAAACAGAGCCCAGCCTGTATTAATTCGTACAGATAGCTTCTTCAGTCATATCCAACACTGGTAGGTTCTGAAAGTTAACTATGTCAAGTTCTTCTAGTAACAATTGATTTCCTGGATAATGAGATACACATGACAATTATATGATCCTACTTCCTAACCTGAAGCAAAGAACAAGTCTACATCTTCACTGCAGACCAGAAACAATATGAACAGTAAGGTTGAGACAATATGAGAGCAAAGCCTGAATATTAAGAAAAACAGAAGTATTTAAACAGAAGACAATTAAGAATCAGGTAGTTTGCTTTATTCTACACTTCTTCTCTGGTGACAATTAAGAATCAGGTAGTTTGCTTTATTCTACACTTCTTCTCTGGTCTCGAGTATTTTTTGACTAAGTATCTCAGGTCTTAAGTCCTGTTCTTTTTATCCAAAGAAATATTGGCTTCCCTGAAATTTCGGTGCAACCACCCTGCATATTCTACTTGAAAAAATAGTCAAAGACTAAATACTTTCTTTTGCAAATTTTCCTATATGGGACCTAACATAAGTGCAAATAAAAAACTTTGAGACCAACATCAAGGACCTAAAAGAAACGGACTACCCAGCCCAGCCCGGCCCATGGTCAGTCCATTTTTTGCCCACCCCGAGCCCGTCCTGGCCCAAAGTTCCAAACGTGGCTTTTCTGGATCCAGAACCCATATTCACAGCTGACCATTTTCTCTCTGACCTATTCCAGCATGGCCCGCCCTAAGAATACCCAATTTATTCAGTATTCATCTGATAGGAAGATCTTATTACTAGCCATGTTCAGTGTGTTTCCCAACATGCACACAACTAAGCCGCCCACAGTGTCTGGAAACTATTATAGCATAACATAGAACATGTATTAGACTATTATGTGTGAGAAAGAGGCATACAGGGAATAAAACTCTTGACTACTCTCTTTCCAGGAAGCTTCCAAAAGAGTGAAGAAGATTACAAGAACTAAGACCATAGACTCTGAATCTGTCAGACAAACTGGTCATCTTCGTGTCTGCTCTTCTTCCATACAGTTTTTCAAAGGGGAAACATCTTGTGATCTGCTTAGATGTTTCAGATTAATTCTGTTGAAGCTACAAGTCTACAACTACAAACAACAACAACAAGGCTTCCTATATAACCTCCATTGCTACATGACCTTCCTCTCACCAAAACAACAAGATTTCAGAGTTCAGAAACCAACTAGGCAACAATGGAGAAGTCGCCAACCACTTCAGCATGTCACCTTGAACCAATTTTCCAAGAACCAGTTGGTATTCTCATCTTATTCACCATCCTCACCTGTTATATCTCAAAGTTTCAGCGGTTCCTCGCCAGTTCTTGCCAATCCTGTAGTAGTCCTGTCACCAAGGTAACCTCGACGCCGATTCTCGCCGACAGAAACACACGTAAGACACTGAATGATAATGAAGATGATGAGATGGAGATGACGCATGCAGATGCCGAGGGCGTCATGAGAAAGATAGGGCTTAATTTTCATCAAGAAAGCAATGTGGTCTTCAAGGCCATTGGCTCTGACTATATGTCTCAGCTGTTCGACGACGATGAACCGAGCTTGCAGGAAGTGAAAAAGGCATTCTTGGTGTTTGATGAGAACAATGATGGGTTCATCGACGCATCAGATTTGCAACGAGTCCTCCAGAACCTAGGATTAGGAGAAGGAGTAGGGGTCAATGAGTGTGAGCAGATGATTGCTAGATATGACATGAACAAGGACAGGAGGATAGATATGATAGAGTTCACTAAGGTTTTGGAGGCCAGCATTTGCTAAAGTTAAGCCAATTCCTTTATGTATTTGTTTTTCTACATTCATAAGTTGCAGTTACATGTTGTGCTTGACTGAATTACTGTGGCACCCGTGTTATAAGCACGGAGGGTAATCACACTTAAGTATACGGATTACTATTTATCTGCCTGGTAGGACACTGCTCCGACGAATAGTAAACTTTACCAGATTTAACGTAACAAAACAATAAGATAAAAACTGCACTTTATTACACAGTTTGCCACATAAGGCTATAGTTTTTAATACAATTATTTAAGTATAATAGGGAAAGAATTCCCTTCGCTTGCCTACCTCGCTCCACCGGTCGTCTACTCGTCCCACTCGCCGAATAAGGCGTCCAGATCCTCGTAGTGAGCACCCTCACCTCCTGTGGCCTCCTCGGTACTTACGTATCCCTCATCCCACTCGAGATAGTTCCCAGCCGGACTAGGATCTAACAAATGAGAATAATAGCAAGAATGAGTACTAGTGTACTCAACAAAACATGTATTAGCAAATATGCACTGGATGACTCATCTCTGTTCGTTATCACATTTTCTAGCTCATCTCTTTTCTTAAAAATAATTTACCAAAATTTATATGGCAAGTTTTAATTCCGAAAAGACTACTTGTCACTTGGTAAGAAGATAAACGCCTAGCGGTTATCGTATCCTCCAAACCAAGAGATAGGCACGAATTCATGGTTTGATGTATAGCACTGTGTAGGTTTTGTACCACTAGCTATTTTGATCTCTCTTCGAGCTAGGTCTCCCATATTTCCTTTGATGCGGTATCGAGTTCAAAATACAGAACGTTTTCCAGGTTAAGTAATTAATTTTTCACCTATTACTTTCCGTCGATGTCCTGAGACGCTTACCCAGTCGTCCACCGAGTTCTCGTAATATTGGTTAGGCAACTCTCTCCTGCACCCAACACTCCACCGTACGGTATTATAGCACCTTGGATCCCCCACTTTCGGACTTTTCCTACCGGTCCTTGGTTCCTCCATAACTCAACCCATGCAATATTACTTACCCGGTGTGGAGAGTATAATTACATAACAAGGTAGCATTTTCTGCCCACCGAAACGGAAAAATGGTTGGCACTTAAGTACAACCCTTATTCGAGTAAGGGTTTTGTTGGTCCTTATATATTATCTATATATAAAGGGCCCTACCTCTTCCCTCTTCTCTTTTCTGCCAAGGGTCCCATTTACCCTCCTAATATTTCTCTTGCAGTGCAACAGCTCATCTCAGCTGTACTACTCTCATCTCATTTCTCATTTCTCATCTCTTTTCTCTCTATCTCATTTATCCGATTTAATTTTGAGACATAGTTTTGATGCATGTATATATATGATACAACAAAGTAACTTGTACATTTTAAATAGCTAGGTTGATGTTCAAGAGATAGGCTTGCCTTTGTAGTCGTAGTAAAAATTCCACGTCAGCGAACTCTGGATCAGCTACTCCAATTTTAAAAGATAAGCAGAAAAACTTAAATTACAACGCATCTTTTTGGATTTTTCATACAAATGCAATAAAAGCCTAAAAACCTAAAAGGTTCAAAAAAGATCAATAAGTTCAGAAAAAAACAAGGAAAGATCAGAAGAATAAGGTAAGATCAGAAAAGATCGAACTCCCACTCAAACCAACCCATAGGGATAAATTACCCCTAACTCTCTCCTCAAGGTGGCAAACCTAGTTGGGTCTAAAGGCTTGGTGAGGATATCAGCCAATTGAGCCTCGGACTCCACGAAGTGCAGCACAATCTCACCTTTTTCGACATGGTCTCTAAGGAAGTGATAGCGAATGCCTATGTACTTGGTCCTAGAGTGTTGCACAGGGTTCTTAGCAATATTAATGACAGAAGTGTTATCACAGAAAAGAGGAACACTAGCAAAATTTAACACATAGTCCTTAAGAATGGTTACCATCCACAAAATCTGACTACAACAACTAGCAGCAGCTACATATACAGCTTCAGTAGTGGATTATGCAACAGAAGACTGCTTCCTAGAAGACTAATATACAAGAGAAGTGCCTAGGAAGTTACAAGTGCCTGAGGTACTCTTCCTATCTAGCCGACAGCCCGCAAAATCAGAATCAGAAAACCCCCGATTGGACAAAGATGAAGAACATGAATACCAAATACCATACAACAGGGTAGAGTGTAAATACATGAATATGTGATTAACGGCTTGGCGATGGGAAGCTCTCGGAGACGCCTAAAACCTCGCACAGAGGCAGACCGTGAAGTGGAGCACTCGGGGAGGAAAGCATCTCTTCGACCTCCGCAGGTATTGCTGATGACGAAGATGCATCAGGAACCTCATCTGAAGGCGAAGTAGTCACAACAGGTTCTTGTGCTGAAATATCTGATCTAGCTCCAGGGCTTAGCTTGTCCATCATCTCCAAAAGTGTGAAGGAGGTGAACCATCTTGAGTCTACGGTCATGTGGCGTGAACAGCCGGAGTCGACGAACCACGTGTCCTTCCTCTTTCCGCGGTAATCCTGGAAATCAAGGCAAAGAAGAACGATGTGTCTCAATACTGAGGTTAGTTAAACAAGACTTAGGAACCCAGTACTGAGACACACGTCTGCGAGTAGTATGCAAAGCAGAAGTTCTATCCTTGATTTTATTTGAAGTTCTGTTATGAGCAGTGGTTAAACTAACATGAGAGTTATCTTGTCTAGGAGCACGATGATGAGCATGTGACACAAATCCTAAACCAGGTTTCTTCTTTTCTATGTTATCATGTCTCATAAAAGCTCTAGGTTGATTGGACAAAATTCTAGCAAAAATTTTCTTATCATTTTTCAATCTACGTCAACAGAACTCAACCAAATGCCCACCTTTTTTTTTTGCAATAGGTGCAATGGTACTTGATACCACTGGGAGAAGCACCCTTTGACTTAACAGATGGTTGGACAACACCTGCAGATTTAAAGATAGTTTTTGCAGGTTGGGTTTTGAATTCAACTAACCCATTTTCCAAGACTTGAGTAGCTTTTGGCTTAGAATTATCTTGGACAGAGTTGTATCACAGTCCTTGCTTCTTATAAAGAGTTTTAGACTTGTCCAGAATCATGTTTAATTGTTTCTTACCTTTAGAGAATTTTTCTAAGGTGTCCTTAAGATAAGCATTTTCTTCTTCAAGATTAACACATGATTCACAGGTTTTACCCTTAATGACTCTAGCATATTTCTCCTTATATAAAGCAGTTTCAAGTTTAAGAGCTGGACAGGAAGTACATGTAGCAGACTCAATACTATCCTTAAGCTTGTCATATTTAGCTCTAGCTGCTTCTAAGATATCTTTGACTTTATGTTCGCGTTCTAAGCAGAAAGTGCAAAGGCTAGAATCAACCACACCAGAAACAACCAACTTGCTAGACTCTAAGCATTTTTCACATGGAGCAGATTTAACCCCAACTAGCTCAGTCCTAGCATTTTCAAGTTGTTGCAAAGCAATATCATGAGCAAATTGCAGTTTAGCAAATTCTGAGTGCAAAGCATGGTATGATGAACATTCATCATATTCAAGGGTCTTAGCATTTTCAAGTTATAAAGTCAAATTATCTACTTGTGACTCTAAATCCTTGTTCTTGGCCATGACAAACTCTAAAGCCTTATCCTGACTCATGAGTTGTTCAAATATAGTTTCACATCTATCAGCAAGGACATCATAGGAAGGAGGTACCTCATCGTTGTCGTCATCAACGGAGTTGGCCATAAAACACAATCCGGTGAAGTCCTTGGCTTTCCCCTTCTTATTTTGAGGGATCTCCTCCTCCTTGTTCTCCTCGCTCCCAGAGTCCACATCGCTTAAGGATTGTTCCCCAAACGCGGTAAGAACTCGGTGAGCGGCCTTCGTCAATTGGGCAACATCATACCTTGAGTTGTTCCATTGAGGCTTCTTCCAAGCTGGTTTTCCCTCCTTATGGTTGCTCTTACCTTTCAGCTTGGGACAATTTGCCCGGATATATTTAAGCTCACCACACTCATAGCAAGTCACGGGACCTCCTCTACTTCTGTTTCTCATATTGTTGTAGGCCCGTGTGACCTTCAGGAAGACTCTCAAACTCCTCTTCATGAATTGCAGATAAACCAGCAAGCGAAAATCCAGAGGAAGACTCAAAAGACCCATCAGAAGCTCTCTTGAGCGGGTCTGCTACCAAAGCCATGTTTTCCTTCTTGGGATAATCAATCCTCTTGATCTCATGAGTCTTGAGCTTGCTATAGAGCAACTCCAAAGTCATATCAGAGAGGTTGACATTCTCCTCAATGGCGGTAGCCTTTATCTCCCACTCCTTGGTTTTGATTCCAGCCAAGAGGTGAGTGGTATTTTCAGACTGAGAATATTCAATACCAACAGCTTTCATCAGATTAATCACTTTATTAAAGCGACTGAAAATGTCATCGATGCTCTCTCCAGGACGCATCTCGAATTTGTTATATTCACGCTTATAGATTGTTTGACGTACTTTCTTGACTTGGGACGAACCCTCATGATAGGTTTCGAGGGTGATCCAAATCTCACGCGTAGTCTCAAAATTGTAAAGCTGATCATACTCCTGTCTACCAAGCCCACCATATAAGAGGTTTTTAGCCTTATTGTTGTTAGCCAAGAGTGTTGCTGAAGCCGGCGTAACAACTTCGGGAATAACGAGCGGAGCTCGAACAACCTCCCATATAGCTTGTCATTCGCTCTCAAGGAAGACTCGTATGCGATTCTTCCAATAGATATAGTCGTGCCCATCAAAGATATACGACTTAGTGGAGTATCTATCCATCGCTAAGTTCAGTAACCGGTTAAGATCAAGATTGAACTAACCGGGCTCTGATACTACTTGTTGGACCGAAAAGGCGACTAGAGGGGGAGTGAATAGGACCACGCTCACTTTTTTACAAATAATTGATTCAATAAGATTTTACCCTAGTAGCTACGGAAGCTATGAAGATCAATATACCAGTACAACGGAAGACTAATATTGAATCCAATTTAACCCCCTAAGCAATACGACAAAAATAACACAAGCTAAAGCAAAGCAGTGCACTAGAGGTCGGACCGCTGGGTGCTGGCGGTCTGACCGCTGACCCCTGGCGGTCTGACCGCCGGCCTGAAGAACAGAACAAAAGGCCCCGATGACGAAGTTGCAAGTAGATGAAACTTTTGATCTACAACTCCAAACTTGATGAAACTTGGAACACACCTTCTCTATGATGCCAGGAACCTATTCCAATCGAAGATTGTGATAATTCTTGGAAGAATAACGATCCTTTTCCATTTGATTGAAGAAGGGTTCAAAACCGAGTCAAAACGAAAACTAGATCCAAAATCTTGCTCATGGGTGATTGACGATCAAGATGATCCTAGATATGTTCCCACATGTCACAACAAGCTAGATCATGTGAAGAATTCAATCAAAAACTCGCGGATTAAAGAAAGACTCAAAATTATCAAATAAAGAGACAAGACATTGATCAAACTTTCATTTGATTGATTTGATATGATTTGGGCTTACAGCCACTCCATCAATGGAGAACAATGCTCAATCCAAGAGCACGAAAATCATATCAAACTCTCAAGAACCCTAGCCTCCACAAAAGCCCCCCTAAGCAAATTAGGGTTTCAAAAGAATAAAAGAGACGAGCGAGGGGGGCAGCCACCACCCTCCTCTATTTATAGTGGAGGCTTAGACTTCTAGAAATTTGACTCAATTGGGCTCCCGTTAAGGCCCAAAACAAACGGGTCACACACGCACGTATTTTAATACGCCATCTTTATCGCCTCTTGACCTAATTAGCTTCTCCTTGCGCCATCTTGCGCGTGGATTGGCCAATAGGCCACCCTTATCCATCTTGCGTCACGATTGAGTTCATTGACCTCACCAGGCATCGTCGATCGTTCTGGACCTCAGCTCTCCAAGTCTAGTCCCGATCATCCTCGCCGTTGACCGTCGTTGACCACCAAGCAATCTGCACAACAATAGACAAGCAAACCGAATTTGGGAACAAGTTCTTCATAACTTGACCCATGTTAGTCAAAACATGCATCATGCAACATATATGCCCTGAAACTCATGATTTTGACCTAACAACCGAACATCGCCACCACGACGGGCGACGATCCAAGTGAAAACTGGTCAGACCGCCCCCAGGGCCGGTCTGACCGTCCACCCTAGTCGGTCAGACCGCCAGTTGAGACTTAGCCGATTTCAACACCTCAAATTCCGAAACCTACTGGAATTTTTAAATCAATAGAACTTTTGACTGGAGACTCCAAAAATTATGAGACCAAGTGCAATAGAATCCCCTCTGTTGCCTGCTACCTCTATTTTTGGCCCAGCTCAAAACCTCACTTTCTGAAGTTGGCCGGTCTGACCGCTGCTGTGGCCGGTCCGACCACCCTTAGGCCGGTCTGACCGCCGCTTCGGCCGGTCAGACCGCTGAGGCCTGACAGTCCTGAAACTTTGCCGAAACATGTGAAATGACAAACCGTTAACGCCATTGCCAATTGTCACATCATCCTAAGATTTGGAGCATATCCCCATGATATCCACAACAACAATTATGATAATAAAATATATTTCCAGCAGCATATAAATGACAGAAATAACATATAAATATGTAATATATTCATTTCAATTAAACATGATAATATGCTCAAAAGATAGGACTTGAAAATTGTAATGATCTTATATCATTATGGGTTAAACACCGCCAGGAAGAAGGCCGAGCGGCGACGGCTTGAAGGAGAAGGGACTTTAGAGGAAGAAGATAGACATAGACGGGGATGAATTATTATTTCTTTGTTCTTCTTGCTTGATTGATAATGGATACATGCTATCCTTTTTATAGGGACGACCCGACTTGACCTTTAAAAATAATATCTATTTCTAAGGAAACTTATTTCTATTAGATGGAATACATCTCTAAGGAAGTAAATCCAACTAATAAAGAAACTAATTATTCTATCTCTATTTCCTAACTACAAAACCGTGTGTACTGTTCACGCATGAGTAGTAATTCTAGCACATAACAACTTCTCCGCTCCTTGACAAGCAGCTTGTCCTCGGGCTGTGGCGGCGGCCATGGCTGCAACCCTTGGAAGCCCCACGTTAACAAAGTATAGCGCTTCTGGCTCCCTATCATGCTAGAGTATGTCGACGCCTCGAAGATTACCGTCTCCACACGCTTGAAGTGGAAACCCGACTGTTGATGCGGCCCATCATACCAGCACAAGTGCCAACCCACCCTTTGATAGGGTTTCACCATTGGAACCTCTAGCGTTCCCTTGGATGGTTCCGTAGCTGCTAGAGCTCCAGGCTGCAATACCGTCGTCGCGCCTTGGGGCTCTTCCGCCTTAGCCTGATGAGTCGTCACCTCGCCTTGGAGCTCCGCCGCCGCTGGACACGGCGCGATCGTTCTGCCATCTTGTTGGGTGCGACATTGTTGTTGGTGGGAAAACTCGCAGAGAGCTCAGATTGAGCAAGCCATCTGTAAGATCGAGGTGGCCGACTAGAGGGGGTGAATAGACGGTTTTAAAAATCTTTCGTGCTAAACTAATATATAAATACGGAAGCTCATAGCCAATTGGTTTTGCACAATTAAAACCTAAATCAACTAGACTCAACTAAGTGCACCGACAATACAAGAGAGCAATCACACAATGATATATAAGCAATTAAAGCATGAATGTAAATAGCTCAAAGTAAAGCACAAGTAAAAACAAGATGACACGATTATGTTTTACCGTGGTGTTCGGAGACTTGCCGGTCTCCCCTAATCCACGTTGAGGTTAGCCCAAACAAATTGGACCGGCTCCACTAATTAAGCCAATACCTCCGAGGTAAGTCCAAACACTTGGACCGGTTCCTAACCGAACCAACACCTCACTCAACTATGGTTGCTCTTCCTCCACTCCGGAGATGGTGAGCACCAAACCACTCACAAACCGCCGGGTCTTCTCACAAACTTCTTGAGAAGATCACCGCGCACGACGCCTCCACGCCGTCTAGGTGTCGGCAAACACCAAGAGTAACAAATCTCAACTCTCACTTGAACTAATCAAGTGTCTAAGCTCAAGTGGATACACAATCCACTACCTAAGGCAACATATGCACTTAGGGTTTACTCTCCAAGCTCACCAAGTGCAACACATGCACATAAGAGAGGAGAGGCTTGCTCTTAGCTCAAGAGGCTCACAAAGAGTTCACAATAGCACCAGCAACCTCTCCCAACCGACCAAGGTGGCTATATATAGCCCACACACAAAAACTAGCCGTTGGGGAGAAGATTCCATCAAAAGCCAGTAGGTCGGTCGATCACCAACCAATGGCGGTCGGACCGCCTATGCGCCAACGGCTAGAAAATAGCCGTTGGGCCTTGGCCGTCGACCGCCATGCATCGGCGGTCGGACCGCCCGATAAATCGGTCCGACCGCCGTCTTTGGCGAGTCCGACCGCCCGTCGCAAAATTGGCTAAGTCCCAAAAAGGGAGCTCTCTGGAAAAAACGATCCGCTCGATCTCCGGAACTTCATCACCGCGGAAGTTTCGATTTTTACAACTGCGGAACTTCCGCACAAAGAAATCGGATCAAGTGAAACCGGTCAGACCGCCCGTAGCACACCGGTCGGACCGATTTGCCACCGGTCCGACCGGTGACCAATGCCGGTCCGACCGGCAGACCACAGAGCCAACTCCAATTGCTCCACTTCAAATGGCAAAACACATTCGCTCATTTGAATGCAATTTTCGATAAGGTTTCAAAGATGATATTCTCAGTAGGTTACAAAACACATTTGCTAACCCTTATAATACTCATCACAAGGAATAAGGTACATGGACTTACACCATTTACAAAACGCATTTGCAAACTTAAGTCACATGCTACAAGGGTTATGCATGAGCCTCAATTATTTGCAAAACACATTCGCAAATAAATAGCATCATGCCTAGATGAGCTAGAGCAAATATAATGAGCTATCAACACATGACTAACTCAAACTACTAGTTAAGACCACTCTTAATAGTACGGCAACCTATACTAGCAATCCGGTCTTCCAACCAAACACCAAGACCGGTAAAAGACTAGGAACACATCCTTAGCCCTAGCTAGTCATACCTTTACCTTGCATCTTCTTGAAGCTTGATGACGCACATCAACACTTCAAGTCCGGGTCTTTGACTTTGACAATCATCAACACATGATGATTTCTTCACTTCGGGATCTTGTCTTGATCATCATCAACACATGATGATTTCTCCATCCCGATTCTTCACATGCATCAACGCATGATGCATTCCTTCACTTGGCCTCCATCAACACATGATGATTGGTATTCTCTTGTCTTGATGATCAACTCATGATCATCTCTTCTTGATAAGCATCAACTCATGATGCATCATTTACACCAAGCTCTTGACTTGATGATCAACTCATGATCATCCCAAGTCTTCATCATCCTGGAACATAACCTATATATCCAACTCATGGAAAATGTTAGCTCCACAATGTGATCATCATTAATTACCACAACATACCATTAACTCATAATGGTGGGACAAGATACATCAATCTTTCCCTCTTTGGTAATTGATGATAACCACTTAAATTCTCATAAATTTAATGATGATAAATGAGAGAACAAATGAGTATATATAAACTACACAAGTTATATATACTCTAACATGAGTATACAAGAACTACACGAGTTCTATATACTCATAACATGAGTATATACGAACTACACAAGTTTTGTATACTCAAAGGTTTTGTTTCAACGTAAAGATCCTTAGTAAATGTGGAAAATGGAATATGGATCAATACTAATGAAACCACAAAGTATAGGATAAAACTCCCCCTAAATGTGTGCATACACAAATGTGTAATAAGGTCATATGCACATATTCAAGTTTAACTTAAGGTTGAGTTCAATCCTATATTTTGGATCCGAGAAATGCAACAATATATAAGATTTAGATGTCGATTGCATACCTCGTTGTGTTTCACCTTTATATCCAAATGAGACTACACAAAGATAATACTAGATAAAAGAGTTAGTCTCATATTTGGATTTGTCATTAATCACCAAAACACTCCATTAACTCATAATGGCGGGTCTAGATCTTTCACCATCTCCTAGTATGGCGGCGACTGCTGCGGGGGTTGCGCCAAGCAAATCATCACCCGGTGTGGCAATGATTGCTGCTGGGGTTACGCCGAGCAAGTCGTCGCTTCGTGTGACGGTCCCTAGTTTGCCCACCTTGATCATCTCCACACGCGCTAATCGCGCATTATGGTCTTCCAATCGGTTATTGATGGTGACGAGCTGAGCGCCGTGGTTGTCTATCGTCAGGAGCATAGCGTCGAACCGAGCGATGAGCTGAGCGAACATCGCGGTCGTGTCCTGAGAGTCAGAACCGCCGTTGCTTGACATGATTCCATCTTCGATGTTGATTGATTAACTCATGTCTCTCTCTGAAACCAACTCATGATGCTCAATTACACAAGCCCTTTTGATGATACGAGAATGACGACCAACTTACACCCGACACATAACCTTTTCCAACCAGAAAGTAGCCACATGGATCATCATTAATCCAAACTACCTAACCATAAGGTGGGCAAGAAATAACTTATCCTCTATTGGTAATTGGATGAAAATAAAATTCTCATATTTAATGAGTGAAGAATAAGAACAAATAGAATATAAACTACCTTTATAATAATTATCGACACACTATAGTATTAACAGAGAAACGTAACTACAATTTACTATACTCATAATTTGTTTCCAATAAGATCCTTAATGGGAAATAATAACAATATAATGAACCACAAGAAGGATAAACCAATGGATCCAAATTGAATAAGGTCTAGCCAACATATTCAATAACTAATTCAGTGTAACCATATTTGATTTCATGACAATATCATGTTCATTGCAACGATTGGCTCTGATACTAAATGTAATGATCTTAAATCATTACGGGGTAAACACCGCCAAGAAGAAGGTCGGACGGCGATGGCTTGAAGGAGAAGAGACTTTAGAGGAGGAAGGTAGACATAGATGGGAATGAACTATTATTTCTTTGTTCTTTTTATTTGATTGATAATGTATACATGCTATCCCTTTTATAGGGACGACCCAACTTGACCTCTAAGAAACAATCTCTATATCTAAGGAAACTTATCTCTATTAGGTGAAATACATCTCTAAGGAAGTAAACATAATTAATAAGGAAACTAACTATTCTATCTATATTTCCTAACTACTAATGCACCGTGGGACCCAACATGAATAGTGCATGACACTACAATACCGTGTGTACTGTTCATGTGTGAATAGTAATTCCAACACATAACAAAAACATATAAAATCAGCATAATGATCATATTTAAATGTTTGTTTATTTGCTCTTATATATCGGGCTACTCAAGATAAAATCTTGGCCTCCTCGCCACTTTTGTCAATATTCTTCACTAATTAGATATAACACAAGAATAAATCAGACTTTGAGGTGAAATGAATGTCTTACTAATATGTCAAGAATTGAATTATCCCATAAGTCACAAACATCACTTAACCATTTCAGCCAACAGAGGAAGCATGTATATCACAGTACAAAACTGAAATCGCAAATCAGCATTTACTACTTTGGCCAACAAAGGAACAAGTATATCACAGTGCAATTATAGATCAATACTAATCAAATTCGGTCAGCACAGAAGCAATCGAACCATAGGATCGAAATAGAGCCATGACACTATCAATAGATATGAACCAACAATAGTATGCAAACAACTAGCTCAAGTGTGATTTATAATCAACGATATCAATCCAATTTCACATGTGACAATAATCCTCATCGGACATTAATCCGATCCCACAACATTACTAAGCAAAGTATCCAAATGCTAGATTAATTCAAATACAATACAATTTGAAACTTCTACTAGCACATCACACAATGCAAAGTAATGCGAAAAACTGAAAAGATCAAACCCACAATGCGGATGGCACTCAAAGCCACCGAGTTGAAACCGGGCAAGGAGCGCTGAATGTGCTGTCTCAGAAAACCAATCGTCCTGCTGTGCCGCGAAGAACGAACGAGGTTGATAGAGAAACAATGCCAATTCACAAACGAGACACACCAATTTGCGAAGTCGAGATACAGAGAATGCCACACAAGAGCCAACCAAGATGCACCGGCCGAATACACCCACGGAGCACAAATCACCAAAACCGAAGCCTTCTTCCACACCAAGATCAAGCCAGAGCCGGCCGGATCCCACCTCCAATCAGCACAAGTCCAAACCCCTCACCGCAACCTTGACAGAGAATAAGGAGCAAGAGAATAACCGAGATGCGCAAGGAGGAGGATATAGTCCTCACCGCCGACGACGCTGGGTCCAACTACGGTGGCACAGCAGCTCTAAAGCCCCAAAAGCTGAAGCCAAATCGGGGAAGAAGAAGAATAAAAAAAAAGATTGCTGGGAAGATTGCTCAACACTGAGCCTAGAATGCCACCACACTACTCTTTACACTAATAATTATCGACACACTATAGTATTACAGCAAGAAAACAAAGATAATCATATCAATGGATCATAAACTAACATGCATAATTATAGATCAAGCGACAATAAATAAGAAAATAATCCAAAGCAACATCAACCAATGAATCCAAATTAATAAAGCAACTAGTCTAGTCCAAATGATATCCTAAACATTATTCAATAACTAACATGTCCAAAATATTGAATGAAAAGATTATCATGGCGAATGATCATGTGATGTCCATGTGCTCTACTCGCTCTCAATTACGGCATCCTCGAAGATCACCTAAAAACAACAAGAGAGGAGATAAGCCAACTTAAGGGATAGTGAGAGCTCGCGACAACATTCACTCTCAAGCCCGCATCGGGACCTCCTCCACTCACTCTCAAGCCCGTTCCTCCATAAGGATCACCTTCTCTTATGCAAAGATGCTTATGAATGCAAACATGCAAACTCCATCATAAACATCATACCAACCTTCCATCATGCTTATCAACAAAGATATAAACATACCAATTCATTGTTTGCAATTAAATAAAATAAAAGCACAACAATAATGGTACTGAAAGATAAAGAATCACAGTGATCAATCATTGACCGCTGTTTACCATGCACTTGCCTTTACTAGTTGCGACGCACGATCTGATTAGAAGACGGCAACAAGCACGACGCCTCTCCTATATTAAATACACACATCTCAATACAAGCTACAGCATCATAAGAATAACAACCAATATACATCGCTCCTACACGTCCCCAAATATACCACGTTACGCCGGTACCGACTAGTTACCTATAGCTGACCGGTTACTAAAAAGAGCGTAACTTTTGACTCGAAAGTCCGATCACCACAAACCACCCCATTCTGGATTCTTCATAAAATTATCTACCTTTTCTTAGATTACGAAGACTTCTAATTAAATCATCTACCCCTCCGTATTTAGCCCAGAAAGTCGGTCTGTCCGCTTCGGAACAGCGGTCTTCCAAATTTCATAACTTTTGTTTTACTCAACCAAAATGCGCGTTCTCAGATTCTACAGAACCATTAGACAATTGGCTACAACTTTCATGTAGATCAAAAACTCTAATTATGCTATTTACTATTTTTAATTTACAGTCTACCAAAACAGCGCCTAAAGACGATAACCCTAAAACAGCGGCCTGTCCGATTGACATGATACAATATGCTATAGGAAGATAACGAAATTATCTACAATTAACTAGTAGATGATATTTTCAACATTCGCCATTAAGGTTCCCGAATAACTTGTACAACATAACAGCAGCTAAACAGATCTATAAGTCCGCTTCTCTAATTAATCTTGATGATAAACTCTAATTGCTGCATGTATACTTAGCTACGCCAAGAAAAACAAATCACTAGTACCAACCGATTTCAGTATCAGATTAATTACTACTACTAGTTGTTGCTTGCATACATGGCTACGAGTCAAAACTAACTACTAATATCAACAAATACATGCAGTTTCCAAAAGATCAATTCCCAGCAGTGCACTAAAATTTAATCAAACACTAATCGCAGCCCTCTTAATTAATTAATGGAACTAGCATTAGCAGCTGAAAAAAAAAGGACACGAGCGAACCTCCCAAAATTTATTCTCCCCTCGACGGCCAAACAAAGAAGCGGGCCAAGCCGGAGCAACAATCCCCGGCGGCCAAAGAAGCGGCCGCGGCAAACACACATCGGAGAGGCGGCAGGCGGGGGCTCAGCAGAATCGGCAATGAGCGGTCTCGCGCGAGAGAGATCGCGCCAAGACAATGAGCTTCAAAGGCCAGACTCGGCTCATGAGGCGGCAGCGACGAGCGTTGGCTTCGACCGACTAACAAGACGCGCAATGGGCAGTGGAAAGCGGCGACTTGGTGACACGCAGGTTCGGCTCGGTTTTCCACAGCAAAGAGAGCGAAAACCACCGCAGAAAGCAAGCAGCGAAGCGCCTGAAGCAAAGCAAGCGGCGGCAGGCGGCGGCAATCTTCGGCCGTTAGCGTATGAGCGAGATCACGCATAACGACGCGGCGCGAGAGGCGGTGGCGGCTTGGAAAAAAAATAGGATTAGGGTTTCTAAACAAAAGTCCACCATTATTTATACAGCCCACAAAAATTCCGAAAATAATCTATTTTCCCAAATCCCTTTTATTTAATTATGCATAAGCCCTAAAGACGATTTTAACTAATTATTTACTGATACCATTTAACTAATTACTCTCCGACCCTTAGGACGCTATTATTAATATTAATATTATTTTCAGGGTATTACAAAAAGAGAGGAGATAAGCCAACTTAAGGGATAGTGGAGCCTCGCGGTGGCGACCAGCAGGAGCACCCGCCCAACCTGGCTACCCACTCGAGAGATAGGGTTGGAGACTAAGTCCCCAACCTTATCTCATCCCCTTCTCTAAACGATAGGTGTCCCCCACCTTCTTTTTATTTATTTATTTTTTCATTTCTTCTTTTCTCAATTGAGAAATTACCAAATGACCCTCGGATATACAACAAGCCTGACATATGAAGATCCTGCTAAATGTTTCACATGCCGAGTTTGTGCTATCACCGACAGAAGGCCTTAAGCTTGAATGGTGCGCTATGACCGGAAGTCCTTTAAGTTGACAGAGTTGGATTATGCCTCATGACTTATAAGCTGTGATTTTGTGCTATTACATATACATGATACATGCACAGTGAGCTAACAGAAATTTGTATCCTGAACTGTGTGAGCTAGATCTTTGGATGGTTGGCAATGTCCAATCCATATTGGTTGAGCTTGGAATGAAAGAAAAGCAATATACACATGCTTGGACAACAATGGGTGACCAATGTATGTATTGAACTATGCAGGGATTAGATAAGTAGTGCCAAGTTTCTTTTAATATATTGTAAACCACAGTTTAGTTTAGAATTTCTTCTAAGAGTTTCATTTCCTGTAGAACTGATAATGGTTTACCTATAAATTAAGAGTGTTTTTACAGTACACTCAATTTAATATGGGTTGTCCATTCTTTTTATCCAATTGTTCGGATGAGTTAAGATTCAGTTATATTACACCCAGCAGTATGAATATTAGAATCCCAAGATGAGTAAAATTGTAATGATCACATGGCAAAAGATTAATATTTTGAACCTTTATTGGAAAAGACCATAATACCATTACAAACAAAATTATAAATACAAAGAAAAGTTTATTATGTCCTTAACAGATCAATAGTCAGACTTGATTTATACTATCAACATATAATACCGGTAAAATGTACCATATAATTTCTCTAAATTAAGGGATGGTGGTAGAAGTATCCAAGCATAGAAGCTTTTGTAGGAAAATCACAAGTGATGGGTGGCATGGAAAGATGTTAGAACAGTAAAAAAAAAAAAAAGGAAAGATGTTAGAAGAAACAATCGATAAGAGATTAAAAAAAAATTACGATGTTGGTGGAAGCTGAATTGTGTAGGTTATTGATTTGCAAGCTAAAATGATCAAGGCAGCTGCTGGTTTAGATTACGGTACTGTGTGAGCTCCCGCTACATTGGCATAGCGAAGGAGATGCTAGTCAAAAGAAGTCTGCATAGGTGACGATGGACTACTGCTTTCCCACTAATGCTATTATACAGTCTGTTATACCGTCAATACCTCTTATCTTGAAATCAAACTCGAAGATGGTCAGATAGGGGTTTCGAAGGATGCTTCCAATGGAGCATGAGTTATATTTGGATGGCATGGTGATCAAAACCTTTTAATTTGATTAGATTTCTTGCTATATTTTCCCTGTAGAAGAACATGCAGTAGAAAAAAACTGGTACATGTGCGTAAGTATTCTAGCATGTGAGTTTTCCGAAGCTTGTGATTGTGATAACAGATAACAAACATAATAATATTTGCTCTTGAACTATGATTATCAAATGGCTTTACCTTGTCACCTTCAACATTGTATACGAAGAAAGAAATATATGTGTGACCTCTGACAATATGCTGTGAAATACTACAAATGTTCAGTACTTTTCTCACTCGTCAGCAGTATTTACAGAACACTGCTCTGAATGAAGTGATCAAATGGACCTACAGAAATCCACAGATGTTTTGATCTCTCACGTTGACTGACCAAAAAAGCACTTAGCATAGTTCATCTTTAATATATACACTCCCTAGATTTAAGATCTTCTTTAATAGATTTTCTCTCTGAATTTCAGATCTCCAGAATCAACAAATGCATTCAACATACATTATCTTGTCGTTCTTAATTCGGAATTTTTCGGAGTTGACACAAAAGAGCCCCTCAAACAAAGCAATAGTACCAAAAAAACACATGATCTGGAATAATAATAAAAACTATCTGCCACGTACGACAGACATAGTCACATCATTAACACTAGATGGTTCAGTAACTGTTGACGCCTCTTCCATTGTCACCCTTATGTGGAAATATGCTGGATGCTTAGGTTCAGGCAGGGTCATACTCTCGCTGCTTAGCATTGCAACCACATCTGACATGGTGGGCCGATCAGCCGCGTTCTCTTGCACACACAGCAATGCCATGTTAACACATCTCATCGTCTCTAATGCATGAAACTCCGAAATTAATGATGCGTCTACAAATTCTAGCCATCTTTCCTCTTTCCACATTTTCCATGCCTTCAAGGAGTTTAATCACACAATACATAAAGGTTACTACATAAACAAAACAATTTTACATATTAAATAGAGAAAAGACTCACATATCCAAGAAGGTTGAAGAAATTTCCATATTGATGGAAACCAGAGTTTCTTTTCCCACTGATGATCTCAAGAATTAGCACACCAAAGCTGAAGACATCAGATTTGATTGAGAAGATGCCCTCGGAAGCATACTCAGGAGACATATAACCACTGAAAGTGACAGAATGTATTATGTTACACATGGAAAAAGAACAAACTTCTATGTCAAGATGCTGCATTAGGTTGACTTGTAAAATAATTAGGATGGACTAATTTCTAAGACAAGCTTACTATGTCCCAACGACCCTTTTTGTGTTTCCTTCAGTGTCATTTGAGCTGAATATTTTTGCAAGCCCAAAATCTGAAATTTTAGGATTCATTTCGCCGTCCAAGAGAATGTTGCTTGCTTTAAGGTCTCTATGTATGACACGCAACCGAGAGTGCTTATGCAAATATAGAAGTCCTTGAGCTATGCCGTCGATTATCGATATGCGTTTACTCCAATTTAGTAAAGCTCTTCTTGTTTCATCTGCACATCAATTAAACATAGATACAGTAGATTAAACACCTTCAACAATCAGAGTTAACTCTTAAAAAATAAAAAAAAAACAACCAGAGTTAACCCGGAATGTGTACTAGGATGTTACGAGAAGTAATACCAAAAATAAAGAAGTCCAAGCTTTTATTTGGCAAATATTCGTAGATCAGTATTTTCTCCTCTCCTTGAGAACAACATCCCAAGAGCCTAACCAGATTTGTGTGCTGGAGCTTGGCTATGAGTTGGACTTCATTTTTGAACTCTGTGAAACCTTGTCCTGAATGTGAAGCAAGTCGCTTAATTGCTATCTCCAACCCATCAGGAAACTGGCCCTAGAGACAAGTCCAAAATAGGTTGATCAGTGATATCCTTGATGTTAGAGATATATTAGAGATATGATTATTTTGTATTCCTTATCTGTATTTTGTATTGTCTTATCTGTATATGGCATGCATCCCTTGTACACCTTATATATATTGCCCATTGGGCCTCTTCAATATACACATAATATATTCATAACATGGTATCAGAGCCAAGGTTAGGGTTTACCGTAGCAGCCGCCTCCTCCTAGGCTCTACCCCTTCTCCGCTGCCGCTGCCCTCGGGAGGACCAATCTTTGCTCCGGGGGCGGCCTCTCGTCGCGCTCTGCCTCAGATCCCGCCAGGCCTCCTCTCCGTGCGTCGTCATCTTCAACCAACGCCTCCACTCGGATCCGAGCTCGGATCCGCGCTCTGAAGCCTCCGGTTCTTGGCCATGTCCTCCATGTTTGCGAGGTCTGGGGCGGTTGTGGACATCTTACCTCGCTGCGCTCATTGGCAGTGACACCGACGCGCTCCGGATCCACGTCTCGGCGCTCGCCGAGGGGTTCAACCTGCTGGATCCCATCGCTGTCGTCGTCCTGTGCACCACCTCCGCGGTGGCCATGTCCATGGCCCTCTTGGGCGCCTTAGTCGCCTCCACTGCCACCTTGCCCTTGCTGCTCTTGGACGACGCGCTCTTCGCCTTCTACGGCAGCGAGAGGAGCGCCACAGCGACGTCGGCCTTCCCAACGGAGATGTTGGCGTTGTTGTAGAGCACCGCCGTGAGCGCATTGCGGTGTTGTTCGCCCTTCTTGCTCCCCGCTGCCACGGTCACCATGGAATGGATTCGAGGAGAGAGAGAGGTGTGGAGATGGGGATTCGGCTGATGGCAGTCTCTTTTGGCCGTTTGTTGGGGTACCTCATCGGGCAGCTTCGTAATCTTCATAGTATTATTAGGGTGGAATGCAGCAGATTATAATCTCGTCACCACATACCTACAGATGGATGGACACTGGAGTTAATGCTGGCCCGATTGGGATGGCTCGGCTGTGCTGGGTATCTGGCGGATCTCTACGCTAACTTGTCTGCTGCTCCCAAGATTAAGGACAACATGGATGAATCTGGCAGGTTCTTAGGTGTTTTTTCCTCTATTGGTTCCCCACGGCTTGGTGCTTGCTGGTTGAACTAGGAGATGGATCTTCTGCTACTGCTAGCTATTATTTGTGTCGTTTCTTTCGTTGCGTCCATTCAAGTCCGTCACTCTTTATCTGTGAATTCGTCTAAGCTATACGAGTTCACAAATTTATTGTCAGTCATAGAAGCATAGTAATTCTTTTTTGCATGACAGCGGTCGTCACTCTTTTCTTCGAACTGCTGCAGATCGTTGTTATGATGCCGCCGCTCTCTCTTAGCCGCCGTCCCAAGCTTTTAAGGCCGTCACGCTTCTTCCACACTGCATCTTCGTTGTACTACTTGCGCATTGCGCCGCGTTTCTTCTGCACTGCGCCTCTGTTGCGCTTCTTGTGAATTGCGTTGCGCTTCTTGTGAATTGCGTTGCGCTTCTTTTGCACTGTGCATTCGTTGCACTTCTTGTGCACTGCGCTACCGTCGTCTTGGGTTACGATCTGCGTCGTCATGCTTCTATCTATTCCTATTCGGCTTGATTTGACATATTTCTCTATTTGTCGGTTTCATCATCTTCTTCGTCATGTTGTCGTGGTCGACTTTGCTCCCGCACCTTGTGCTTTATGGGCTGTCGCACGACCCCGGATGGGTGGAGATCTTTTATCTCGACATATTTTCCAAGAGCTATATTGCTATTGCTATTGCATACGTCAACCCTTTACAAATGCATTGCTATTGCATACGTCTTGCATTTATGGGGGTGTTAGAGATATATTAGAGATATGATTATTTTGTATGCCTTATCTGTATATGGTATGCATCCCTTGTACACCATATATGTATTGCCCATTGGGCTTTTTTGATATAAACACAATATATTCATAACACTTGAGACTTATCTCCTGACCAAGGGCTGTGTTGTGAGTAAAAGCAGAATTACTTGTATAACATGTAAAACTATTCTCAGCATGGCCGTATCTAATTAGCCACGGGTGCAACTTAGGTTTTTTACCTTGTATACAGAGCCAAAGCCTCCTTGCCCAAGTTTATTTTCATCTGAGAAGTTACTTGTAGCATCTGATAATTGCGAAAAGTCGAAAAAAGTGAACTCTGAACTCCTTGCTTCTATTCCCCAAACTCGTGCTTCATCCTCGTGCATATTCATGTTAGACTTGTCCTGTAAGCTCACTTTACCTAAATCCAGAATTGATGTGATCCTTTCAGTTAATGCTCATGCACATATAATTGGAACAAAATCAAGACTCAACGGCTTGAAAGAGTTTAATACAATAGCATTTCCATAACCTACCTTTTCGGTGACTTCTGATCAATCCAAAGCAAAAGACGAAGAAGAAAAACGATGCAAGTAGAGGAACAGTCGTTGCAATTACAAAAACCTTACTCATGCGCCCTAACAATAAAAATTCCACATAAATACACATGGTTGATTGAATAGACAGTTTGAAGCATATGGACCATATAATTACAAATGACTTTGATATTTCTGTTTTTTTAGGGAAATTCTGGATAAATGTAAGGTGACATCACATGCAAGGTTGTGAGAATCGAAACTTTGAATCATATCGGTCTTATCCTGACAAAATCATGGGGTTTCGTTGTGGAATCCTAGAATTTATCAGATTTATATAATCCATTTATTTAGTGTACAAATAATATGCACGGGGATAAGTTCTCGCCTTCTCGGAGGTACTCACCGGCTTCGATACCTAGGGGTGGCAAGGTAGGAAACACACCTATTTTGAAAGAAAAAAAGAATGGATATGTGCCACTTCAAAAGATAGTATTTTTGAAAATACCAGTCTAAAAGATGGCTTCACTAAGATGCCATTTGTTGTTCAAATAAGACTAGAAAAATAAGAGGATGAATCCTTGCAAAAAATAAATATAAGAGGATCAAAGCTGAAACTTTGGAATTAAAAATGTATCGGGTCTCTATATCTAAAATAGAGTTTTATTTGTTATGAAATTACAACATCTCATTTTATGTTATTTCTGTTTATTTTGTTTTGTTATGGTCAATGCACACTTAAAAAAATAGCTCACTGGAATAAGTGGTGTAGATTTTTTTTTCTCAATTAATGTGGGAATTTTCAACCCTCTTGGAGCGAACATGGAAGCTCCTTTTAACATTGTTTCAACGATACAATAGATTGATCAATAGCTCTATCTATAGCTCCTTGAAAAAAAAAGATCAATAGCTCTGTCAAGTGCTCTGCCTTTTCACGACTTGCTTACTCGTGCTTTAGGGAAAGAGAGAGTATGTGTTGTCTTGCTTACTCTTGTGTTTCTGGATAGGCACGGCAACCGGCGGCGGCGCGGCCGTGTTTGTTGTTGAGTTTGTAATTGGAACTACAGTACCCGACCACTCGATCGGCAGCATGGGCTGATCCTGGTAGAACGGATACACCTCGTACCTGAAATTACACCACAGACTAAGAATCTGCCCTCCTTGTCTCCCGGAGAAGTATTTCGTTGTCATGGCGGTGATATTCTGGAGGCAACCCCAGCAGTCAGGAGGCAACAGGTGCGGCGTGCATTGCGCCATGGAGAAGAGCGTCGGGAAGGTGCTGGTGATGACCATGCGACCGGTGGCGTACATCCTCGTCGAGTTGTACGCCGCCAGATTGGCCGTGCGCTGCGCCAGCAGTGTGATGATGGAGGTGATCATGGTGACACTTTCGGCGTTGCCGGGATCCCAACCGGGCAACATGGTCTCCGTGATGTTCTTCGTGTTCATCAGGATCAGAAGATTTTCTATGGGAAAATCGGCAGGGTCAAAGAAGTTCCGGTTGGAGAAGCGGAGGATGCAAGGGTCATAGAAGATGGTCACGTCCTTGTTATACGCGCACAGCTGCTGCGCGTCCTGGAACGCGACGGCGACACAGTCGTTGCAGGCGGAGGAGTTGGCGTCGCCGCGGCAGAGCGCGAGGCCGTAAACGATGTCCGGGGCGGCGCCGAGGGAGCCCTGGACGAAGAGGGTTGGTGCGGAAGAGGTGTTCTTGGGGAGAATGGTGGATAGGTGCTCAAGGTTGGCTTGATAGGTGCTGTTGGCCGTGTAGTTGCCGCTGGTGGTGCCGCAGATATGCCCCAGGGGATCGGCGGCGGCGAACGGCATGAAGACAAGAACGAGGACGACGATGAGCATGGCTGCCTATTGCCTAACCAACGGTAGTTCGACACTGGCAGGAGCCGCATTTGACCCGGTGTTGCCACTTTAATAATAAAAAAGATTCCTGACAACAAATTGGCCCTCTGCTGGGTGCGAAAGTACCGAAAGATGACATATGACACATCCCGTAGGCTAGGCCTCTCCTTGAAAAAAGCAGCGACTTGTGTGGAAAGGTTCCTCTTTCAAGTCACTCATGCCAGCATCGTCCGAAAAACTTGTCATCCTGAAAGGTCTGACCGGGTATATGAAAGGCATGCCGGTGCTATTTCGTCAAGAAAAAGAAAAGCAGCGGCTTGTGTAAATGGTTCCTCTTTCAAGTCACTCATGGCAGCATCGTCCGAAAAACTTGTCATCCTGAAAGGTTTGACCGGGTATATGTAAGGCACGTTGGTGCTATTTCGTCAAAAAAAAGTTTGATCGATCACTGTAACATCCCGTTTTTACAAAAATTTCCAAATCAAAAGTTTGGCAGAGAATCATTTGGGGGAAAAAGGAATCAAATCCAGCAAAAGCAATCTCAGTGGATTTGCTTACCTCGGTTCGCGTGCCGCCACCCTCCTTCCCAATCGCCGCGCTTGCTCCTTCCCCTTCTGCCGCCGGCCGAAGACCCGTCCCCTCTCCCACGCGTGCACGCCTCCCCGTCCCGTCCCCTCACCGCCCCTCCTCCCCAATCCCCCTCCCTCTGCCACCCCTGCCCCGCTCGGTCGCTTCACCGCCCGCCCACGCCAATCTACTCTGTCGACGCCGCCTCGACCACGCGAGCGCCCGAGCCCCTCTCATCGCCCTCTGCCGGCTATAAGTAGCCCCGGCCGCCTCCTCTTGTTCCCCTCCCCCACCTCGCTTTCTTTCTCTGACCTCGGCGCCTCCCCTCCGCCACCTCACCGAGCCGCCGTCACCCCCGTCGGCCGCTTCCTCCTCCTCCGCTCCGCCTCGGCTCGCCTCCCGCGCCGCTCTCCTTCCTCCGGCCGGCCGCGCCCGCCGCCTCCCTCTCTCTCCCCCTTTTCCTCCCACGGAGAAGCGAGGCGTCGTGCGCCTCGACGACGCCGACGCTTTTAACCGCGGCCACGCCGGCCGACAGTGGGCCCTTGTGTTGTGCCTCGACGGGTGGGCCCAGCGATGTCGTGGACCCACGGGCGTGCGCGTGGACTCGGTCCACGAGCACAGTGCCCGTGGACCGAGCACAGTGCACGCCACGTGTCAGCACGGGAGGTTTTCCGGTTTTCTTATTTTTGTTTTCAATTAAAAATTCATTTGAAAAGCTTCCAAAATTTATATCTTTCTCCTTATAACTCCAAAAATTATGAAACTAGTTTTCAAAATTATCTAAAATCAAGATCTTACTAATGGCACTAGTCTTGTTCATTTTGGAGTTCATTTATTATGAGTTTGGTATTTATTTACTCTCTTTGCTGTTGTGTCTTTTTCCGGTACTTTCGTCCGACTAGGGTTCGAAGACGCAGGAGACCTCAACTTCGACCAAGCCCAAGAATATCAGGACCCCACTGCCTTTAACCAAGGCGAGTCAATACTTTGATCATTCCGAGCATACATTTTTATGCAAACTATGTTCATTTAAATTATCAAAGTTGCGTGCTTTAATTTTGTAATCAATAATATGTTAAACCTTAAGGTAGTTAAATACTCATTTGCTGATTAATTACTTATTAAGACATCCTTTGATAATTGAATCCAGTATTCTTTGTCACCCTAGTAAATATATGGTAAATACTACTATAGGTTGTACTTAAGCGACATGCTAGTCTTGCTTAAGTACCGGGATAATAAATGTCTCGATCATCATCCTTTAAACATGAAAAATGGTTTTGGACAGTCATTGGATGTAGATGACTGATGTGTTGCGTTAATTGGTTTTCCTTCCCAGAACCCTAAAACAACTTGCTAGTACCCCATCTGGACGGATGGAAAGAGTGGTGGGTGCGGACGTAACACGAGAATGGTTGGTATGTGGTATGAACCGTCCAGATGAATTAAGAACTTAATCTTGTCATGACCTCCTGTGTAAAACAAGTACAACCGCAAGTCTGCAAATTACAACTTGGCTTAGTAAAATTATTGAACCCTGAATGTCATCTCACAACTGGTGTTTAGAAGTGTGCAAGCAGTAGGATGTATGCTAGCTTGAATGGGACACCAAAAATGGTGAAGTTATCAGCTGCGCTAGTCGTTGTGGCCGGGGTCAGCTGCGCTAGTCGTTGTGGTAAGCATCCCGCACAACTTATGGAATTGGTCATAGGGGTGAGATGACGGGAGGGGCAAGATAGTTTGAAACGTTACTGTGACGATCGCTCAACTACATGACTAAGGAATCATGTGGGGTAACGAGTATGATTATCTCTTGTGGGTACAGTGTACAACATCTGCAGAGTCTAAACTGTTTAAACAGTCGCGCCTACGGTCAAAGGCGGACATGGGAACTTAACCTGAGTTAGCTCTATTTCAAAAACCTTTGTGGGTGGAATGAAAATGTGGTGGGCTCATCCATCCCTTTTTTGAATTTTTCCTGGGTAGCCTTATCCAGTGTTGATAATCGGTGGATGTAACCGCTATCAAAATTAAGCATGTGGTGGAGGTAACCTCTACTGTTATTTAATAATTGCACTTATTCTCTTTAATGAAAATACAATTTGTTTAAAATGCTAAGTCATAGGGATTTGTACTTATGACAATTGAAAATATTGCTTTAGCAAATAAAAGAACCTGAGCCATCCTTGTTAAGCCTTGCATGTATACTATTGCATACTGTGTGTTGGCTCACTAGCACGGTAGTTGTGCTCACTCTCGCTCCTCCCCCAAACCCTCTAGATGATATGGAGCAAGGAGACTACGCCTACTACGAGGATCCCGAAGTTGATGGCCAAGGGAACCCTGAAGAGTAGTATAAATTCTGTAGTATAGGTCTCGCCCCAGTCTAGCTGACTCCGCCGGTACCTAGGTGCATCCTATATTATCTGAGTTTTCGGGTAATATCGGATGTGCACAGCTTTCCCCAGTCGCTTGCATGTGGAGAGATGTGCCCTCACCCCCTTTGCTTCCGTTGTCGCTTCCGCTACTTTTGTGATGTAATCATTTGGCCTGTTCGGCCCTTATTGTAAAACTTGACCCGATGCGGTCTATGTAAACTCTGATGTGTTAAATTATTGAATAGTACGGTTTTACGCCATATGTGAAATGATTCAGTGATGTATCTGTGAGTGCTATCTACTGGTCCAGAGAATAGCACAGTTATTCGCAGAGGATTCGGGATTAGAAAATCCGGGTCCGGCAGAGCTGGTATCAGAGCATACGACTGTAAGAGTCTTAGCTAGACTGGTCGAGCCTAAGGACTTGAGTCCTATTTTCAAAATTTATGAAAAGCTTCGGCAAAATATAATGTATTTATTGCTCTCACTCATCTCTCTTAGTTCTTCACTTCCCCTGACTTCACTTGAGTTTTTACTCAATTCTGATTCCCTCGCTTGTTTTTAAAAAATTTGTAGATGACAACCCCGTCGTCCGATGGCCCATGGGACTTTTGCTCTCACCAAGAAGGCAGAGTGGAATTCGTGGATATTCTCCACCAATTCACGCACCACTTGGATTACCTCCGCAAGCCTATCTTCAGAGGCCGAAAGACTCAAACCCTGGACCAAGAGTCATGGACCATGGAGGTTTTTCTCTATGCCAGAGAGGGCGAGTTCATCGCTCACACCTTCAGACCCGAGACCTCCTAGAGCAGCTGTTCTGAAGCAATCCAAGACGCAGCCCGCTTCGCCTGCAACCGCCTGAGCCAGATGCACCTAGATCTTCTGCGAGAAGCGCCCTTCTACTACTACCTGCCTCTCCTGGATGGAGAGATCGATCCCGAAGTCTTCGTCGTCATGTGGGAGTAGTTAGCTTAGTTTAGCTAGCAGTGCTTGCTTTAACAGTCTTTTGGTTGCAAGCACTCTTTGTTTTCTTCTTTTATAGACGATGTGTGTGTATCTTGTGTCGTGACTTAGCATAGCCTATATGTTGTGTTTCCGAAGTCATGTAACACCTAACCCCTTCATATAATGCAGTCATTCTAGGCTTTGTATTGTATTTGATCGTTTTTCCTCGTTTGATTTGAATTTCTTTTGTTGTGCTCTAGAGGGCCAGTGAACCCTCATATATCTCCTCTAATTCTTATCTGAGCTGTTTTCCTCAGATGGCACCAAAGAGGCCAGCAGCCCAAGGAAGTGGTGCCAGTTGTAAAAGGAAGTTGTCAGCACGAAGGCCACAAGATAGCTATCCTCAGTGGTCAGTATTTCTCGGCAGATCATCATTCAATCAATCAGTAGCCCAGTCACCAAGAGCCCCAATGCCAACTCCGCGCTCCAGCGGGATTGTTTTCTGCACTCCCCGCTCCGCCGATCGATCTGCAGCATTCAACCCGGTAGCCCCCCTTCACTGCTTTAGCAGTGGAGAAAAAGAGCACTTTGCCAAGAGATGCCCCCAAAGGAAGCAAGGTCAAAGGATCAACTATTTCCATTGCGGTAACCTAGGACACCGTATGGACAGTTGTCCCCAGCAAAATCTTGAAGAACCAACAAAGAATGTCATCGTCATCAATCTCAACCCAGACAACGAAGAAATCATCAGGAGTCCCAGCGGAAAGCAAGTGGTACCTGCTGAAGTTCTACTACCAGACTCAGAAGCCCCGTCAAACGCTTGCTTGGAATGTGGCAAGACAGGACATGTCGCTCAATTATGTCCTCCATTAAGACAAGTTGCAAGAGGAGCATGTTTCACATGTGGACAATTTGGACACTATTGCTACACGTGTCCAGTTCCCTACTGTCCCAGCTGTGAGGAACACCATCAATCAGAAGATTGTCCTGTGAACCTAGTAGCATGCACACGTTGTGGAGAAAAAAGACACCAAGCAGACCAATACTTTGTAAACTGCCCCAATTGTGATAAGGATCACCGGCCCATTGAGTGCCCGATCAATAAAGTCATGTGTTTTCTCTGCGAAGGTCAAGACCACTGCCCCAAAGATTGCTTCATGCGTCCAATCCTGATCAAGTCAGTCGAGTTACAAAGGATATGTCTTCAAGTCGCTGCAAGACTCATCACAAATGGAAATGGCAACGATAACCAATATGGTGCTGAAAATAGCCAGATTGCACGGAAGTGCCAGAGTACCTCAGTAGAGAAGGAAAAGAGTGAGAATGTTCTCCGCCCACCTCACCCCGTCAAACAGCCTGCAGTGCAGAATCCGATAGCTCATCTTCGCTATTTCAACTGTGGAGAAAAAGAACATTTCGCCAACAGATACCCTCAACCAGTCACCCCGGTGAGGTTCAACTTCAAAGCCACACCAACTCAAGGCCAGACTTCAGTTGCAAGTAAGAGTCGTCAAACCTCGCAAGCATCAAGAGTTGTTTCCACGTCAAGCCAAAACCAGGGTCACGTCAATCATGTCACCGTCGAAGAAGCCCAAGCAGCGTCAGAAGTAATGAGAGGTACGCCCCCTATCTCATTTGGGTAGCCGAATCTCGGGGTCGAGATTCCGTTTAAGGAGGATAGGTTTGTAACATGCTGTTTTTGCAAAAATTTCAGAATCAAAAGTTTGGCAGAGAATCATTTGGGGCAAAAAAGGAATCAAATCCAGCAAAAGCAATCTCAGTGGATTTGCTTACCTCGGTTCGCGTGCCACCGCCGTCCTTCCCCAATCGCCGCGCTTGCTCCTTCCCCTTCTACCGCCGGCCGAAGACCCATCCCCACTCCCGCGCACGCACGCCTCCCCGTCCCGTCCCCTCACCGCCCCTCCTCCCCAATCCCCCTCCCTCTGCCACCCCTGCCCCGCTCGGTCGCTTCACCGCCTGCCCGCGCCAATCTCCTTTGCCGACGCCTCCTCGACCACGCGAGTGCCCGAGCCCCTCTCCTCGCCCTCTGCCGGCTATAAGTAGCCCCGGCCGCCTCCTCTTCTTCCCCTCCCCCACCTCGCTTTCTTTCTCCGGCCTCGGCGCCTCCCCTCCGCCGCCTCGCCGAGCCGCCGTCGTCGCCCGTCGGCCGCTTCCTTCTCCGCCTCCGCCGCCGCCGCTCGTGCCTCCTTCCTCCGTGCCGTGCGCCCGCCGCCTCCCTCTCCCTCCCCTTTTCCCTCCCGGAGAACACAAGGCGTCGTGGCGCCTTGCACGACACCGACGCTTTTACCGCGCGCCGCCGCCGACAGTGGGCCCACCCGTGGGTGTGCCTCGACGGGTGGGCCGACAACGATCTTTGTGGACCCACGGGCACGTGCTGCCGTGGACCGAGCACAGTGCACGCCACGTGTCAGCACGGGAGGTTTTCCGGTTTTCTTATTTTTGTTTTCAATTAAAAATTCATTTGAAAAGCTTCCAAAATTTATATCTTTCTCCTTATAACTCCAAAAATTATGAAACTAGTTTCCAAAATTTTCTAAAATCAAGATCTTGCTAATGGCACTGGTCTTGTTCATTTTGGAGTTCATTTATTATGAGTTTGGCATTTATTTGCTCTCTTTGCTGTTGTGTCTTTTTCCGGTACTTTCGTCCGATTAGGGTTCGAAGACGTAGGAGACCTCAACTTCGACCAAGCCCAAGAATATCAGGACCCCACTGTCTTTAACCAAGGCGAGTCAATACTTTGATCATTCTGAGCATACATTTTATGCAAACTATGTTCATTTAAAATATCAAAGTTGCATGCTTTAATTTTGTAATCAATGATATGTTAAAGCTTAAGGTAGTTAAATACCCATTTGCTGATTAATTACTTATTAAGCCATCCTTTGATAATTGAATCCAGTATTCTTTGCCACCCTAGTAAATATATGGTAAATACTAGTATAGGTTGTACTTAAGCGACATGCTAGTCTTGCTTAAGTACCGGGATAATAAATGTCCCGATCATCATCCTTTAAACATGAAAAATGGTTTTGGGCAGTCATTGGATGTAGATGACTGATGTGTTGCGTTAATTGGTTTTCATTCCCAAAACCCTAAAACAACTTGCTAGTACCCCATCTGGACGGATGGAAAGAGTGGTGGGTGCGGACGTAGCACGAGAATGATTGGTATGTGGTATGAACCGTCCAAATGAATTAAGGACTTAATCTTGTCATGACCTCCTGTGTAAAACAAGTACAACCGCAAGTCTGCAAATTGCAACTTAGCTTAGTAAAATTATTGAACCCTGAATGTCATCCACAACTGGTGTTTAGAAGTGTGCAAGCGGTAAGACGTATGATAGCTTGAATGGGATACCGAAAATGGTGAAGTTATCAGCTGCGCTAGTCGTTGTGGTAAGCATCCCGCACAACTTATGGAATTGGCCATAGGGGTGAGATGACGGAAGGGACAAGGTAGTTTGAAACGTTACTATGACGATCGCTCAACTACATGACTAAGGAATCATGTGGGGTAACGAGTATGATTATCTCTTGTGGGTACAGTGTACAACATCTGCAGAGTCTAAACTGTTTAAACAGTCGCGCCTACGGTCAAAGGCGGACATGGGAACTTAACCTGAGTTAGCTCTATTTCAAAAACCTTTGTGGGTGGAATGAAAATGTGGTGGGCTCATCCATCCCTTTTTTGGATTTTTCCTGGGTAGCCTTATACAGTGTTGATAATCGGTGGATGTAACCGCTATCAAAATTAAGCATGTGGTGGTGGTAACCTCTACTGTTATTTAATAATTGCACTTATTCTCTTTAATGAAAATATAATTTATTTAAAATGCTAAGTCATAGGGATTTGTACTTATGACAATTGAAAATGCTGCTTTAGCAAATAAAGGAACCTGAGCCATCCTTGTTAAGCCTTGCATGTATACTATTGCATACTGTGTGTTGGCTCGTGAGCACGGTAGTTGTGCTCACTCTCGCTCCTCCCCCAAACCCTCCAGATGATATGGAGCAAGGAGACTACGCCTACTACGAGGATCCCGAAGTTGATGGCCAAGGGAACCCTGAAGAGTAGTATAAATTATGTAGTATAGGTCTCGCCCCAGTCTAGCTGATTCCGTCGGTACCTAGGTGCATCCTATATTATCTGAGTTTTCGGGTAATATCGGATGTACACAGGTTTCCCCAGTCGCTTGCCTGTGGAGAGATGTGCCCTCACCCCCCTTTTGCTTCTGTTGTCGCTTCCGCTACTTTTGTGATGTAATCATTTGGCTTGTTCGGCCCTTATTGTAAAACTTGACCCGATACGGTCTATGTAAACTCTGATGTGTTAAATTATTGAATGGTACGGTTTTACGCCATGTATGAAATGATTCGGCGATGTATCTGTGAGTGTTATCTACTGATCCAGGGAATAACACAGTTATTCGCAGAGGATTCGGGATTAGAAAATCTGGGTCCGACAATCACTCACTTCATGGCACTAAAAACAGTGTGCCAGACTAGCTGTAGAATCGAGACGGCTCAAGTGAGTTAGTTGTGTTTTCAAAATTTGCAGTATCGAATGATATAATTTAAATAATTTAAAATATATTTATGTATTTTATAGGTTATTTAGATTTTTAAAATATCATAAACATTGAAAATGACAATAAAAGCTCGAAGAAAAATATAACCTGGAAAATATAATTGAAGTATGAGTTTTGATGGAAGCAAATCGTTGAGCTTAATAAGTTATTGGAGTTTTTAGAAACGTAGCCGATCTCCATCATACATGGATCATTTACCTCTATACTCATATTCATCCTCCATTAGTTACTCTTTTCTAAAATATATTCATCCTACACTAAATATCTGAACTTTTCTATATTATTTATACAGATCCTAGGAGATGGCAGTCGTTGCAATTTCTACTCTATCCCTCAGTTCAGCTCCTCTGAACAATCAGCTTCGACTTGAAACCATAGTTAGCAACAACGCCGTTCGTTCGAGTTACGATATAGGATTCGGGTTCGTAATTCACCATTTTTTCTTTCAATTTCTACTGCGAATACGAATTATGTACCCTAAATCAGTTTGGGTTTGATGAATCCGGTTCGCGATTTGTAGAGTTTATAGCAAATCCGGTAACTATCGCTGAAACTCTCTAAGACCATCTCCATCAATGAGCTTCTCTCTTGGCCAATCAAGCAGCTCCAACTCCCATTTGTATTCAGTCAAGCTGAGATCAGGAGGGCTGTGCAGGTCGACAGCTATAAAGTGGCCATCCTTGAATCCTTTGTCTTAAGACCCAATTATCCGCACATCCAAATTACGTTCGACCATATGCTGCTAAATACTAACAAGTGTTTGTTTCTGTCTATAACCTCCTGAATATTATATTAACTAGTAATAAGCTTTGCTTTTTCGGCCTTTCCAGGGAGCAGATTGTGTGAAGCCCTTTATCGCATTGCAGGTCTGCATCAAAGCAAACCCAGAGGCATTTTCTAAGCAGATTTAGGAAGAAGAGAAAGACGAGGAGGCTGAGAAGTCCAACCTGAAAGTTAGAGCTCCAGCATGGTCTAGAGAAACCAAGCCAAAGCTTTGAGATTGTGTGGTATTAGCCATCACGCTGAAGCCAGGCCCGGCCTGGAGCTCTGCTCATCCTGTCGACCAACTGCAGCGACCATCAGGACCACACCGGCATAATGAAGAGCGAGAGTTTACAATGTGCTCTAGGTTGCTACTGTCTTCTGATGCTTAGTTTGCCCCTGAATAGAAAAGCATGTACTACCTTTTTTCCCTGTAAATGGGGGCACTAGGCTCGTCTCTGATCAGCCAGTTCTTGAATCTAAATCTATATCATATGCGAAACTTGTCGTGACTGACTTCGTTCCTGGTAGTATGAATGCTGGCTGTCGCGTCTGATGTCTACAATTCGCAGAGGTGGTTTATGGTGAAAGATACTCCATATTGGAGGTCCTTGTGCTATGTACATGTGTGTTATTGTACTCTGTCATGTTTTAAGTACTATGGGGATCCAGGGGCAGGCAAAAGATTTGCCTGCCAAGTTAATTAAAATTGAGAGCCAAACAAAGTTACAAACTGGCAACCGACCAGTGAACAATCAAAACGGCCTGAGCAAAGTGCCATCACGACTAACAACCAAACACACTAATATCGGACTCGGATTTTACAAATCTAAATTATCTGTGAAAACACTGTGTTATTCCATGAATCAGTATATAGCACTCACAGATACGTCACTGAATCATTTCATACCCGATGTAAACTGAACCAACTATTATATTACAAAACATCAGAGTGACATAGACCGCATCGGATCGAGTTTCAAACTAAGGCCGAACAGGCTAAATGATTACATTACAAAGGCAGCAAAAGCGGTAGCGGAAGCAAAAGGTAAAACGCATTCTCCACAGGCAAGCGACTAGGGATAACATGTGTGCGTCCGATATTATCTAAGGACTTGAACGATATTGGATGCACGCAAGCACCAACGGCGTCTGCTAGACTGAGGCGAGACCCAGACTAAACGAACTACACTACTCTTCGTCATCTCCGGGGCCTCCAACTTCGGGGTCCTTGTAGTATGCGTAGTCTCCATGAGTTCCTGCTTCTGAGGGTTTGGGGGAAAGAGCGAGGATGAGCACAACTTCCGTGCTCGCGAGCCAACACACAGAATGCAGTAATTTTATATGCAAGGCTTAACAAGGGTGGCTCAGGTTCTTTGATTTGCTTAAAGCAATATTTTCAACTACAGTATTTAGAAAATCCTATGACTTAGCAGTTTGACCAAATCTCATTTTTATTAAAGAGATATTGTGCAAAATGAGATATTGTACGATATTAATAACAACGAGGGTTACCTCCACCTTATGCTTATTTTGATTGTGGTTACATCCACCATTAACATCACTGAGTACGACGACCCAGGAAAAATCAAAACAGGGTTACATCAACCCGACCAGCATTTCATCCCACCCACAAAGTTTTTTAAATATAACTAACTCTTGTAAGTTCTCATGTCGTCCCTTGACTATGGGCACGGCTGTTCGAACAGTTTATACACTGCAGAGGTTGTACATCTTTACCCACAAGAGATAATCATCTTGATATGTACACACGTTTCCTTAGACATGTGAATCAAGAGGATTACCACAAGGCCTCACCTGAGAAGGGTTACGCTCCCACACTTGTGTCAACCCTTACCTACACCCTCTTCCGCCCATCTTAACTACTTACGCCCATGCAGATCCGTAAGTCGTGCACCCCTACCCGTAACCACGAAGGTCCACGGCGTAGCAGGTCATCTACCTAGTGCAACCTGTACTGAGTGACACAAATTATTTAACCAGGTCGACACCATTATAAACTTGTGGTTGTATTGTTTTACATCGGGAGGTCATCACAGGATTAAGTCCTTAATGTTATCGAGGTGGTTCATACCACATACCACACTTCACATACCAACATTCATTGGGCTACATCATCACCCACCATCATACCATCGACCACACCAGCCGCCCAGAAGGGGTAATAGCAGTTATTAGGGTTTTTTGAGGAGCAACATACAACAACTCAACCAACTCAGGCATTTGCCCACAATGATTGCCCATATCCAATTTCATGATTTTAAGAGATGATGATTAGGGCATTTAATGTCCCAGTACTTAAGCAATACTAGCATGTCGCTTAAGTACAACCTATAACTAGTAATTACTACATAGTTACTAGGGTGATATTGAATAATGGGTTCAATTGCCAAAGGATGGTATAATATTTAATTAATCATCAAATGAGTATTTAACTAACTTAAGGTTTAACATACATTTGCTTAAAGAATTAAAGCATGCAACTTTGGTAGTTTAAAGGAATATAATTTGCGTAAAATGTAGGTTCAAAATGATCAAAGTGTTGACTCGCCTGGAGTGAAGGGGAGAGAGTCTAGAAAGTCTTGCGCTTGATCAAACTGGAGATCTCCCGCGTCTTTGAACTCTATTCGGACGAATGCATCGGAAAAGAATAAATAGGCAAAGTGAACAAATAAATAAACAAGAAATAGCAAATGAACTCTAAGTTGAATAAAACCAGTGCCCTTAGCAAGGTATTGGATTTAGACAAATTTGAAAACAAAAATCACTAGAATTGGAGTTATAACGGAGGAGAACGGAGCTTCTCAAGTTCTGGCTTCGAGTACTGCCGGTTTCGAGTACTATTCGTTTCGAGTACTGTTGGCTTTGAGTACTGCTGGCTTCGAGTTGATGCGGTCGGAGAGAGGTTCGACTATATGATGTAGTCGAAAGGAGCTTCGACGCATATGGTGGTAAAGGATGTCGACTACAGGTGGTCGGAAGGGTATCGACTACATGTGGTCGAAAAGGGCATCGACTACAGGTGGTCGAAAAGAGTTTCGACAATGCGGCGTGGTCGAAAAGACAAGAGGGAGAACCGGACATGGAGAAAGGGAGCTTATCAAGACCGATAGATAGGTCGTAGGAGCTCGAACGGCGGTAGGGAGCTCGCGGTTGGCAACGAAGGACGACGGCGGTGAAGGGGTCGACCGGAACTGAAGGAGAAGAGGAGAGACGACGGTTCCTGTGACACAACACCGAAAATAGAGTGATAGGACCGCTTCGAGGAGCTCTGGGGCACGAATTGACGCGAGAAGAAGAGCGCTACACTTGTGCTGCGATAACTGGAAGGAGGCGCGGCGGAGGCTCGAACTCATATCTTGGGGCTTCGGGCAATCTCAGCAACACGAGCGAGAATGGAGGAGCTCGGCGAAGAAAGACGCTGCTCGGGCTCTTCTCGGGTGGCACTTACCAGGAGCGAAAGGGAGACGAGGGAAGGCTCAGAGCTTCTTTTATAGCCGGCGAGAAGGTAGAGGGGTCGAGGGCTCGGGTGGCGCATGGTCCCGAGGTGGTCGTGGCATGGGCGCTCTGGTCGGAGAGGACGGGGCAGATGCGCGCAGCAGGGAGGTGACGGGAGCAATGACTTGGACGGGCGAAGCAGGTGGCGGGGTCGACACGAGTAGGTGCTGGAGACGGGACTAATCGATGGAGGTGGAGGGGAACAGGTGGCGGCAAAGGGCTAGAAGGTGCAAGCGCACGACCATGGCGCTGACACGGCGGCGAGACAGGCGACGGGTTGGGACGACGGAGGCGGCGACTTCGAGGGCCAAGCAGGTGGCGGAGGTGACAGGAGCATGTGGGTGTCGAAAGTGCCCAGCGATGAGGAGGGGTGGTGCTGGAGTCCACGAGCAGGTGGCGGAGGGAGCAGAGGGGATGGAGCTGTAGAGGCTAGTCGATGGGACAGGGCAGCAGAGGACCAGGGGGAGGTACTGGCTTGATTGGGCCGAAAGGGAAAAAAGGGAGGATGGGTGGGAGAAGGGAGAGGAGGTGGTTGGCCGGCCCAAGAGGGAGAGAAGATGGGCTGGGCTCAAAGAAAGAGAGGTTTTGAAATAGAAGTAGAAGCTACAGATTTTGAAAATACAACTTAAGTTGAAATAAAATTTTAAAACCAACCGACAAAAGCAATTACTATTTATAATCCAAAAATGGACTGTTACAACCACCCACTACTCTGCAACCGTCCAGAGGCTAGACACCACTGCAACTCACACAAGCTAAAAAGACAAGCAGCCAGCCGCTCGCCAGGACCAAAGTTCCTACTTGATCGACCAAAAAAAGTTCCTTGTTGCCCGAGCTGACGGGCCGAAAAATCCTTGCATGTCTCTCCTTCCAGCTTAGCAAATGCACCAAAATGGTGACCATGTCAATCTTCCTTCTTGTCTCCTTGTAGAAGCTGCCTCTAGCCTAGAGCCACCATCCTCGGTGGAAGCAAAACTCGGGTCCGGTATAGGGAAATATGTGCCCACCCAATTCCTAAACAAAACCCAAACATGGAGCGAATATGTGCAATCTACAAACAGAGGATTTTGGACTCAAACATCGAGGCAAAAGTGGTTGATGCCTAGAAGAAGAGGTTGTAAGCCGAGCTAGTGGTGTACTCTCTGTGAGGAGTCGCCTTCCATATCAAGCGATTTGGTCGCCCCGCCGTAAAGGCAATGTCCACCACCACATCCCAAAGAGCTAAATATTACGAAAAGAGGAACCAAGTATTAATCCGTTCGGTAGTTTACCAACAATATCTACGCAAATACTACGATTGTAAGGTTCAACCTCCCAATCTTGCTGTAGATGACTTGGTATTGAAAAAGATTCAATCACAGTCTAATTGGAATAAACTTTCCTCTAAATGGGAAAATCCTTACACAGTGGTCGAAGTGACGCGACCAGGCTCGGTAAGACTAGTAATAGAAGATAGTAGAGTTCTTTCTAATTCATGGAATATCGACCAGTTGTGAAAATTCTATGTGTAACACTCTACATTCTCAATAAAGTTTATGTTTTTGTCAATCTTTATTGTCTTAAAATATCCATTGAGCAACACATTGATAATTTTTTTATCACCTTTTGCAACACTTGTTTTTTTCTTACACTGGTCGAAGGAAGGTGACATGATCTAGTCGAAGCCTTTCTTCTCTGCACGTGATCCTGCCGACTAGAAAGAACTTGCTAGCGTCGATCTATTCCAAAATTTAGCTGCCAATATAAGGGAAATGAGTTCAACAAAGTGTGCTCGAAATAATTTTAAGTATGCTCTTTTTTATTATTTACTTAGTTTCTTTACTTTATTTTATGAAGAAATTTCTAAATGAGTTGGGCTTTTATAGTTTATTCGACTACTGTTAATACACTCGATTTGATTAACCTAGTCGGAGAAAGTAACATCACCTAGTCGAAGCTTTTCCTTTCTGCATGTGGTCTTACCCACTAGAAGGAACTTCCTAGCGTCGATCTGTTCCTAACTCTTGCAATCAGTACATGAAATCAAGATCAGCAATAAAGATCGAACGACTTGTTTAAGCAAGTTTTTTCCACTATTTACTTAGTTTATCTAATTAAACTAAGCAAATAGTCGGGGGCTAGGATAAAGTTATAATTATGATTTTAATTCTTAGTCTTGAATTTTTTTATTATCATTTTTATTTTTTCTTATAAGTTACTAACTACTCGAAAAGACAAATTGCAGAAAATGAAGCTTTATTTACATAAACATGAAATTATTTTCACAAAGAAAATCCTACTGCAAACTACTCTGATGAAGGAGATTCGATTTACATCTCCTCCGCGACCTTCTTGCCGACCGACTACACTTCTTCGATCAGTTGTGCTGCCTCTGCTTCAGGGTAGTCGAAGTCAGTTTCGACTGGTTGAAGGTTAAGACTCAGATCATGAGCCTTAAGTTTTGCAATAGCATAACTTACTACGTCTTTGACCGCTTGTCTTATTGAATCGTTTTGATTGGTCTTCAAGGTAGTTATCAACTCATGTAGTGTCCCGATCTGTTGTTCCAATTGTGCTCGTATGACCAACCATGGTGTCTTCAAGAGGAGTGACCTTCTCAGCTCCTAGTCCACCGAGCACATTGTTTAGAAGAGAAATGTTGTCCTGAAGACTGATCTTCGTGGCCTTCATTTCCTCCTGACGATGGGTCGAAGCTTCCTGAAGTTATTTTATTTCAACTGCTTGCTTTGAAGATAGAGCACGACCAGTTAGAAAAACACTTCTAAAATATTAGTAAATAAAACTCATCGTAGGTAAAGAATTCTTACCTACTAAGCGAGAGTCAAGTTTTTTTATCTCATGATCATGAGAAATGATATCTTTCTAATGCTTCTTTTTCGATCGATAACCTTTGCAAAATGACCTTTTCATGGTCGAGTAAATCGGTTATGATCTTTCTATCACTTTTGAATCAACAAGGGAAGAAGTGATACAAGTGCTAAACAAGTACTCGAAAGCTATCTTTTTCTTTATATTTATTCTCATACCTTTTGATCTTCCTTACACTGGTCAGAAAATGGGAATATCACCTAGTCAAAGTCTCCTCTATCTGAACGTGGTCTTTGGCCCACTAGTATCGATTAGACCCTTATTCTTACTAACAAGATAAGGAATTAATTTTAAAAAATATGATCAAAACCAAGGAAACAAACCTTTATTTCATAAAGTCCAAAGGATACATATTACACGTTACAAAAGTAGAAAAAAATTCTAGTTACATTTCTTCTATGGCCTTTCTTCTAACTGGCTAGTTTTTTCGACCAGTTCTTCAGATTTCTTCTTCAAAGTGGTCGAAGCTGATCTCCATCGTCATCGGGATCTTTTTTGCCAAATTCCTGAGGACTTTAATCCATAGAATAAATTGACTTTTCGACCATCTTGAAGTCATGTTCCATGAATTTTCTTTCCATGATCTTGCACATAGTGGAAAAATACCAAGGCGATCTGAGTTTGCACTCATAAAAAGCTTTGAAAGTAGAAATCTCACCTTTCACTTTTAAAGATCGCAATTCATCATATGTCATTTTCCACTTCAACAAAAAGTTTCAAGAAGTTATTGTAACAACATCAAATATGGTTGACTTCTTTATCCTTGATTCTTCCCATTCAAACTTATGTCCGACTATTTCTTCTGAAAAAATCTATTCAAACTTGAGGAGTTTAGGGATATAATTTTTGAAAGAACCAAAAGTGAAAAGATAGAAAGATTGAGAGTGGGTTTTTCTTAGTTCCGCACTTTCGATGGTAATTTATAGCCATCAGCAATAGAATTCAATGGATAATAATGGAAGTCCAACGGATAAAATTTTATTGGAAACTGTTTCTAATGAATTGTTGAAAGTGAGAGCATCACTATCTCTTTGAAAATTGTTCTCCATAATGAGATTATCTTAGACGGTTGGTATTCTTTTTTTATGTCTATTCATGAAAAGGAATTTTATTTTTTACAACTCAAGTAAAATTATCTATTTAACTAAGTTAATTTCTGGTCAAACAAAATACCAGTCGGAAAGACATTGCTTTCGATCACTGTCCTACGACCTCTTTTCCATGTAAGTTACTTTCACTTGAAGTTAAGGGTTAGATGACGAGGATCTAATAATCTACAACCACCTATTAATCGTAAGTCTACGATTATCTCATAGTCGTAAGTCTTACTACGATCAGGTCATCTACGACCAACCTATGGTTGATAAAGCCTACTGACATGCAGGCTCAATCGATTAGGGACATTTGTACGATGTGTTTAATACACGCAGTAATTAATATGTGTCGTTATTCCTGATATAAATGCACGTATTAAACCTCTGTCTCTAACATAACCACAAGGCGATATGGGGGATGTGTTTTCGTCAGTAACTACCCTTAAAAGTATGCATTGCATCAAACGACAAGGTGTCTCTTAACGTAGACAACTGTCACTCCTTCATGCGTTATATAAGGAGTAAAGTTGGTGGACAGATGTGAGAGGGAGAAACGAGAAGCGGGAGACAACAAGATTAAGCCCTAGCTTTAGTGACTCATTGTTGTAAGCACAATCAATACAACAAATATAGGAGTAGAGTTATTATTCTATCAGGAGAATGTCTGAACTTGTATAAAACTCGTGTGTCCTTTTCCGTGTGGTTTCGCTTCAAGAGAGCCCGCGGTATTCATTCATAAGACCTATACTAAACCATCGATAGTGACCTTGGACTTGAACTAAGGATTCAGATGCATTTGATTTAAATGATCTTCTACATGTAATGCAAGTGATGTTGCTCTCACTTTTTTTAGCTTTATATCTGCTTCAAAAGAGTTTATTAATCTGCTTTGGGTATATATTCTAAAAACAATACTTTGTGTTATGCATATAAAGAATTGTTTGACGGTGTTAAATGGAACGGGTCCGGTCAAGCGATTGCTTACTCTTTATGCAATTTGTTGCAAACCCAACATATTGCAATTTCACTAATTTCTTGATTTTTCTTGTGTGAAAAATATCTTATCAAATTCGATTACAAATAATTAAAGTTTTATTATTTATTTCCCCAGCGTGGAGACGTAGCCAAGGGTGCGTAAGACGAACATGTACAGTGTCGAAGGCGCGATGCGGACAACAATGAAGCTCAGCCAGGTGTCTTGACGGGTTGACAGTGTGGCGCAAGCCAAGCCAGGCAACGGCGGCGCGACGTGCTAGGGTAATGTGTTTTTTACCGGCTAAGTTTGTTATGTCTTCTGCTGAAACTACTTGCATTGATGTCGTACCAAGCAACATTCATAGAACCGCTCCCAAATCATAGCAACGACTCAATGAGTCTTCTGCAGAACAAATGATAACATACTCATCTTTTCTTGCACCTTCTCTGTATCAGAGCTCGCCCAGGCGCCGTGCCAGAGCCAAGGATGTGTTATAGGATGAGGCGCTGAGCACGACAATACATGTGGAGACACGATGTGAGTTGTTAGGTTTGTCACAGATCTCAAATAACAACATATTTTTGACTGGCAATAGATAGTATCTGTCGATGGATATATATATATATATATATATATATATATATATATATATATATATATATAGGTGCAAGCCTTTTCCTACTCCACGGGAGTAGTTACTCCTATTTGCATTTTTTCGTATCTCACAACGTAATAGAGTATCTTAGAATAATAGGTAATTTGAATAAATTTGTGCTGCAACCATGCTGGGGCTGGTGGGTTGTGGGCAGAGTATGTATGTGTAGTATCAGGGTATTATGTATTAATGAGTCCAGGGTCCATTCCTCCACTTCCCTTTTTGTTCGCTGTATATAAGACCACCTAGGTGGTATTCATACATTTTCAGGGTTCTGGTATGTACAAATTTTTAGACATACTCCTTTTAGTGCAAATATGAAGGTATTACAAAATATGCTAAAATGTGTAAGGACTTTCTTACAAATTTTTCATGTCGGCTAGAAAGAAAGTCAAGTGGCTGTGAGTGATAGAAAAAAAGGCAATGAGGAGATGGTGCTTGGACTGAGCAATTAAAAAAATGGCACTGGTGCTTCAGTCCTTAGGAAGGAAGAAATGGTAGGAAATCGATTGTAAGACTTTTTTGATCAAGTATCTATCTTGTTGAACATTGTTGGGGTTTCTTGCAAGCGTCATGGTATGCTTGAAATGCTAGGCTTGAGAATGTCAAGAAAGCACTAGAGTGTGGTGAGCTTGAATCAGGAGTGGATTAAATCAAGAGATGGGTTTGCTTAGGCACAGTGAGATATGGTTTACTTGCTTCTCAAATTGATATTACTTTTACGGTGTATGCTAGTGTTGAAAGGGTTTTTCTCGCATTGGTTATAGTGAAAACAAAGTCAAGAAATAAGCTAGGTGATAGTGTTTTGGATGATTGTCTAGTCACATTCATTGCAATATCTTATAATTAGGATATGAGTATATCCAAAGTGATAAAGGAGTATGTCAAGTCTTTTCTAATGGCTATATCGAGAATGGGAATTTCATTTGAACAATTTATATCAAGAAAAGCTTAATTTTTGAATTTAAGGCTTATTTATCCTATATATATATATATATATATATCCGTAGCAAAACACGAGCTCTCAGCTAGTATACATAAATGGTGTGGCCGAGTGGTAATTGAATGTACCTGTTCATCTTTTATTTTAGATGTTAATCCATAATCAATCAAGAGCTCAAAATGTCGTTATTACTTGATAGCCAGGCTGTTAATCGTGTCCCTTAAGAGCCCATCGTGTTCGTGTCTTTGCTGTGGATGAGCGTGGCATCTCCATCGTCCGGCGACTCCAATGCCAATGTTGTGTCCTGTGAGGTCATTTTACTAATCATTTGGCTTTGGCAACTTATAGCATGCACCATTCAAAAATTTATATTTGACAAAAAACATTCATAAAGCGAAAAAATATTACACTTCCCCCGATCCGAGATAAGTGTCGGTACAGCCAAATTATTGATTCTAGCTTTGACTAGCAACATCTTTATAAATATTTAGATCATCAAATGGAATAATACGATCAAGTAGATTTCTTTCAAAAAATACTTCGGTAATGCTATAGGTTTATTGGGCTTCGTAAATATATGTACAATTGAAATAAATTGTCAACATTATGTTTTGGAGACCCGCTAAATGTTAAAACGACACTTATTTGTGAGTTGGGACAGGAGAATAGTTGTATAAGTAGGGGAAAATAATCCTATGAGACTAGTTCTCAATACATGTGAGCTTGGACCCAATTCAAAACATGACACGTGGCATAAATAATTCATGAGATAGTTAATGGAATCCAAGTTAGATAATCCCCGTTCACAAAAATAAATTATTTTAGATATCGATACGATCATCAGAATAAAACTTTGATCACTAATTACTATTATAATATATTTGTAAAACCTAATAAAATTATAATATTATGAAACTATTTTTCGAGAGAAATGTATGCATATAATTTCTATATATCTAATCTAAATATTTAAAAAGATATCAATAGCCAAAGTTTCTAAAATTTAACTAAATGCAATTCAAATCGACTTATTTTTGTGAACTAGATAGAGTACCACTTTAAATCACATGGCATGCTCTTCCAACCTCACATGCATTTGAGGTTTTTTAAATCTATTTTTAAAAAATATTTTAAAGATAACTTTTCCTAACTTTATTTTCATTTCTAACCCCTTTGGTCACACTGTGACCCATGATGTGACCAAACTGTGCTATCACGCCACCGATTATGGCGTGATCAAACCTACCACGATAGCCCTCTAAGCCAACACGCGTTCGTTTTTTGGCTAAGTTATGTCGCTCGAAGAAGAGTGACGTGACAGTACTCGTTTGCTACACCAAGGTTCATGACCTGATAAAGTGCTTTTGTCACGCCATGCGATGTGTCGTGGATAAAGAGATCAGAATTGAAAATAAAGTTAAGGAGATGTTATCTTTAAAATATTTTTTAAAAATAGATTAAATAAAAAAAGTTCTATGCATTGAGACATGGTCTCGTGGGATTGTTTTCCGTAGGTAGGAAATTGCATCAAGAACAGGCTATCAAAACAGGATCTTTTTCTAATTTTCTGTTTAGTTTTCTTTCAATTGCACTTGCATGTTCCGGCTCTCCTCTCTGAGCTAACTCCCGTTTCTTAGGCCCTCTTCTCTCTCACACCCGCTCTCCCAAGATCCGGTTCTTCCTCCTTCTTGTTGTGCATTTTCAACACTAACCACATCTAACATCCCTTCCCCTCTTCCTTCACATCTTCCTCAAATCAAGGTCAATCAGATGCAAGAACACTGTTCTAGTTTATTATCGTAATTAAGGTTCGTGTTACCACTGCGATTGCTTGATCGATCACTTGTGCATTAACATTCTGTTATTAACAATTATACATTGTGTGTTTGATTTCTTGTTCCATTGATTGATTGTTCTTGATGTGTATATATAGGTTTGATCCAGACGGAAGCGAGCCATGGCGATCAAGGGCAACTCGGGGGAGTACAAGACGCGGAGCCCGCTGAGCATGGTGGTCGCCGTCGGGTTGTGCTGCTGCTTCTACGTGCTCGGCGCGTGGCAGCGCAGCGGCTACGGCAAGGGCGACACCATCGCGGTGGCGGTGACCCGGCAGACGGCCTGCGCGGACGTCTCCTCCGCCGCCGCCGCGGGGCTCAGCTTCGAGACGCACCACGCCGGCGCCGCCAACGCGTCCGGTGGTGGTGAGGCTGCGCCGGCGCCGGAGTTCGAGCCGTGCTTGGCGGCGCTGGCCGATCACACGCCGTGCCACGACCAGGAGCGCGCCATGAAGTTCCCGCGCAAGAACATGGTGTACCGGGAGCGGCACTGCCCGCCGGATGGCGAGCGGCTGCGGTGCCTGGTCCCGGCGCCGCCGGGGTACGTGACGCCGTTCCCGTGGCCGAAGAGCCGCGACTACGTGCCCTTCGCCAACGCGCCGTACAAGAGCCTCACCGTCGAGAAGGCCGTCCAGAACTGGGTCCAGTACGAGGGCGCCGTCTTCCGCTTCCCCGGCGGCGGCACCCAGTTCCCCCACGGCGCCGACAAGTACATCGATCAGCTCGCCTCCGTCGTCCCCTTCGCCAACGGCTCCGTCCGCACCGTCCTGGACACCGGCTGCGGCGTAAGCCCCCACACGCCTCCAACATCCACAGTCACACTCACAAATCGATCTTGATCGCCTCGGCGTCCCTGCATGCAGGTGGCGAGCCTCGGCGCGTACCTGGACTCCCGGGGCGTGATCGCCATGTCCTTCGCGCCGCGCGACTCCCACGAGGCGCAGGTGCAGTTCGCGCTGGAGCGCGGCGTGCCGGCCTTCATAGGCGTCCTCGGTTCCGTCAAGCTCCCTTCCCGCCGCGCTCCTTCGACATGGCGCACTGCTCCCGCTGCCTCATCCCCTGGTCCGGCAACGGTGAGCCACTCAACCCACCCACTCGCCGCCGGCGACGATACGACTTCCGATGCACCCACGCCATGAACCGATCGCGAGCGCGAATTTTGATGCACGCGTGAGTTGCAGGCGGGATGTACATGATGGAAATCGACCGGGTTCTCCGGCCGGGCGGGTACTGGGTGCTCTCCGGCCCGCCTATCAACTGGAAGGTGAACCACAAGGCGTGGGAGCGCACGGAGGCGGACCTCGCCGGCGAGCAGAAGAGGATCGAGGAGTACGCGCAGATGCTCTGCTGGGAGAAGGTCACCGAGATCCACGAGATCGGCGTCTGGCGGAAGCGGGCCAACGCGGCGGCGTGCCCGGCCAGGCCGCCGGCGGTCCGGACGTGCGACTCGGCCAATCCGGACGACGTCTGGTAAAAAAAATGCCATTTATACCCCCTCCCCTGTAGCTGTCGATTTAAAAGTGAATGGTCAGATGTCATTTGACGATCAGTCTTGACCATTGATTTTTCGATTGGGCAATTTATCCAAAATGTTCGTGGCAGGTACAAGAACATGGAGACGTGCATCACGCCGTCCCCGGCGCCGACGGAGGCCAGCTGCAGCCGTTCCCGGCGCGGCTGAAGGCCGTCCCGCCACGGATATCCTCCAGCGCCGTCCCGGGCTTCACCGCCGAGTCCTACGAGGAGGAGAACAGGCAGTGGGAGAAGCATGTCAAGGCCTACAAGAAGATCAACTACAAGCTCGACACCAATCGGTACCGGAACATCATGGACATGAACGCCGGCGTGGGCGGCTTCGCCGCGGCCATCTTCTCCCCAAGTCGTGGGTCATGAACGTCGTGTTGCTACACCAAGGTTCATGACCGATAAAGTGCTTTTGTCACGCCATGCGATGTGTCGTGGATAAAGAGATCAGAATTGAAAATAAAGTTAAGGAGATGTTATCTTTAAAATATTTTTAAAAAATAGATTAAATAAAAAAAAGTTATATGCATTGAGACATGGTCTCTTAGGATTATTTTCCGTAGGTAGGAAATTGCATCAGGAACAGGCTATCAAAACAGGATCTTTTTCTAATTTTCTGTTTAGTTTTCTTTCAATTGCACTTGCATGTTCCGGCTCTAGCTAACTCCCGTTTCTTAGGCCCTCTTCTCTCTCACACCCGCTCTCCCAAGATCCGGTTCTTCCTCCTTCTTGTTGTGCATTTTCAACACTAACCACATCTAACATCCCTTCCCCTCTTCCTTCACATCTTCCTCAAATCAAGGTCAATCAGATGCAAGAACACTGTTCTAGTTTATTATCGTAATTAAGGTTCGTGTTACCACTGCGATTGCTTGATCGATCACTTGTGCATTAACATTCTGTTATTAACAATTATACATTGTGTGTTTGATCTCTTGTTCCATTGATTGATTGTTCTTGATGTGTATATATAGGTTTGATCCAGACGGAAGCGAGCCATGGCGATCAAGGGCAACTCGGGGGAGTACAAGACGCGGAGCCCGCTGAGCATGGTGGTCGCCGTCGGGTTGTGCTGCTGCTTCTACGTGCTCGGCGCGTGGCAGCGCAGCGGCTACGGCAAGGGCGACACCATCGCGGTGGCGGTGACCCGGCAGACGGCCTGCGCGGACGTCTCCTCCGCCGCCGCCGCGGGCTCAGCTTCGAGACGCACCACGCCGGCGCCGCCAACGCGTCCGGTGGTGGTGAGGCTGCGCCGGCGCCGGAGTTCGAGCCGTGCTTGGCGGCGCTGGCCGATCACACGCCGTGCCACGACCAGGAGCGCGCCATGAAGTTCCCGCGCAAGAACATGGTGTACCGGGAGCGGCACTGCCCGCCGGATGGCGAGCGGCTGCGGTGCCTGGTCCCGGCGCCGCCGGGGTACGTGACGCCGTTCCCGTGGCCGAAGAGCCGCGACTACGTGCCCTTCGCCAACGCGCCGTACAAGAGCCTCACCGTCGAGAAGGCCGTCCAGAACTGGGTCCAGTACGAGGGCGCCGTCTTCCGCTTCCCCGGCGGCGGCACCCAGTTCCCCCACGGCGCCGACAAGTACATCGATCAGCTCGCCTCCGTCGTCCCCTTCGCCAACGGCTCCGTCCGCACCGTCCTGGACACCGGCTGCGGCGTAAGCCCCCACACGCCTCCAACATCCACAGTCACACTCACAAATCGATCTTGATCGCCTCGGCGTCCCTGCATGCAGGTGGCGAGCCTCGGCGCGTACCTGGACTCCCGGGGCGTGATCGCCATGTCCTTCGCGCCGCGCGACTCCCACGAGGCGCAGGTGCAGTTCGCGCTGGAGCGCGGCGTGCCGGCCTTCATAGGCGTCCTCGGTTCCGTCAAGCTCCCCTTCCCGCCGCGCTCCTTCGACATGGCGCACTGCTCCCGCTGCCTCATCCCCTGGTCCGGCAACGGTGAGCCACTCAACCCACCCACTCGCCGCCGGCGACGATACGACTTCCGATGCACCCACGACATGAACCGATCGCGAGCGCGAATTTTGATGCACGCGTGAGTTGCAGGCGGGATGTACATGATGGAAATCGACCGGGTTCTCCGGCCGGGCGGGTACTGGGTGCTCTCCGGCCCGCCTATCAACTGGAAGGTGAACCACAAGGCGTGGGAGCGCACGGAGGCGGACCTCGCCGGCGAGCAGAAGAGGATCGAGGAGTACGCGCAGATGCTCTGCTGGGAGAAGGTCACCGAGATCCACGAGATCGGCGTCTGGCGGAAGCGGGCCAACGCGGCGGCGTGCCCGGCCAGGCCGCCGGCGGTCCGGACGTGCGACTCGGCCAATCCGGACGACGTCTGGTAAAAAAAATGCCATTTATACCCCCTCCCCTGTAGCTGTCGATTTAAAAGTGAATGGTCAGATGTCATTTGACGATCAGTCTTGACCATTGATTTTTCGATTGGGCAATTTATCCAAAATGTTCGTGGCAGGTACAAGAACATGGAGACGTGCATCACGCCGTCCCCCGGCGCCGACGGAGGCCAGCTGCAGCCGTTCCCGGCGCGGCTGAAGGCCGTCCCGCCACGGATATCCTCCAGCGCCGTCCCGGGCTTCACCGCCGAGTCCTACGAGGAGGAGAACAGGCAGTGGGAGAAGCATGTCAAGGCCTACAAGAAGATCAACTACAAGCTCGACACCAATCGGTACCGGAACATCATGGACATGAACGCCGGCGTGGGCGGCTTCGCCGCGGCCATCTTCTCCCCCAAGTCGTGGGTCATGAACGTCGTGCCGACGGCCGCTGAGCTGTCCACCCTCGGCGCCATCTACGAGAGGGGCCTCATCGGCATCTACCATGACTGGTAAGTTCAGTGGCATCTCTTGCCTTCCTTGATCTGAACTCTGAAGTATGAAGCAAAGATACGCAACTCTGTTTCTTGTTTTCTTTTTTGAAAGAAGGTTTATTTATCTCTTCAGGTGTGAATCTTAATAGAGTTCCTTATGTAGTTGCATCTCTTACCTTCCATGATCTGAAGTTTTAAGCAAAGATTGTCATTTTTGTATCTTGATTTCTTCTTCTTTTCCAGGTGTGAAGCATTCTCCACTTACCCAAGAACCTATGACCTCATACATGCCAATGGTGTATTCAGCCTCTACAAGGATAAGTGAGTCACAGAAAAAGTGTTCATCACTAGCTCTTGATTAGATGCTACTACTGCTCTGCTAAATGCTGTGAATTGTGACGTTTCTGCCTGACAAGTTGATGGCCGCATCAATGTGGAGCAGGTGCAAGATGGAGGACATCCTACTTGAGATGGACCGGATCCTGCGCCCCGAGGGCACGGTGATCCTCCGGGACGATGTCGACGTCTTACTGAAGGTGCAGAGCATGGCGAGCGGGATGCGGTGGAAGATGATGATGGCAAACCACGAGGACAGCCCGCACATCCCAGAGAAGGTGCTCTACGCCGTCAAGCGGTACTGGACCGCCGGCGACAAGAGTTCAGAAGACAAGGGAAGTTCTTCAGAAGACAAGGGTTCAGAGGAATAAAGGGTGAGTGCGTTGATGCTGGTGGTTTGCATTTCAGCTCAGGAAGCAACCTGGGAGCTTCAGAAAGAATTAGGGTAGGCATGTGATTATTTTCCAAAAAAAATATCAGTTTTTGAGAGTTTAGCAGGGGCGTCAAAGAGGTGTATTCCTTTCATTATATTGTTTAGGATGAACAATCTAATGTTTCATAGAAGGATTTAGCATTTCTGTTCTTAGTGCAACAGATTTAAGAACGGTGTTTCTGATGCTCAGAATCCGTGTTTTCACTGTACCATTGTTCGTTGCATTTCTTCTCATTTAAACTGGTCTTTTCATAGTCATAAGATATGACAACTTGCACAGATTTGTTCAGTGTGGAATACTGAAACAAGGTATCATTAACAACACCCGGGGAACATACAAGATCTTGCAATTTTTTTGTACTCTGGTGCTCCATCTTACAGTTTAGAACCCGGTGAAAATATATCGCAAAGACTGGTGATTTCTAGCTTACAAGTTTGATTAGCCTGAAACAAAATTATGCCAAACATAATTGGACGTTTTTAGAACAAGCGCCACAAACAGTCACATTTCAATACATAGCAACTACCACAGTGGGTTTGAATCAGTAAGGGGAGTGGTTTCTTGGTATTTACATGACAATCACTATCACCGAATACTGAATTTTAGCACTGTCGATTGGCTAACCGTTTTTTCTTTCTTTTCTGATGCCCAATGCACCACTGCCGCTTTCTTCTTGAGATGTTTGTGGAAGGCTGAGGCAAAGCTGCCCAGGCAAAGAATCTGTCAGGCTCGAAGATGTAGCCGGGGTGCTTCTATGTTGGGAACGTTCTCGCTCCAGCGATGCTGATGTCCCTGGAAAGAGCTGCAGCTCCTGAGGTCGTGGTGCATAAACCTGACCAGAATCAGCAGAGTGATGGTGCTGATTTTGCAATGGAGAGAATGAGTTCGTTGGGTGCGTAATGGGCAGTGTGATTAAATTAGAACCGTTGCTCCATATATGATGTGGCATGGGGTGAGTTGCTAAATTAGGGCTATTGGTCCCTGTTGGATGTGATATCCCAAGACTGCTTAGATTGAGGCTGTTGTTTCCCATCCTTGCATGAAGCTCGTTCTGTAGTTCTAATATTTGGGCTTTGAGTGTAGTATTCTCCTCTTGCAGCTCATTCTTCTCTGAACTGACCTGTTAGTAAGTGTGAATTAGGCTTAACAGTGAAGGCAATGAAGAAAGTAGCCTGAACCAACTAAACATTTTGATAAATCAAGCAACCAGTAAAATTATTGTAGCAGCTTCCAATGGGAAAGTTGTAATGTTAATGGCAGTTAATTTCATATGTACAGTTTCAATGAAGGCATTGACTACAAGCAAAGAAGATACTACATGCTTATTGGGAAGCACAACTCAAGCAGTCACGCTAGATGTTCATCCTTAAATTGAACAAGGAAAGTAATGATTGTAGAAGGCTTGTTTGCTTTGACAGGTCTGCATTGTCTATAATTTGTCCCAATTGTTTGAGAATTACAAGAGTCCATGCAGTATATAACATGTTTAAAATTTTGATCAAGAATATATAAGCACATGAATTCTGAAAACTCACATATTGGCGTTCAGTTAGAAGAGTAGATTGTTCCTTTCTAAGAGATTCTACTTGAGTAGATAAATCTCGCAGTACTCGAGCAGCATCACCCAATACTGTAGCTTTTCCACTATTTTGTGGATCAAGATCTGTAATAGCAGAGCTGTGTTGATTAGAAAAACAATATGGCTTAGACATTTCTTATACAACCAACATCGATAAACATGCAGAACTGTACAGCCAAGGCAAGGTTCTGCAAACAACTCATCACAAGAAGGCACGATGATTATTTTACCAACAAATTCGTATTAAATACATCATTCAGCAAATGTCTTTCCCTACTTGTTCATCAGTATGCATGACTGCACGGTACATCAGCAAGAATTATCCGCATAAGTGGTGTTCCATTCAAAGTAAAGCTTAATAGATCTAACATGTATTTCTAAAACTATAGTAGTAAAAATGTAGCAAAGTTTCCCACATTAGTATTTCCTTCCATGATACCAACCACTAGCAATAGATCAGTAATCAGTAGCAGATAGTGCTAACATGACTGATGTCAATGGATGATGATATACACAAGGTTATCCACCATGGCATGGTTTATTCATCATATACAATGATATGGTGACCATAGAAAGGGTAATGCAAATAATGGAAGTATTGGCTTTCAGATGTTTTCATAATAAATAATAACCTTTTATAAGGGCTAAAGAACAAGTTGATGACAACTTTCCCCTTCAGAATTTTGTTCTCAGAGCAACATGTGGTGGACCACTCAAAAGTGAGCTTGAAGAAAGCAGCAAAGCCAGCCCCTTACATGGGAATATTTAGCAATTTCAACAAAATGGGACCCATATAGACTTCTAGAGTCTTAGAATCTATTACTAGGATAGAAGATGAGATGAGTTTGACCCAAAAGAAAAACAGAGATGATGCACAGATAGTATGCATCCAGATGAACAGATAGTATACATGCTTATGACACAATTGCAGATAATTAAATCCAGGAATCAACATATGTTCCCTCAGTTGTCGCACTAATACTCTGAATGGTGCACACATACTGCACATTAAATACCTGTGAACACTGCTAAAATATCACCTAATTTTAAGTTACACCTTTGCATTGTTGGGATTGTATATTGTGTAGCTTGCCATTAAGTAATTAAAAGGACAGATGAGTTTGAGTGGAGGGCACAGAATGATGGAATCTTAGTTACTGATATTTTCCCCAAAGAACAAATTAAATCTATGACAGACATACTCAATGATTGGTAATGCACTGTACTAACCTAGCATACTGGTGAACTCAAGAAAAAGGTCATTCAACTGGTCACGCTTAAGTTTCTCTCGTTCAGCTTTATGAGTTTTCTTTGGAGCCTTTTCCTGAGATCTTTTGTCAAGAGGCCTGCAGCAAACAAATCTTCTGAAACAAAAAAGTGTTGCAGCAATAAAAATGAATAGACTGTGGGAGAAGGTACACTACTATAGGAAATAAACATGTGGAAAGAATGGACAACGACAAGGTTCAGAATAATCTGAAGGTGAAATGTACAAATAGTCAATTTCAACTCATTGACAAAACCTAAGCCTAAGCAACTCTGAATTTTGACAGATGCCCGAATATTAAAGTAGCATGCAACATGTTTCTTTGAGGTTGTCAACTACACTGAAGTTTTTAAAAAATACCACTCTGTTAGCAACTTACTATAGACTATATACCAGATTTTTATGTGAACCAGGTACCAAACTGCAAACCTCTATGGCGAATTTGTTCCCAGTGGTCATACGGCAGGATAAAGGAGCAGGGACTCAACTGCACAGTCCTGTGGTTACTCTATTGTCCTAAGTAGTCTTTACTCTTTAGTACAAGAAGGTTTCTTCTAGTCTATGCTTCTATATATAACGAACTCTCTCTTTCTAAGCTTGTTGTGAGTTCAGAGAACAGGATCCAAAAAAACTGGAAGCGCAAAAAGAAAAACTAACCTCTAGTGGGGTCATACACCTAAAATCATCAAATAATCTAGCTCTGACATGCATGCAGGTACAAATAACTTATATAAAAAAATGTAGGTGAAAATGTGCAATCCATGGGAGCAAATGAGCCTTCTCAACTATTAGGTAGTAATAACACATGACCTCTCTCGCAGATCATCACTTTGCAGTAAGTTGTGGCCCTTTACTGGGCTATCAAACAACTACATTTGACAACAAAACGCTCAAGCATGCAGCATTAGGGTTAGTAAAAGAATACAAAACATGAAGAAGAGAACTAAGTCGAACTAGGAGGTTGATCACGAAAAAGACAAGTCTCAGGCCATAAACTACTGGCTAAGTCACACTTTCTTAAACTTCTGTGATGTCTATTTACAAATAACAGTCAGTCTCATCTTGGGAACGATGCTCACTTTGATCGTTTGTTATTGCTGCAATGCTGCTGATGGATCAAATGAAGATAAATGAGGAGAATGTGATCGCCTGGTGGAGGCTAGCATTGTTCTACGACAATCACCCAAGATAAGGAGTGACTTATAGCAAATGTGGTAGTAAATGCATTCAGGTTCATTTGCATGGTAGCTCATAATCATTCCCTATGTCTATATAGTTGGATATTTTAGACTTGACCACAGGGAGTCACTAGCTCAGAAAGTTAGACACAATTAGAACAGGAGACAGTCTAACATGACAACAATTTGGTTATGAGCATAGGCTAATTGGCCATAGCGACAAGAAGGCATGATGCTATGAAGCTAAATAAATAAAAACTGGATAGAAGAAGATAAATAGTTAAAGACCAACCCATCAGCAGGCTTCTCGGCAGCAGCATTTGAACTGCCAGCCAGTGAATCTGAGCTCTCCGTGTCAGCCACCATGCCCAGATTCTGATTCCTGCATCACACAAATGTATATTAAAGCACCAAAAGAACAAAGCTCAAAACCGAGGATAACAAGAAGGCCAACTAATATAAACCTCATACTATAGTCTTAGGAACACCAAATTCAATCATTAAAAACTACAGAATTTCGCGGGAAGTGGTTCTAAGGAAGTATCAAGACCCATACTACCATCACGAACTACACTTTTACCTTCGGAAGATATACACCAGAACATAGAAGCGCCATATGTACTAAACTGATAGATTTTTTTTTTTGGGGGGGGACGAAATAATAGTACGAGGCTGCACATAATCACATCAATAAACCAGCATTCCATTTGAAGAAAGATCAAATCAATAGCACGAATCCATCAGAATCCACATCAAGAACTCTAACATGACTGCCTTCGGAGAAATCATGCAATCAAATTGCTCCTACAACCTACCAAGAAAGGCCAACTCTACCACTCTAACAGCACACAGAATGTCCCTAGAGTCAACATCAAGAAGCAAGCTTCTCTCTATTCAACAGCAACTAAGCCAAACATGAGCTGCTCATCCTATCCAACATCTATCAAGACCCAGACTTCCCCACTGAACCCATCTCAATCTCAACCCTCATCAAGAAAGCAACTTCTTCTTCCTACTACTACAGAGCAACTGAACCATCACCATGGCCATCCCTCGCAACCCACCCACAAAGAACCCAGCTTTGCCCCTCACCAAATCCACCTGAATTCACATCAAGAAACGATCTTTGCGGCCCGGATACCTCAGTTTCGGTGGATCTTGATCCGCTGGGGTCGGCCGGCGCCGGGTGGGGACTGGGAGTCTGGGAGGGTGGAGACGACTGGGAGTAGAATGGCAATGGGAAGTTGGGGAGGGAGGCGAGCACGCACCGAGCGTGTGGCGGCCACCCACCCGCACACTTGTGTGATCCAGACGCCAGCGCGGTGACAGATGGCGATTCCCGTCGCCGTCGGCCCCACGGGAATTCGCTGATTGATATGAGAATTGAGAAACGCTCGGAGAGATGGGATGAATGTGGACACTGGATCAGATCAGCTCCAGATGGACCGCGATGGAAATTATTCTCTACTCTGCTGGCAATCACCTCTCTCACTGCTGAATGGATAGTGTAAATTTTTTACTTTGATGTTTGTAACTTTGTAGTATGTTTCTTTCTCTGGAATGGATGATGCAAAAACTTGAGTAGATTATAACCAACAAAGAACCTGTTTTGGAATGCGCAAATGCTACTGGAATTGAACTGTTTTTGTTTCTACGAGAAAGGGAGAGCTTTATTGATTACTGGGTAACAATTGGGATACAATCTTGAGAAATAAACGGTACAAGTTGGAAAAGACTCATGCGTCATGCCACATAGCACTATGACGTGCGATTTCATGTGCAAGAACATTTTGATCTCTTTTCACATGCCTAACGGCAAACCTCGGAACCTGATCAGCACACTCCAAGGCTTCATGAATTAAGAAGCGGAATCTTGAGTTGTAGTCCTTTAAATGATTGAGGGTGTCAACTGCACATGTAAATTCCAAACAGAGCCTGAAATCGTAAAAAATATGGTTTCATTCTGGTTGGTTAGGTTGGTTTTATGCCTACTGTACATAACATTACTATTACCATCTAACATTTGTAGTGACATGAGATACACTAGAGAAAAAAAGTTTATCGATCACACGACATAATACACTGCATACACAATAAATGTTAAGCTCAGTAGTCATCACCTGTCTATTTCATTGTTGAATGGACCAACGAAATTTCAATCCTTCCTTGCTTGAGGCGTGGACCAATTAAACACATGAGATGCACGCGCCAACACTGAAGCACGCTAACAATAACCCAAAGCTAAGCCATTGAATCGAAAGAGATAGGGTTTCGATAATAACCAGAAACACATTTGTATGTCCCAAATGCGTTCCAAATGGATGTCTTAAAATGTTGAAATTGTATCCATACTCCAAAATCATCGATGTACTAATCTATAACATGCATAATTCCAACATGTATTCAAGACATACGATACTGCTTCTATATTTTATGCCTAGCAAAAAAAAAATCACTATATATCACTGAATAACTTCGGATCTTCATAACTTGTGTCTCACTTATATATAGATCGTGAACCTACATATCAGTCTTACAATGAATGCCATATTATGAATTATATAAATATTTAGTACCATATTGTTAATTTTCTTCAAAAATATAGCCACCCAAATACCCAGTGTCCCGCTGACGACCTGGCTGAGCTAATTGATGGGATCTTTTTGTATAGCTCCGGCTACATCTTTTTGTATAGCTCCGGCTAGATGAAGTGTATATTCATGTATTTTCCTATACCAAACTATTTTTTTTTTTTCTGATCCTAATTTACTACATGGCCTAAAACTTTAAACTTGGTCAAGTCGTATATAATACACTAATACAGGGTTAAATGCACCATGCTACGCTGAGACGATGAATACTCCACTTAATCGCGATAATTCATGCTTCTCATTCTAACATCAATCATAAACCGCGTGACCATGCTGTAGTTGTATGATAGCATCTTTTTTTATAGGCTATCACGTGATTAAAATTGTTTTCTAGATCAGAATTTTTAGCCTCTTTGAATAAAAAAGACCTAATCAAGTGAATAAGACTAATCTATAAAACTAGCAATGCGGAATGAAGTACACACTATTCATTTTATGAAATTGTTGCACACTTTCATTTGTAGTTATGGATTTCATAGAAGCTCGCCTATTACTGCTAGTTCAAAATCTTTCATAAAAAGTTTGAAATGACAAATAAGGTAGAATATGCATCTACGGGCAGGGGTGAATCTAGAACAAAAATGATTGGGTGTCACCGTACATAGCAAAATATACCGAATTATCAAGCAACGTTGTACTAAATAGTTAATGTGTGTATTTTTTTCTCGACAATTTAACATGATTACATGTCTAAAATAGTATCGCGCGATGATTAAAAAAAATAGGGAACAAAGTGCTTACCAAAAATCAAGCAACGTTGTACTAAATAGTTAATGTCTGTATTTTTATTTCCTTGACAATTGGGGAGCGCAATACATGCCGCTTGCGCCGATGTCACTGAGATTTTGGCACTAGGGTCACACAATTTTTATATGGGTTGTACTAGTGAAAAAATGGAGCTGGCCTGGTGTCCCATGACATCTACTAGCCCAACATAGATCCCCACTGTCTACAGGTGTTTATGAGCCCACGTATGGAAGGATATGGTGGTTCCCCAGTTGATAGTAGCATCGCATCGGGTGAAACCCACTTGAGAGGAGGTAGGGCGAGAAGGTTGCTATACATTACTTAGCTAAACAATGTCCTATTAGGCGTCGGATGAGTTATTGGATCTTTTGATTTTGTTTCAAAATGGAATAGTAAATCTAGCCTTCTTATGTCCAAAATAACAAAAATATCATCCTTGTTGTGCTCCATGTGCACAGTTCGTACCTGCTGCCGTGCACCGTAACCGCATCACCCGGCATGCTATCGTGGGCTAACATGCTCCTGTCGGCGCATAGAGAGCACAATAGAAACGCTATTTTGTCAAAAAAAAAATTACCATTATACGAGGGTGATTATACACCCGTAATAACACAGACCACGATCGAACCCAATGCAAACATATGCAAAAAAAAAAGCAGCTCAGATAAGTCCTCGAGAGATAGGATATTAACTTTGCACAATAGTCAAGACTATCTATCGGCATCGAGCCCCTCAGCGGCAAAGGAGGACAAACAGAAACCAAAGCCGTGCAATTATCGGCTGTCTTGCCTCTCCTGTATCTTCCTTCATCACAACCATCCCTGTATTACCATCGAATTGCACTTGAGCCCTCTGTCGCGCCATTTTAAATCAACCCAACACAGCAAATGCTCTTTGTAAAAAGCAAAAGGAACTTCTAACGTATGTATAGGAGATGTTTCATTGCATATTAATTTTCTTAAATGCTGTATATTAATTTCTATAATATCTCCCCAGTGGATGTGTTGCCTCTGTGTTGTTATTTGCTACATTTTCATTATCTTGACCTCCCAGTGTTATGCCTACTTCAAAGGTCCTGAATCAGGTGATTTATATCTTGTTTACAAAAAAATTGCCAACAAAAAATAGCCAAGGTTTGTTCGTCCGTATATCAGCGCTACTTTTAGGCCTGTTTGAAATATAGGAATTTCACAAGGTGTGGCAAATCCTATATTTTTTTTGCATTTGGAAATCCCTTGATTCAAATGGGCCCTCACGTCCATCTAGAACATCACGGTAAAAGAAAACTTTGATGACTTTTCCCCTAAAAAATTACTTAATTTATCCTTTAGTGGCCCTGGCTCGTTTTGAATACATGAATTCTTCTCAATTCCTACGAAAATTGAGCTGTTTTATGTGGAGGTAAAAAGCAACAAAGTTGCATAAATGAGTACACGACATAACGAACTCGCACGATTATTGAAGCGATGTAGCGAATCTCACATTATCACCCGGCAACGCCCGGCCCGACCCGCTAACCCCCGAAGGCCTCGGCTTCGACCTCGGCCCATCAAAATTAGGGTTTTCTCGCGCCGCCGCCGTATAAAACTTCTCCTCACCCCTCGCCTCCTCTCCTCGGGAAAGAGAAGGGCTTTACCAATCGGCGGCGGCGGCGGCGGCGGCGGCGGCGAGGTTGAGCCGGAGCTCCGACAATGGTGCACGTCAATTTCTACCGCAACTGTAAGTGCTCCCTCCCTCTCTCTCCCTGTGTATGCTGCTCGTGTGGTAGCCACGGATCAAAGATGGCGCTCTAGTTCTGTGAGTTCTTGATTGGTTCTCTTACCTGTAGTACGATTTTGTCTTGCGCAACGCGGTGATGGATTCGCTTGTTGAGATGATCTGGACCAAGATTTGCCGTGTAGAGATGCCTCGATGGTCTGTTCTTGCAGCAGTCCTCGTTGTTGTTTATGTTAGATCCAGCGCAGCTGTTCGTGGGTCAGTTCGTGCGAAGGGTGCTTAGAATTTTTATCTTTACTCTCGGTCCAGGATGATGCTCGTAGCCATGCAATCAGTATCGGTAGTGTGCGTCTATCTCTAGGTTATTTCGCTGGGCGAGGCTGCGAGCTTTTTGTTTCGCATAGGAGCTCGTGCTGCTGTGGCGTTAATGTTTAGCTGCAACTCAACTTGTGTGCTTTACATGTCACTCTGCAGGTAATTAATCAAGTTCAGCGTGTTGCAAAATTTTAAAAGAAGTGTGCTAATGTATGCTATTATTTTGTTCAGATTGCTGTGTTTACGTGATATCATTGGTAGGCGTAGATTGAAATGGACTGGTGTGATAGTGCTAGCATTAATTATGCGCTCATTCAAGAGCCTGATCCCCGTTGTGTATTTTCGTGGTGTGCCACATTGAACACAGAATCTGAGTATTGGACTGCTAGTATATATTAAGTACAAGAGATGCGTGTGCCTTTATTTCCAAGTGGGGCCATGGGGTTTGAAACGTTTGTTCTTGTCTGACAACAATACAAAATCTGATGATGAACAAGTTATGCACTGAAGACTTTATAGTATTAGTTGTCCTCAATCCTCATGGTTTGGCAAGAAAAATAGTATAAATACGATAGGTGTTAATTAAGAGTGTTTGTCTTAAGTACTACTCCCTCTGTTGAGAAATATAGGGCGTATAGGAGGTGGTGAAATTGAGAAAGTTATGTGAGAAAATGTCTTAGGTACCCTTCATAATTGTCTTGGAAAGATGAGAATACTTTGTGTGGGTGCTAATGAATAAATGTATATGATAGAGAGAAAATAAATAGGGGCATATGAGTAAAAGCCTTATTAAATCTACATGCAAGCCTTATGTTTATCAACAAGACCTTTCAAACTATAGGCCTTATATTTCTCAATGGAGGGAGTACATGTTTATGATGTCACCCATTTGGATGGAATGACACTATTTAGATCCATGGATGTTAACTTATTTATGAAAATGGAGCACTATACTTACTAAATGATGCATGTATTATGGTAAATCTTGACTCTTGAGGTTCATCTTATAATATATTAATGCTTATTGAAAAGGGAGGACTATGCTTACGAAGTTTTAAGTTTTATAAACTATTAATAAGTTGTAATTGACTATTTGAATGTTTAGCCATAGGTGTAGTATTGATGTATTCTTAAGCATTGCATGATAGTTCCACATGATATCTTTGAACCATTGTACTTAAAGTTGATGATTTTTTTTAAAAAAAAAAAACTTAGTTTTTATTCCGAAATACAGTAATCTACCAACCTTTTTTGATTTTATAGAAATAATCCTTTGTCGCTCAACCGTTGGGCAACTGGCCCAAGTCGCTCAACGGTTGAGCGACTTGGACACTTATCGCCAACTGTTGGTCCTAGTGTACAGGTCGTGCAGGTAGTAGGACATACATTGTATCCCGTTGGGCGATAAGTGTCCAAGTTGCTCAACCGTTGAGCGACTTGGGCTAGTCGCCCAACGATTGAGCAACAGATGATTATTTATGTAAAAAAAAAAAGGTAGGTATATTACTGTATTTTGGAATAAGTTGGTTATTTTTTTTAAAAAAATCTAAAGTTGATAGTTCTGAACTTTTGTAGTATTAGGGCAAAGTAGGGATGCTGTAGGAGTGTATGAAGCCGGCATACTTGCTAAGCTGTTTGTATGAGTTAATCTGACACGAAGCTATAAGTTGCTTTATAAATAATTGCTAATGAGCTGGTATATTTGGAGTTTTTAATATTTACACGGCATGGATTGAAATACGGCGGTAAGTTGCTTTATTTGAAATCGGCGGTTTTTCGAATTTGCAAATTTAAATTTCGAATTTGATTGATTTTAAGCAAAATTTAACGAAATTCAACCGTAAATTTGGAGTTTTTAATATTTACACACGGTCCTTACTATCATCCATTCATTTGACTCTAAAATCATCAGTTGATCACATACTCACATGGGAGATAATCTTAAATATTATTTCTAGTAGTTTTTTTTTCTTGAACTATTTAAGAAAATTGTTTTTGCAGAGCCGCTTTGTTTTCTTTCTGGTTGTGTGGGGGTTGTTTTCTGTCTTTTTTGGGTGAGGGTGTAAGGATAAGGGATCTCTGAGGCTATCTTTCTCTGTTATTTTGTGGGTCTCTGAATAAGTTGTTTTATCTATAATGGATTCTTTCTCCGTTATTTTGTGGAAATGATCCATTTTATTGATAATGCTTTCCATTGCAGATGGTAAGACATTCAAGAAACCACGACGCCCTTATGAGAAGGAGCGTCTTGATGCTGAGCTGAAGCTGGTGGGTGAGTATGGACTGAGGTGCAAGAGGGAGCTGTGGCGGGTTCAGTATGCTTTGAGCCGGATTCGTAACAATGCAAGGCACCTGCTTACACTTGATGAGAAGAACCCTCGCCGCATCTTTGAAGGTGAGGCGCTACTTCGCCGCATGAACCGCTATGGGCTCCTTGCTGATGGGCAGAACAAGCTTGATTATGTCCTGGCCCTTACCGTGGAGAACTTCCTTGCAAGGCGTCTTCAGACTCTTGTCTTCAAGGCTGGTATGGCCAAGTCCATCCACCATGCTCGTGTCCTGATCAGGCAACGCCACATCAGGTATATTTCTTAAATTCTCATTGTGTATCTCTTGTTTTCTTAAATCTAACTAGCTCTAAATTTTATGTGTTGATTTCCATAGCTCAGTGTGGTCTACTTCTATGTATGATTATGTCCGAATTCTTGTAGTTTATTACCAGTATGTTCTGAGTTCTTCTTGTGTGTTAGCAGTGTGTTCCTCTCACTTAGTTCTTCGCTATGTTCCTCCATGAGTTTTCTTGATCTAGTAGTGTCTTAGTTAAATGTCCATATCTGGTACATTACTGTTGGAGCTGCACAATATATGCTATGTACCAATTGTTGGTTGTAGTATTGATCCTATTGGGCTGCAGAACTGTAGATGTTTTTTCAATTGGGAAAATTAGCCTTTCTTGAGCACTTGATTTTCAAGCTGTTTCATATTGTCTCATTTGGTGAGTGTTGGAACTGTGAGTCTAGTTAATGACATTGGATTGAACATTAGACAACTGTCAACATTACAATCTTTGATGCTACAAGTATTCTCTGATGAGATCCTTGAGTAGAACTGTGGTGGTGTTACTCTTATCATCAGTGTTGCTCTAGGCGGCCGCCTAGGCGCTGGGTGCACGTCGGCCGCCATGACTCAGGCACAATCGGCCCCCTAGGCGCTCAACGCCGGTCCAAGGTGGAGCCAGGCGGGCAAGATGCGGCTGCACGTGGGAGAAAAGAAGGGGGAGGGGGAGCATGGCACCTTCATCGTCGTCGCCGCTAGATCTCTTTGCCGCCGCAATCGCCGTCGCGGGGAGGTCGCCAGTGGCATGGGAGGCTGCTGAGGCGGCGGATCTAGGCGGCATTGGTCGGCCCGGAGAGGGAGAGCGAGAGATAGAGGGGCTGCCGAGAGCCTGAGAGAGAGAGAGAGAGAGAGAGAGAGTTTCGAGTGAGGAGAGAGAGAGAGCTGTGAGTGAGGAGAGAGATAACTAGATATTTTGTTTAGATCGGATGACCGATATTGCTTTAGATCAGACGGTCGATATTGCTTTAGATCGGACGACCAGCTCCTCCTTCCCCCACGCCTCCTTCCCCTCGCCTCCTTCCCCGTCGCCACCGCCTCCGTGTCGCGCTCCCCCTCGCCTCCGTTTGAGTCGGTGGGGCTCCCTAGGCGCTAGGCGCCGGTCCACCGCCCGACTAGCGACTAGCACCTAGGTGAACATTGCTTTTCATGCGTGCAACTTGTAGTTTGGGGTTCAGGTAACGGATTTTAAACTTTGACATTTTAATAGCCAGTTCGGTACACTCCATTTGATGTAGTTCGGTGGCTGGTTGCTGGCTGCGGCCTAATATTCGAGGGTTTTTTCGGTGATGAGAACACATAAAATGTCTCATGGTGATTTTCTGAAAATTTATTTGATGCAACAATATTTTCTGAAAATTTATTTGATGCAACAATATTTTCTGAAAATTTATTTGATGCAACAATATTTTCTGATGCATCCCACTAAAATATCTGGCTAGAAGACTTATCCAATTATATTTGATACCATAATGCAAACATGATGCTACTATTGATAATCTTTTGTACTGTCAAATAGATGTCTTTCCTAATGGCCAATCATTAACTTTTGAAATCACTATGCAGGGTTGGCAGGCAAATTGTCAACATCCCTTCGTTCATGGTGAGGGTTGAGTCTGAGAAGCACATTGACTTTTCACTGACAAGCCCATTCGGTGGAGGTCCCCCTGGTAGGGTGAAGAGAAAGAATCAAAAGAAGGCAAGTGGGGGTGGCGGCGGTGGTGAGGAAGAAGATGAGGAATGAGAAGAGAAGGGCAACTAGTTGTTTCCCAATATGTAATCATCATAAGAAATTTAGAATTTCTGTGCTATGGGTACTGAAGCCCGAGATCCGCAGCTTGCTGCCTGTGTTGTAGGGTTTCGGAATTTCAGCAGGGTTTCCTTCAGATGGTGGTTTATGTTATTTGGCATTATGTTAGGTAGCTCAAGTTAAGATATGTTTGGAGATGTTTGATCCCGGTGTGCTGTTATATATGATTTTCGCATTTGACTTCAACGTTGCATTTTACGGTTGATGCTTTTTTTATGGACCTATCTATACCTTCTGTAATCCTGTCTTTTGTGCCATTGTGTTTGAACCTCCTGGTAACACTCATCTGGTTAGTCCTGCTTGTTGCACGTAACTGTGCAGTTAGAAAGGGTGACATTGACATCTTGATTTCAGGTTCAGACACCCAATGAAGCAGTCCTGTTTATCACTTACACATTTAAAAGCTTTTTCAAGTGACATCTGCTATTATTAGGCTGTCTGCTCCTTCCACTGTTTCTCATGATTGGCATGACCATCCAATACTACTTTCAACTTCCCACTGTTGTGATGTTGCGGTATTTAGACTTAAAAAAAATACTCTGAAAATTAGATTAATATACCTCTTTTTCACAACAGTGAATCTCTCGAGTAAACATTGTAATCAATTGTTAATTATTCTCATCTCAGTTTACTGAAGGAAAAAAAAAACATGACTCTACCCTTAGATAATCTTTAGGGAACTGGGGGGAAAAGATGCAACTTGTGCAAGCAGCTAAGTACATAATTGGGAGTAGATTACAGCATGGTGTACAAAGGATATAACAACTTCAGAGTGCAAAAGGCACAAGACGCCACCAATGTTTTGCCATTAGCCAACTTGCTACAACTGTTGTCAATGCTGCTGAAGCATGTATCATTTTCCAACAGGGAAAGTTTGGTGATCCTAATTGTGATTCTCATGACATGGACTGCCTCGCATTCGTCCATTTTTCTCCCTCTTTTTTTCTTTCTTCTTTTTGGATAGGACAGAACAGGTGAGATTGTACCTCTCAAAGAACTCACGTCCATGTCGGCATCGCCTTTTTCTCCGCCAACTGACGGCAAGTGAGAATTGCTTGTCTTTTGCTTATATCTTAGAGAATTTATGTGTTCAATAATATAAACTAGGGCATAAAAACCTCGCCTTTGTAAATATCACCTATGACTATTATTTTTATTTTTTTTTGCTGTTTTGTAGGTTTCAATTGCTGGACCTGGTGATCATGAAATTGCCATCATCATCATCTAAAATAAGGCCCATCACCTATGTTATCAAATGAATAGGCACTATACCTCATAGGCTCATAAAAATATATCTAAATGGGTATAAAATAGGCTGGCATGTTACAATCTTCTCAATGATAATTGATATAGGGCAATAGGGCAACATATTAGGCTATTTTTTGGAGGCCAGAGGGCCCTGAGACACAAATCCCCAAATAAAACTGGAAATTATGTTCTAGGAATGTTGGGTGTAAACAAGGAATATCAAGTTTGGAAGGTCTTTCACAAGTAGCAGTTCTTAAATAGGTGGAGCAGGCTGGAGGAATTGGAGCATCCAAGCCATCAAAGCCAACAAGATGATTGTGGGCATTTAAAGGGCAAACGGAGAAATATGCATCTTGATTTATGTTCAAGTGTGCAAATACAACCTTCTAGCAATTAAGTAATGATTAGACTAATCTCTCAAGGCACATACTAAAGAGCAATAACTTGGTCTTGCACATGCGATCGCATGTACGAAGCATCCACTCCAATATACTTGGTAAGTTTATGCTTCATGGGATCTCGAGCAATGCTGATCGCACCAGTATTATCTGATAAGAGCGAGTCGGTGCAGAAACAGAAACACTGAAATCCACAAGAAGCCACCGAAGCCAGGTGATCTCAACTGTCAACAATGCCATGGCTCTCAACTCAGCATCAGCGCTCAAATGAGAAACTTCAGTCTGCTTCTTAGTCTTCCAAGCAATCAAGGAGAAACCAAGGAAAACACAATAGGCAGAAAGAGACCGGCGATCAGAATGATCGCTAGCCCAGGTCGCATCAGAGTACGTCTGAAGCTGTAAAGAACTAGAGCGAGGAAAGAAAAGACGTCGAGTGATGGTTCCACGAAGATATCGGAGAACACGAAGAAGGTAACTGTAGTGGAGCTGAGTGCGGGAGCAGAGACAAACTGACTCAGGATGTGAACTATGTGAGAAATGTCAGGTCGAGTAAGCCCAAGGTAGACGAGGCTCCTGATAATATGGCGGTAGCGAGTGGGATCCTCAAGAGGCTCACCATCAGTAGGTCAAGGTGAATACCAAGTTCCATGGGAGTATCCACCATGTGCTGATCAATGAGACAAGCGCGAATAAGGATATCCTGAATGTACTTCTCCTGGGAGAGATAGTAGCCATCGGGCGTATAAGTGATCTCAATCCCAAGGAAGTAACGAAGAGGACTCAAATCAGACATCAAGAACTGCTTACTGAGACGCTCCTTCACAAATGCAACGTACTGAGAGTCATCTCCAGTAATAATCATGTCATCCGCATATAGAAGGAGGAGCGTCCGACCCCGAGGAGAGGTGTGAACAAAGAGAGTAGGGTCGTGATCACTGGCGGAGAAGCCGGCAGCAGTGACAACAGAGGAGAAACAGTCAAACCAAACACGAGGGGTTTGTTTAAGCCCATAGAGAGAATGACGAAGGCGACAAACCATACCATCAGGGACAGAATACCCAAGAGGTGGCTACATGTAGACCTCCTCACGCAGCTCGTCATTGAGAAAGACATTCTTAACATCCAACTGAGAGATGAGCTATTGTCGAACAGAGGCCATGGCAAGGAGAGTGCAAACAGCAGTAATGTGAGCGACGAGGGCGAAAGTCTCATCGTAGTCACGACCATGCTCCTGCTGAAAACTAGGCTCCACAAGACGAGCCTTGTAGCACTCAAAGGAACCATCCGAGCGGGTCTTAATCTTGTACACCCACTTACACGTGATAGGAGTAACATATGCAGGAAAGTGCACAAGATCCCAAGTGCTAGTACGCTCCAAAGCAGCAATCTCCTCGGATATCGTGAGCTACCACTCGAGGTGAGCAGCGGCCTCACGGTAGGTCGTAGACTCAGAAAGAACAGCGACTGCGAAGCCATAGCGCTCAGGAGGCCTGACGGTGTGACAATCACGAAGATCATATCTAGGAGGAGAAGGCGGGCTGGACCCAGCAAGGATGGAGAGGAAGGACTGGGAATAGGGCCTAGCAGAGACGGAGGCTCAAGAGGGGAAGTAGTAGGCTGAGGACGGCGAGAGTAGTGCAAGAGAAAAGGTGAAGCCTCAACAAAAGAGCGGGAAGGAAAATCCGGCGTCGGTGAAACAGGTGGTGCCAGAGGAGAGTGAGGTAGAGTAGATGGAGGATGAAGGAAAATAGTGGTGGAAAGCGGAGAGTCAGGAAAAATCAGAAAAGAGATCGACTCAGCAAGAGAACTGAGCTGACAGTGGGTGAACGAGGGTAGTAAGATCGGGACTCGTCAAAAGTGATATCCCGAGAAATCCTCATCCTTCGAGCAGCATGGTCATGGCAGTGATAACCTTTATACTCAAGACTGCAGCCAAGAAAAACACACTCGACTAACTGAGCAATCAGCTTGGCGCGCTCACGAGGTGGAAGAAGGACAAAACAGATACAACCGAAATTGTGAAGATGACTGTACTCTGGAGCTTGACCAAAGAGACGTTCGACAGGAGTAGAACCCTGAAGAGCAGTTGAAGGTTGTATGTTGATGAGAAAAGCAGCAGTTGAAATAGCCTCAGCCCAGAAGTGAGGGGGAACAAAGGGGCAAGCATGAGAGCACGAGCGGTCTCAAGCAAGTGACGATGCCTACGCTCAGAGACACCGTTCTAAGCGTGAGCACCAAGATAAGAATACTAGGGAAGAGTGCCCTACTCAGCGAGGAAGCGACGCAAAGCAGCAGATAGATACTCACCAGCAGAGTCAGCACGGAATACACGAATGGTCGAATCAAACTGAGTGTGAACCATGATGGCGAACATGACTGCATTCGGACATAAAGTAGATCCAAGTATAACGATAATAATCATCAATAAAGATCACATAATAGCAATGACCCCCCTTCAAAATGAAGGGAGTTGGACCCCAAACAACAGAGTGAACAAGATCAAAAGGACAAGTAGAAATAAAATCACTAGAGGGATAGGGGAGCTACAGCTGCTTGCCAAGCTTGCAACCCATACAATGTAAAGAAGTGTCTCTAGAAACAAATCCAAAAACACCACGACCAACTAAAGATGATAGACGCGAGCCACAGAGATGACCGAGACGATGGTGCCACTGAGTGAAAGAGGTAGTGGAGGACGCAGCAAAATCAGAGGTAGTGGTAGTGACTGATTGGCTGGTGGAGACAACAGAAAGAAGATGAAGCCAGACGAGCTCCCAGAGACACTGCGAATCACGGTGCCGAGGGCTAGTACCAAGTAGAGTCCCCGTGCGGCGGTCCTGAACACAACAAGAGTTAGACTCAAGAACAACACGACTTAGTGATCAGTGATCTGACTAGCCGACATAAGCTGCATAGTAAGCTAAGGAATATGAGAGACTGAAGGAACATGAGCATCGGCCTGCAACGGAAGAGAGGTACCATCTGTAGTCTGAAAAGTGGAAGAAAAATATGTGGAACGCACAGAAGTAAGATAGGTAGAATCTGGTGTCATGTGAAAAAGCACCAGAGTCCAAGATCCACGGAGACAAGATACCTGACGAGGGAGGAGGAGGAGGCGAGGAAGATTGCTGAGAAGCAAGAGCCAGACGAGCAGAATCTGGGAGTCTGAGGACAAGCTGACACCGAGGCGCTAAAGCAGTGAGAGGAGCTATTGTGTGGTGTCACCAAAGGAGCCCTGGCGAGAGGCGGTGGCTCCTGAGTAAGAGGAACATCCAGAGCCCTTCGGAGGACGTCCACCCCAACGACCCTAGTCCCGCCTCCGCTTGTAGCAATCCTGATACATGTGGCTGTCACGCTGACAGTAGGTGCAGTGGAGACCCACAGTAGAAATAGCAACCACCGGAGGAGCTGGGGGAGGGATCACGGTCGGTGCTGAAGGAGCAGGTGGTGCTAAGGCAGACAAGGCAGACTGCATCTGAGCCACGCCACGGTGACGAGTCTCCTCAGCATGCACACACGTGAGGGCCTCCACCAAGCTCGAGCGCGGGTGACGAGTCAGGAGCTGAGCACGCACAGTCTCAAACTCGGACCGAAACGCGTTAGGAAGTCATAGAGACTGTGTGTCTCCTGGTGAGCGCGGAGTCGCACACAGCAGGGACAGGTCTGGCAAACATCCAACCCCAGAGAGTCAAGCTGACGCCACACCTCTGACAACTTCTGGTAGAAGTCATCCACGGTGGCATCGAGCTGCTGAAGAGAATGCGCCTGGTGCACAACTGAGAGATACATAGCATCACTCGTCGGCTGGTAGTGAGCTCGGAGGTGCTCCCACATAAGCTGTGTTGTCGGCAACTCTGCCACATCCATAGAGATGGTCACAGGAATGCTACACACTAGGATGGCGGTAGCACGAGCTTCGGCCTCCTGCCAGCGCTCGTAGGCGTGCAGCTCAGACTGGTAGAGCTCTAAGGCCTCCTCAGTGCAGCATTGGCGGCCTCCTGAGCCGCCTTATCCGCACCAGCAGAGAGAGCATGCAAGGCTGGGGGTGTAGAACGAGGCGAACAGGGTTGCTCGCCAGTGAGATGACCCCAGAGACGCTGGCTGTTGAGGTGGATCCTCAGGTGAACGGCCCACTCCCAAAAGTTCATCCTATCAAACTGAACTGGGGGGAGCGGGATAGCAAAGGAGCCTCTGGTATAAGCCATCAGCTTATGTTTATTATTATTATTTTATATTTTTTTGCTCGAGTTGGGCCAACTCACTCAAAAACGAAAGCCAGGAAAGATAAAAGGCCTACACGGCCAGGGCACACACGGGAACTTTAGGGTTCCCTGTCCGAGCGGTGATGCGGTCCGAGCGACGATGGTGGCGACTCGAGCGGGACACGATCCGGCCGAAGCACCAGGCGGGAGCAAACGATCGGCGGAGAAGAAGAAGGCCAGGTGAAGGCAGCGCTCAAGGGCGGAGCAGATGCTGGTGGAGAAGAAGACCGGCGTAGATCCTGTGTGGATCCGACGATCGGGTGGAGGCGACGCTCGGATGGAGGCGACGACACGGTGGAGAAGGCCGGGTAGAGGCGCCGCACAGCGGAGAAGCTCAAGAAGACGGCGGCCGCGGGCACCAAGCACAAGCTCCGGCCAAGGCAAGCTCGTCTCGGATGGAGAACCGCTCAGACAGAGGTAGCCTTCGACCGGATCCGAGGGAGAAGAGCAACGGGAAGAAGAAGAGGCTTGGAGCGAGGATGGCGGTGGCGACGGCGGGTCAAGGTAGGGTTTTGATGGCTAGAGTTTCCATAGCTCTAATACCATATTTAGAATAATGTCTCATGTATATTTTAATGGGCCAAAGGCTAATATATAACATATACAAGATTGAACAATAGCAAATAACACCCTACACAATATACATATCTAACATAGACAACATCACTTAAATTTGCTAGGTACACAATACAAAGTTACAACCTATGAACGAAGGACTCAAAAGAAAACGAAAACAGGACTACAGAGACCAAGGGACACCTGAATAAGTAGTAGAGTATACGCAGTGTACTTTACAAGTTTACATTCAAGTTGGGCACCCTAATATGGACCACAAGGGAGGGAACTGCAAAAGGCACAAGATGCCTTGATGTTGCCAACTTGTCATTAGTGCCAATGCAAGGGCAACATTTTCAGTCATCCGGTTTTTGGACATGACAGCACCAACAAAGTAGTAACTCTCACAAAATTTTACATGTCTCCATCAGCATCGCTTTTCACCTCGGCCAGCAAATGGCAAGTGAAGGGATCCATAGCGTTGAGACGGGCCCGAGGCGCATTCACTCGCATATGGTTCGGTTGGAATTGACATGTTCGATGATGCCTTGTCTTCTCAAGAACTAGACTCAACTAGTGCGGCGTCCACATAAAACAATTCACATGTCCTTCAGCTCGTTGAGTTGCATCCAATCTAATCTTATGGGTTGTGACCTGTGCAAATTGATTGGGAGAAAACACATCATTGAACTTCATGCCAACAAAATATAGACACATCGTGACCATAAAGCAGTGACATGATCAACTTTATGCTCCAAAGTAGGTGCGTATCAAGAACAGTATAGGGCAGGACAAATTCCTTAACGATAACTTTATGCTCCCAGCTTGCTTTGGAGGGAATTTCTAAAATGCCAAATGGCTGAGTTACATCACAGCAACAGTAAATAAATTAGCTTTCAATAAAGTAAACGAGAAGCTTTTACATACTCACCGTTCGATCTCCCCTGTAAAGATTATTCATAGTGTTGAAATTACGATCCTTACTATCGGGAACCTTCAACATCATGTAGCTATCAAGACAGATGCAGCTAATGGAGTGGTTCCGTTGGAGATTCTACCAAACTCGAATCCTGCAGCGCATATGAAAGGAATGAGGATTCTCTGGCTTAAACAATTATTGAAAAAAAAATCAATGGCGCATAATTAAAAGATAATCACCATCATCAAATTTCGGTTAGAATTTGATTCTTTTTCAGAGGCTTGTCGCACTTGTGAGTAACACCATTTGTTTGATTGCTTGTCCAGTTGTCCCTTCTGTTTCTGCTTTTCTTGGTTCTCCAGGTGAAGCACCCAAGGAAAGTTTTTCAGCACAATTCCATATGCTTGTTCCATGCTTTAGTTTGTTCTCCACTGACATTATCCCTGGTAAAGAAAGCACTTCCCTCTTCATGAACGAAAAGATTAAATCAGAGATATATTAACCCCCAATCCAAGAACACCAGCATGGACTATTCTAGAAGTTGCTTTGGGGGTTGAACTGATAGACGAAAACCAGCCACTTCACAAATACTATGTTCAAACAATGGGAGACAGATATTTGTAGCGTTGCTATTTGATGTCAAACCAAAAGATATTGCAACAGCATATACACCAAAAACAACTGCAAAGTGCAAATTATGTTATGAGAGATCAAAAGGAGCAAACATGTCATTAGATTCAAGTGTCAAAGAAAGCAGAAATGTCAAATTGGAAATATCTAATTGTTTATGGCTCCAATAAAATACTAAAACTCCACTATGGTAGCTTGACATATATTTGAACAGAAAGTTTCTGGTGGAGTAATGCTGGGTTTACAAACTAAATGCTGGTACAAAGAAACTTAATAATTTAAGGTAAATTGTACCAGACCAGTGTGTTCTTCTGGGACTCTGCAGTTATTTGCCTATATACTTCAAATTGGCACTTTCACACTTTACTTTCAAAATTGCTCACACAAGCATAATTTGCCACCTAAGATACAGGAGCAAACATGGTAAACACTCATTCATGTGCTAAATCATAAAGGCATGGCCAGTAAGTCTGCAAAATATCAAAATACAAGTGGCTCCAATGCAATTATCTGAATAATGGTATAAAATATATTAATCTTCATGAAAAAAAGATGGAAGTTTCGTTATTTGGGATTTCAAGCCACAAAGCACGGGTAGCACTGGAAGTGAGTAAAATCTATTGAATATGACCATAACATATTGGGAGTCATTCATAAGTACAATATGCTTTAATGCTTAACTGCAAATGTCTGCAATTAGGGATATACAAATTTTGAGCTACATAATCGAACTTGAGCCAACAAGGAATCAACTTAGGGTTTCTCTAAGCTATCATTTCCAAAGCAAATGCTAGCGTCACACCCAAACTCATGAATGAACATGCACATAGAACTACATCTAGTCGATCCAAGCATGCTGAATTCGTGTGCTTCTGGCACACGAATTTTCCATCGTTTGATATCAAAACACTTCTGGCACTACTGAGTACTGACACAGAAAAATTCTACTACATAAAATGTCCTAAACTCCTAATCCATTCTACTACAGGAGTTAATATGATGAACTGTACTACAATTCATTTGAACCATATTTTGAATTGAATTTGTTTTGAATAATCAAATAATGTCTAATTACATGAGACAAAACACTTCAAGAAACTTCTCACACCAACCAGATAAATGGCTAAAACCTAATACACAGCTCTGGAGAATTTTTTTTAAAAAAAATCACTTCACATAACAAAAACTCATAAAAATGGCTTATATTTTGATCTCGAGTTCCTGACCTGATAACAAAATATTGTGATTTAAGTCGTATGGAATGGATATCAATATTCCAATTCAGGCATATTCAAGGAAACCTAACAAAGGAGGTTGCAAAATTTCTGAATCGCGAAAGCATTAATAATGACTACATACGTATCAAGATGAAGTTCAAAATAATGTACCATTGTGCTATCCATTGAGCAGTACTTATTGACAAAAAATGTATAACACCTTGCTCACAACAGTTACTATAAATGCCTAAAGGAACCCACAGTCACTGGAAATTATCAATTAAATACAAGAGTTACAGTTCAAGACAGCTTGAATATCTTGAAGTTCCTGTATGTCAATAACCCCCAAATGGTTAAACATCAGCCAAATTTGGTTAAATATAACAGCAGTTAATTTCGATCTCCAGCCAACATCAAACCATATATCTGCTAACTGTCTGGAGGGGCAGCGGGAAATGTCAAAATGGAGGATGGCAAAAGTGTTTCATGGTAGCAGATCACAAAGGAGCTACTTGACATTGATGTACAAATAAAGAAATGTGATGAAATGATGCCACTCGCACCATATGTGAAAAGGAATAGTTAAAAAACAGAACAGGATCTATGGAGCATAAACATAAATGTTAGGCGGTAATCATCTACTAACTTTGTCATGTCAGAGAAGCACGAAACGAATCTCAAATACTTTTCAAGATTGTGAATCCTCTACTCAGCATATGCTGTAGAAGGCATGAAAGATCTTAATAAGGAAAGGGCCATATTTGAGCTCAAAATAGGAGTCAGAGAGAAACTGAAAACTGCTATCCAGCTAAGTTGGTCATATTGAAGAAAAGTCGTGTTCCTGCGATACCAAGATTTATCTTCTGCTACTATGTGTGCAAACCTTGCTGTGGTTTGGTTTGTCGGGATCATGTCACCAGGGGAGTGGCGTCCTATTTGAGAGCCCTCCTAGATAGCTTAACTTGTTGAGGCCTGTAGTTTTTATGCTTTTAAGCATTACAAAGGTTTTCCATAAGAACGACAAGTACTATGAAAAAGAACTGAGCCACCTTGCATTTAATCAGAGTGATTTCAAGTGTTAAAATTTCAAAAATATTCACTTCTGCTAATGACTTATCTTCCTGGACCCTAGAAACAAAAGGACAAGTAGAAAATTAGTCTAGTACACATGAAGAACTTATTCCCAATAAATGTCATTCAGAAAAGAAAAAAAAGAATCTCTCCCATATTACCACAAAATGCCAGTAATATATATGCATGGACAAAGAAAAGGAGAAAAAAGGATGCAAAGATACAGCCAAATAAAATTGTTTCTTCAAGAGAGTAATGCCAAGGAAATACATAAGCTTCATCAAGATTATCTATCCTCCAACAAACTTTTGTCTTACAAAGGCACAGACTGCTGTATAAAAATTGCAGATCGTTTATTTTAAGGCAGTTTCTGATACACAACACAACACAAGCATGAAAACTCATTTATATTATCTCTTCTACTCCAATTTTATTTTAAAACACTCCTAGCCCCTCACATTAAACAACGAACAGACACTAATTTCCACAATTGTTATAGTAAACCAATTACGTTTCTGCTCAGCTCTTGCAGCATCTAATTTGAAGTCAATATAGAATAGTTGTTCCATACTATCATACTGCAGTCTGGAGGCACATACCGCTGATGATGTGTTACAAAAAGAGTGGTGTTCTACAAGAATCCATGTAAGAAGAATCTGATCAATTGGGAAATCAGTAGACAACAAAATTATCTGATAATATCATACGAACAAAATTAAATTTTGACTTCAGTACCCCCCAGGGATCAAAATACCGTTTCCGGAGGGAATACCGCCGGGCAGCCGGTAACCAGAATTCCCGGAAAAAAAACTCGGTCAAAATTCGTCCAAATAAATTTGAGTTTGAGATGTTTCCGCCGGAATTTTAAATTCAAATTTGAAGTTTCCGGACGGTATTTCAAATCCCGGTTCCCACCGTAACCGGTCGGCATTTCGATCTCTAGTACCCCGGGCGAAAAAAAAAAAGGAAAACTATGAAAACACACGAAAAAAAAATCACGAAAGGGAGTAAATGCATGCATGCAGACACAACATTCTTGTTTGTATTAGCTGTCTATATTCACCTACCAGCCACTTCAGTATGCCCTTGAGTAAGTGAGAAAAATACACATACTGGATTCCCTACTGTATGACAAACATATTGCACACAGTATAGTTCTGCAAACACGTTAATCATGGAGACCTTTGAAGTTTCTCCAATTCACAAGTTTATAAGGTCTTCCGCTTATAAGCGCCAAAAGACACCTCTTGCTAGCTTGAGCTTATTCAGGGGATTCTAATGAAAGAAGAGCTTAGCTTATTCAATAAGCTCCTGATAAGCCGCCTGTTTGGTCTTAGACTCAACTTGTAAGCCCATAAGAGCTGAAGTTGAAGCTAGGTTAAACCCCCATTTTAGGCATAGATCTCAACAAAATAAATACTAGCTACTGATTAGTATACCCTTAAATAGAACAATTACCTTAAATTGATCACTCTTAAAAGCTAAATCTTTGGTAGTTAACAAATACCAGTAAGAACCCCCTCATACAGAGAGCTACAAACTAAGCCCACGTGCCCGAAAAAGGATTCACTGCTTAATGCTGCTTCGATGATAATGCACAGCCTTCATCATCCTGTATTCTGTTGAGCTCCACAAGAGCAACCACTATCCTTTTGGGCAGAAATTTAAACCCTAGACGCGTGTCAGTACTGCCATTCCTATGCTAGACATTGGGATACTTGAATATGGAACAACAGAAACCCTTAGTCCATTTATTGCAATTGGACATGAGACAGGGCATTGACAGCTGAGCTTATGGGACCATGAAATATTAGCGAAGAACTACTACAAGTGAGGAAACACACTTGATTTCAAACTCAAGCATGTTTTAACTTTTAACAACTAATAAATGAAGTGGCACCATGTAATACGTCACAGTAGAAGCAAGGATCAAGAAACCGGTACGGTAACCGGAAAACCTGGGAAAAACCCGGTCGAAACTCATCTGAATAAATTTGAATTTGGGATCTAACCGCCGGGATTTTGAATTCGAAGAATTCCGGCCGGGATTTTAGATCCCGGTCCCCACCGGGAAATCCGGTTACCGCCGGTAACCGGCCGGGTTTTTTTCCATGAGTAGAAGATACTACTGCTTTTGCAAATCTTTTGACAAACATTAAAGCTACAAAAACTTTACTCAAAGGACTACTGAGCTGCACACGATAATAAGCTAACATGCCCAGAATGATTGCATTTTTATTGATCAAGTGCAGTAAATAGTTCCCTAAAAATAAAGTGCAGTGAATAGCAAAAACACCTTGGTCCAGCCAAACTATAAAGAAAGAAAAATAAAATCCATTGAGCAAGTCCTAAATGCCAATTTAACCTCCCAAGGCGTTCATGTGTTCCAAAATTAGAATATTAGATCATAAATGACCAATAAAAGCCTTTTCCACTCAAGAAGCCAAGTTGAAACGGAATAAACAAATCACAGACACCGTGGTTTGCATACCACGGCACAGTCGATGAGTGCACATTACTCAATACATCTAACAAAACGATTGCATAAACAAAAGGAAATGATTCACAATAGTCACCAGTCACAATTAACCAAGAAGAGACAGAGAGAAGGAAACAATTGTCAACAAAGACATATTTCTTTCTTCCTTTATTTCTTACACTCTATGGGCAAATGGTTGCCAATGTAAGGCTACTCTCTGGAGCTAAAAAACTTTCATCAAGGTATCCAAGGCAGATCAAAATGTTTGAGGTTGCACCAAACTATTAATCTAATGCCGCACTGCATGTTCCACTTTCTGGAAATCACTTGCAGGCCCTCCAATGGAATTAAAATGAAGAGATTAGACATAAGCAAGTAAGAAGCTACATGAGAAAGTTCTACCCGATCTTCAGCTCAGCCTAAAATGCCAGAGAAGGCAGAAATTACCAATAGAACAGAATCACTAAACAAGCTCAGCTGAATTTGCCTCTTTTGTCCTTCCTTTTGGTCAAGATGTACAGTAGATAAGGTAATAGCCCTGGAATGTCAACAGCCCATCACAGCACAGTTGTACACAAAGCTTCCGGAACGGCGGCTGCCAATGATTTTCCACTCTGGCTGTCCATTACTGGGTACCCAAGAGCAAATATCAATCACCCCACCTCCAGGTGCACTCATTCCACCAATCACAATGAGCTTATCCCCACAACCACGAAACGCCAAGCCCCAGCCATTAACTGATGTATACCTCTCAGGTAATGATCCAAGAGTGATCCAAGCATTATTAACCTTGTCGTATCTCCTGACCTCCTTCTCTGAATAATCAGCAGCATAAAGTTCATTATTCACAACAGCAACAAGTGGTGGAGCACCGCTCCCGCCATTAAGGCCACGTGCCATATCTGGGATCAACCGCCAGGTGCCCTTCTCCAAATCAAACTCCTCACCACAAGTAAGGATCTCGTTATGGTTGTCAGCTTTCCCGCCAATAACATAGAATTTATCATCCATGAAGAAACCAGAGCACATCTTCCGCACCCTATTCATGCTTGGAAGAGTGGTCCATGTCCGCATTTCAGAATCATACAGCTCAGCAGAGCTCAATGTACCATTGTCACCAATGCCACCAGCTACAATTGCCTTATCACCAAAGCTTGCTGAGCCAAACAAGCACCTGGGTGAGTTCATCATATCTTCTATTTCCCAAGAGTTAGTTAGAAGGCTATACTTCAGCACAACATGGGCTTCCACCTTCCTTCCAAAGACAAGGATATTGGTGCCCACGGCAAGGGACTCCTTATCAGCAAGTGTGAAGCACTCTATGGGAGGCATGGAAGGGATGCTGAACCACCGTTGGCGGCACGGATCAAAACCATCCCACTCGAGTACATTGCATGAGCAGTAGATCATGTGCTCAACAATGCGAGCCTCCCGCCTCAACCTATAAAGCTCCCCGGTCCTCACAATGGAGCAGAAAGACTGGTTAAGGCATGCTATCACGCCGTAGTAGGATCGGGGAGTGTGGAGCAGGCAGGTAATGGCCAACTCCCGCCCGATGGGGCTTATGAGCTCACTTGTGGCTTCGCCATTCTGATCGGCATCCTGCATTTCGGAGCCCCAACCTTCGGTTTCAGGATTCCCCGAACCACCGGGGACCTTGTTCTTCTGGCTGCGATGGTTCACCAGGCCCTCCGCCTGTTCTCCCTTCTGCGCCCCGACCACCTCCAAGCTCTCGAGCACTCGTTTCCGGCTTCCGGAAGCGAGCTCTTCGGAGGGCGCCGAGGCCGGGGCCGAGCTTGATGAGCTTGCTGACTCAAGCGAGAATATCATGCGCTGGTCCCCCAACATGACCAGAGCAGCCGTCAAAATACTCACCAGCAGCAAACCTAAAGGCTGGATGGATCTTCCAGCAGCTAGAAAGAGCCCAATAGGAGGGTTCTTGCAAACTCCCCTTCTTTATTTTCCCTAAATTAAGGATCCAATCTGCAGCGAGAGAGCACATAACGATCAGAGCAAAAATAAAAACCGCAAACAACAGCAAGCGTTTCAGGTACAAGATCCACATGACCTAATTCTTCCATCAAATACACTAACCAAAATCTCCCTGCTCCCAAGAAACCAACAAATCATCAACTATAACCGATCTTTACCACCGAAGCAATCAAGAACGAACGCAATCAAGGAAACGGATCTCGAATTAGGATAGAAAGGAGCCAGGAGAAACCGACCTTGCCACCTCGCCGCACGTGCATTCCAACGCCCAAGATCCAACCTCTCGCAATCTAAACAGCTCCGGCGCCTGCAAAACCGCAACAAGATCCGGCGTTTCCCTCAGGGGCCAATCGGAAGCACAAAGATCCCCAAGAAACCGAGCCAGCAGCAACAATAAATCACGGGAAAAATTCACCGGGAGAAAAGAAAAAGGAAACCACTCACCAGTCAGTCCTGTGCCATTAGGATCTCCCGCTGCGGCGCCCGGCCCGGAGGAGAGCTGCGGAGGCGCATCCCGGCTGCCGCCGAGCCACGGGCTCGAGGCTTGGGTGCGGTGTTTATCTATCTCCCCCTTCTCCCTCGGTTTCTTTCCCCCTCCCTTTTCTTTTTCTCTCACTAGTTTTTCTTTTCTTCTCTGCTAATGCTGTTTTTGTATTCTTACTGGCAATGGCAACTCCAACTGCGAGATGAGAGAGAAAGGGAGAGGTGGTGATGGAGAGGCAGGCCTCTGGCCCCTTTTATATCGGTGATTTCACTGACACTTTTGCTAACATCCATTATCAATACCAACAAAGGTGCACATGAGATGTGTATTTGTAGAATTCTATCTCCAACTATTAAGGTTGTTGATGAAGATATAGCTAGTGATGTGTGTACACACGATTTTATCTTTGCCTATTAATGTTGGAGATATAGCTGATGATGTGTGTACATGCGATTTTATCTTTATCTATTAATGTTGGAGATATAGCTAGCCCGTATTTGTTGTATCACACCTCTGACTTTGGAGACGTAGGTGATGTGCATATGTGGGATTTCGTGTTTTATCTATTAATGTTGGGAGATATGATAGGTAGATATTCGTTGGAGCACATCCCTGGCTATCAATGTTTTTAGAGATATACGAGATGTAGGTGAGCTGTATACGTGGTATTTCATCTTTATCAATTAATGTTGGAGATATAACAAGTAAGTATTCGTTGGATTACATCTTTGGCTATCAATGTTTTTGAAGATATACAAAATGTAGGTGGTGTGTATACATGGTATTTCATCTTTACCTATTAATGTTAAGAGGTATAACAGGTAGGTATTCGTTGGATTACATCTTTGGCTCTCAATGTTTTGGGGAAATAAATGGTGTACATGTGCATATTTCATCTCTCTAAATCATATAATCCATCAATGAATATGAATCTTTTGGCTGGAAGGTTGATGAATTGCAATCCCTTTAACTGAATAACCTTATTTTTAAGGAAAAAAATCAAGGAAAAACTTCTTTTGGTTGAGAAAATGATATGTCTAGGTTGCTATATCAACAAATAAGAACATGATGGTGAATTATTTTTGTGTAAATTGTATAGCCTTGCTTCTCAACTAAGAAAATAGCAGCAAACATGAGCATAAACTTCAAAAATACCTCAAATCATCATGTAGATCCGCATCCTCAAAAGACTCGGCAAAAACCATGCTAACTACATCAACCCTAATTTTGATGGCGAGTAGCTCCTCGGTTGAGCAAAGCACATATGTAATTGATATAGCCGTCAGACTATTTTTCTTAGGAGGGTGACAAACTGTGTGATGGGATCGATTGTGTAATTGGCGTTGACCGTGTGTGCAATAGCTTCAAGTGTAATAAAAATCGATAAGCATGATGAAGTCACATATGGAGGGGCTTATTAGAAGAGGGGAATTCTACATAGACAAGGGTTATCTGACAGACCAAACCATTAGGTGCGATTAGATGGTTTGATGAATTCGATACCAGATGGGTGTCTTGATAAGATGATTCTTTCCATGGAAGAGGCTTAAGGATCTGAAGAGGGGTTTCCCAATGTTGAAGACAGAGAAGATGAGAGGAAAGATGCAACGCTGGAAGTACAACGTAAGATGAGAAAACCTTATGCGAAAAGGGGATAAAGGAAAAGGGGCGAGATGAAGGAGGGATGCGTGCGAGAAGAAGGAAAGCACTCCCTCCTACATGGTTTGGCGAACGAAACCGCTGAGTGCGGAGATGTTAAATAGATCAAGTTGGGGGCGCTAAACGACAGTGGACTAGAGTAATATTAACTGTTGGGGTTAGCATATCCGCAATCCCTATACGGTAGACGACTTGCATTATTAATCGTGGCGGTTAGTGTATCCGCAAGTTTTACCCCCTTCAAGGTGAAAAGGTACATTAAATAGTTAATAACAAAGGAAAACATAAGTTGAAACCAAATTTATGTATGGTAGTTCACCTCACAAGATCATATTTCAAAATCCATCGTTGAAGTGGTCACATAAATGGACCGATCGAAGGAGTTATCATAATTGTGGCACTTACAAAAACAAAACAATTCTAGGTTTCCCAATACGTAGTACAATTCAAGTCTTTCCCTTTTTATACTCTGTTCTTAATGTTTCTTCTATCCACTACCAATCTTCTAGGGAAAATTGAACCAATAGAACTCTAGGAACTGTAATGTGGAAAACAAAATTACAAAAGGACTCATTCCAATTAACAGATCAAAACTATCACTATCAATGTACAATGGTGTGCTAACATCATCAGTTAGATGAAGGAAAACGATATTTATACTTATTTATGACCTTTGAGCACCTAATTATGAGTAATGGCACATAGATAGCACGCATGCCTAGGATATCCTGATCTTTAAAGCAAGCTACTATCTATGAATATGAGTACTCCTTCACATGACGACTTTTATTTTCCCATCGAGCGCGTGGATATAAAAAAGCAAAAGCAAAATGGAAAACATAAGAAGAATTTAGTATTGCTGATCTTTTTAATCTAAAATGTGCCCTTTTCATTTTCAGCAATTTAAGAAGTTATTTATTGCGGTCGAGGCTTACTTACATTCGCAAAAGCTTTTGGTGTTTTCATTGTCATGTAAATCATACTTGCAACACACAACATTATTGTCCCAGCTGCTAGGTCGGGGGTATTTGCATTATCATTCTCCAAATGCTATTGCAATTTGAACAAGTTTATTCCTTAAGAAATGAACAAATTTATATCAATGCTAACAAAACAGAATAATTTCTTGTTGGTAACTGTAGCATTTTAATTTGCAGTGTTGTATGGCTGCCTTGCAGCACCTCTTGTGTGGTCCTTGCCTTTTCATCCTCTGAGGGCAAAAAGGACAGGCATCAGAGCAGAGGCACCTTTCCTCCTAGGTAGAAATCGGATGGCATTTCATTCCCCAAAAGAGGTAGAATTTGACAGTGTACTCTGTACGAGCTGCCAACTTTTTGTTCCTCTCGGAGTACAATGGATGATTTGCCACGCACACTACCTAGAAGTTTTTTAAAAAAGGCAAAAGAAAATAAATATACTTCTCATGTACCATTTCGCAGTGTCCTCTAGAATACCTGTTGATTTTCTTGGAGATGAAATGAGAAATTGCTGGCAAAAAAAAATAGTAGTTTAAAATTTGGGACATTTAGTTAAGTGCATCTGTATTAAGAGTAAGTGAGTGATAATTTTTTAATAGGGTAATTTGCTCGGTAGCACTATACAGATACAACGAGTAGAAAAATAACATCAATGTGTCACTAATATGTGGCTCCATAGCCCACCTGTCATCCTCACATTGGATGCTATTCTCCAATTTATACATCATTGTAATGTTAGCGAGCAAAATTTCCCTGAGTAGCTTATTTGACTTGCGATCGTTAATATATTATATTATACTTGATGGTGACACTTCTTATTGCAATTAAACTACTTATAAGGACACGAAAATTAGGTTTTCATCTTCACTAACTGATCACTCTCTATCGAGCTATTAAGCTTAATGTTCATGCTATTTTTATTAATTGATTCCAACGGACGCTCTGTCTAACAATTACGTCTGCAAGGTCTGAACTTTCCTCACGTCACGATCGTCTAATTATGATTATCTTCCTGCGTCACTGTGAAGTACATGAAAGAGACAGACTATCCTTTGGTATTTTTTACTCTTTTCAGGACGGTTATACATAATCAATTTTAATATATAACAAATATCTCATGATGTTTTATAGAGTCCCTAGTTTTCTAATGCTAATATATAAAACTTCAGCATTGATTTTTGTTTTTACTTCTTCAAAGTAATTTACAACGAAAGCGATGGGTTTCAAATTAAATTAATATAAAAGTTAAAGCGGTTCACAATTTAATGAAGGACAAACACAAGTGAAACCTTTTCTAGTTAGGCAACACCCTCCCCACCCTCGTCCTATCAATATTCACACCATACATACAATCGTGCTACAAAACCTATTTCGACAGGCACCGCAAACTCTCTCGGAAGATCGGTTTATTTGCACGCCAACCCGCCATAAAAAAAACCACCTCGATGAACCTCACTGGTTGACACGTCAATCACGCTTTTCGAGACCCATCGTGCAGTCCGGCCGCCCACCGGGAAGGATCAATGCGGCGGCCATACATTACATGCATACAGCAACCGTCACTGTTAGCTGAGATGCTTGCTCCAAGCTAGAGGATGGAGAATTTGGGGCAGCTCTCCATTGACAGCAACCGGAGGCCGGCTGGCAGCCACACGACGGAAGAGGGAAATGAACGCACACCTGAAGCTCGACCCGATTGGCCTGCGAGGCATCTGAGCCTTGGGAGGATGAGGGTGACGCTGCTGCTTTAATGTATATATATATATATATTTTACTCCAATCAATTTGAACGAGTCTCTGAGCCTGGTAGCATGCATGGGCCTTTGGATTGGCTGCTTATTCCGCGCTAAGGTTGCAAAAGAGTTGGGCACCTTGCTTTCCACATGCCTATATATGGAAATGGAATCTAGAGAGATAAAAAAGTGGAATTAATCTAGAGAGAGAGAGAGAGTGGAATTAATCTAGAGAGAGATAGAATTAGGGCATGTACAATGGTATAGACAACTGTTGTCTATGATGCTATTCCATGTTATCTATAGACAACGCTAAGGTCATTTCTACCATAAGTTGTATTTTTACGTATCTCTATAGACAACTCTCTCATGTACAATGTGTCTTGTTTGTCATGTTACAGTGAACTACTCGTGGAAAACGGCTCAATTCTCTATACTCTCACTCTCTCATCCACATCATCTCATATCCTACATAATAACTCTTACAAACATCTGATATTATAATATTGTACATGCTCTTAATATAAAGAGATCCAGAGAGAGCAGGGAGACGTAGGGTTATTCTTGATTCAATTTCCGGGGATGACACTGCTCATATATATATTGATAGGATACTATATGTAATGTTGAATCACGAGGCCGAAGATTACTCACGCACGAGACCGATTAATTGTTGATTGATACCGTATGTACGTTGACTTGAGCTCTGTATAGGTCTAGGATCTAAGACGTGTTTCAAATAAGTCCTCCAAAAAATAGAGAAACAGACAGACAGAGAGAGAGAGAGAGAGAGATCTTTGCCAAATTCCGCGCGTGTTTTTCTCTCTCTCCATATATCTCCTGTGTATGTGTGGCTCTTGACCGACTCTCCTACGTGCCATCTCCATCGACTCTTGGGAGATCCACTCCATCTAACTCCCCGACGTCAAATCTTTAATTGGGTCGTGGAAAACGCAATCATAGGAGCCTCCCTTTCCACACAGCCGCCATCACATCAGATTATGAGCTTCCATAGGCTTAATCAGCGTCAACAGACTGGCTGGTCACAGTCATGCATGGGTGGCATGGCATGATAATGTCTTAGCCTCCTAATCTCGGAATGAAGCGTAACCAAGAGTACTGCTACGTGCGTAGGTGGATCCGAGTGAGGTTTGGGGTACACGGGACACCGGATGTACCATTTAAGCGTATATATTATATATTTTTATTATTATTTTTATTATATTTAAATGTTAATTATAAGATACTCTAATACGACTTGTTTGAAAAAAAATTTATTAAAGCCTTTTTTTTGTTGCTATATAACTTGTTTTCATTTATAATGTTGATAGCGCATAGATTCTTTTGTTAATTATAACTGCAGATGTATTTACCACGGTTAATTATATAGTACCTAGTCAATTACTACCTCAATCTATCGATCTTAATTAGTGAATTTTAGGAAGTATCAAAACCAAGAGAATTATTCTTCTTTTTGTGTGTACATGTAGCCATTCTATTTAGGAAAAGCTAGCTTGCTCCCGCTGAAAATACCACTACTACATAAAAAATCATCATAAACGGTTCAAAATCGTCATCACAGACGGTTTTCTGAACCATCTGACTTTATGGGTCCGTAATAATATGGGGTCATCACAGATGGTTTTTGAACCGTCTGTAAAAAAAGCTATCACAAATGGTTCTGAATAAGAACCGCCTGTGATAGTCATTATCACAGACGATTCTTGTTTAGAACCATCTGTGAAAATAGACTATCACAGACGAACCGTATGTAATAGTTTTTTCTATTACAAAAAAATTTAAATTTTGAGCCAAACCAATCAATTACTGGACAGTAGTTTCCATACGCTCTTTCGATAGTTTACAAGAGGTAATTAAAAGATACTCTCTCTCTCAATGGAATTTCAAGTCATTGTAAAATCACAGAGTTATGCATCCAAGTCATGGTAAAATCAGAGAGATACTTATCATAGACGGCTTTTAATACAAATTGTCTATGATGAGATACTTATCACAGATAAATTTTTTTTTAACAAAAATCATCTGTGAAGTATCACAGACAGTTCTTATTAAAAACCGTATGTGATAATTACAATTATCACAGACGGTTCCGGTGAAGTATCACAAACGGTTCTTATTAAAAACTGTCTATAATAATGATGTATCACAGACAGTTCTAGCCATCGCTGGTAATATAGACGGTCACGCTTGTAAAACCGTCTGTAATAATTACAACACTGACAGTCACGCATGTAAAATCGTCTGTGATAATTACAATACTGATAGTTTTAGAAACCGTCTGTGATGAAAAGTTTAGTATAATCTGTTTTTGTAGTAGTGTACACAAGTAATCCATGCATAGCACCTTTTTTCTCTGAAAAGGTTTCTGAGTCCATTCTTAGGGTCATGGCAACTCAAGAACTCTAAAGTGCACAAGGCGCCCTACCCTCACCTGTCTTTTCCATGTAACTTAACATAGGACGAAAACGAGAGAGAGAGAGAGAGAGAGAGAGAGAGAGAGAGAGGGTGATCTTGTGGTTTGGCAAGGCACGTAAAGAGGGAAAAGGGGATTGCTTACAAACCAAGAACGCCTCAGAGCATGACAAATGCTCATGGTTTTTATGGTGTTGGGAGTGAAAGAAAGCTAGCTAGCTAGCTGGGATCGATGCAAGCATGGTGTGCAGCTGGGCCCCACAGCAAGGGGCACAGATGCCTCTGGGAAAAAGTGGCCAAATTCCCATTCTCCGGGCTCCTAAAAAATCCCAAAAAAAAATCAGTTGGTTAGTGGCTTTTCTGCTTCTATTAATATGGGAAAACGGATGCTCTCTATCGAAAGTATCAATGTAGAGAATCTACACTGTTATACATTAGCACGCGATCTCTACCGTTCGATAAAAAAACAAAGATCCAAATCGATAATACAGTATCTTCTCACTACAATAATACTCTAGGTAAATACTACACTGTTGATATAGTACCGTCGAGCATCAACGACTTTGCCACAAAATTGCCCACGTCTAAACACAGCCTAATTAACCATATTTTCCTTTATCTGGGGTGTTCCATTTGGTCGTACTATGGACAATGGGAAGCCTCAAAAGCGAATATATACGCACACATCACTATGCTATACGACAGGGATGTTGTCGTCATCTACAGAAGATCATTTGACTCTACAAGAAACAACAATAAAGGTGTTGGCAAAAAAAAAAAGACAAAAAAATGCAGGTGAACCAAGAGTAGAAATGCATGCAAAAATCGACCTCCTAAGAACCATAAAAAAATTTTCCTTTTTTTTTGTAATGAACTGCCAAAATCATTTCATTAAGCTAATTCTAAAGAGGAAAAAGAATTAATGACGAGAGCCTAGCTTTGCCAGAAAGCAAAGGATATACACGTCAAGGAGATAAAACAAAATACAAAACAAAAAAAAAAAAACCTTCTTTGTCACGCCTATAGCTGCATGCAGACAAAATTATGGTTTTGGTCATGACATGCAGTGCATGCATCACTGGTAATTTGGAAGGCCCATACGTGATAATCCCATTTACATATAGATCTGGTAAGATATATATTTGAAACCCATGTGCATGGCTGGTAAGAAAGCACACTGAACTGGCAATTAAACTGAACCAAAAAGAGAGAGTTAGGCATACAAATTCAAATTCCTCTCCAAAAAACAAGCAAATGGCCCCCAAAGGCTCGACTCAATCGCCCTCTACTCAAGCCAAAATTGTGTTTCCTTCTCTCCTTTTTTTCCCCTTCTCGTGTGCATGCATGGTATCAAAGTTCTTGACCATTTATCTAGAAATTTAGACTATTAATTAAGTGTTAACATGTGCGAGAATCGAGCTAAGTAATTTCCCTCTTAGAGACCCTGTTTGCCAATCTTGGTATAAAAAAATCTTCCAAAATTGTGCTGACAATCCAAGCATATCCTAACAACCCTTTTCCTTTTATCTAGAGTATTATATTTAGTCGTACTCATGACCTGCGAAGTAGCCTGAAAAGTAGATATGTACACATCATTATACTATATAACAAACGATGTAGTCACATAGAGGTACATCAATTGACTCTGGAAGAAACAGCCATATAGACGATGATACAAGGAAAAATACCCAAAAAAAAATACAGGTGCACATAGAAACCAAAACGCAGCAATACATGCAAAACCAACTGTACGTGCCGACCGTGTACGCTGCTAATTTGTTTGGAACTTATACGGTTAGGCCTTAACATGAGCCCGATCAAAACTAAAAATATTTTTTAATTAAAAAAAAACAGGTAAGAGAGTTGTCTATTATATTAATAGAGAAGTGAACACAAAAAACAAACATAAAATATTTAACATGTGTGAGAGATAATTTTTTTTTTGAAACAAGAACATGTTTGAGAAATTAAGCTACTGAAATTTCCCATTTCGAGGCCTTGCTTAGCACGCTTCGGCGAACATCTCTTTACCCTCCAAAATTGTGCCACCAGAACAATACGTACTGTAGCCTAATTAACCACTATTTTCCTTTGTCTATAGTGGTCCATTTGGCCATATTATAGACCATGCATGGAGTGGCCCCAAAGGTATATACGTGTCATGCTCGACGTGACGACGGACGATGCAGTTGTGTACAGATAGATCACTTGACATGCACGAAAAAAAAGTACAAAGGCGATGATCATACATGAGAAAAGGACCAAGAAATACAGGTATATATACCAAGAAATAAACAAAAAAAAAGGAGCATAGCAAGCTATACAAAATCGACCGTACATGTATGCAGACAGTGTACACCGGTTTTCAACGCGTGACGAAAGAATTTTTGGCCGTATTAGCGTAATTTGACTTTGTATTTACAAAAATAGCCGTAGCGAAAAATTATTCGCAAAACTAGCACCTCGACCGCACGGCGCCATGCGGCACCGCCTGCCGCCATGCGTCGCTTTCCGCGGCGTCGTCGTCGCCGCCGCATACGTGCCCCCTCCCGTTAGGGTTTTGCGGATTAGGATTTCTTCTGTGTTCGTTCTATTTTTTAAATATAGCAGTGGTGCCTCGCGGGAGATGGGAGAGTAGGGCTGGCGAGAGGGGGGTCATGCGTGCGGGAGAGAAAGGGGCTGACACGTACCGGGATAAAATCGGCATACTTAAATAAAATTACGAGGTAAAATCGAAATGAGTAAAATTACGTAGAAAAGTACACAATTAAGTACACCGTGTCGGGAGCATTCACATAAAATTTTATATTTTTTTGAAGTCATTTGCTACATTTTAAAAATAGAACAAACACAGTAGAAACCCTAATTCGCGAAACTCTAATAGGAGAGAGGGCGAAACCCTAACCGGGGAGGGGGCACGTGGCCGTCCGTGCGGAAGCGGTTGCCACACGGCAGCTGTGCGTCAGGGTGCTAATTTTGCCCAAAAAAATTCGTTGCGGCTATTTTTGTATATACGAAATGAAATCACGCTAATACGACCAAAAATTCTGTGACGAAATCGATGCCAGAGCTTGCCAAAAAGCAAAGGAAATATTCTCGGTATACATGTGGTCAAACTATGAAAAACTTGGTTGTTGATATCTTTTGAAATATTTAGATTCGATTTATGAAAACTATATGTGTAGATTTATATTGGAAAATATTTTTATAATATGATCTGTTTTTATAAATATATTATTATAGAAATTAATTACCAAAGCTGTTTTGAAGACTATATATATATAGAACAAGAATACAAAAACAAAAGGTTCTTTCTCGCCACGCGTACAGCTGCGGACAAACCATGGCCTGCGCGTGCAAATGCGTCACAGGTAAATTTGAACTTTTCTGCTCTTCTTTTCTCGCGTCCGAACAAAAGGAGACGTAATAAGGATATCTCCAAAGAAAAATTAAAGGCGCAAGAGAGACGTAAGAGCAAGAACACTGGGCGCCCTAACCAAAAAAAAAAAAAAGAATCAAGAACACTGGGCTCGTGTCGTGGGCTCGAAAGGTGGGCCAGCCCGGCCCATAGTAGCAACCTATCAAGCGAGGAAGTTTAGATAGTAATACATGGTTAGCTTTGGTAGTTATGCCGAGACCCGTGAAATGCTTGAGATTGGGTCGGATATATAGGGCCGTGAACGCGAGGAAGTTTAGATAGTAATACAGTGGTTAGCTTTGGATTCATGCGTGTCCCACCTTGACATCAATTTCAGTTCAAAATGGTGATTTGAGTGTATTCGATCTGTTCTAGTTTTTCTTAGCTTGACTTGAGCCATTATGAAGTTATCCAAGCCTATTTCATTTTCATGTCATAACTGAACCTATTCAAAATCAAGTTCGAACTCAATCTCGTATCGTAAACCGAATTCGTATTGAACTAATTTGAACTCAAGCTTGCTTGAATTGAGCGCAGATAAACTCGCTTGGAACCACTCATCAACAAGTGAATTTTTATTATTATTTAATATATTTTTTAATAGAAAATGAAGTTAACACCTCACTAACTTTATTTTCCAATTCTGACCTCTCGTGACGTGGCCAAACTGTTCTGTCACGCTGTTGTCCCCGTGTTTCATAGCATACCCGAAAGCTACCTTTATAATTACCCAGTTATAAAGTAGCGTTTGGCAACCTGTAAATGTACTATTATACATGTAGGAAATCATGTTGATCTCATGTCTAAGGATTATACATTATCATTGCTTGAGACCAACTGATGACTCAAAAATCATAACAATCTTAATAATATCTCAAGGGGGGTCAATCCAACACCTTGTTCTCTAACATGTGCTTATATTATTGATTCGATATCCCTATATCTATGGCCGGTGAAACATGATCATCAATCCATACATGTGCTAGTTGATAAGTCACTAGTGTTCCGACCAGTGACATCCGACTGGGGATACATTTAGAATGACATCACATAAGTTAAAGAGCTTCACCGACAAGTTACATACTTATTAATCTTTATAATGGGTCGTGGAAAACGCAATCATAGGAGCCTAGCTCCCTTTCCACACAGCCGCCATCACATCAGATTATGAGCTTCCATAGGCTTAATCAGCGTCAACAGACTGGCTGGTCACAGTCATGCATGGGTGGCATGGCATGATAATGTCTTAGCCTCCTAATCTCGGAATGAAGCGTAACCAAGAGTACTGCTACGTGCGTAGGTGGATCCGAGTGAGGTTTGGGGTACACGGGACACCGGATGTACCATTTAAACGTATATATTATATTTATTATTATTATTTTTAATATACTTAAATATCAATTATAAGATACTCTAATACGACTTGTTTGAAAAAAAAATTTATTAAAGCCTTTTTTTTTGTTGCTATATAACTTGTTTTCATTTATAAAAGAAATATATACACAAATTTTGCTGTGAAAAAGTGGATTTTAATGAAATTTTTCATAGAACTCACTTTAGAGTATCTTATAATCATTATTAGAGTATGCTCAAAATAGATAAATAGGTATCATCATTTGATTTAAGTGGTATATAAAAATTGAGAGTACGTGCTCTCCCGATAGTACCATAAAATTTTCCTATATTTTATTTACACACACATGCATGCACGACACGCGTGCACGCACACACGGTAGCGCTATTCATAGCGATATACACACACACACGTACGGTAGCACTACTCTCTCTCTCTCTCTCTCTCTCTCTCTATATATATATATATATATATATATATATATATATATATATATATATATATACACACACACACACACATGTGCACCCGCAACATAAGCTCATTGACCCATACACATGTGATGATATGCATGAGGACACCCGATTGTTTTCATTCTAGATCCGCCGCTGGCTACGTGTACAAATGATTTTAGGGAAACAATCGGTTGCTAGTGTATGTTGACGGGCGGTGTTGTGACACCTGTCATAATGCAACCATAGGAACAATTGTGGAAGGTTTTAATTCCTCGTTAACCTTGGTGGTGGTCAAGTGCATTGAGTGGCGGATACACCATGGGGCATGAGGGGGCTGGAGCACGACAGCATCGGCTCCGATCACCGCACCATTGGTATCCTCTTAGTACTTTTGCCATTATTTACACAATAAATTTAGTTAATTTTGTTCTTAAGATTGCTATTTGTGCATATTTCTGGGCTTTTGAAATTGATAATTATTAAAGTACTATATTTAATGTATTTTATATTTTAATTGTATTTCTCATCGTTTATGTATCAATTTGGAATACATATAACATTTAAATATGTATTTACTAACTCACCACATAATAACTTTGTCCTACTAACACCTCCTTCATTTTCATCTTGCTTACGCACTGAGTGCATTAGTGCGTAAGTGCACTCTTAATTCACTTTTGACTAGTTGACGACAGCGACATGAGTGTTGATAGATACATAGATTCTTTTCGCCCAAGGCATATATAGCACACATATAAAACCTATCTTCTTCTTCTTTTTCTTAATCAACAGCGGATACATTTACCGTGGTTAATTACCTAATCGATTACTATATCTTAGTAAAAATTAGGAAGTATCAGAATTAAGGAAATTATTTTATTTTGTGGCATGTATACATTCCCTTTTTTGTAGGAAAAAAAAGGCTTGCACCCACAATGAAACCACACAACAAACCCATGACACATTTTCTCTAAGATTTTTTTATTTTTGAGCCCATTGTTGGGGTCATGACAACTCAAGATCCATAGGTCTGAAGTGTACAAGGCACCCTACCATCATCTGTCTTTTCCATGTAACACAGGACGAAAACAAGAGACAGATAGAGGGGTCTTGTGGTTTGGCAAGGCACGTAAAGACGGAAAAGAGATTGCTTAGAAACCAAGAACACCACAAAGCATGCCATGCCATGCCATGCCAAATGCCCATGGTTTTCATGGTGTTTTCGCTGAAAGGAAGCTAGGATGCATGCAAGCATGGTGTGCAGCTTGGCCCCACAGCAAGGGTACAAATGCCTCTGGGGAAAAAAGTGGCCAAATTCCCATTCTCCAGTCTCCCAAAAATTCCAAGAAGAGTTAGTTAGTAGTAGCTTTTCCTTGCATTATTATGGATGCTTCATCTAGAGAAAGGAAGAGGGAGAATTTGTCCATTATATTGCTTTGTTTACACTGCAATGTGTGCGTGATTGCTGTGAGGAGTTGATATTCGTCTATCTCTAGACCACACTCTCCCCTTAACGATCGCACTCTCCCCTTAATGATCGATGGATGGCGGTGCTACGGGGGTACCTAGGTCCGACCGACGGTAGGGGATGCTCCCGCCACGGCTACCCCTGCTGGGTTCACCCCTCAGTAGCAATTTATGAAGAAAAAAAACACCTCATAAGCACCATAAAACATACTCCCTCTAGTTCACAAAAAACAATTCGTTTTGAAATGCGTGCATTCAAACTTTGGAAACTTTGACTACGATGTCTTTTAAAATATTTAGATTTGCTATATGGAAATCATATGTGTATATTTGTCTTGCAAAAATGCTTTTATACTTTTGTAATTTTGTTGGATTTTATAGATATATTATGATAATAATTAGTAGTTGAAGTTGTATGTTTTTTTTACCGTATCGATGTTCAAAACCGACGTGTTTTTATGAAACAAAGGGAGTATTTGTTTTCTTTATCTAGAGTATTATTCCATTTGGTCCTATCATGACTATGGAGTAACCCCAAAAGCAGATACGCGTGCATCATGCATTTATGCTATGCGACATTGGGGATGCAAAATGTAGAGACAAATAGATCATATGGATTCACATGAAACAACCATGAAGTCATAAAACTAGTACTACCACAAAGCAAAGAGACCAGAAGCCAAAAATACAGGTTTACTAAGAAACCAAAGTAGCTAAAATCGACCGTGTATGCATACGCCGACGGTGTAGCAGGGTTTCAAAGAGTGACGAGAGAGCAAAGGAGATTAAAAAAAATACAAAATGGAGGGAAATAAGGGCAAGAAAATGGTGGAGCTAGCCCATGTTCATAGCCTGTGACAAAGCACACCAAGCTAACAAACTGAAGAAAGAAAGAAAGAATTAGACATACAAATGCAAATTCGTCTGAAAACAGAGCAAATGGCCCCCAAATTGGGGGTGGATTTGACCATATGTAGTCATGTTCAGACAGCCATTACTTGTTATCTTTGTGTAGAGGGGTCGAACATGCTCGAGGCTAACGACTCGAGCCAAAATCTTGTTTCTTCTTCCCTCTTTTGTTCATGTGTATGGTATCAAAGTCTTGACCATTTAGTTAGAAAATTTAGACAGTTAATAAGTGTTAAACATGCAGAGAAACGGAGCTAACTAATTTGCCTTTCAGAGGGTCTGCTTGCCAAACTTGTCTAAATTTTTGTCGTTCCAAAATTGCTGCCATCCAAACATAGCCTAACAACCATTTGGTCATGACATACCCTCAAAAGTAGATCATGTACACATCATTATACTATATGACAAACGATGTAGTCATATAGAGATAGATCATTTGGCTCTGCAAGAAACAACCATGAAGACGATGATCGCAACGGAAATGACAAAAAAAAAAAAAAAACAGTTATACCTAGAAACCAAGTGTGTGCCGACCGTGTACCCTGATCAATTGTTTGGAAATTTAGACTATTAAGCTTTAACACGTGCCTGTTGAAAAAAATTCTAAAAAAACGTGCCTGGTAAAAGAAAATGCTTTAACATGCTAGAGATAATTTTTTGAAACAAGAATATGTGTCCCATTTGTCCATATTATAAACTATGGAGTAGCCCCAAACAGGAGCAGAACCGGCCACGACTCAAGTCTCGGATTGGGCCAGCTGCCTTCATAGCAAACTCGTATTTTTGGTGATTTTTCAAACTATTTTCCTTGGGTTTTTTTTATCATAGGCCTCGGGCCACTGGTGGCCCAGCTACACCTCGAGCCCCCACCCAAAAGTACACATATACGTACACGGTCATGCTATACGACGGACGATGCAATCATACACAGATGGATCGTCTGACACTACAAGAAACAACCATAAAAGGCGACCATAGAAGGAGAAAAAAAAGACAGAAACACAGGCATGCCAAGAATGCACAAAAAAAGAAAGCTCCTTCTTGCCACGCGTACAGCTGCAGACAGACAGGACGGATCCAGTGTGAGAGCGATCTGGGCTTCAGCACCTAAAAATTATAAAGAAATTGCTAAAAATACAGAAGATCACCGTGGACTCACTCAGCTAAGGAAGGAGTCAATGCAGTCTAGTCGTGAACCAAGTCTGACTCTGCTTGTTTTTCTGATCCACGGGTAAACCTAAAGGACGTATACGTGCGAGCTTCGGCTCTTTTTGGCTCTTTGTTTTCTCGCGCCCGAACAAAAGGAGACGTCATAAGATATCATCCCCGAAGAAGAAGAAAAGAGAGAGGAGAGAGACGTCAGAGTAAGAACGTGCACTGGGCTCGAAGAGGCGGCTCAGAATGTGGGCCGTCCTGGCAGCCCATGACACACAAATATAACTTGTTGCCGTTGGTTCCGCTCAAAAAAGAAGAGGAAAAAGACATGTTGCCTCTGGCTAGAGCAGCCCAACATGCTCGAGGCTTTATGAGATGCTTGAGATTGGCTCAGATAGGGACTCAACTCACGATTTTTTTTAAATAATATTTTTTAAAAAAAGATAGGGACTCAACTCACGATTTTTTTTTAAATAATATATATTTTTTAAGATAGGGACAAAAATAAATAGTCAAAAATATATATTATAAAACTAAATCATGCGACAGAGACTTCTCCAGTGATATATGTCTTGTAAGCGAGAAAGTAACGATATCTTTAATTGTTCAAATCAGAGTATATATATATATATATATATATTACAACCATCGTGTGAATGTGTGATCCATCAGAAGATGAGACGCTATGCATGTAGGAAGCCGATGCACCATCATGTCTAACACGTCCCCGCAGTCGGAACGTCGCCAAGGCGGACGTTCAGTCTAGACCTAAATTCGGTGAAGACGGAAATCTCGCGGACGACGGTCCGGCAATGATGATCCGACGTGATGACGACGGTAGACGGGGCGCTCGGAAGGTCGTGGAGGGAGGGTCGTGTCGACGAGCGCGCTGCGTCACGCCACGACATCATCGAAAGAGAGGAGACGCCGAATAGGTCGAAGCTGAGGCGGTGAAGTCCAGAGCCGAGGAACGTCGACAGGTCGGTAGGACGACGCAAACCGATCTATGATCGAAAAAAATAGAGAAAACCCGATTTGAAGATGACTAGGAAAACTCTAATTGGTAGGCGATCGGATGATCGGTGACACGACTTAAACTATGAGTTATGCAGCCCTCGGGAGAGATCATGGAAATAAGATCATCTCCCAGGGGCAGCGTAGCGGAAGCTGTGGAGACGACGGCTTAAGAGCGACACCGCTCTGATACTATGTAAGCGAGAAAAGTAATGCCATCTTTGATTGTTCGAATCAGAGTACATGAGTTTTATATATATATATATATATATATATATATATATATATATATATATATATATATATATATATATATATCATGTGAATACGTACAACTATCATGTGAACGCGTGATCCCTCGAAAGAGGAGACGTCGTGCATGTTGGAAGTCAAGACACCATCCTGCCTAACATGCCTCCCTCTAAACGTCTCTAGAGAAGAGCAGTTCAGGAATTCAAATGCTTATCGCCAATCCAAGGATCTTAATTGGCAACAAACACTTTCTATGCGAAACATAGGTCTAGTTTTGTAAAAAAAAATTAACTATTTATTTATGTAATTTTTTAAGAGTGTATTATTTTTTAAAAAATGTATTATTATTTTTTTTAAAAAAATCCCTCAACTCACCCCATAATTGAGCCAGAACAGTTAGATCTCAGAGCTCGATTCCTAATTCGTTCTTGTGTCAACTAAACCAAGCTCAGTTTCAAATGGTGATTTGAGTGTGTCCGATTTGTTCCGGTTAATCCTACCTTGACACGAGCCGATGCCTCCTGTTCGATCCTTGTTCCATTTCATGTTATAATTGAACCTGGTCAAATCAAATTCAAACTCTCAATCTCACACCCAGGACTGAATTCGTATTGAACTAAAGTTGAGCTTTGAACTCATCAAACTTGACTTTACCGAAGTAGTCAAATGCTGGTTGTTCGAGTGTAAGATTGAAACTTAGATGTTTTTTTTAAAAAAGGGAAGAGTGGCATCAAAATCTATTTCCACTGCAATCAAAATGCAGAGGAGCAATTGTTTCGACGAGTGTTGTGAAAGAAAAAAACGGCCGACTTCGGCCGATTAATCGGTAATGGTGGCTAAATCGTTATGAATAGTATAATTGAAACATTATTAACGCCGTCGAACCACTAAATTACCTCACAATCTGATTAATAGGCTGCTTTCCGATTAATCATCTATTTTTTCACATTTAATCATGGGAATAGCTTATTGTTACCCACTAATTACAATAAATTAGTTTATAACGTTATGTATTGTTGTTCATAGTATGTATCATATGGATGAAATATAAGCAACGAAATGTAAAACATGGCAAATGTTGTTTTGTAGAGTGATAATTTACAATAATTTTGAGTAAATAAAATGTATGTAATTAATTTTAAATATAAATAAAATATATTAATAAGAACACATAATTGTCTTAGCGGTCCCCACCTGTCTGTTGCCGCATACTGTTTTCACAACACTGGTTTTCATGCTTGCAAATAATATTTCTAAGCCGTTCTTTTTTGTTTTTCTTATTTTTTATTCCTTTTTTATTCCCTGAAAATGACCACAGTAGTTAGGAAGGCCCTCTCCTACCACCGCTACTGTACTACAGCTAAACCAAGGAGAAAAGGTGAAGGTGAAAAGGGGGGAAATGGCGGGTTTGCTCCGCCACGTCGCCGCCACCGCCGCGCTCCTCTTCCTCGTCGCGGCTGCCTCCACCGCCGGCGCCTCCACGTTCTACGCCTCGGACCCAAACCTCGGCTCCGCCCGCGTCGTCTTCCAGGTCCTCCACGATCTCCCTACCTGCTCCCCTGTTCTTTGTTTCTGTTACTGCAAGATATGCCCCCAGATGTTTGGCCTTCAATTCGTGCGAAAAGAGCGATTTTTACTAGCGTTTGTGGGGAGGAAACTGTTCCAAGAATCAGCTTTCGCACGGTTAAATCCTCTAGATTTGTCGAGGGATTGGGAATCGTGAGCTGTGAATGAGGATCGACAGGAGAATTTCGGGGCCGTTGCCCTTGTTCTTGCGAGATTCGTTCAAGAATTGGTTTAGCATGGACGATGTGGCCAGAATTGTATTGGAATTAACAGTTGGGAGGAGTACAAGTCTAGGATTAGTGAGTGTGGTTCTCAGTTATTACTCCCATTAGGACATTAGAGTGTGTGTTCTGTGGCGAATAGGTTTCGCATGCCATCGATTATACAAAATACAATTAACTACAACTGAGAGATGATGATATGGCTATACATGGCGCAAAGTGTACCAAACAGTTTACTTGCAAGCCTTATGTCCTTACATTACTGACTCCTCAAAGGAAGTACGTTAATGGATTTTTCGTGATAAAACGATAGCTTCTACATGAATGCATAAAAAGCTTATTAGCAGTCTGCAAGTGCCAACTAATTCTATCATTGTAGGGGTGGTAATCTGGGGCAGAAGATGACTCAAAATTAAAAAATACTTCTTTGGATAGCTTGGATATGCTCTTCCATTTCAGATTCTAAATCCCACATTTGGGGTGGTGAAATGGCAAATCAGGTACTTCATCACTAACGCAGTTTTGCCTATTGTCATAAATTGCTCGAGTGATTCTTTTGATGCAGTTATTACTTACCGTAGTGCCAAAAAAAGTTATTCCTTACCTGTCGGTAGTGCCCATTCCCATTTCTGATTGATATCACATACTTCTATTGCAATTGCACCTGCAGACAAATCATGGCGACATTGAGTTTGGCTTCTTTCCTCATGTTGCACCTAAAACAGTTGAACACATTTTCAAACTTGTGCGGCTTGGATGCTACAACACAAATCACTTCTTCCGGGTATTCATCAGTTTAATCTACTCTTTTCTTTACTTTTTGCCGACACAAACTTTTTGTTTGTTATGAACCACTTTTATCAATTGGCAATACTGAATTGTTGCAGGTCGACAAGGGTTTCGTTGCACAAGTTGCTGCTGTTGTGGGAGGTAGAACAGCCCCTATGAATGACAAGCAGGAACAAGAGGCAGAGAAAACCATAGTTGGTGAATTTAGTAGTGTCAAGCATGTCAGGGGAATTCTCTCCATGGGAAGGTACTTCCTCTGTTAAGTTTTGGCAGACATCCGTCTTTTATCAAATCACTTTGCTGTCTTCTGGGCCAAAACAACACAAGCATGTAGCATCTTTCTGTAACAAGCACTGCTTCATCTGGTTTTCCTTATTAACTTCTGTCTTTCTGTACAAATCCAGATGAATGCAATATTTCCTGAGTAGAGTACTTGTAGAAAATGTCATGAAAAAGTTTATTTTGCATCAGCATTGATATGTTATGAACTTATGGTATTACTTATTCTTTCCTTGTGCAAGGCACTCTGACCCAGACAGTGGCTCCTCTTCCTTTTCTATCCTTCTTGGCGATGCTCCACACCTTGATGGCCAGGTATTTAACCATTCTTCAAACATTTATGATTAATATCAGCTACTTACCTGATCGGAGATTGATGCATAATGGATTTCAGTATGCTGTATTTGGGAGGGTCACTAAGGGTGATGATACGTTAAGAAAACTAGAGCGTCTTCCAACCCGGAGAGAAGGCATTTTTGTAATGGTACGTGTGCTGCAACTGCACAGTTTTCTTCTGTGTGGGGCTGTAGGCCACTCTTTTAATCCACCTTCTTTTATATGATTATTTAAATCCTCTACAGACCATCTGTTAATGGTTTGTGGTAAAATGATGTTTTTTTTCAAATAAAATAATGTTATTTGGATTTGATGGCATTCCAGTTTGTGTCAATTTTTTTTGCCTCATTAGTAGTGTTCATCAATACAGCCATACCCGCTCAATGTTTATGCATATCTTAAATATTTGAATTCTTCCACAATCTTGTCACTGTTATTATATGGTTGAATTTTTGTTAAAGTGCACCTAACAAATGAAGCCCTAACATTTATTGTTGCCATTGTCAGCCGATTGAACGTATCGACATTCTGTCAACATACTATTATGGTAAGAACTAAGAACTAAAGTAATTGAAAGTTTCTTGTTTTTTCTGCCTTTTTTTATTTGGGTATTTTTGGAGTCTTGTAATGCAAACCAAATACAATAGTAGATTTGCAAACCTATTATGCTTAGACAATATTGTGTATTTCCTGCTACAATGCATGCCCTTGAGATGAGATCATCTTTATGATGTTTTATAAAATTTATTCATAAAGTTTATATGATCTTTAAATATTGAGTTGGTCTTTATATATATCATTTAAATGTTGACTTTTAGTAGTAGCATAGATGGCAATTTGAAGCTTCTAGATCTCCATTAAAGAGAACTATAGACCCCAAACCCATCTACGTATTTCATGCTACAGGTAATTGCTGATGAAGCAACACTAACCTGTGAGCAAAATGTTAGGCGCTGACAGGCTGGCATGTGTCTTATAATGAAGTATGAATTCATACCATATGCGAGGTTATGTGTTTCTGACCTACTGCCAAAGTATAAGCATGATTTCCATGCCGCCAAGCTATCCAGCACTTTTACTATGACATGTGTATTTTCATGTATTCAGAACCTAAGTACATTTCTTTCCCTTGCTTCCAAAGGAATATAGGGCTATCCCATCAAACAAAAAAGGATCACCAGATTGCTTTTGGTAATTGATTAAATAAGTCAGTTAGATCTTTTCCGATTGAAACTTTAGATTAACAAACCCCATAGGTTTTGCTCCTTATTTCTGTTTAGTGCTGACATGTTCCATGTTGCATCATTTTCCTCTGCTTGCCTCTAGTTTCTGTCTGCACATCCATAGCTTGTATTTTATTCATATGTCATTGATAATTGTGATAATTGTAAGGTGCTTCTTGCTAGTCTCTTTTGTAGGCTCTGGGCTAGCTTTATATTACGAATATATACTTCAAATTTGAAGTGTTTACAGTTCACAGCTCACAGTTCTCAACATTTTTAACTTATGCAGATATTGAAGTAGAGAGTTGCGAAGCAGAGAAATCTATTCTTAGGAGGAGACTTTCTGAATCAGCATCAGAAGTTGAGCGATGGGTGAGAACCTCACTTTAGAAACGTTGAAGACAATTCTTCTTACACAAACCTGAATTCAGAGAGACATCCTTAGTGATCAACTAATGTAACTTTCTTCTATTTTTGCAGAGAAGAAAATGCTTTGCATGATGCTGGAGTTTTGTTAGGTGATTTGCTTGTTTATTGATTTTAATATTAGAATAACATTTTACAATGTGGCAACTTGCTGTATGTGCGCAGCAATGCTGGAATGGAAACGCTAAGCACATGATATTAATACTGCTAAAAGGACTATCGGACCTTCCTGTATTACCTTCAGTTTTGTCCTGTTTGTCAGATGATGATCAATTTGCCAACTCTTAAAACTTCCTTTTTGTGATATAACTTATAAATGAACCTGCAGTTTCATCTCACACCTCTGTAGTATAGACTTCCACAATGTTTAATCTCAACTTTAATCTCACAACCGACCTTGCCAAATGGTATCTCCATTGATTATTTGATTTATTAGTTCATGCACCTTCAAATGAGCATTGGTACCATGCTTGTAGTACTTGCTAGTACACTATTGCCTGGTCCTAATGATAATTTCGGACATGCCACCAGAGCGCAGTTGCTGGTTTACCACTCTGATCAATCTTACTAAGTAAATTTAACTGAAATTAGCTTTCTCTTTAGGGATTGACAACTTTTTAGTGGCTACTTCATCCCTGATTCAAGTAAAATGGGCATTCCAACTATCCAATTTGCGCTTATCTACATGCAAATATATACTGAATTTGTTAGGTTGCACATTGTTTAATGGATAACTCAAATCATCTATTCTTTCCTTCAATAAACCTGCCAGAACGCCTTTTGGCATAGTTCATTCATAAATGGTAAGAGCTGTAAACACAAGTTATTTAGTAATGTTATTATCTTGACTTGACATGTAGATTATTTTGGTTATAAACTTCGAAAGTGCAATGCTTACGAAACTAAAGCAGAAATATTTTTAAATTAAGTTTGAACAATATCAATCTTTGCACATTACCTGCGTGTCCATGTAATTTCTGTCTTCCCTGTGATGCAGAACTGGTTCCATCTCCCGGGGCTGATTGATGCAGCGCGAATATGGACATTATGGAGGGGAACCCCTGGAATGTGTATGCTGTGTGCATCTATTATATAATAATAAAGGCTCATTTGAGTCTTTTTACAACTGCTAAGAAAAAATATAAATATTCTAGAAATGCTCACAAAAAAGAAAAACATCCGGCCCTTTATTAGGTGGGTCATAATTAAAGCTGATCCATAACAGCCATTGGATGTTATTTTAAAAAGAGAGAAATATGCTAGAAATTCTTTAAAAAACGACTATTTGTTGAGTGGACCTTATTATGGTTAACAAATCATAACCAATGGATGCTGTTCGCCTTTCAAGTTTCAATACGTTGATAGAACTTTATGAGGCATGGACCCATCTCGGAGAAACAACCCAAAAGCGACACGGCCTTTGTAGATCACATCGTAAACCTCCCAAATCATTACAGATAAAAGCATGATTTGTATGCATAATTTGCATGCCTCTCCTACCTCAGTTCAGGCCAACAGCCGAGGATCCTCAGTGTCTTGCTAGTGGGGAACAGTATCCATCAGCAGTGGTACTGCAGCGGAATATGTACTCTTATCAATTTCTGAAGTCTGAACCGTGGTCGGCCAAATTCATAGCTAGCTCCCAAGCACGCACGCCCGCACGCCTTACGCGTTTCCCTCTGACTACACGGCCAATTAGTTTAGCTAGCTAGCTAGCTATGCTACATATATGTGTAAAGCAATGTGTACACGGATCTGCAATATTGCAGAGGTCACCGTATAAACAGTATAGTATACTGTGGTAATTATTATAAAAACAGTAAAATATATACCATGACAAAAACACTATAGTAATTACTTTAAATCTTCAATTTTTAATCCGACGGTAAAAATATCTTATAAATTCCTAATCCTGTATGTACACAGTTAGAGAGACACACACATCGATCCCTAGCTCGTATATATATATATATATATATATATATAGAGAGAGAGAGAGAGAGAGAGAGAGAGAGAGAGAGAGAGAGAGTAAACACTGGTCCATTTATATCAATCGCTAGTCTGACATTAACGATCGATATACCATACACATTACACATCGATCTCGACTTCAACTACCGTGTCTATATACACACACCGTGTGTATATATAAGCAGCAGTAAGGAGCTAGCTCTAGCGCCTACATCTACAAAGATCGATCATGTCGAGCCGCCGGAGGTCGTCGCCGCCGGCCACCGACGAGCAAATGGCGGATCTCATCTCTAGGTTGCAAGCCATCCTCCCTCCTGAGGCTACGGCTGCTAGGGGTGCCAATGGCGAGGGGACCGACCTAGCTTGATTCATTTAGATGTGAGATCAAGCAGGTGGAAAGACACGAGTTGGTGTTAGTCCATTTTCTCACTAGAGATAAATAAGGATAATAATCTTGTGCTAAAGTAACAAACACAAAATCGCTCAACCACAGGTGTGGTCATTACTCCCTGGCTTAGTACACTGCTCTTCCAATTGAATATCTACAGTTATCAACTGCTCTTGTGTGATAGAGCAGAAGGAATTGGGGTGGGATAGGAGTGGGCCTGAAGAGACACTCTCTGATCTACACAACGGTATGGTCCCATCAGCATCGGAGTGTGCATTCCACTGTTGGCCGGTGGTCTCCCGAGGGTTGTATGGATTAAGAACCTACTGGGTAGAGGCTAGAAAGCTTGAGCATTGAAAAAGCTTTTTTTATCTCAGCTCAGTCGCACGCTAATGTGTTGCGTGTATATTGCATAACAATATGAGCTTCGGGTATCTTGTGGAGAAAGCTGAGCAACTCTGCAGAGTATAATTAAATGTATTCAAATACGTCGTGCTTCCGGTTAATGAAGCTGTGTTCATGAGTGATTCTAATACATGAGGCATAAGTAGAGTCTTTGATATGTTAAGTTGGTATTTGCAATGGTTGAGAAACCTCTGATGTTATCATTTATTATTATTTTACTATTTTAAAGATAAACTACTTTAAATATAAAATGCATCCACATATGCCTCTTATGGTAAAACTGTATCATTCCTTTGATAATCCTAGCATGTAATTAATTAGGATTATCATGTGGCTCATTGAGTACGGTAGTAGTACTCAATATTGCAAAATCTGTAAACCATCTACAGAGGAAACATGAGAAAATGCTAAGGATCTCAACGAACATGATTTTGGTGGACTACCAGATGACAATGATTACTGTTATTAGGTCTCGACCGCGCTCAAGCGTGTCTGTGGTTTGAAGTTCTTTTGTCTTATAATATATTAACTTTGGGTTTGGAAACCCGTGTTAGTGTTAAAATTGGCAGTTAAGCTTTAATCTTATGTAATAAAAGTTTTATTTTTATTGTAATTCGAAAGCTTGTTTGAGATATTGCTTACTGCGTAACTGCACATCCGGGGTGGTTGTGAAAAGTTTAACGCCCCCCAAAAATGGAGATGTTACGGTGACAATGGTGAGGTGACCGACCTAGTTTGATCCATATATACATATATACATATATATGGGAATATATCTAGTGCTAATGGGTAATTGAGTGCTAAGGTGCTAATGTCATCTTGATCGTTGGATCTGGATTGAACAACCAAGATTAATACGGACTTCTACCCCTAAACCATTTAATCACCTTGTATGCTCCCACCTCCAATACGTCTTCATTAATGCGTCTGCATTAAACAACCTGCATGCTCTAACCTTCAATGTCATGCATTAAACATCATTCGTGATCTAACAGTCAAGATTGATATTAGCAACTTAGCACTCAATTACCTATTAGCAGTATATATATATATATATATATATATATATATATATATATCCTTTTTCCCTAATTTTTTCCCCACGATTCGTATCAAATAGCGTGCATTTATTTCCATATCAAACAGCATGTATGTTGAATAATTTGGTAGCGCAAAAGCACACAATCAGGAGCGGAGTTGAGTTTCGGACCGCTAAAGCAATGACCCGAAGTCTAAGATCAATAGCATACAAAAATTCTCTTTAAAAAATCACTAAAATACAAGTTCAACCAAAGAATCAACCAAAGAACAGATAATGCACCCCCACCCCGAGGCTTGGACCGGCTCTGCCCCTGCAGACGATATCATTTCTCTGTTTTAACCAATGGCAGATGATATCACGGTAATGATTAAAGAATTCCATTTAAATTGCTTGTGTTTTCTCATTTAGTTAAGGGATATACGTACGTACGTATGTATGTACAGGTCGCGGGCTCAGGTGCTGCAGGAGACGTGCAGCTACATCAGAAGGCTGCACCGCGAGGTCGACGGCCTGAGCGAGAGGCTCTCCGAGCTGCTGGAGTCGCCCGATCGCGCGATCAACGGCGCTGATGCGGCCCAGCTTATTCGTAGCCTATTGATGTAACGCATGCACGAAAGTGATGCACGTACATATAGCGCGGACGGCCTTGATTCCTTCTCTTTATTATTTCAATCCATCTGCGTACGTGAATATACATGTACGTATTGTGCTAGCCGTACATTTTTATTAGTGAACGACTACGTCTGAATTGTCTGAATTATATGATCGATGCTATTAAGTTACATACGCCAACTAATTCACCTAAAAGGTTAAGCTGATGAGGAAAAAGACGTACAATTCACTTATACTTCAACACTCCTTTTCACGTATAGCCTCCCTCAGGCCTAAGAGGTGGAATAGAAGTGAGTTGTAATTATTATTATTAATTGCATCAACCGGGTCTTGAACTCAAGACCTCTTGGCTTTGATACCATATTAAGTTGCATGCACCAACCAATTCATCCAAAAACTTAAGCTGATGAGAAAAGATGTACAATTCACTTATACTTCAACAGATGCGTTTTCAAAACACACACGTGTGCGTATCCTCTATTACACACGCTAAAATTTTTACAGTGGTACTAAGATCTTATGTAGAACGGACATATATTTTTCGACTGAACACACATACGTACATGTATCTTAAATAAATTGCACACGTGTGCGCGTCCCCTGTTACACACGCTAATTTTTTTTACAAATGTACTAAGACCTCACGTAGAATGGATATACATTTTTCAACTGAACACACACACACATATATATATATATATATATATAAATTGGGCGCTCGAAGGCCTCCTCGCCAAGTCGTTTACTTACGGAGAAATTTATGTGTTCTGGTATTTCGAGGCATGGACGTTCATGCATATGCGTTGGATGCTTGTATTCTGAGCGTGAAGAGGTCGAGCTAGATGAAACGTTGGATGAGGAATCAACGGCTTGGATCGATGGAATCATCTTATCTGTAGCTGTGCTAAGTTGGGCTGGCTGCGATAGACCAGCCCACGTACGCGCGCGGCCCACCGGAAAAGGAGCGCTCGGGGGTTTGGGTCCCCGTCCAACGGAACGCGCGGCGGGACGCGCTAGAGAACGAGTCTTTAGTACCACATCGCGAGTCTAACAAATACGATACCAACTTATAAGCCCGCGCGTCGCAGCCTGTCCTGTCTCTTCGGAGACATCCGATAAAATTGGAACGATACAGAGAAGATTAGCATGGCCCCTGCGCAAGGATGACACGCACAAATCGAGAAATGGTCCAAATTTTTTTGCCAATTCACGCGCCGGTCCCTGGCGGTGGGATCTTTCCTTACAAATACACCCCTGGAGCGTTCTTTTCGCGCCCCCGTGCCTTTCCTTTTATAACAACCAAGTCCTTCTGGGTAGCTTGTATACTTTCTAGTTACGTCCGCTTTGATATTTTCCCTTGCATATGTAGCCTTGGAGCCTTACTTTTTTTTAACCAAAAACCTTCTTGCCTGCTCAGTTATGTCCCCGCCCTTACAATTTTTTGCATTTTAGTTCTTACTCCGTCGTACAATTGTACGCTCCACTGATTCACTTAGATAGATAGTTGCATTCTTCTTCCTGACATAGCGGCATTGTGCAAGAGTTAATCCACACAATAATTCCATTTATCTCACAGCTTGTTTGGTTGGATATAGTTGGTCCGACGGAATAGAAAATTAGAGGTGTGATTATAGTCACTTGTTTGATTATATTCATGGATTATATAAATTTATAAAAGATGAACAAACGAATTTTGCATAGTTATTTCTCAAACAATTCAAATACAAGTACGCCTCGAACCAATGAGAGCCCAACTCAATCAAATAAGCCTCGGATTGATTTTAATCCGAATGACACTATTGTCGATCTAGCATGTCGCATACCATTTGAAGATTATCACAATAAAATTAGAATTAAGTGATGAGAGCATATTTGTTGAGGGTCCAACTCGACCAATCAACCATGTTCTTTCAAAAGTAATGATGGATTGTTGGAGATCCTTTCAAGAATTATGGTTCAATAAATTTGATTGGTTAGAATATAGCGTGCTAAAGGATGCCACATTTTGTTTCTATTGCTTTCTTTTCAAGAGTTCGTCACATCCCATTATTTTGGCAATGACACATTCACAAAAGTTGAATTTGTTAATTGGGGGAAGGCTTTGATGGTGTGCTACACTGAGCGAGAGATATTCAAAAGCGTTTGATGATGAAACAATGATGGATCGTTTTCAGCAGATGAAATCTCATAGAATGGACATGCCTCATGTTCCTAGTTATAGCTAGCGGTTTTGCGTTATATTCTATTTCATTTCAATCTTTGTAGTTAGTCATAATTTTCTGATTGTCTCACTAATTTAGCTATTTTTGTCCTATAGATTGCTACTCCCCTGTATTTATGAGCATTCGAACTGGTATGTTCAATAGCCAGGCACTAAGCTAACTTAAGTGTATTTTACATTCTCATTTTGTATCTTGTTTATTTATGTATAAATTTGGATTGCATTAGACATTCAAATGTATTATGTATGTTTTTTACAGTTTTATCATACTAACTTTCTCTCATGAGCACTCCTCTATTTTTATCCTGCGTACACCACTGGCAAAGTGACCAACCTAGCTTGATCCATATATATATATATATATCCTTTCTTCTTCTTTTTTCCCAATTTTTTCTACAACCCGATTCAAACAGTGTGCATTTTTTTCATATCAAATAACATGCATGTTGAATAATTTGGTAGCGCAAAAGCACACAATCAGAGGTAGAACTGGGCCTCGGGCCGCTAGGGCAATGACCCGATGTGGCATCCCGTGTCATTACCCCGGAGGGTGATCACACTTAGGCATACGGATTACTATTTATCTACCCTGTAGGACTCCGCTTTGATGAATAGTAAACTTTTACCAAAGTCAGCGCAGCATAATAATAAGATAGAAACTGTAAGAATAATAAGATAGAAATTGTACATCTTTATTACAGTAGTAGCCACACAAGGCTATAGTTCTTAATTTCTTATTACATGTAATAATTTACAACTGCAAAATGGGACTACATCCCCTCGCTTGCTTGCCCTGCTTCACTGGTCGCCTACTTGTCCCACGTGCCGAATACGGCGTCCACCTTTCCTTGCTCCTCGTAGTAGGGGTCATCGTCTCCTATGGTCTCATCTGCATCTGTGTGTCCTTCGTCCCACTCGGGATAATTCCCGACCGGACTAGGATCTAACAAAAGAGCATAATAGCAAGGTTGAGTACTAGTGTACTCAGGAAGCATTAATAGTAAAAATGTATTGTATGACTCATCTATGTTCGTTATCACAATTTCTAATCATCTCTTTTCTGGATAAATAAATAAATCCTCAAAACTTTAGGTGCACTAGTACAGAGAGGATCATCATAGACGACTCCAAACTGACATCACATGCGGTTTTAAACAATCATTAGGGATGGTCACGCGCATGCGGTTTCGCCATAAACTGTGCTCAATTTATATGAATATGCATCTCGCGAACCGTGTTTCTTCCTTCCTTCTTTATTCTGAGTAGCCATTATGCATGACGACGAGCTCCAAAATTCAGTTTACTTAGCGAGCTTGAACCCAAATTCACTGCGCGATCATCGTGGATGGGCCGTAGTGCACCGCAGAGGTTGTGTTGCCACGCCTTGCAAAGATCCCAGTGCCCGCCAAGCATGGCCGCCTTGCTACTTCTTCTTGCCCACTGCCATCCGCCACCCGAGAAGCTCATCGCCCACCGTACATCCCGCCGCCGCATGTGTGTACTCTGAGCCGGGCGGCAGCGACAAGCGGGACCAACCCGAGGGGTGGATCTAGCCGGCTTGCGCCGACCGCCACTGTGGGCGAAGGCGCTACTGAATCGGCGGCCGCGGCGGAAGTCCATGGATCCATCGCCTCCGCATTGCGACCAGTCGAGCTGCGGGAGGAGATGGCGAGAGGTCGGAGGCGGTGGGGACGAGGGATTTGGGGTTGAGGAGGGGTTAGGCGAGGGAGACGTGATGATATGAGGTCATCACGGACAGTTTTTGAACCGTATATGAAAAAGTTATCACATACGGTTCTGAACAAGAATCATCTATGATAATCAATTATCAAAGACAGTTCTTGTTCAGAACCATCTGTGATAGCTTTTTCACAGACGGTTATTAACAATAACAGACTATGATAGTCTTTTCTATTGCAAAAAATCGAATTTTGAGTCAAACCAATCAATTGCTGGACAGTTAAAGCCGAGTATTTCTATATGGTTAATTACACAATCCGAAATGAAATAAAACTCAAATTGGAAGACGAGCGAATGGCAAAAACGGGTGCTGAAACTTCGGAGGTTGTTTTGAAGCCATAAACAACCTTTTTTCGTGTTTCCACTTTGTACGAAGCCTCTCGAGAATTGAAAATTAATTTGATGTTGAATTTTAGATTGAAATTTTCGTTAGCATTCCAACGAGCCAATGAACGCCGCAATCCGAGTTCGTATGCAAAAGTTATGGCTATTTTACTGAACAGTACGCGATCTGAGGTGGAGGTCGGGAGCGACGATGTCGAGGGAGGCTGGGGGCGACGAGGTTGGGGGAGGCCGGTGATGACGAGGCCTAGACGAGCTAGATGAGACCAGGGGCGACGAGGCCGCGGGAGGCATGGGCGATTAAGTGGAGGAGGATGGGGGCGACGATGTTGGGGGAGCCCATGGGCTATGAGTTCGAGGAGGCAGCGACGGTGAGGCTGGGGCGAGGCGGAGGAGGCCGTGAGCGACGAGATCGGGGGAGGCCAGGGCGCAAGTTCATGGCGAGGTGGCGGCACTTGGTTAGAGGAGAGATGACAGAGGAGATGTAGGTGTGAGGTGTGAGGAGACTCGGTTAACATAAAGCGAGTTTTGGCAGCCCACCATTAAGTTCAAATTTTCATTTCCCCGCCCAACAAAACAAAAGTATCAGAAACACCGTTTGTGATATGATTATAACCACAGACGGTTCGTGCTGAAAACTGTCTGTGATAATTCACAAACAGTTATCAACAAGAACCGTCTGTGATAATTATATATCACAGACGGTTTATCACAGACGGTTCTAGCCATCGCTGCATATCACAAACAGTTCTTATTAAAAATCATCTGTAATAAGTATAACACAGATGGTTTCAAAGGATCCGTTTGTGATGAGGCGTCCAGTATGGCCTATTTTGTAGTAGTGGTGACATGTTTTAATACTGAAAAAACTACTTGTGACTCTTTGAGAAGATAGACCCTAGTGGTTCTCGTAAGCCAATCCAGGAGACAGATATGAATTCATGATTCTATTTAGCGTTGTGCAAGCTTATGCTACTTTACCTATAGCTACTCTGAGCTCTCTATGAGTTGGGTCTGTTGCATTTCTTTGATGCGGGTTCAAGTTCAAAATACAGAACATTTTCTAAGTTACATGATCAATTTCTCCACCCATTACTTTCCGTCGGTGTCCTAGGCGCTCACCCAGTCCTCCATCGGGTTCCAGTAATGTTGGTTGGCCTGGACTCTCCGCACCCAACACTCCACCTAGCACTAGAGCGCCCTGGATCACTCGCTCCCGAACTCTGTACCGGCTCTGGGTTCCTCCATCACACTCACACATATTACTTACCCGATGTGGAGAGTATACCCACGTAAAAAGGTAGCATTTTCTGCCTGTCGAAACGGGAAAATGGTTGGCAGTTAATTTACGATCTCTTATGCGGGAGGGAGTTTTGTTGGTCTTCGTATATTAACCATATGTAAAGGGGTCCCACCTCTTCCCTCATCTCTTTTCTACCCCGGGCCCCCTTTACCAGCCATAGTAATAACTATCTTCTCAGTTCTCATCTTTTTCATCATCTCCTTTTTCATTTATCCGATTTTATTTTGTTGAGACATAGTTTTCATCCAGTTTATATAATAATACAAAATGTAACTTTTAGATTTAATATAACTATATTGATGTTCAAGAGATAAGCTTGCCTTCATAGTAGTAGAAATGATCGTCCGTGACTAAATCGATATCAGCTACTCCTGCCTGTGTTGGTTATTCTACTGCAATTATATGACAGTGCGAAAATAAATTCTTAAGTAAATACTTAGTGGTATTTTGGTGCTACTAGGCGTACAATAATTAGTGGATTGGCTTTGTTAGCTGATTTTGATTTAATAACATTTTTTGGATCCCCCGTTAAGTTAGTAGTCCCAAACTGCAGTTATTCTAGACTGTCAGCTCTAGGATTGAGGTTGCTGCAACTTGCGTTTTATAGCTCGAAAGATAAAATACTACCCAAAAATCACATTGCAGTAAGTCTATTTAATTTTATTCATGTAAATATGTCTAACTGATTTTGCTTAAATGTGTATGCATTTATTTATTTCTCTAAATAGACTCGGGGTTGTTTATTTTAATTATTCTAACAAGATTAAATTATTTATAATGCATTAAATTATTTTTCTAATTTATTGGGTTCTACCGGTGATTAATTAGTTTATAAATTCTTGGATATATTTTACTCATTTTTCTCCTTTTTATTTTCTACCGGTCTTGATATTGTTATTCAGCTGTGCGGGGTTTAAAAATCTATTATTCTGGCAATTTGTCCGAAACTCGCAAGTAACACATTAAATTATCTATCTAACACAGTGACAACTTTATTAGATTTATTGTAGCATTTTTCTCCGCTTTTAATTTTTTTATCGACCGGTCTACTGTTAAATATTCTAACGCGGTTTAAAAATTCTATACGTTTGGCGATTCGTCCGAAAATCGTAGGTATGCTACATATGTGTTCTCTCCTTTTATTTATATTTTTATAAAACTTTTATTTTGATTTTGATTTTTCTTTTCTTTTCTTCCCAGGTCTGTTACTATTCTTTATCTGTACATGATTTAAAGATGTGTTTGATTTAGTACTGACACAGTACCAACACGAAGTAATACGAGCGTTTAGTTCTAATGCTAATTTATTTCCACTAATCCCCTCTTAAATTTACCTTGCTGCTAATTCCACCCTTATTTTCTTATTCTCTAATCTCTCATTACCACCAAATCCCTATTTCTCAGCCAGTTACTCTCTCACCTACCCATTCATGTGGCCGAAAGCAACGAGTCGCTGCGCCGCCACCTGCACCTACTGCGGCTCGGTCCAACGGCGCGCCCTCGCCCGTGCGTTGGCCTACCTGCGTCCCTGGCGGCTCGGCCCACCCCCAAGCTCCTCCTCTACGCCACCCAGCTCCGGCTCCCCTACGGCCTAGCCCTCCCCCATGCCCCTCTGCGGTGCCATTCTTGGTTCCACCACTAGGCCACTGGCCTTGTGGTGGAAGATGGCCTTGTGGTGGAAGATGGCCTTGGTTGTAGTTTTGACCTCCCTATATTTGGTTCCCATTTCTTTTCCCCCTTTCTGTTAATTTGATTTCAAGATTTGAGTCTATTCAATTTTGATGTATGCTGCTTCCACTGCTACAAAAACGCTAATACGTGACACCCTCATCACAGACAATTGACCAAAATTGTTTGTATTAAATACAATCACAAATAATTTTTGTTTAGTTATCATCTATATTACTGGCTGCGCTAAGAACAACTAATATCATAGACAGTTCTCACAAGCGGTTCTGAACACGAATCGTCCATGATAATTGTAGACTTTACAGACGGTTTTTAATTATAACCGTCAGTAATAATATCGCTTTAGATCCCCAATGAATTTCTTTGTCGCTGGTGCATCTCTTCGCTCACATCAATGTCGCTTTGGCTCCCCGATGTGTCTCTTCGTCTCACGCGTCGAATTTATTCCTTATTTATAAAAAGGATAATCTTTCATCGAAGATGATCATCTAGACATCACTCTATACGTACTCTAGAAGAAGAAATGCCTACCTCTTCTGTTTGCTGATCGTTGGTATTGATGGCCTACCTGATCATACTGTACAAGCACCTCTCCGACCATATACTAGTGGATGTCGTGGAAGGACACTGTGTCAATAGTGTCCTCACTCCTCTGTTCAAGGATTTACGGAGCAAGTGACAGCCACCTTCCGCCATCTTGACATCCTCCTCCACCCCGTCTTCCGGGTGATCTCCCACTTTCAGCGAGTTAACCTCATCATAGACGTGGTCCTATGTCTCCAGGAAGCTTGTCGTCGCTTGGACTGCTTAATCGAGGTGGCGGGCAGCCGAGTCGACCTTACCGAGACCCCTCAAGCAAGGGAAGCGAGCCTATGGGCTCAATTATTCCTGATTCAACAGTCGGAGGGTCTTCGGGAGACACTCGAACGAGCATGTCAGCGGATAGATGCATTTCGGGCTTCGTTTGATGATCCCAAACCGTCTGATGCCGACACCGACGCCTATGAAGTTTTGAAGACGAAGATAGCATGCTACTTCCGGCACTAGAAAAACTTTGATTATTTAGGTTTCTACTTTTCAAATCTTTGTAAGAAGTGACTGACCACATTGTTTGGTCATATATAAATACAAAAAACATGTTGAATTTGTATTTACTATCTTCTATATAGGTAAACGGTCTCGGTATAACGATATGATGACATTACTGACCAATGGAAAACAAGTAATATATGTTTATGTGCCATATATTTTGAATTTGCATTTATGTATATGAGAATGTGTCATATGTGTGAATTTGTATTTATGTATATGATAATGTATATTCGCACAGACGGTTATTTATTGGAACCGTCTATGATGTATATTTATCATAGTCGGGCCGTTGGGCCGGGTGTGGGCGTTGTCGAAGGACGCCCACCGGTGCACAACCACCGGCTACAGAAACAGAAGGGTGGGATGACTACGTCGTGTTTGTAAAGAGGACTCTCATGGAGCTTAATGTTCATCTCTGGACCATTGATGGTGAGTCTCTTACTGATCCTACTCGCTATCATCACCTTGTTGGAAGTCTTGTTTATCTGGGTGTCACTCGTCCAGACATTTCGTACCCTGTGCATATCTTGAGTCAGTTTGTTTTTGCTCCAACTCAGCTCCACTATAGTCAACTTCTTCGTGTTCTACGATTTATTCATTGAACCATCACTCGTCGTCTCTTTTTCCGTCGCTCTAGCTCTTTACAGCTCTAGGCATATTCTGATGCCACCTGGGCTGGTGATCACTCTGATTGCTGGTGTCTCTCTGCCTGTCGTAGCAGGGCACCAAGGGGTGCCCTACACCCTAGGGTCGTAAGGAATACCGGTGTACCATCGGGGATACGGTACATATGTTGACTTATTCTGTATAACGTATTTAGGCAAATGTACCTAAATATCCCTAATCTCTCTCAACATTGTGAGGGCAAGAAGGTAAATGCCTCTGCTTGTCCTCCTATAAATAAGGCCCCAAAGGCATGTACAGGGGGTCTCTCCCATTTTACACACATGAGTAATACACACACATATTCTATGGTCTTTGGTTTCTCTCTCTCGGTCCATTTCCAAGACAAAAGGGTATCCTGTATCTACTGTCTAATCTTTTTACTACAATAATTAGTGCCGTTCGCGCGAATCGAACAAGAGACTACGCATGAGAGCACCCCATCCTAGCCGAAGGGTGCCTTCGGCCAAAGCCCCTTCGCTCCTTACCCGAAGCACACTCGGACCATGCGCTACTTCTTCGGGCCGAAGCTTCACCTTCAGACAAAATTCGCCAAGTACCCGAAGGCTCGTAGCACCTTCGCTCAAGAGCGTGAAGGCTCCTTCGCTGGGTGGTAGCCCTTCACTCCGAAGGCCACCTCGCTACCTCACCTCGCTCCATGAGAGTCCTGCCTTGAGGACCTCTCGACGCCGGCCCCGACCCCCTTGGCCCCCCACCCCTTCGCCGGCCACCCGACGTCCTCCGGAGCCCCCTCGGGTAGCCCCCTTCGTGCGGCCCCTCAGCACGCCACCTCCGGAGGCCCTAAGGGCGCGGGCCCCTCGCCGGCCACCGCCTCGGGCTCCCCTCGGGTCGCCCCTGTTAGAAAAATAAGGCAAAAGTGAGACACGGATTTTACGTGGAAAACCCTTGCGGGAAAAAACCACTGGCGTCAACCGGCGATGATCACTATATGTGGAGGGATTACAAGTCGCTCGGGATTACAATGAAACGGCGTGCTTCATATGAGGCATACAAGGGGTATATATAGGGGTAAAGGACGTAGAGTCCAAGTCGGACACTTGTCCGCTAAAATAGAAACCAATCCGAACTCTTCCAGATAAGTCAATTCGGATCACAATTTCAACAATCTCCACCTTGAGACGAATTTCCTCTTGCAGAAATAATGAAGAATCTTCAATCACCATAATATCTCCACAATAAGATAAAGAATCACCATGCGCCAATTAGTCTCTAGGACTAAACTGTAATACCAACTAAGCTTGAGCAAAGCTCAAACTTAGAAACAGGAACTGCCTTTGTCATCATATCAGCTGGATTATTATGAGTACTTATCTTACACACCTTGACATCACCTTGAGCAATGACACCTCGAATAAAGTGATATCTCACATCAATGTGCTTTGTTCTCTCATGGAACATCTGATCCTTTGTAAGGCATATAGCACTCTGACTATCACAAAATATGGTAGTGCAAGAATTTTCTCCACAAAGCTCAGTGTACAAACCTCTCAACCAAATAGCTTCTTTACAAGCTTCAGAAATAGCCATATATTCAGCTTCAGTGGTAGATAAGGCAACAGTAGCTTGCAAACTTGCCTTCCAGCTAACAGCACAACCACCAATAGTGAAAGCATAACCTGTGAGAGATCTCCTTTTGTCCAAATCGCCAGCATAATCAGAGTCAACATACCCAACAAGTTTATCTCTAGAATTTCCAAACTGCAAACGAGCATTAGAAGTACCACGCAGATATCTGAAAATCCATTGAACTGCTTTCCAATGCTCTTTTCCAGGATTAGCCATGTATCTCTCGACAACACTCAATGCATGAGATAAATCAGGACGAGAACAAACCATAGCATACATAAGAGAACCAACTGCACTGGAATATGGAACTCTAGACATGTACTCAATATCATAATCTGACTCAGGACATAAAGCTGAAGATAATCTGAAATGTGAAGCTAATGGAGTACTCACTGGTTTTGCATCATGCATATTAAAGCGACGAAGAACTTTCTCAATATAACTTTGCTGACTAAGGTATAACTTGCCAGATTTTCTCTCTCTAATAATCTCCATGCCAAGAATTTTCCTTGCTTTGCACCTAAGTCTTTCATCTCAAATTCCTTACTCAAGCTGTGCTTTCGGTTTGCTATTTCCGACTTATCTTTTGCAAAGAATCAACATATCATCAACATAGAAAGCAAATAAATAGCTGAACCATTGATGAGTTTTAAGTAAACACACTATCATAATCGGATCGCTTAAAATTATGAGAGATCATAAAAGAGTCAAATCTCTTGTACCATTGCCTAGAGATTGCTTCAAGCCATAAAGAGATTTCTTTAACCTACAAACAAGGTGTTCTTTTCTAGAATAACAAAACCCTCGAGTTGGTCCATATAAATGTCTTCTTCCAACTCCCCATGTAAGAATGCGGTTTAACATCCAATTGCTCAAGTTCATAATCATGCATAGCAACAATCTTGAGTAAAGTGCGAATAGAACTATGCTTCACAAGCTGGGAAAAGACATCATTAAAGTCAATACACGGAATCGGCTATAGCCTTTAGCAACCAACATTGCTTTATACCTTCTTTGGTTCGATGGGAGAAATACCTTCTTTTCTTTTGAAAACCCACTTGCAATGAACAGGCTTCTTCTCGTTTGGCAATTTCATTAGTTCCCAAGTGCCATTCTTTTCAAGTGACTCCATCTCATCATGCATAGCGGTTATCCACTTATTACAATCAGTGTAATCAATAGCCTCAGAGTATGATGAAGGTTCTGCATTACCTTTAATTTCTTCTGCCACACTCAAAGCATAAGCAACAATATTAGCTTCTTCAATTAATCTCTTGGGTGGATTAATCTCCCTCCTAGGTCATCACCGCAATGGACCGTTGTGGTATTTGCTCACAAATAGGAGGATTCTCAACAATAGGTGCATCATGAACACCAATATTTTCCTTATCTGATGCGTTATCTGAACCAATAAGATGATCCACCTGCACACTTGAATTCTGCTTACTCTCAACAGGAGCATTAGTAGGCAGTTTATCATGAAGCATAGCAGATTCATTAAAGACAATGTTTACGCTAATCACAACCTTACGTGTTCTGATTCCACAACTTATATCCTTTGACACCAGATTTATAACCAAGAAAAATGCACTTAACAGCTCTAGGCTCTAATTTTCCATTATCAACATGAGCATAAGCAATGCAACCAAATACTTTCAATTCTGAATAATTTGCTGGTGAACCAGACCATACCTCAATTGGAGTCTTTTTTTCAATTGCAATATTGGGAGACCGATTAATAAGATAGCAAGCAGTGGAAGCGGCTTCAGCCCAAAAACGCCTATGCAAACCTGCATTGGACAACATGCAATGGGCTTTGGAAATAATGGTCCTGTTCATACGTTCAGCTACACCGTTTTGTTGAGGAGTACCAGGAACGGTGTAGTGCCTAACAATGCCTTCAGTCTTGCAATATGATTCAAATTCATCAGAACAGAATTCCATACCATTATCGGTGCGAAGTTTCTTTACCTTCTTTTCAGTTTGTCTTTCGACCATAGTCTTCCACTCTTTAAATGCTGAAAATGCTTGTGATTTATGCTTCAAGAAATAAGGCCACACTCTTCTAGAGTAATCATCAATAATTGTCAACATATAATTAGCACCGCCTAGCGATGTCTTGCGAGATGGTCCCCATAAATCAGAATGCACATAATCCAAAATACCTTCAGTAGTATGAACTGAAGTATTAAATCTCACCCTTTTGTGTTTGCTAAACACACAATGCTCACAAAATTTTAATTTGCCGATGCTATGTCCATCAAGAAGTCCTCTCTTGCTCAATTCTGCCAAACCAAGTTCACTCATATGCCCAAGGCGCATATGCCAAAGATTAGTAGCATCAGAATCAGATAATGAACTTGAAATTACAGCAACATTACCTGATATTGTAGTACCTTGTAGATGGTACAGATTGGCAGATTTAATATCATCTTTCATCACAATAAGAGAGCCTTTTAATACCTTTAAAACTCCACCTTCACCTGAATATTTGTACCCTTTAGTATCAAGAGTACTCAAAGAGATGAGGTTCCTTTTCAAATCTGGAATGTGCCTCACATCTGTCAAAGTTCTGACAATACCATCAAACATCTTGATCTGAACAGAACCAATTCCTGCAACCTTACAGGATGAGTTATCACCCATCAACACAGTACCACTTTCAATAGATTCATAGGTAGCAAACCAATCCCTATTAGGGCACATATGAAAAGTGCAGGCAGAATCAAGAATTCATTCATCATTGGTCTTAGCACATCCAGCAAAGGCAACAAGAATTTCTCCATTAGAACTATCATCAGCAACAAGAGAGGCTTTACCTTCATCATCTGGTTTACCTTTTGGCTTATAGTAGCCAGCTCTCTTTTCTTTATTTTGTAGCTTCCAGCATTCAGAGATGTCGTGCCCACTTTTCTTGCAATATTTGCACGACTTGTATTTACCTCTTGATTTTGACCGGCTCTTATAGCCGTTTGGACTTTTACCTCGAGATCCATTGTTTAAGTTCTTCTCCTTTTGCCTGCCACGAATAAACAAGCCTGCTCCTTGCGAGCTTGAATTTTCAGAAGGTACCATATGTTTCATCTCCTCCTTTGCATGCAAAGCTTTATAAACTTCATTAAGAGTGAGAGTATCTCTACTATATAATATGGTATCTCTGAAATTTGAAAAAGAACTAGGCAGTGAACACAAAAGAATAAGACACAAATCCTCATCATCATATTTTACCTCCATCGACTCTAGGTCGGTGACGATCTCCTTAAACACCGAAAGATGATCAAGCACAGATCCTCCTTCTTGCAATTTGTGAGAGTACAATTTCTGCTTGAGATGCATCTTACTGGTGAGATCCTTTGTCATGCAGATTTGTTCAAGCTTCAGCCATAATGCAGCAGATGTCTTTTGCTTCAAAACATCCTGCAAAATAGCATTTGATAGATGTAGGTGAATTTGAGATAAAGCCTTACGGTCTTTGCGCTTCTCATCTGCGGTCCATTCGATAGGTTGTTTATCAAAACCTTCCAATGCATCATCCAAATCTATCTGTACCAACACAGCCATCATCTTTACTTGCCACAACGAAAATCTTATGTCTCGATTCAGGAGTGGAAGATCATACTTCAAAGTCGCCATGAGGAATAAAACCTGAAATTTGCTAGTATTGAACTGTGTAAACTTAGCAAAAATTACGACTGATTTGGTACACCTTTTGTATATGCGGAAAAAGATCTTCAAATCTCCTGATGCACTTCTTGTGTGGGCTTAGAAAAATCACAAAAAGAAAAGATCTGAACTTCTTCGGTGAAAGAAGTATATATATATCCCTCCAAAAGTACTTACGAGAACTTTTGTGATTAATTAAAGCTGGTTGAGACAGATTGCCATTAGAAATAATAATGAGAGATTGATTTTGGACCTCTGTGTGTTGAGTGCTTGCGGCCAGGGAGCTTCACGTGATGAAATAGAGATTGCTTAAATGGCTCTACTGGACCAACTAGGCCGGTGGCTTGATGCTTGAACTCACACACGCACGGCACTGGCAAGACGATGTGCGGACGGATGGACCGAGGAGAGACGCGATTCGACGAAGCGGCGGATGACACACGCGATGCTGGCGCGAGAACCGAAGTCGGGCGAACTCAGCTGCGCTGTGCTGTGGCTGCTGCTATTAATTGCTTCGTCGCTGGTTCGACTCTTGGCACAATAAACGGACCGATGCCGACGAAAGAAACACGCGAGACGGTGCGCGAGAAACAGATGACGGATGATGACGGGCGAGCGGAACGCGCGTCGACTCCCGTCGCGCAGCTGGAGCGCCGATCGAGGCAGCAATGCGTTGTGCCGGCGGTGGCCGAGAAAACCGATCTGCTGTTTTTTCCTTCGTGTCTCTCCAACCTGATAATCAACCTGCGCTCTGATACCACTTGTTAGAAAAATAAGGCAAAAGCGAGACATGGATTTTACGTGGAAAACCCTTGCGGGAAAAAACTACGGGCGCCAACCGCGATGATCACTATATGTGGAGGGATTACAAGTCGCTCGGGATTACAATGAAACGGCGTGCTTCATATGAGGCATACAAGGGGTATATATAGGGGTAAAGGACGTAGAGTCCAAGTCGGACACTTGTCCGCTAAAATAGAAACCAATCCGAACTCTTCCAGATAAGTCAATTCGGATCACAATTTCAACAGCCCCCTTCGTGGCGCAGCACCTTCGGAGCCCTCCACCACCGCCCAAAGGGGAGTGCCGTCTCCGGCTCTGGCCTCCGCGCCCCCCGCCCCGCAGCGGAGCAAGGCTCACCAGCCACCTCTCGGGTGGCGCCCCACCACCTCGATCGCGCGCCGCCCTGGTCGGCTCGCCTCGGTTCGGCCGTCTGGCTTCGCCCGACCACGGTCGCCTTAGCGGTGCCCCCTTAGCCGGCGCCGCTCCGGCCTCGGACGAACTTCACCTCCAGCTCGCCCCTTCGGCCGCTCCTCGGGCTTCGGAGCACCAAGAGCCTTTGGCGCGGCATAGGCAACCTCCGGAGCCTTCGGCACGGTCTCGACATCTTTCGAAGCCCCCGAAGCACCCCCGGCCTCGAGAACCTCTCTGCGGCCGGCCGCCTCGGCCATGACCCCTCGCCCCCACCCTTCGTCGGCCACCCGGCGTTCTCTGGAGCCCCCTCGGGTCGCCCCCTTTGCGCGGCCCCTTAGCATGCCACCTCTGGAGGCCCTCCGGTCGCCTCGGTGCCACCCCGAGGTCCCCTACCTCCCACCACGCCACGCGCCTCTGCAGCAAGGCCCCCTCCTTGGCCACACTCTCGGAGCAACCTCCGGCCGCCCTCCGGAGTACCCCCAACCTCCTGACCACCTCCAGCTCTCCTCCGACCGCGTGAAGCACCTTCGGAGCTTGCGGGCTTGTGCCCCGGCCGAAGTGCGAGGACTATCTTTGTGTGCTTTGGCCCAGGTACAAAGTGGCCTTCGGCCCAAAGGGGGCTTCGGCTCCTTGGTCTCAAAAAAGGCAGAGCAACAAAGACATCATGCATGGCCTCAGATCCAGGTGCAAACTAACTCACTCTCCGAAGTGTGAAGTATATAAACACACCTCGTAGACTACGGTCTCGGTGTATAATCCCACAAGGGTGGCATAAAATAAGCCCACCACCATGGCAACAAAGACACCGCGTATGGCCTCAAGCTCCGGTGCACACTAACTCACTCTTCGAAGTGTGAAGTGTATAAACACATCACACAGGCTACGGTCTCGGTGTATAAGCCCATAAGGGTGGCATAAATAAGCCCACCACCAGCATGACCTCGAGCCTAACTCACTCTCTAGAGTGACATCGCGCTCGAACACGCAAAGCCCTTGTTGTAGTTGGGGGACGACAATCGCTTCGCCTCCCACTCGCTAGCTCTGGGCTCTCAAACGAGTCCAATCGAAGAAAGTTGCAGGACAGTGATCGGCTTCGCCTTCGCCTCCCCCTCGCTAGCGCTGGGCTCTTAAACGAACCCAATCAAATAAAGTTGGGGACGGCGATCAACTTTGCCTCCCCCTCGCTAGCCCACACTCGCTAGCGCTGGGCTCTCAAACGAGCCCAATCAAAGAAAGTTAGGGGGACGGCGATCGGCTTCACCTCCCCCTCCCCCTCGCTAGCTTTGGGCTCTCAAACGAGCCCAATCAAAGAAAGTTGGGGGACGACGATCGGCTTCGCCTCCCACTCGCTAGCGCTGGGCTCTCAAATGAGCCCGATCAAAGAAAGTTGAGGGACGGTGATCGGCTTTGCCTCCCCCTCGCTAGCGCCGAGCTGTCAAACGAGCCTAATCAAAGAAAGTTTGGGGGGCAGCGATTGGCTTCGCCTCCCCCTCGCTAGCGCTGGGCTCTCAAACGAACACAATCAAAGAAAGTTAGGGCACGGCGATCGGCTTCGCCTCCCCCTTGCTAGCCCTGGGCTCTCAAACGAGCTCAATCAAAGAAAGTTGGGGGATGGCGATCGGCTTCACCTCCCCCTCGTTAGCACTGGGCTCTCAAATGAGCCCAATCAGAGAAAGTTGGGGACAGTTATTGGCTTCGTCTCCCCCTCGCTAGGTCTGGGCTCTCAAACGATCCTAATCATAAGTATAAGCAGACGCCTCCTCAAGCAAACAAACATCAACCCTTCCCACCACTCCAAGTCGCGGGCGCGATCCATAGGGAGCAGCGGAAGGGGGACAGTACCTGGCCCCCAGCACGCCCCGCCTGCCTCGAGGCCCATGCCTCAGCCGGGTGGCCCCGCGTCGACTGGCCCCCAACAGGACCAACGCAAGCGGTCACACCAAAAAGCAATCAAGCACAATAGGGTAGCAACGACTTCGCCCACACGGGCTCCGCCACGGCTCACCGCCCGCCTCGAGGCTGTAGTGTCAGCGGGATAGCCCCGACGCGCCGCCCGCCTCAAGGCCCATGCCTCGGTAGGGAGGTTCCACATCAATGTCTCTCGGTGTATCCCGACTCCCGAGGGGTCAGGGGCGACAGGATTGCGTCCGCTCGCCCTTGGTACCGTGGGACCTATCCTTGCGACCTCAGACCACGCAGACGAGAGAGTTGTCGTAGCAGGGCACTAAGGGGTGCCCCACACCCTATGGTCGTCAGGAATACCGGTGTGCCGTCAGGGATACTGTACATATGTAGTCTTAGTATGTATAGTGTATTTAGGCAAATATGCCTAAATACCCCCCCCTCTCAACATTGTGTCCCTTCTTGCCCTCCTATAAATAAGGCCCCAAGGGCATATACAGGGGGTCTCTCCCATTTTACACACACATGAGTAATACACATACATATTCTATGGTCTTTGGCCTTTTCCTCCGGTCCATTCCCAAGACAAAAGGGTACCATGCACCCACTGTCTAGTCTTTTTGCTACGGCACTGTCTATTGTGTTTTTCGTGATGATTCTCTCATTGCTTAGAAGACTAAGGAGCAGACATCATTTTCTCGTTTGAGTGTTGTGGCTGAGTTGCGAGGTATGGCTTTGTTGACTGCAGAGGTTACTTAGCTACGGTGGTTACTTGAGGATTTTTGGTGTTTCTGTTTTAGCACCAACTCCTCTTTTGTCTCACAGTACATGTGTTATTAGCATCGCTAAATATCCGGTGAAGCATGAGCTTACAAAGCATATTGGTATCGATGCTTCCTACATACGAGCACAGGTGCAGGACCAGGTTGTTGCTCTTCAGTATGTGTCTTCAGAGTTTCAGTTGGAAGACTTCTTCACAAAGGCACGTACCAGAACCCGGCACAGCTTCATGTTGTTGATCCACCATAAGTTTAAAGGGGGGTGTTAGATGTGTATTGTTATATGTATATTTTCCCTGGTGTATAAGCGGTTACCTGTATATATGTCATACCTATACTTGTATATGTGTGTGTGTGTGTATATATATATATATATATATATATATATATATATATATATATATATATATATATATATATATATATGGCTCATTGGTCTCACGATGAATAACAACGCTATTAATAACAAGCAGGAATAACAAAAGATGCAGTGGTCAGGATTCACTTTTGTTTTCGGTCAGAGAGGTATTGCTACATTTTTGCATTGGTTTTGTCACAGCAATTTCAACTGTTGTTAAATTTATAGTTACGGTACCTCATACAACATGTGTGAGGGAGGAGACTCAAGAATCTGGTCCTGAAGCAAGAAACTGAAAATGTGTTTGATGAAATGCTAACACGCTCTTCCATATATAGTGGTAATAAACAGCGTATGTTTGAGAACATGGCGATTGATGACCATCCACCATTTTTGTGAATGCATATACCGACTATAGCAGGTGTAGTCTTTGAAGATATTTCTTCTAATCCGAACACAGTGCCACTGCAAGTCTCAACGAGGAAAAAGATGTGTTGTGCACACCATGATGTTCTCACACCTAAAATTCACATTATTGGAGAACACACAGTTAACATCAGCCAAACTAAAGCTCATTTACTCATGTTCATCATGTTTCCAAATTAGGCTGAATTATTTAGTAGTCCAACAAACATTTACAAACGTGTCATCTGAGCGTTATATGCTGATAAATCTGTTCTTTATTGTACAATTAATATGCAACACATGTAACTAAAATTTACATTTGGAAACAACAAAATATCCACCATTTACATCTAAATACAACTATTGAACATAATGGCACAAGCCCTGTGAGATTGGGTACATATTTGTTCCCATTTTATTCTGCTGATCTCAGACAGAAAATTATCCCGCGATAAAAGAAATATAACATCCCAGAAGAGAGTTACATAATTATGCTACAGTTACCTATTTGTTCAATCCCGGGTTCATCAATGTAAGATTGGGTGTTATCCATATGGGAGTTGGCCAGTTGCACCAAAGCTGAGGAGAGACAATTTCTTCGCAGTTGTTATTTTCCAAGTTGAAAACACCTATATCGCGGCGACGGCGAATACTCCTGCATGTGTATGATGGAATACATTTATGATCATTGGTGAAGTAGACACGATTTGCCTTCAATTGCGGATGTTCGTTAGCACTGAGACACTGCGACTGGTTATACCCAAGAAACAACACATGATCATGCAAGCCATTTATTTCCACAAGCTCTTTTGCTACCATGTCAACTTTATATAACAAGATTTTCCTAGTATTGTATACGAGCTTCGAAGGGAGGTCCCACCTTGGAGCATCCTCCTCATTATCCCCAGCTTCCCTCCAAACTTGCAACACATCGCCCCATGGCACCTGAACAATATACATGTTCTCATCAATAGAGTCCTTCATGCGATTCATAACTATCTTCCTTGTGACAGTAGGGCCAGTGAGATCAAACGCATCGATTCCTCCGGTTGTCGTCAATGCATACAATAGATCATCCATGTAGATGCATTCCGCATAGGGTGTGCTCGACGGCGACGGTAGCCAGGTCCACTTGCAATCTCCTGCCCTTGCAAATGAAAGCTCACATTCTGGACTGTGGATGAGCGCTACAATGTAGTTTCTTGTGGACGGATCAGAAAACACAAATGCCTTGAAGTAGAGGTGGTCACGCAGATTTTCGGGAGTACGGATTGACGGTTCCATTTCTCCAATGTACCGTGGGTAGTCGTACCTATGAATTGCACCTGCGTTGTCAAAAATGGGCTTCACTTGCTCAATGGTGATCACCGATGGGAGAGCAATCTGTTCACCAGTGATCGGATTGACAAGGTGCAGCTCGGACCTCTCATCAGCGGTAACCAGCCAGCCATGTGAGGACCCAATCAGATGCCTAATGCGGATGGGTGGATCCGGGAGAGTTAATTTGTAGACCCTCTTTTCTGCGAGGCTGTAGATGCAAGCAACGTTCTCACCAGCAGATTCAGAGGTGTAGAGAAGGCACGGTGTCTGGGGCCATTTGAACTGCCCAAGGCTGCGTAGGCTGGTATACGCGGAGCGCCAGGAGGAGCAGACAGAGCCCGCACGCACGAGGTCAGGGATCTCCAGGAGGGCAAAGATGTCCATCAGGACATCTTACGGCAGCTCCTGCAATTTGCCCGTCACGGTCACGGTCTCCATCAGTGGTGGCTGAACATGTCCATCTTTCTGGAATTTATTCAGTAAACTGGGAGAAAGAGCTCCTAGAAGCTATGTTAAAAATCTCAAGACTAGAGAGCACAAATCTCTCGGGTGTATAGCTAGACCCGCAAGCTCATTATCCTGGCTACGCTACAGGCCTCCATTGCAGCAAAACCGGGTCTTTTGGAAGATGAATTTCTTCTGCAGGGACATTTGCAATCTTGGTCGAGCAGCAGGCTCCTGGCTGATTCTTACAGAGGGAGCCGAACCAACCGAGGCCTCACTCCTAATCCGAGTAGGTGCTAGGAATCCGAATCAAGGACGACACGGGTATCGCCGGAATTTGCGTTCCTGGGACTTTGTTGAAGTAGAACCTGGGCACACACGGGAAAAGATTCCGACTTTGAATCCAACCTGTTGCCGCAAGAACTCGACCGGCTACTTCTCCGCGCCTAAAACGGATTCTAGTTCCGATTCCGATTCCGCAAAGACAGAAGAGGGTGTGGCCCATTGTTCTGCGTTGGTCCTAGCAGTTTAGTTCAACAGAACATACTGCTCAATTGAATACCCACTTTACATTTCTGGGCGAAAAGACATTTATGCCCCTCCGGCAACTTGCGTTCCTCGAGGAACTACCTCAACGGTGCCCACCGAAACCTAAGCGCCATATAGCCCCGGCACTAGTAGTTATCGCTTATTAATCTCTACTACTTAAAAAAATTTGGTGACGGTCCGTTCTCCCACCATCAATCACGTCCGTCAGATCAACCATCAACCAACGGTCCTGATTAACTCACAGCAAACACTAAACTCTTAAAGTTTGAACTTAAGAATGACACTAGGGAGATTGGTGAGCTGTAACAACATATTATATACTAAAAATAATTTTTTGTTACAATGCACAGACGCATGACTAGTATGACCCGAGCGCGAATTGGAGACGGATGGGTCGCAACTCTCCGCAAGAGAGGAGACACGAGGAGAAAAGGGAACAGGATGAAGCTTCACGACACAGAGGGCATCGGGGCTATGTGGCCGTGCGAGTGCCGCGAGTTCCCACCGAGCGCACCATTTCGGATCGGACGGGCGCGAGGTAGGCGTTGCGCGATCGAACGGCACTGAAGCTCGGAGACACCAACAGACACGGGGGGCCGCGCGCGAGATCGGACCATTGCCGTTTTCTGGGCGACGTAGCCACAGCCGGAGGCCTCCCTTTCCTCGCTCCTTTGACTATGGGAATATGTCCGGTCTGAGCTAATTTTGAAAACAATATAGTACTGCATGTGAACTGAATGAACTGATGTGCGTTAGTGCGTAGAGAAGCAGACTGTGCGGTGCAACTGGGACAATTCGATCCGACGTGGTGACAACATCAGCTCAGGCCGACGCATGGCCCACCACGAAACAACTCGCCCTACAGAGCACGCACGCGCATAGCTTCCTCCTCGTCAGGCCATGTACGGTGTAAACAGTATCAAGCTCAGCACCTCGTCGCCACATCACACCGTTGTTATATTTGCTTTTCTCTGGGCACCCCCATTCTCTCTTTAAGACGGACTCATAACTAAATAAAATATCATTTGTTTTTCTCTAACCCTACTATCTCTCACTCTCTCATTTTACTTACAAGTGAGCTTGCAATATATATTTTTACCTAGCACACGCATGGATGTCTCTCATTTTACTTATAAGTATGTCTCCATTTTTTTTTTTGACCTAGCACATGCACCGATGCCAGAAATCTTAGGGCTGGCACCGCATGGCTCAGCTCCTTACAATGGCTCGCACCGGAGCACTTTTGGTTCACAACTTTTGCTAGTATGGTCGCTACAAGTTCTAGCTTCATCATCCTCAACCGCGACAAGATATTTGTAACAAGAACACTGCAATTTTGGATAGGACTACTGCATGCAGTTCCTCGCAGTATATTATTACTCATTAGGCATGCAAAACCAAACACAAGTGCATGGACGAAGGAATTAGGCTGTACGCCACGTTCCAAATGCACAAGTAATTACTTGGGAAGATTTGGAGGGAATAGAGAGGGAATTGAATCGGGGAGGAGGAACACACGAAGGGGACAGTGGACGGAAGAGGAGTCGGGACTCGGGACGAAGAAGGGCGCTGGCTCTTATTCGATCTTGTGCATTATTAGGATTTACTATTACAATTAATCCAACGCGCAGCCAGCACCGAATTACCTAAAGTTGTACGTCCGCCACAGCTAGGGTGGAGTAGCAGAGGTTCTTGAAGGTGTCCATGTCGCGGCTGAAGAGATGCACGTAGGCATCCACGCCCCCGTCGCCGCCGGAGTAAGACGGCAGGAGGATAAGGAGTCCCTCCACCGGCAGGTAGCCGAACATGAAGAAGAAGGGCCGGCCGCCGCCCAGGTCCAGGTCGTGGAACGGGAACCGCAGCAAGCTGTCGACCTCGACGTTCGGGCTCAGCGCCAACTCCGCCGCGTCGGCCGTCGCCACCAGCCGCTCCTCCTCCACCGCCCCGGAGCTCGCGAAGTCTATGAACGACTTGAAGTAGCCGTCGTCGATACGGGCCACCTCCCGGTTGATGAGCTCCACGGCGTGCCGCAGCGGCCGGGCAGCCAGATCCCGCGCGGTGGTGGTCGGCCGCGCCCAGAGCACGACGTTGCCGGTGTAGCCCTGAGGCACCGGCGGGCGCATCCGCGCCCGCCCGTCCACGGCGATGCACAAGCTTGTGGACACGCGCCCGTCGAGCCCGCGCGCCTTGGTCATGCACCGCCACAGGTGCGCCACCACGCACTGCAGCGTGCTGTACAGCTGAGGCGCGCCCACCGACGCCTGCGACTTGAGCTTGGAGATGGCTTCCCGGCTGAAGTGCGCCCTGTATGCCACCACCTCATCGTCGCATACGTCGTTTCTGTCCGCCGTGAGCTCGTCATCGTGAGGAAGCTTGAACTCGACGCCGCGGTGCTCGAACTGGACGCGCGGCGGGTCCCGGGGCGTGAAGAAGCTGGACGCCCGGTCGTGCACCGGGACGGGGTCGATGGCGGCGCCGCGGGTGGCCTGGCCCCACGCGAGCAAGAAGTTACACATGGCGTGGCCGTCGGCGACGACGTGCTGCATGGTGTATCCCACGGTGAGGGAGCCGCACGCGAACCGCGTGACCTGGAGCAGCAGCAGCTCCTCGGCGCCGTCGCCGCTCGGGTGCAGGCCCAGCACCTCAGGCGTCGGCCGCAGCAACGTCATGTCAAGCGCGACGTCGGCCGTCGCCTCGACGAACCGCGCGCCGGCGTCGTTTAGGTGGATCGCGCGGTCACCGCGGGCGTCCACGCCGAGCCTGCCCGCCCACTCGCGGTACTCGGCCAGCGCCCTGGCGAGCCCCGCCTCGAGGACGGCGTTGTTGGGCGGGGCGGACGGCGGGTGGAAGGCGTATATGCCGGATATGTACTGGTCGAAGTTCGCCTTGTCGAACACGGTGAGCGGCATGACGTCGCCGTCGGCCGGAGCTACCCCGCCGCCGCCGTATGCCGGCCTGACGGCCTTCGACGACAGCACGGTGATCTTCATGTGGACGAATAGGTGAGTGCCTTTCTCTCGTTCTGTATGGTATTTAAAAGAGAGAGGATGCACCGACCGACTAATCGGGAAGCGGCAGCCTGAACATGTTATTTGATTAAAAAGAAATATAGAGCCGAATTAAAAATTGACAACTGAACTTAATATCATTAGATCTATATTAATTATGCTTGAAGAAATAGAACTGCTATTTTATTTAATTATACGCGGACTCATGTCTACAATGCGAAGATCACGTTGCGCCGATGGAAACATATGTGAGCTTAGACTGCCCGCATGTCAGCTCGTGGGCCCACCTGCAGACGTTTTCGCCAGGCCACGTCGCAGTGGCCATCTCACGTCACGTGCACGACCAGCCCAGCTGCACCGCTCTCCGCCTGCTAAGAAAACAAATTTGATACCTTTGTTTATGGCATATTTGGTGGTTGTGCTATGGGCACACGGAGACCAAGGCAAAGCGTACGCGAAACTTCAGCACAAGCATCAACGAAAATCTTAGAGACAGCGAAAGAAAAACTAATCTTATATCAAATCAATAAAAGGAAGAATCCCTTACCTGATTTTGTAAGCCATACCAGGTCATCATTGGGTTTACTGGTAGAACTGAAGTCTCATCCTTTAATTTTTTAAGTTATGGACAATGACACACGCCTGCACGTGGAACCCGCCTTCTCCTTTTTTTAGTTATGGATAATGCCACACGCCGACAGCACGTGGAACCCGCCTTCTTTTTTTTGTGTGTGTTAGTTATGGACCATGCCGAGCAATGATTGGATTGGAAAATCAATATTTGTAAAAGTTAATTACGGGATATATATATATATGTGTTTGAATACTTGTGATATTTTGTTACTTTACATATCTTGTATGGGGTCCCGGGCTATATGGCCCATGTGAATCATTCTATATAGGGAGGGCACGTTATTCAGAACAAAATATATTTTCTGTTTATTTTAGGGTTTATGCTGCACGTGGAATTATTTTCTGGATATTACCATCATTCTTCTTGTGATTTCTTCGTGTTTTTTTGCAGGAAGGATATATCTACTTTTGCATGATCGAGTAGATGAGAATCGAAGTGTATGGTTGAGGTAATTTAAGTGTCGTATGTTGTTGTAATCGAGATTATTCTTGATCTTACACCATATATTCTTGATCTTACACCGTGAAAATCGTATCGACCCACGTGTCCGGACGGACGAGTGTTACCGTGTCTTGACCGTTTCACGAAGCAAACGGCCGCGAAAAATCCAGAGAAAATAAGTGGAGGTGGGGAACGGAGTGTATCACGATCGTGCGGCATCTCGTGCTCAGATGAAGACCAATACAGGGAGGGAGGGAGGAGACTAGATAGATGAACTGCATGCAGTACCGGTGAAGTGGTGGTCTCTCTAATCCGTTACGTTGGTCCGCGTCAGAAGATGCAGGCCACGATCCGATGGCTTCTGGCCTGAAGGGAGCGGTAGACTCGATGTTTAGTACCACATCACCCAGCCTCCAGGAACCGAGCGCTGCTCAGTTGGCACTGGTCTCGAACGGGGTGGGGTGCTCACCCTTCTAGATCTAGTAGTGATGATGAATGCTAGAGCCCCTAGCCAATTTTCGAAGGGAAAAAAGGAAAGCTAAGTTATAAACCGAGGCGCCGCGAAGAGAAATACCATGAAATTGGAGCGTACAGAGAAGAATTAGAAGAAGGAAGGTAAAACTCAAGACGCCATCTCCTCCTGGTGATTGGTTTGCCTCCTTCCTTCTCTCGGGCCGCCGCTCTGGGCCCCTGCGCCGTCACGCCTCCGGCTCCTGTGGTGCGCTGCCCATGGCTCGGCCCCGTGGTCACCTGTAGCTCCTGCGTCGCCACCTCCGGTCTCCCCTGGCCCGGCTTGGCCCCGCCAGGGTCTGGCTCCGCGCCCTGCCGGCAGCGCGCCTCCCCGCACCTTTGCCTCCTCCGCTGCGTGCCGGTCGGCTCGGCCTCCGGTCGCCGACACCGCCCTGGCTCGGTGGCCTGCTCCTCCCCTTTATTTGTTTTATGCATGCTTGATGCTTGTGCTTTATTCTTTACTGATGTGTTCATTTCCTCCCCTCGGATTTATTCCCCACCTCTTCGACTGGATTGCTGGTAGATCCTCATGGCCTACCGGATGTGGTGATGGCGGAGGCCGTCGACATGACCAAAGAGCTCGTTGAGCTTCGTGGTTGGGGTTCTGATTTTCTGAAGCGGGGGATGTGGAGGCGGAGAACGCGGGGATGTGGAGCGGAGGGCGCAGCGCAGAGGAGACCGTTGTCAATGCGATGCGGGTGCAGGGGGACAGTTGCTTGGCTCAGCGCGCGAGCTGGCTCGAGCCTTCCGCCGAGTCGAGGCTTCTCGTTCCTAACACGAGTCGAGTCGAGCCGAGCCACTGTTTCGGCCGACTTTGAGTGAGCCAGGCTCAAGCGTTACCCGCCGGCTGTGGCTCCGATGGACGGAAACGCGGCGCATTTCTGGACTCGGAGCTGGCTGCATGGGCACACACCCTGTTGACACGGCAACGACCTCCTTCACCGTCCTCCGTTCCCAGCCGAAGAAAGCTTCTCCTGATTTAAGCCCATTCATTCTCTTGATTGCCCGTTTTTTAACAAATGGAATACCGTGAGGTGGTAAACCGGCAGAAAGGAGAGGACGGAATTTACTAGTGTCAGGCGGCCTGCCCTGCCTTGGAAAGAAGCCTCCCCTTCATCCGGGGGCAGTCTGGCACCAAATCTGTCTAGGAGTGGCTGGCTGGATGTGCATCTTTCTGAGCTTCCTCGTGTGCAAGGGGAGCCCCGGGTATCTGCAAGGGAATTTGCGGATTTGGTTGTGAGAGAACGACGATACTTACTATTTTGAGGTTGTGTTTAAGAATTTTACGGTCAACTTCCCTCTCATCGAGATTTTGTCGCAATCGTTATTTGGTTCTCTGTGCGTGATTGATATATCTCGTTCTTCATACCGTATACGCTCGTGCCGTTTTCTCATAAATTCTGATCTGAACTGTGGTTACTGCGCATAAAAAGGAGTATCAGAGTATAACAGTTCTATTTGAGTATTCTTGTCTAGACCTTTTTCTGTTAGGAAAATCATCTACACTTAGGGGCTAGAATTTTTTTACAGTACCAGAAAAAATGGCAATGGAAAGATGAAGTGGTACACATAATTTTAAAATAAAATTCACAATATATCACTGAATAACTATATAACTTAGAATATGTCACTCGTTGTGAGGTTGATATGTGGGATCTAGACTATCGTATCAGTGAGACAACATCAATAGCACGTAATGACATATAAGTTATTCGGTATCATATACTAAGGCTTTGTTTGGTACAGCTTCAGATTCTCATTTTCCAGATTCTGCTCCTGATTATCTAATAATCCACTTATATGAGAATTTAGAGCTGTATGTTGAAACCGTTTGGGTGATAGGTTGGCTCTAAAAACCATATGAGGAGGGATTAGAGACAAATAGATAATGTCACCTCTGGGTGTAGTACTTTAATTGTATTTGTGTAACTCAGTAGTATTCACGGTAAAAACCTTCAACTTTAAAGGATATTTTCGTTTCTGAAGGTTGGATTCTCATGAGAATCTGCTGGGAAGCTGACTGCTTCTCGTTGTTAGTTCATTTTAAGACAACTCATCGTGAGAAACAAAATCTAGTGGTTTTGAGAATTAGTGTGTTTGATATGGCTTCACAAAAATCGATTGAGAAGTTTGGAGTAAAAGTTGTACAAAAAAACCTAAAACCGCCGCGAGTGTGTTAAGTAAATCCATTGGCTGGGAAGAGCCGGCTTTAGCTGCTGCTAGCTTATCTCTAGCGCTCTTTCCTTGTGGCACGTGTATGGTCGGCAGTGGCCGCGAAGCCTCGCACGATTCCGTGGAGGGCCACACGCTCGGTCCCTCGCTGGTCGTCTTCTTCCCAAGAACGGAACATAAGCCACAAGAAATTTTCACCCCCATTCATGCTACAAAAACTCCTTTTTCCCCTCTCTTTCAAGCAAGAACTGGACACACTGTTTTATTGATTCGAGATTGTTATGCCGTGATTAAATACATGGTACCTTTTTTAACGAGATGTTTTTGACCTTAGAACTTGGCAACAATGTATCTGATGAGATATCGATGTAGTGTTCTACGCTCGTAGATAGTCGTGTTCTATGTTTAAAACACGACCATTTTGGTTTATAACATATAAGCATTGCTCTTTCAAAACTCATCTAAAGCTACATAGGGCACAACGCCTACACAAAACACAATGACTCAACAAATTCACACCAACTATATATATTTTTTGAGCGAGGAATGTACTTTTCCATGTACAACAATGAAGTTTAGAAATAACAACCGAGAGTAACAATGTACATGATCCCCAGCTATTCTATGGAATTTTCTCTAACATAGAGAATGAACTAGAAAAAAAAACAACGGTGACACTAAGAGAAAGGTAACAAAACAACTAGTGAGATAAGCATTATACACAATTACAGTAAAACAAATTCTCCGTGTTTAACACTCGTAAATAAAAAAAGATCTATGTCCCTATGAAAATTCTCCGTCACACGGTCGCACTGTACAAAATATTCAAACCACAGTGAAACAACCACAAAAAAAACCCAAATAAATCATCCCCCTCTCTAAAGTAAGAAAATTAGACATTCCACAACAAAACAAACAAGAGTACCTGAATACAGCCAAAACAAATAAAATAAAATCATTTTTAGATGGAAAGAAATTGAAATTTAAACGGCTCCCCTCCCCAAAAAATCACCCAAAAATTTGATAAAATTATTTCTTCCCTTTAAACCGTGGTAGTTTGTGTGGCCTCTTCTCCCTCCACCCAAACCAGAGAGACAAGAGAGTGAGACCCAACTCCAAGAACTCCATGGCCACCATGGACCTCCTCTCCTCCAAGCTCCTCCGCTCCTCCCTCCACCTCCACTCCCCCTGCCTCCCCTCCCCACCTTCCCCATCCCTCCCCTCCCGCCGCCTCCGCCCCTCCGCCATCCACTGCCGCCTGACCACCTCCTCCCCCTCCACCACCACCACCACGACTTCCGAGGAGGAGGCGAACCAGGACCTCTCCTCCCTCCTATCCACCTCCTCCGACGATTCCGCCGCGGCCGCGGCCGGCAAGAAGAAGCGGTCGAGCAGCGGCGCGTCGAGCATCCCGTCGGGGCGCGGCTGGAGAACATCTCCAAGTCCTACAAGGGGGTGACCGTGCTCAAGGACGTGTCATGGGAGGTGCAGCGCGGGGAGAAGGTGGGGCTCGTCGGCGTGAACGGCGCCGGGAAGACGACGCAGCTCCGCATCATCGCCGGCCTCGAGGACCCTGACGGCGGCAACGTCGTCAAGGCCAAGGAGAACATGAAGATCGCCTTCCTCAGCCAGGAGTTCGAGGTCTGCGCCTCCCGGACCGTCAGGGAGGAATTCCTGAGCGCGTTTCAGGAGGAGATGGATGTCAAGCGCCGCCTCGAGCAGGTGCAGGCGGCGCTCGAGAGCGCCACCGAGGACATGGACCTCATGGGGAGGCTCCTCGATGAGTTCGACCTGCTGCAGCGGCGGTCCCAGGACGTGGACCTGGACATGGTGGAGGTCAAGATTCAGAAGCTCATGCCCGAGCTCGGGTTCGCGCCGGAGGACGCCGACCGCCTCGTCGCCTCCTTCAGCGGCGGGTGGCAGATGAGGATGTCTCTCGGCAAGATACTTCTTCAGGTATGATGTAAAATTTTGAGCTTTACATGTAGGAAGTAATGGTTGCAGTGGTGGAGAGGTTCAGATGTTGTGAACTACTGATTATGAAGAATTTTGATAAGAGGAAATGGAATGATATTGTGGCAAATTGGCGATGAATTTCGATAGGGTTGTCAGATTGTTAATGACCATTGCCAATTGGTTTTAGTTTTAGCTTTCCAAGTACGGTGTACCATTTTGTGTATATTAACATTGCAATTTGGTTATGTGAAGGATCCTGATTTGTTGCTGCTTGACGAGCCCACAAATCATGTTGATTTGGATACCATTGAGTGGCTGGAGAGCTACCTTAAGATGCAAGAGGTGCCGATGATCATCATATCTCATGACAGGGCTTTCCTTGATCAGCTGTGTACGAAGATAGTGGAAACTGAATTTGGTGTGTCCAACACATACAAGGGCAACTATTCAGAATATGTTCTGGCAAAGGCGATATGGGTGGAGACTCAGTATGCTGCATGGGAGAAGCAGCAGAAGGAGATTGAGCAGACAAAGGAACTGATAAATAGACTTGGGGCTGGAGTTAACTCGGGGCGTGCTTCGAGCGAGCAAAAGGTAACTACTTGAATTACATGTTTGTTGCTTGCATCAAATCAATGTAGTCGATCATCATATTTTTAGGTACTATTTTGTTTCATCTGTTTTTGCTTACTCTTCCTGTGATTACTAACTTTTGTCTTATTTGAAACACTAGAAATTGGAAAAGCTTGAAAAAGAAGGGTTGATTGAGAAACCTTTCCAAAGGAAGCAGTTAAAGATCAGATTTCCTGAGCGTGGGACAAGCGGTAGAACTCTGTTAACAATAAAGAATCTCCTATTTGGATTCGGGGATAAGGTCAGCATTATTCTATACCAAACTGTTTCGAGATTGCTTTTTTGATGTGATTAACAAAGTGTGATATTCTTCACCCCAACTGTTTGTAAATATATCCTTATTGCTTTGGTAATGTGTCCAGACGTTGTTCAATAATGCTAATCTAATAGTCGAGAGAGGTGAAAAGATAGCCATTATTGGCCCCAATGGATGTGGGAAGAGCACATTGCTTAAACTTATTTTGGGGATGGAGAAGCCACAAGGAGGCGAAGTTCTTCTTGGGGAGCATAATGTGTTGCCTAACTATTTCGAGCAAAATCAGGTACACCAAACTTCTTTTATGATGACTTTAGTATCTCATATGGCATGGTTGTTAAGTTATTTTACTTGGTCATAATCCTATAGAATAACTGCAACATCCCATCAGCCTTGCATTATTTCAGTAGTAAAAAAACTACAAATTGGTCTATTCCAATTAGATTAATGGGATATGATTTTTACCAGGCAGAAGCTCTAGATTTGGAGAAAACCGTGCTGGATACTGTAGCAGAAGCTGCAGAGGATTGGAAAATTGACGATATCAAAGGTCTCCTTGGTCGTTGTAACTTCAGGGATGACATGCTGGATAGAAAGGTTCAATTTTTAAGTGGTGGAGAGAAGGTAATGTGCATTTTTACAGAAGTTCTGGTTTGTATACATCAGTGTTTAAGTGTTACTAATTTGTGTCCATTTACCCCTTGTTTATCTGTTTCAGGCGAGGCTTGCCTTTTGCAAGTTCTTGGTGACTCCATCTACTTTACTGATCTTGGATGAACCGACAAATCACCTTGATATTCCATCGAAAGAAATGCTTGAGGTTGGATGCAGTTCTCATTCTTTGCACAATCATTTATTTTATTTTTTTATCAATCAGTTCCTTGTTTTCCGTTGACATTTCTTGAGCATGCAGTTCTAATAGATTCTTTTGCATGCATGACAGGAGGCAATATCGGAATACACGGGCACAGTGATAACAGTTTCTCATGATCGGTATTTTGTAAAACAAATTGTTAACAGAGTCATTGAAGTGAATGATCAAACTATCCAGGACTATCAAGGAGATTACAATGTAAGTTCTCCTATGATCTTGAATATCATCTTACATTCTGTACTTGCTTCAATTTATGATGTCATTGGGAGTGAAATACGTTGAACTCTTTCTTGCTTATGATAATTTCCCATAGTATAGCAACATACTCCATGAATCTATCTATAGTGTTCTACTGTTGTGTTCTCCACTTAATGCGGAGTTACGTGCTTCATCTTTTCTACAAAATTATTAGCTGGTCGCAGGCTAAAGTACTATGTCAGCAGCTTTGGCAATGGTAATGGTATAAATTAAGATATAGATCATATCACAGGCTGACAGGCATCACAGCGACAAGCATATGCAGTGAAAGATAAGGAATCAGAGCCTCCAGTTTTATCAGAAGTTCCCTTTTTGAATCTGACATGAACCTTTTGGGCAACAAATGGCTATTCAGTGATAAAATTAGCAATAAGTCTATGAATTTTAATCTCAGGACATAGGTACACCAGAAAAAAAAAACAGAAATGATGAAATTTTCTTCTTCATGTTTGCAGTATTATCTTGAAAGGAACCTTGAGGCCAGAGAGAGGGAACTTGCACGTGAGGAAGAACTTGAGGAGAAAGCCCCCAAAGCAAAAGCCAAGTCGAAAATGTCGAAGGTGAGCATCTCTACTATCCGTTCGCAATGCAAACTTGGGTGTGAACTACAATAAATTTGCTATTTAGTTTGCCAAACTGATGTTTCCTTTTTCTGGACTGCAATGCAGGCCGAGAAAATTGCCAGAAAGAAACAGAAGATGCAGGCCTTCCAACAAAGCAAGCAAAAATCGAAATCGATGAAAAACGCAAAGAGGTGGAAGTGAGCTGTCATGATTCCTGATTTACAGTGGCATTCACAGTGCCGTATACCGTCCGCAACACCGGTGCCAGGCAGGCGCCTGGTTTGCTGCAATGCTATAGTCCGTATATCAACAGAAGCACCGGTATACATACATCAGCAAGGAAGTAATCCTAGTAGTAGCATCATAGAAGACCAAATGCTGTAACTAAGTAGGAAATGGTATGTGACCTTGTACATAATACAGGCAGTTTCTGATGGAGGCATGGTTTATTTTGTAATTAATAGAAATGCCATTTTGTTCTTCCAGCTTTATCACCCCACAGAAGAACCACACATTGTAGAATGCGACTGCTGTTGAGCAATTCTATTGGCATGTAAAATTTGTACTAATTGGTACCCACTGAAGATAAAGGATGCAAATCAGGGTGGTTTAAATTTGTTATCCTGCAGATTAAGATACGATTTGGATTGATGGATGGAAATGAATAACTCTGCAACACATATTATCAACAATAATAAATACCAAAATATTTAATAAACGGAAGAACAGAAAAAGACCTTCGATCGGCAGAGTAAATCAGTGACCACCAGATTACATGGCAAGGACGATGCGCAACAATGATGATACAATCTTTTTTCTTAAAAAAGGAGCTAAAAATTCTGTAACCCCTGGGTAAGAATGTGTTATAGCCAATACAATGCAGTCTAGATCATTACAAATCTGCCAGAGCCCAGAGCTGCAACTCCATGCTATGACATAGCCATAGCATATTACAATTTTATGACGCTCCGAGCTCAAATCCTATGCTCTCACAGTCAGTGCACTAGGAAAGGTTGAAAGCACATGTCAAAACAATGCAAGCAAACCAAGATTTCCTGACCGTTGGAAGGATGGCAGATCTGCTAAGGCCAAGCTTCGAGAACGATCAACTGAGTTTCCGACAAGCAAAACTGTTTCAGGTCCAAGGATGATCAGTTGTTCGATCTGCTGATAAGATGACTACTGAGGAGCTGTACACCCACTGTAGTCCATATCATCCTTCAACGCTTCACTAACATGCAAAAATAGGTCTTCCACATGGTCCAGAGCTATTTTCTCGAGACAATATTAAGGCAATAGCTAAATAAAGGGGAGCAAGCAGGCAGGCCAGCTGCATAAATTAGATTCAGTTCAGTCGATGAAGCGAGCAGGTAAGCACTGTTAAGAGTATTGTATATTCTACATTTCTCTCTTTCTCTCTTAGCCCATATGGCCCTTGTAGCCCATGAGGCCCATGTATCTTCTATATATATCTCCTTCATTAATGAATAACATGAACTGTTGTGAATAGCAAACCCTAGCTTTCATTGTTTTAACATGGTATCAGAGCTCAGTTTATCCAAACCCTAATCCAAACCCTAATCCTATCACTGTTCGGCCGCCGCCTCTCCACTCCATCCAGAGGCGTGGTGGTCTGCCGCCGCCGCCGGTCGGAGACGACGCCGCCCGTCTCCATCCAAACCAGTCGGAGACGACGCCGCCCGTTTCCATCCAGACGACTCTCCTTTCCATCCAGACGCGTGAAGGAAGACGCGTGAAAGATGCATTCGCGCCGCCGGTCGGAGACGACGACGCCGCCTTTTCCTCTCCGTCGCCGCTAGCGTCGCCGCCTCGTCTTCACCAGTCTTCGTCGTCTTCACGCCGGAGGAGATCCAAAGACCGTCGTGCGTGCAATGGCGTGTGGTCGTCCTCTCCGCCGCCGCTAAGCGTAAGCGTTGCCGGATCTGCGCCGTCTCCATCGCCCGCGCCTGGAGATCTCCATCGCCCGCGCCTGGAGGTCGCCTCCTCGTCTGCGCCGCCGCTAAGCGTTGCCTCTCCATCGCCCGCGCCTGGAGATCGCCCGCGCCTGGAGGTCGCCTCCTCGTCTGCCGCCCGTGCGCGTTTCTAGACCGATCGAAGACGACGCTGAGGTCGCCTCCTCGTCTGCGCGCACTGAAGCGTTGCCTCTCCATCGCCGCTGGAGATTAATCTCGCTTCTGCTTTGCTTACTGGCGAGGAGGAGATTAGTCTTTGCTACATTGCCTGGCGATTAATCTTGCTTTAGTACTGTCTCTTCATTGCTAAGTTTACTGTTGATCTGCTACTATTGCTACTGTGATTGGTATTGTTGTGTGGTATGGCTAAGTCCGACTCGATGTTTGGGGGGCTTCATCTCTAGTGTTTACCAGATATCAAGCTCGATGGGTTGAATTACCGAGCATGGGCTTTCTCAGTCAAGACTACTCTTAGGGGTTATGGTTTGACCTCTCATTTGACTAATGATCCTCCTGATCCGAAGACCGTTGATCTTTGAGTGTTTAAAGGCTTGGCATAAAGAAGATGATCGTGTCATGGCCGGAATTGTCTTTGAGTGTTGATGTTTCTCTGCGGATGAGTCTTGAGTATCATACTTGACCAAGCAAATGTGGACATACTTTGAGAAGAGATATGTTCATCCGGTGGTGCTCTTCGCTTCACATTGCTCAAGAACATTCATAGTCTTGAAAGCAGACTGATCGGTCGGTGGAGGAATATTACGGTGCTTTCACTCACATCACCGGTCCTCTAGAGTCTATGACACCAAGGTTTCTTTGTTACTGTCGGTCTTGTCTTTGCTAAAGATGAGTATGCTCGTGACGCTCATGTATCGGTTTGTGATGGGGCTTGATCGGAGTTTGAGCTGTTTCGTACTCAATTGCTCACCTATCCCACTCCACCGACTTTGATCGCGGCGCTCTCTAGTTTGATTGCGGAAGAGCGCGTCTTCATTCTCTTATGCTTGTCTCAGGATCCTCACCACATCTTTGTTACGAGTCTCTCACGATGCGGATCTACTGGGCGACACCCACAGGAGTGTTGGTTTGTTCCCATTGCAAGAGGATCGGTCATCATGTTGACAAATGTTTCAAGTTACATCGGATCGACTTATTGCCTATCGTGCTAGACGACCATTTGGCCGTCGTCGTGGAGCACCTCTTGGGCCTTCGAGCACTCACTGGAGCGATCCATCGCGACACATCCACATCTATCGTAACCGGATCGGCGTCGCTATGACATCGATTGCACCTTCGCTTCTAGTCTTTGCTCATCCTTGGATTACGGATTCGGTGCCGTTTCATGTCACATCCGCGAGCTTCTCGACTTGTTGCTCGTAGGCCCTTGGTGATGCAACCTATGTTCACACTGCTGATGGTACACCTTGCCCTATTACCCATCAGGGCATTCTCTCTACATCTTGCTTCTCTGTTCCTAATGTGTCTTTTGTTCCTCAGCTATCTATGAATCTTCTTTACATTGGTCAACTAAGCGATATGAACTGTTTCATTGGATTTGATGATTCTTCTTGTTTCATTCGGGATCGTCGGAGCGTAAGAGTGATTGGTTACGGCCATCGCCGTAGAGGCTCTCCCGCCTCTATGTCTTGGACATCTTACATCTTCCTTCCACCAGTACGTCACGTCAAAGGCCTTGGTGTCTTCTGCTATGTCTTCATCTCAGTCTCCTGTTGGGTCTTCCTTCAGCAAGTGGCATCATCGACTTGGTCATCTTTGTGGAGCTCGCCTCACCACTTTAGTTCACCGAGGTTCCTTAGGTCATGTCCTTTGTTGAGTCTAGTTTTCATTGTCTTGGTTGTAAGTTGGGAAAACAACTACAACTTCCATATCGATAGTACCTCTCGGTCTTGATCTTTTGATTTGGTGCATTCAGATGTATGGGGTCCATCTCCTTTTGCTTCGAAGGGTGGTCATAGTTATTATGTCATATTTGTTGATGATCACTCTCGATATACTTGGATCTATTTTATGAAACATCGTTCTCAGTTGATTTCCATTTATCAGTCTTTTGCTAAGATGGTTCATACAGCTTTCTTCTTCCATTCGTGTTTTCCGTTCGACTGGAGGCGAGTATCTTTCCTCGACCTTTCGTCGCTTTCTTTCTTCTGAGGGTACTCTTCCTCAGCTCTCGTGTCCCGGTGCTCATGCTCAGAATGGTGTTGCTGAGCGCAAGCACCGTCACATCATCGAGACTGCTCGCACTCTTCTCATTTCCTCCTTTGTCCCCTCTCACTTCTGGGGGGAAGCGGTCTCTACAGCAGTCTATCTTATTAACCGTCAGCCCTCTTCTAAGCTTCAGGGCAAGTGTCCTGGTGAGGTCCTGTACAGAGCACCTGCTCACTATTCTCATCTTCGCGTTTTTGTTGTATCTCTATGTCCTTCTAGCACCTCGTGAGCGCACAAAGCTGAGCCCTCAGTCAGTTGAGTGTGTTTTTCGGGTTCTGATCCCGAGCATAAGGGTTATCGTTGCTATGATCCTCAAAGACGTCGCATTCGCATCTCTCGTGATGTGACTTTTGATGAGGGACGTCCTTTCTTTCATCATTCTTCTCCACATCCCACTTCTTCTTCCACAGATTCCACTTCCTTTTTGTGTCTACCTCCCATTCATTCTCCAGATACACCTTCTCCACCAGTTTCACCTTCTCGTGTACCTTCTCCACCAGCTCCACCAGTTTCTAACACTTCCACTCTTCCCTTCCACTATAGTCGTCGACAGAGAGTTCCTTCTGATACTCTGTCCTCCTCTCCTCCGCCTGATCCTCCGGCCAGTACCATCGACTCTGACGATCGTTCTACTACATCACGATATGCCCTACGTGATCGTTCTTCTATTCAAGCACCAGAGAGATGGGGTTTTTCTCGTGCAGGTGCAGTAGCTGAGCCGAGTACCTATCAGGAGGCTGTCAGTGTACCTGAGTGGCAGTTGGCTATGACAGAGGAGCTCACAGCATTAGAGTGCACGGGCACTTGGGATCTTGTTCGCTACTGTGCTGAGTCGTTCTTATCACTTGCAAGTGGGTGTACAAAATAAAGAACAAATCAGATGGGTCAGTAGAGCGATACAAGGCTCGTCTTGTTGCAAGAGGTTTTCAGCAGGCTTATGGTCGAGATTATGATGAGACTTTTGCTCCAGTTGCTTATATGACCATAGTCCGTACTTTTATTGCAGTTGCAGCAATACGCACATGGACTATATCTCAGATGGATGTCAAGAATGCTTTTCTTCACGGTGATCTACATGAGGAGGTCTATATGCAGCCACCCCCAGGAGTTGAGGCTCCTACAGGCTATATTTGTCGCCTTAGGCGTGCTCTATATGGTCTCAAGCAGGCTCCTCGTGCTTGGTTCGAGCGTTTCAGTTCTGTGATTCGAGCTGCTGGTTTCACTTCGAGTGAGCATGACCCTGCCCTATTTGTTCACACTTCTCAGCGAGGTCGTACTTTGCTTCTTCTGTATGTAGATGATATGTTGATCACGGGAGATGACATGGATCACGTGGTTTTTGTCAAGAAGAAATTGAGTGAACAATTTGTGATGTCCGATTTGGGAAAATTGAGCTATTTTCTAGGAATTGAGGTTCATTCTGATGGTGATGGCTACTATCTCTGTCGGCATCGCTATGTTCGGGATCTACTTGCTCGATCCGGGATGGTGATACTCATCTTCTTTGCCACACCCATGGAGCTTCACTTGCGGCTTCGACCTACTGATTTGTGTACCCTAATGATTCTTCTCGCTATCGTCGACTTGTTGGGAGCCTTGTCTATCTCACACGAAACGGGCGGACATTGCTCATGCCGTTCATGTGCTCACCAGGTTTGTCGGTGCTCCCACCTCGATTCACTATAGTCATGTTCTTCGTGTCTTGAGATACTTGAGAGAACTGCGTTGAGACGTCATTCTATGCGATTCCGAGTCGGCTCGGCTCCACGCTTACTCTGACTCTACTTGGGCGAGTGATCCTGCTGATCGCCGATCAGTCACTGGCTATTGTATCTCTCTTGGTACTTCGCTTATTGCTTGGAAGTCCAAGAAGCGATCATGATGTCACGCTCTAGTGCGAGGCGAGAGCTCAGAGCACTTGCCGCTACAACATCGAGATCATTTGGCTTGATGGCTCTTGGTGATCTTGGTGTCCTTTGTGACAATCCTACCCTCTCTTTTGTGACAATACAAGTGCCATTCAAATTGCCAATGATCCGGTCAAGCATGAGCTGACAAAACACATTGGTGTTGATGCATCCTTCACGCGATCTCATTGTCAGCAGTTGACCATCACCCTCAAGTATATTCCCTCAGAGCTCCAAGTTGCAGATTTCTTCACTAAAGCTTAGACTAGAGAACATCATCGACTTCATCTACTCAAACTCAGTGCATCAGATCCTCCTGATCCACCTTGAGTTTGAAGGGGGGTGTTAAGAGTATTGTATATTCTACATTTCTCTCTTTCTCTCTCTTGGCCCATGTGGCCCTTGTAGCCCATGAGGCCCATGTATCTTCTATATATATCTCCTTCATTAATGAATAACATGAACTGTTGTGAATAGCAAACCCTAGCTTTCATTGTTTTAACAAGCACAATGTGGTAGAAGTAGGACTCTGAAGGACAAAACTACTAAAAGCTAAGAAACAAGAAAGCAGAGTTTCCTTGGTATGTGCTTCACCAAGAAGCACTATACAAAACCCCACGAGTGAAGAGAGGAGGATCACATGGATGCCACCTTGAACTATATTTGCATCCATGGTTCCAGATCGCAGAAGCAGAATCAATTGACAAACACTCCAGAGGCCGCAACCTAGATTGTTGTGTCCATAGGTCCATCCCTGCACATCAGTATCCAGATACAGGAATAGGACAACCTCGAAGAAATCTCAGTCAAGAAGAATCTAAGTGGGATAATAAGCACATCAAACAACAAATCAAGGTATCATTTAACCAAAGTAAGCCAACTAAACATTAGAAATAAACATCTCAAGTCCCAAAACAAGCCTAAATAAGCAGCTAAATATTACAGCTAAGCCTTTGATGAACACCCTAGTAGCATGTTTGCGCATAATTCTCAAAACTAAAGATATTACTATCATGTGGGGCCATGTGTATGGCCGGCGCCGCAAGGAGAAGGCATAGCCGGTGCAACCGGCCCTAGCGGCAGCTTAGGAATTTTAAATCAAATTAGGAAGTTGCAATTAGAAAATATTAATAGCGGCAATTTAGGCATTCTTTTTTTAATCAAATTAGGAGAAGGATTGGGTTGTTACCCTAATCCCCTTGTGTCATCCCTACTATTCCCGTGTGTACTGTTCACATGCGTACTGTTCACATGCCATCCTCTTCCCCTGTTCCCTATCAGCAGCTAGGGTTACTCCTAGCCGCCGCCGCCCACCACGGCGTCCCGACGTAATCCTCATCCACCTAAACTAATCCTTCCCTTCCGCCTTCACTCCCAACATTCATCACCTAACATCTTGATATCAGAGCCAACTGTTGCTTCATCCATCATGTCGAGCAACGGTGGTAACGAGGATTTCCAACAGGTGATGCACAAATTCGCCGAGGACACGGCGAAACCCCTCGCGAATATCAACTATCAATTCGCCTGGCACGTCAAGCTGATTGAAACCAACATTAATTGGCTCTCACGCCATGATCCGGGTCACTAAGGAAGCCGGGGCGACGCGCCATTGTGGTTGGGTCCGACCAACTCTGCTCATGTTTTGGGTGAGAAGGAAAGTGTAGATTATTGTGTAGCATTTTCCTCTGTGCCTGGACTTCACAATTGATGTGTCCCGAATTGTGAAGAGCGACATTGTATCCCCGTCGACCATGTCCGTACACCGTGGCACAACCAAACGATTGGTTTTCTAAGACAACGCCTCGGCATGCCTTGCCGATTGACTCGGTGGCTTTGAGTGTCATTCGCTCAGTGAGTTTGCACTTTCAAATTCTTTGCTTTATTGTGCTTAGTGTGTCGTGCTAGTGATATTTGCATATTATTTTGTCCTTGTTTTACTCTAGCACTGGGGGACTTTGCATGGTAAAGATTGTGCGATCAATATATGCTCTATGAGGATTTAAGATCATTGTGAAAATAAATACAACAATTTGGTTATAAAATAGGTCTTGAACTTGTAGATTACTTGTTGTTTCTGTTTTGTCATATATTTACAAGCCAGTCTGTTCACTGTGAGTTATCTCTTTCGGTAACTGTTATGTATCATTGTCACTTGGTATCTTATTATCTTGTCTTGTAGGCCTCATTTGCTTGCTGTCCAGTGAACACTGAATTGTTAATTGTCATTTATGACCAGTAAGTTTAGAAAGATTTTATTTGAGCTCAATGCCTAATTTATTTAAGAGAAATTGTCATATTTAATTTGTGATTGAAACTTGACTTAAGTGGCGAGAGGCCAAGAATTAATTCTTGAGCAGCCCGACATCTGAGAGCAATAAGTAACTAATTAAATATGAGCAATATGCTGATTTTAGTTGCCCATGAGTTATATCTTTTGAGCATATTACCATGTTTAATTGTCATGAGAAGGCTACATGTTAAATTCAATTCTTACATGTTGCTTTTGTCAATTATATGCTGCTGGAAATATATTTTTATGATCATAAGTGTTGCTGAAATTATTTCTAAAGGGCTCATGATTGCTTGAAACATAGCCCAATGAGACACTAATCAGAGCTCTAAAGGGTCGGGTTCTGCCCGAGCAATGCTGCAGCATGTGCGGGGTTCTGCGTGTACATTGCAAGGTTCCCCACGTCGGCGGCCATGACGACATCAAGAACCGGTTGCAGCGCGGGTGTCGCGATGGGCGGCGACGCCATAGCAGCCGAAGCCGTCGCCAGCACCTTGTTCTTCTTGGCGGAGTCATTGGTGAGCTGGCAATGCAGCGTGCGCCCCTCGAACACGCGGTACGGCTCCTCGGCGCCTGCATGGCGCTGTCCGCCGCACGGTACACGAACAATGCATACTGTTGGACCGTAAAGGCGACTAGAGGGGGGGTGAATAGGAGCACGCTCACTTTTTCACAAATTATGAACTCAATACAATTTCACTCCGGTAGATATTAGAAAGCTATGAAGATCAATATACGGTCTGTGGAAGACTAGTATTGAATCCAATTAAACCCTAAGCAATGTGACAATAATCGGCAAGAATCAAAGCAACACAAATCTTGGCGGTCGACCTCAGTCTTGAGCCGGTCGGACCGATTGCGCGGCGGTCGGACCGCTGTTATCTTGGCCCGTCGGACCGCTCAAATCGGTCGGACCGGTGGTGACAATGATCGGACCGGCGATCTGAACCAATCAAACGATAAAATCGGCCCGATGTGAAGTTGCAATTAGGTCTAACTTTTGATTCTCAACTCCAAACTTCACGAAACTTTGCACACACCTTCTCTATGCTATTGAGGACCTATTCCAATCGAATATTATGATAATTCTTGGAGCGATCTTGAGCAATTGTCAATTGATTAACGAAGGTCTAAAACGGGCAAGCGAAAACTTGATCCTAATGCTTGTTCGTGAGTGATTGATGATCAAGATGATGCTAGATAGATTCACACATATCACAGCAAGCTAATTCACGTGAAAGAATCAATCACAAACTCGCGGATCAAAGAAAGCCCTAAAAACACGAAATTGAAAGCAAGAACGAAGGAGACTTATCTCAAGCAAACCTTGCATAGATTGATTTCGTGATTGATCTTTGGATTACATCCACACCATCATGGATCGATGGACAATCAAAGATCACGAAATTCACCACAAACCATCAAGAGCCCTAGCCTCCACCTTAACTCCCCTAAAGACAATTAGGGTTTTGAAACATAAAAAGGCGAGAGAGGAAGGGGTGCAGCCACCACCTCCTCCTATTTATAGTGGAGGCCTAAAACTCTTAGGGTTTGACTCTCTTGAGCTCCGTTAAGGCCCACTAACAAGCGGGTCACACACGCGCCCGCAAAAGCGCCGTCTTTAACCTTTGACCTAAACCGCTTCACCATGCGTCATGGATTTGCCAATAGGTCACCCTTGTCCATCTTGTGTCACGCTTGAGTCGTTGACCTCACACGCATCGTCAATCGTTACGGACCTCAACTCTCCAAGTCTAGTCCCGATCTTCCTCGCCGTTGACCGTCGTTGACCACCAAGCAACTGCACAACCATAGACAAGCAAACACGAATTCGGAACAAGTTCTTCACAACTTGACCCATGTTAGTCAAAACATGCATCATGCAAAACATATGCCATGGAACCCATGTACTTGACCTAACAAAACGAAGATCGCCACGAAGTTGGCCGATGATCAAGTGAATCTGGTCCGACCGCTCCAGGTGGCCGGTCGGACCACCTTGGCTTGGTCGGACCGCTCCTCAGTGAGCCGGTCGGACCGCCCTGGGACTTAGCGAAATTCAAGCCCTCAAATTCAAACCTTACGGAAACTTTAAACCAATAGAACTTCTTCTTGGAGACTCCAAAATTATGAGACCAAGTGCATTGGGATCCCCTCACTTGCCTACAACACCTATTTTTGGCCCACCCATTCGAGAACTTTTAGGTCATTGCGGTCCGATCGCCCCATATGGCCGGTCCGACCGATTTGGGACCGATCGGACCGCCGTCAAGGACGGTCGGACCGCCCCATCGATAAGCTCGTAACTTTGTCGAAAACCGTGAAGCGACAAGCCGTAAACGCCATTGCCAATTGTCACATCATCCTAAGATCTGGAACATATCCCCATGAAATCCACACATACCCGCAGGACCTCCCCGCCCCGGTGTCGAACATGAACGGCCCGCCCTCGAGTACCCCGAACCATGTGAAGAAGGCGCGCAACCCCTCTGCACTCGCGTCCGGCGCGACGTTGGTCACGTACACCCGCCTCCCGACGGCGGTGGCACCGCCGAATGGGTCCGGACCTTTACAGCGACGTGGCAGTCGGCGAGGGGGGGTGAATCGATAGAGCGCCTCCGCGAGGAGGGCCGTCGACGTGTGGGGTAGGCCGTGGATGAAGTGCCTGCAGTGGGACGGGGAGGCGTCGACGGCAACACTGATGTGCGCGAGCATCCCGGGGTCGGCGACGGCCGCGCCCGTGAGGAATGCGAGAAGTAGAAGCTTCAAGTAGAGTTCAAGCAGACGACGCACGAAGGCCGGTGAGGACGGAGGCGAGCAATCGGAGTCGGAGTCGGAGCCGAGGTCCGGGGTGGGGGTCTCGGGGTTTTCGGTGTCTGCGTTTGAGGGTGGAGGGTTGGGAGTGTGGGGGGTGTTCTTCGTTCTCGCGAGGCTTGTTGGCCTTCTTCTTCCCCATGGTAGCCGTCGCCGTCCCTCGGTGGCGGAATGGAGGCAGTGTGGCACCAACCACACCTAGGCACCATCAATGGGTAGAGGTGGGCATTGGGCCGTGTCGTCTTGTCGGCCTCGCCGGTCGCGTCGTCTTGTCTTGGGCTCGGCCGGTCACCTCTCTTGTCGTCTTCGTCCCGCCTCGCCTCTGGCGCGAGCCCGAGCACGGTCCAAAGTCCGTCGTCATCGGTCGTCTTTGTCTTGGCCCAAGCCCAACCCTAAGCAACTATAGACGCATGAGAAGATGACAACCGCCGCCGCCCAGGAAGACAAAGACACCCGTGGGCCAGGCCGGGTGGCAGAAGGGGGTAATTGGTTGGGCTAGGCGGTCAGGAGTGATTGGGCGGGCCGAGGAGAGGATTGTGCTAGAACGGGAAGGTTAGATCTATTTCGTCTTTGTCTTTGGCCAAGCACGCCCAATTGGTCGTCTTGCCGTCATCGCCCAATGGACCGCATTCTCAGGCCCAATCCGACTCTTTATTCGTCTGCGTCGTCGGCCCACCACGTCGCCGTCACGTGTGTCGTGACATACGCGCCGCCATCTTATCCGTCTTGTGCTAACCGAACCGACCAACCCAAAAAGCACGGCCCAAGTCTCAGTTCTATCAATGGGCAAGAAACTGCAGTGACGCTGAACATTACTATAGCTGCAAGGAATGCAGCTCCCCGCGCGCTTCGTCGACAGAGAAACGCCGGTCGTCGGATCGCCCCGCGCCGTCCGATCCGATCGCTGCGCGCTGGGATTCCGTGGTTCGGCGCGGGTGCACTTTAGTGATATATAAACTCTGTGGATGCGAGAAGCGATAAGCCGTCTGGGTGGTGTAGTTGGTTATCACGCTAGTCTCACACACTAGAGGTCCCCAGTTCGAACCTGGGCTCAGACATGTATGGTTGTTTTGATAACCTTTTTTTAAAGTTGCCGCAAAATTTCTATAAGATAAAATAGCATTGCACAAGACTAAAGGAGACGTCAAAAGTTATTATAGATATAGTTTGGCCTAGGCGCCTAGCCACCCTAAAGCTAGACGAGCTATCGCACAAAGAATTAATATTCCATCATCCTAAACATCATCATAATATACACTATTACATTCCTTTTACTCGAAATATATACTAAAAAAACAGCAGCCACCAAAAACATTTAGCACATTTTTAAAACAAAATAGTATAAATAAATTTTCCACACAGTCGCGAATGAAATGATAAAAGTGATATATCTATCAAACGAAAACACCACAGCAGACTACCTGCCGCTGACACAGAGCGAGATAGGAGCAGGACACATAGCGAGCTCTAGGCCACGTTTTTGTACAATAAAATGTCTTTTTACTGTTTCATTTGCTATCACTATTTTTAAAATTTCACTACGAAAAGAGAGAACTCCCGGTAAACCCTCCCCCGGCTAAATACCTGCTAAGTTCCCACTCTTAACCATGAACAGCCGATTAGGAAGCTTCCCGGTCAATTTCCACCCGCGCGACCACCCACCACCACCACTCGGCCGGGCCCACGCCTCATCCTCCCGCGCGTGCACCACCGTCGCGTCGCGAAAGTTTTTCAAGGTCCCATATACCTCGCTTCCACCCAGTTTTCTATTGATTCCCCTCCCCACCAAACTCACTCCAACCTCCTCTTCCTCTCTCCACCCACGGCTCGTCGGTTCGATCGACGCGAGCACGAGGGAGAGGGAGAGGGAGAGAGGGAGGGAGGGAGGGAGAAGAGGCTAGGGTTTCGGATGGGGCGGTCGTGAAGGTTCTAGAAGCGTCGGGGGCGTTGGAGGGGTGCTGCAGTTTGCCCCGATGGAGGAGCAGGCGTCGAGGGGGTCGTTGGCGTCGTCGCCGCTGATCCCGCCGCCGTCGGAGATCGACCTCGAGGCCGGTGCCGGGGACCAGTTGCAGTGCCGGATCTGCCTCGAGACCGACGGTTCGGCCCTAGATTCGCGCGCTGCTGCAGTCCCGCGCTTAATTTCGCCGCAATTCCTCGCAGGGGGATCTGACTGCTTGTCTCGGTGTGCGTGTGCAGGGAGGGATTTCATCGCGCCGTGCAAGTGCAAGGGGACGTCCAAGTACGTCCACCGCGACTGCCTTGATCACTGGAGGGCCGTCAAGGTAAAGTGCTTTGCCCGCTATTTCGGTGCCGGTGTCCGGGTCTTCTTGTGCGTGAAAAATTGGGCGGAATGGTGTTGTCGTCTGTTTGGGAGAGATCGGGGTTTAGCAGCATTTTTTGTAGATGGCCGTGAGCTAATTTGTTGCTATCTTGAGAGCTAAGAAGCGATGTAACCATGTGATGAATTCATTGACTGTTGCAGCTGTGACTTTCTTGGTTTAGTTATGTGAATGCGTGGAAGCATTACCTTCTGGATGCGTGCTGTGCTTAGATGTACTTGTTGGTGCGGTTTGTTGCCGTGTAGTGGTGACTTATTCAACCTGTGCATATCTTCCGATGTTTGGTTAGTGCCGTATAATGATGTATTGAGTGCGTAATGGGCTAACGGAATCATATCATGTGTTTGTGTAAGTTTACAGCTTTGTTTTCAATCCTATTGAAATCATCATGTGTGAAAATTTTGGTTTTCAAAGGTGCATTGCATATTTGCATAGTTTACCATTAGTATCCCTGAAACACAAATCAATTTTCAGTTGGTGTGAGCCTGTTTGACAGAATGCTATCATGATTTGTGCACATAATTGTATTTGATTCACCAGGATATTAATTCGAAGTAATTTCTTGTTGAAATGTTTGGATATCTGATCATTTTAAGTATCGTGGTTTGGTTGCATCAAATATATAGTGCTGCAAAATTTCATGAATAACTTAATTTGATGATAAAATCTTGGCAATCTGGCATGCTTATTTTTTTTGAGATGTTCTTTGTTGATTACAAATGTGTGAAAACCTTTGTCTTGTATGCATGTGTTATCCCGTTTGCCGTTTTGATTATAGATGAGTAACTCTCAATTGCTGGGATGGCTCAACTTTGTAGGGAAATTGCACAATTGACAGTAGGGCAGACTTCTGTTGGTATATATAAGATAATCATTAAACTTTACAACATTAACATGTCTTTTAGATAAAAACTAAGCAAGTATATAACATTTCATCTTGTTGATGTGTATTTTGCCACTAGAAATGCAATATTTTTTTGGTGAGCGAGTTACATATAACCGAAACAAAGATAGAAACACAAAATTGACATGGCATTACTTGAGTTGACTGAAAAGGGCATGCTTTTGAAGATACAATCATTAATTTATGTATTGCCTGAACATTATGTGTAGACAGTTTTCCCCTTTGATTTTTCGCTTTCAAGATACAGTTTTGATAAAACTATAATAATTATGTCAATTTTATTTTTCTTGGCTTACAGTATACTACATTTGAAAATTATAAAATGTGGATGTTCCAGGTTGTTAGGTAGATGTTTCCAGGTCCAATTCTGGTAGGTAGTATTGCAAAGTCTGCTTTCTGTTAGGGTGTTGGAATGTCTGCATCCAATAGGAAGTTGTGCTGGTAGGTAATTGCAGATGGAGGTAGGTAATTGCAGATGGAGGTAGGTAATTGCAGATGGAGGTTGGGATGGTGTTGGAGGTTGGATAATTCAGATTATGACACTTAAACATATTGATTGCTTTTGACGAATGGAGAATTCAATTGTTTAGAGTAGAAAGCATGCATGTTTTTTTTCTTTCAACTCCTCAGAAATGTGAAATCTCTTGTAAAACAAAGTAGTAAATACTGAACCTTTCCCTGATGTAAATGTAAAAGCATTCAGCGGTTTGCCTCTTTGCATTTTGTGGCCTGAGTTATTTGAAGCTTGCTTTTGTAATGGAATTGTTTGTCTTGCGAGAAAACTAACAATGCGATGTTTATTCAAATACAGGAGGGATTTGCATTTTCTCATTGCACCACCTGCAAAGCTCCTTATTATTTGAGGGTTCATGTCCACACTGACAGGAAATGGCGAACACTGAAGTTTCGTTTCTTTGTTACTAGAGATATATTATTCATCTTTGCTCTAGTCCAGTTTGTAAGTCTTAGATTTTTTTTGTTACTTATCCATTGTCTACATTCTATTGAGTGATAAAAGAGTATTTCTTATTCCTTTGTTCAGGTCATCTCTGCATTGGCATATTTGGTACATTTTATTGATGGGTACCAGCAATATTGGTTGAGGACGGCCTGGGGTTTTGATAATGAAGTTAGTTTTTATTATATATGTGGTAAACTACTTAATCATTTGCATCTTTTGTTATTACTTTTACCTATTTTGCCTGTCTGTTTGATGAAATCATACCCTAATTGTGAGGATTCTCTCTATTGTAAATGAGACCATCCATCCTCAGAATTCAATTGCATGGGAGTTGTAGGTTTTACAAAGTGAAATCTGCAATGAGTGTACACTCTGTTTGACAATCCTCAATCGTATAAGAAAGGACAGAGTGTAGAAAAGAAAATATAAGAGTAAAGAATATGAGTTGTCTTTCCCACTTAGATGCATGGCAATGATTGAAGTGGTCACTTGCAAATGATTATGTCAAGCTTTGCTTGCAACTACTCAAGCATCATATTACTAAAAAGGGGGAAAGAAGGTCTTGTGAAGTTCCATGGTCCAATCAATAAGTTGTTTCATTTTGTAATGTTCAGCCACCTGTGCATGTTATGATGTATACCTCATAAAATGAGGGCAGGCATGTGACAAAACCAAGCTCAGAAACTTCTACTTTGCTAGTGCCTAAGTTTAATTTCTGAGCTCATGCTAAAACTCGGCAATGAACAATTTTGTTGGACAGAGATGTAGTCAAGTTTGGTCCTTCCAATATATAAACTATATTAGCCAAACTACCAGAGTGTAGCTCATGGTTGGAGGAACAGGGAACATGCTTCTAATCATGGTTCAGTGGTTGAACCTTCTGTATTATGACTAATGGTGCATGTTATGATATTGACCTGTTATCATAGATTGCTTGTTGCCTGGTTCCATGTAAAAATGTCCATATATGCATGTTCTCTTCTTCCTACCGCATTCATTACTTTCTAAAGTTTATGTTGTGACTTATGAGGGACTAATACTAGGGTATGTGTGATCTATATCATGTGCGAAATCTATATAGTCCCTAAATCTGTGGGAACACTATGTTGCTAAGACTTATGATGTATCTTCTGTTGCACATCCTGTTTAAATTCTAATGTGAATTGAGCATTTTTCTTCTGGCTACAGGGGCGTTATTGTTTTTTGCTTTTCTCGGGTTATCAGGATGCTTCATAACTTGCTATGATCGAAGAGTGCGGAATGACTTGGCTCAGCCGTGTCGAGAATTATGTCTTTGTTGCTGCCAACCAGGGTATGCTTCAGTTTATTTGGTGACTATATGAATTAGCCGCTAATGATGCATGCTGGTTCATCCGTATGTTGTACACTCACAATTCTGTTTTGTTTTCAGGATGTGTGCAGATTGCCATCTTCCTGGCACGCTTTGCATGTGGACTGACTGCACCACATGCTTTGAAGGCTGCGCAACTACAGCTGGTGAGTGCGGTGGTTGCTTGGGAGGCGCTGGGGAAGCAGGGTTACCGTTGATCTTCATCATGGGAGTGATCATGCTTGGGCTGTTCACGGTTATCGGCATCTTTTACAGCGTTCTGGTAGCGACGATGGTAGGCCAGCGGATCTGGCAGCGGCACTACCACATTCTTGCCAAACGAATGCTAACAAAGGTGAGCATCGCTCGTTACTCATTTGTCAGCTTATTTTTACCATAGTTTCTCTCTCTCTCTCTGCTGTACTCAAGTTCAATTCGGTGTTCTCCAGGAATACGTCGTGGAAGATGTTGATGGTGAGCGCACAGATTGGTGTCCGCCGCCACTCCCTTCGGAGCACGTCCAGCAGCTCAAGTCTCTGGGACTTCTATAGCCCACGCATCAGATCATACTGATGGTTTACGATGATGATGACCTTAAATTTAGGACCAGCGCAAACCCAGTTGTACAGGAGGCAATACGAAGTCCATGTCAGGTGTTTCTTGTATCTGCGGCCCAATGTGGGGCGATACGATATCATTGGTCTTTTTTTTGTACATTGTAACAAGGGGATATCTATCTCGAAAAATGACAAACTTTAAATTTTATACCGAATGAATGGTTTACTTCACCGAGCTCAAATCCTTGATTGCGTTGTGACGGCTACCACTTTTCATGCGTTTACTGGACTCGTGGTTGGTTTAGTCGGTCAGAATTGGTGATCCATTGTGCGATTCTCAGCCATTTTCCCTTTTCACCGGTTGATGTGCCCATTACAAAAAAACAGCATATATGCCGTATTATCCTCCACTCTGCAGTCAGAATATATATATTTTGCCCCAGTTTAACAAAACCACACCCCCATAAAATTCGAGATACCAGAGGGTATTTTAACCCAAGAAGACTTGTTTGGATGGGTGATGATTAAACTAAAATTCTTGTCAAGGTTTTAACTCGTGATTTTCGCTGCTTCGCGGTAAGCTCCTAAAAAAGGTACAGCATACTATTATAGCTAGCTATTTACCTATTTTGTGGCTTACTGTTTGAGGTGTAGAAAAGCTATGGCGTAGCTATAGCTACCTATTTAGAACCTTGATCTCCGTTTTTTAAAAAAATTATAAAGAATCATCATCATTCCATTATACCAAAGCAGCAGCAGAATCGTTTGCTACCACTGAAATTACTTCTTCTGAGATTGAATCCTGCCAAATCATGGACGCACCTGGATTCATCGCAGCACCAAAAACAGCCAAGACATAGCTACCTTACGAGGTTGAATTTTATTATATTATGATTTAGGTTGATTTTTTTATTATGATTTAATCTATTTTTTAAAAATATTTTAAAGATAACATCTCTATAACTTATTTCTAATTCCGACCCTTTGGTCACGGCACAACGCGCGGCGTGACAAAACACTCTGTCACGCTACGTACAACGGCGTGACTAAAGCTATCACGATAGCCCTCCGAGTCAGCGCATATCCATATTTGGGGCTAAGTTCTGTCACACCAAGGGTGACGACGTGACAGTATTCGTTTGCCACGTCGAGGTCCGTGGCATAACATGTTTTTGCCACGTCATACGTTGTTTTATAACCAAAGTGGTCAGAATTGATAATAAAGTTATAGAGATGTTATCTTGAAAATATATTTTTAAAATAAATTAAATCATAAAAAAATCTATGAGATTGAGTTTAAACCCTACGACCTTACCTATCTAAACAAGGCTAAAAGGGCAAAACAACTGAAAAAATAAGATGGGCTCAAAGGAGCCCAAATTCTGCTAGCCAACTTTAATGGAAGGCCGTTCTAGGCCTGTTGGGCTTAATTTTTGCTGAGGCGAGTATAAATAAGTTGCTCCTGAGGCTCCTGAGGCGAGTAAGCCTGCAACAACACTTCGCTCTCCAAACACCACCTGCACCCAACCGGAGCAAATCTCCGTCGAGCCGAAGCGGAGGCGGAGGAGGAGGAAGGCGCCGGCGCGCGATTAGGAGAGATGGATCCGGACGCGGTGAAGTCGACGCTCTCCGGCCTGGCCTTCGGCAACGTCATGGCCGCCGCCGCCCGCGACTACCAGAAGGTGACCTACCAACCCTCGACGCTCCTCTTCCAGTATAACAACCCCCTCCTCCTCCTCCGAGATGCCACACCTTTTCGCGTCGCGATTCTTACTCCTCCGCTCTGACACATGGCCGGTGGATCGCGGAATCGGACGAGGGGCTACCGACGCCGGCGTTCTGGATCTCGGAACAGGCCGGCGTGCGTGCATGATCCATCCAGTCCACAGGTTCTTCATTGGAATCTGCAACTGACCCGTCCTCGCTGACTCCTGGTGGCTCTTGATGTGCACCTAGTTCTTACCAGCACACTCATTCCATCGATCTACAACACAACCTCGCTCAAGTAACTGCAGTTCTTCGTCTTCCCAAAAAGACCAATGCGTCGAATTTGGCAATTAGGTTGTATTAGTTCGTGTCAAATATTTGGTTTCGGGACCGCACGCTGTTTTGAGATTCTCACAAAATGGTTACATCTTTAATACTCGGGGGAGGTTTATTTGAAAACAGGATGTACTAGTTCCAGTTCAGTTTCTCGTATTCCAGGACAACAAATACAGCGTTGGGTCTAATGCCGGTGTATTTCATTCTGCATACGAGATATGTGAATTGTGAGGCTTTATGTCATATCAGAGGATTTATATGGCAAGAGGTTTACAAGAAGAACTTAACCAATGAACATGGCTAGAAATGGCTTCAAATTGGCAAATTCCGGACTTCGGAACCATTAAAGTATCGGCCATATGATGACCTTGGAGTGGATGGTGCTCCATTGGACATTCTTATACATACGGAAATGGGTTACTTGTTATGCCTCCTCACTTTGTTATTTCTGGTGCCTATGCTCTTGCATGACTGCATGTTGTGTCATTTTAAGTACCCCTTTATATACCAAGATGGATTTTCCATAGACTGGCAGCAACTAAAAAAATGCAGTTTTTTTAGTCCCACACCACTTGTTTCTTTTATTTATGCTTGAATTTTTACAATCTGTAATGTTATTGGCTATGTAAATCTTCTCTTTTTGTTTATGCCATTTGTAGTCTTCTGTTCTTTGTATGATCGGGGTAAAAGACTTTTTTTTGCTACCACATTTAGTTGCTTATATATATATATATATATATATATATATATATATATATATAATGGAAGTTCCATTATGGTTTTTCTTTTTGTGATACTGACATAGTTACAATTTTAGGAAATCGTAGGTAAAGAGAAGGCTCAAGCAGCAGCTGCAAGCCATGATGAAGTTGATCTTGATGAGTTATTGGATGTGAGTGTACACCATATCTTTTTGTTTCTCTTGTTTTTGCGTTCTGTGTAGAACACGGAGTATTTTTGGTGTTTATCACATTATCATTATATTGTGGAACTGCTCTGTAGGACCCAGAGCTTGAGAAGTTGCATGCAGAGAGAATTGCTGCTCTGAAGGTACTGATCTGCATTTTGCGGTTCTGAAGCTTGTGTAAGTGCTGTGCTGTTTCATTCAGTTTCTCAATTTTCTCTGTACAACAGAAAGAGGTCGAGAAGCGTGAAGTGCTAAAAAGGCAAGGTCACGGTGAATACAGGGAGATAACTGAAGGAGATTTCCTAGGGGAGGTCACTGGCAGTGAAAAGGTCATCTGCCATTTCTACCACCATGAATTTTACCGTTGCAAGTATGCCATAACATCTCTTTTACATAAATTGCTTTACTCTTGACCCTGATGGGTATTAACGGATATCTCTGCAAATCTTTGGTAGGATCATGGATAAGCATTTGAAGGCCCTTGTACCGGTCTATTTGGCAACAAAATTCATCAAGCTTGATGCTGAAGTTCGTATGCTATTGCTATTAGCTTTAAGTTACTTCCATTTTACTACAATGATGAAGGCTAATCTTGTTGATAACTACTGCAGAATGCTCCCTTCTTTGTGGCAAAATTGGCAATCAAAACACTGCCATGTGTTATATTGTTCAAGTAAGATCATAAATTGTTCATGACTTCTACCCATTGGATAATGTGTCCTGAACTGTTTGGTGCTCCTTATTATTCCCACTTCATGATTTCATCATGTAAGGGCCAATCTGAGAGTCAAAGATATTATGTTCTTGTGGTCCAATTGATGTTTTCATACTTCAGGAAGGGTATTGCTGTTGACCGGCTAGTCGGGTTTCAAGACCTTGGGACTAAAGATGATTTTCCGACAAGAGCATTGGAAAATCTTCTCAAAATGAAAGGTTAGCGCTGTTACTTTTCCCTAAAGCATTTCTTCACAGTTTGGAATAAAAAGATGCTAACGTCCACAAATATAGGTATAATTGATGAAAAAAAGAAAGGTGAGGATGACGATGAAGATGACGATACTGATATGTCGAAGAACAGGAGGATTAGATCGTCAACTGCTCATGATTCTGACTCAGAATGAAGATGAAATGAGAATCTACTCTTTTGTAACATTAAGTTTGTATTTTCTGTACTGTAGTTCTCAAAAGCTCTTTGTGATTTATGTGTTCCGTATTCTATCAACCCAGTTAATCAAAATTAGAGATGTTGTGGCTGGATGTAGAAGTGGCTTGTTACTAGCTCCTAGTTTATGTTAGCTGGGATTGGTAATTGTTACCTCTTGCCAGTTAGTTCTTATCTATAGGATGACATATTGTTGCCTATGTGCACATCAGTTGGTAACTTGGTGTGCTTTACCATCTTCATTTTCTTGATAATCATATTTCCCTAAGTGGAGCTGGTACAGATTGAATATAGTGAGGGAAGGTCAAATGATGACCCAAATGGTAAAGGTAACTAGCTAGGTGGACTCACACACCTGTTTATGCCTACTCGAAGCTCCAATTAGGGTTTTAGCTGTACCAATGACTGGTTGCTGGCACTATCCGTAACCGATCACTTGATTAAATTTGGGTTATTAGTTGGCTAGAAAATGTCTTGCTACGTACGGTATGAGCTATTTGCTTGTTATTACTGAAATTTGAAAAAATATATGAAAATAAACATTTTTAATCTTTTTACAAAAATAATTTTTTTTACTGAAATAACCCTTAGTCGCTAGTCCACTAGACAATTAGGCCCAATCGCGCGGTGGGATAGCGATTTGAGCCCACACAGGTGTGCTCGTTGCGCGACTGAGGCATGTGGACACTCAGTCGTGCAACGAGTAGACGACGTTGAGCCACATCGCCTAGTTGTGCCTCCCTTGTGTGACTGATAGCCACTTGACACCAGTCGCGCCATGCTGTTGTGATTGAAGGCCGATATAGTCGACTGATTCCAATCTGAATCCACTCGCACGACAGAAAGAGAAGGGGGGAGAGTGCCAAAGGAGGGGGAGACACTGCCCTTGGCTTGGCGTGCCTTGGTGTACTTGTCCTTTGATAGTGAGTTCGTCCTTCTCATGTAATTTGTTGGTCACTCTGATAAAAATATGTTAGGCTAACAACAATATACATAGCTTAGTGGCACATTTGATTTTCGTTAGACTCGACGTAGCATGCTTAATTAGCACCTGTTCTAAAAATCTTGAGTTGTGTGGCATATATGTTAGGTCAACGATTTTTCAGTGTTTTACGAACATGGAGAAGTTCATGAGGGGTTATGTGAGGTTGATTTGAGTAGTTTTCTGCATACCATAATATATCAACCGAACTCGGATAATCTTAAAATATGGAAGGTGTTGCAATGACTGACATGCAGCTTCTCGCTGGACCCAACATTGTATGGTGTCACCGTGAGATGTTTGTGGAGCTATTCGCCAGAAGCGGTCCGTTGGGAGTTGAGGCCGATGGAGCGAACAAAGTTATGACAAACCTGGATGGAAGCGTTCATGCGTCGTGGCTATGAATGGGTGTTGTCGTAGGGGCGGCCCCACCAGCCCCAACGGCCAGGCAAAGCCATGTCACTCGCAAGGCCCGGAGAGGACTCCCAGGCCGAAGACTCGAGGTAGCCCGGAGGATCTTCGGTGCCTCGCAAGGTCCAAAGCAGCAGGCCCTTCGGGCCATCTTCGAGTGAAACCCGAAGTGCCCCTGAAGGGTCTTCGGTGCCTCGCAAGGTCCGAAGCAGCAGGCCCTTCGGGCCACCTTCGAGCGAGACCTGAAGTGCCCTCGAAGGGTCTTTCGTGCTTTGGAAAGTCGCAAAGCAGTAGGCCCTCCGGACCGCCTTCGTTAGAGACCCGAAGCACCCCCGTAGGGTCCTCGGTGCCTCACGAGGTCCGAAGCAGCAGGCCTTTCGGACTGCCTTCGGTACCTCGGAAAGCCTAGAGGACTCCCCTAAGGTGTGATACTCCGGGCGCGGGTGGACCAGGTGTATCAGCCAAATGGGCAAAGTGCAGGAAGACTCACCGTGGACCGAGACCTACGTGTAGGGGAGCAAAAGTCCATGCAGCCCCTATGTGTACAGTTCTCCTGTAGGGTTAAGATAGTAATGTAAAAATATGCCTACAAATAGGGGGGCACCCCATGTAAAAAGGGGGATTTTTCTTCTGGTTTTCTAATTAATACACATTTTACAACTGTTGATCCCCATTCCGAGGATCCTTCGGCATTCTCAAAAGTAGCAGAGGTCACCCTCTTCTACTGTCTAGTTTTTATTCTACGATAGTTGGCGCCGTCCGTGGGGTTCGGCAGAAGTAAGCCCAATTCCGAAGCGTAGAATGGCACCACGCGTAGAATGGCACCACCTCGAAAAGCGTCCGTGGCCAGAGCCGAGCAACAACAGTACTGCTTGGCCTCCTCAGGGCCAAGCGCACTAGAACTTCGGTGGCGGCAGCAGCTGCTGCCCTCGCCGCGGAGGAAGGAACAGACAACTCCGCACGCGAAAATATCATCGGTGGCGAAGGGCTGCCCGGTATTCTCGAGACGAACCAGCCCATGGGGGCTTCGGGCATAACACGGGAGGCGCATGAGGCACTCCAGCAGGAGTTGGCTAACCTTTGCTGGGAATGCTTAATCTCCGACAATCGGGGAACAATAAGATCCTTCCCATGGCTATTTGCATTTGTGGAGAGTGAGAACTTCGATAGGTGGTTATGGTTCTTCAGGCACCTCATGGTTGGAATCATTGGTGAATGCCCAGGCGTTTGCATAAGATATGACCGACATGCCGGCTTGATTAGGCCAATAAAAATTCGCAAGAAGATCCAACTGAGCCTTTTCCATGGCATGACCTGCAAAATCATTGGTGCATGCGACGCTTAGGGGCTAATTTTTCAAGTAGTTCAAGAGCAAGAGGCTGGTGAACCTGTTCAAGAGGTTGTGCAAGCAAAACCAACAAAGGAAGTTCGATGCACTCTGGAAGAAGCTTGATGAGTTCACCACCAAGCATGTCGAGGAGAGGAACAAACAACCTACTGGAAACACAACCGATGTATTGGAACGGTTGGCTTCGTTGCCCGAGATTGACCCACCCGACTTGAACAAGAGGACAACAAGGAAGATCAAATGTTTCTCGCCTTGGATCGAGGTTGAGCCAGTGGAGAAGTGGGTATTGCTTTACAACATCGACGACTCAAGGTACGACGTAATGACGACCAATCTGGACGAGGTGTACAATTAGGTGATTAGGGGACTGCGTGGTATGCCCCTCGTTGCAATCATCGAGGGTATCTTACATGGTATAATCAAGTACTTCAAGGAAAGACAAAGTGTTGTCGCATTGCATATGTTGAATGCACAGACACTCTATTGTACCATGATGATGGAGTACATGGTCGAGAAGAGCAGGAAGGCTCGAATGCACTCAGCCTTCCTTATGGGCACCACGAGCTTCGGTTGGAGGTATTGCTAAGAAACTGTAGTGGGCTTGGAACGGCGAGTGGCGTCGTCACACACGGGGCGAGCCTTGGATAAGAGGGGCAACAACACTCGTCAGTGCACGTGTAACAAACCAATGCTACTCCATAAGCGATGCCCTCATGTGTTGGTTGCATATGGCGTGATCAAGATGGATTTCGCGCAGTACGTGTCGGGCTTCTTCATGAAGGAAAATGTGGGTTCAAACTTGGAGCGGGGAGATCTGTGGATTCGATGTTGTTGGTAACTTCACACAGTATGATGTGCAAAATAGGATATGAGTCCCTGATTTGAACTTGTTGAAGGGTGGCAAGGGCCGTCGGCAGACTCGTCGTATCCGAAATGACATGGACGAGTCCGAAGCCGGAGGCCCTGTGAAGAGATGTATCCTTTACGGAGATTACGTGCATAGAAAGAACAAGTGTACTAAGCATAACAGGTCGGGTAAAGGTCACGACGACACGGGTAGTAGCGGTCGTGGGAGAGGTCATGGAGGGCGAAATGTTGCAGATCACAAAGCTGGAGTTGCTACCTGGTATAGTATGTGCATATGTTAAGAGTGCTTTGTGTTCTTAACAGAAGAGCATTGTTGTTTTCTATACAGAACATAAGCAACTGTTTCATGTGAAATTCCTAGCTGGTTCTATCCACAACCTACTATTATGTTTGAAACACGGTAATTTTTCTCCATTCCCGCATAAATTGAATTATTTCCCGTGAAAAAACTCTACTTCCAAACGGGTCCTAAGTTCCTTGTGCGTTCCAAATCACATAGCCCGTACAATTTGCTATCCTCTTTGCATTGCATTTGCATTTGCATTTGTGGTAGGTTCTTGGTTTGTGGGGGCAGGTAGGAAGTAAGAGAGAGTTCTTCTATGTTTTTGCTAGGTTTTGGGATGCTCGTGAGGAGGGAGGGTTCTTGTTTTAATTGATATGAGCTCAAGATTGTTTGGTGATGGTGGTTCTTGAGGACCACATTTTGGTTGTATTGGAGTTGCGAGGAAGAGGAGATGGGGGATATTTAGTCCCTCTTGCCTTTTGCCCGTTTTGTCATATTGGTAGGCCACCTTTTTTATTTAAGAATATGGATTGGTTAAGCATTTCCTCGGAATTTGATGTCTGCATTAGAGAAATTGTGGTATTTTAAGTGCTACTTTTGAGGTGGTATATTTCCCTCTATGATGCAGTTGTTTGATCAAGCTAGGAATTGGGAAAGTTAACTTTGTTGGTTTCTTTTCTCACTCTTTTACTCCGGCTTCTCTGGTGGTTGATTACTTACTTTAATCTTTGATAATCGGTCAAATGATATCCCTAAAGTGGGTTCTATGCATGACGTGGGACTTGCTGCAGATTTGTCTTCAAGAAATGTACTTGACCATTGGGTTCTAATTTCTTGGGCATTTTGAGGTTAACAAGGGAAGGGATAAAGGTTGTTATTTTACGTTTCTCTTTGATGTGAGAATAATTCTTACACATGTACAATGCAGCGGCGGATTTACGATTTTATGGATGGGGTTAGTTAATTTCATTGTGTTGCAATTTTTTAATATATACTTATATTGATTTATAAAAACTTAAAATAAAATTCACATTTCTCAGTCTAATAAAAGTCAACAACACTTTTTTTTACAAAGTAATAAGCTAATGCTAGCACTTTGTTTGGTGACAACGCAATTACACCTTTTTTAGAGTACAATTATTACAACTTTAGGTTACAACACAAGGGTTCATTTTGTTCTTAAATAAATATTAACTATAACACTCTTTTATATATATATATATATGTTAGCATATTAAACAAAATTCACACACATAGAAAAGGAAGTAGTACATATTTTTTGTGACATGTGTGCCTCTATTGATGATTTGTTTCTCTCTCTCTCTACGACGATACCACCAATTAACAATTAACATGAACATTTTGTTGAACATATTGCTTCGAAAAAACTTAAAAGGTAAGTATTTGCAAACCAAAACCAACTCTCAAATGATACATATTTTGGATTGAAAGGAGTATATAAATTCTTATGACCACTAGATTCATGACAATTGGCACCATCAAATTCTTTCGAATAAAATATATAGGTATTTCTAGGAAATTATCTGTATTTTAGAAATATTTCCAAATTTTTAATTGGATGTTCTGGTGCCTTTTCAGGAAAAATATCGCTATCAGTTTTGATAAACTACTTGAGCGCATGTACTTAATAAGGTAAGCTAGTATCGGACTTCTGTAATCACATTTTTTTCTTTCAAAATTGAGTATTAACTAAACAAATATGTTTTGAGAGATAAATCTCAAACACATCCACCCATCCACCAAAACCATTAGAACTTAAAAGGAAGAAAATAATAGGATGCCAATCCCCAAATCCAAATCTTTCGAAACCAAACCAAATCAACTTGGTATTTAAAAAAGTCTTTATCAACTTGGTTGCTAGGATCGAGCCCCCAAATATGTTGGTTATGCATACCATATTGAACATAGAAAGAAAGTAATGTTTATGCGGTGTGGAGTCGGGGTCAGCAATTCCATGCGACACGTAGGAGAGGTGCCATGGATCCGCGACCTCGTTGGAGGAGATGATGAGAGGGTGTCGGGAGGAGCCTCTAGTGACAGCGTTGGTGCAACCGTGCAAGAACTCACAATAATGACCGATGCGATGTAGTGACAACAACCGTGACCCAGGTGATTATGATTAGATTTGCTTAATCATTAGCACGTTGAGTTTGGGATCTAAATTTCAAGACACCTAAACCGGGTGACTAACTCATGCTAACAATGTCTAGGAGGATTCCATGCCAGACATACACAAGAATATGATAATTTTTATACCTCTATTAGACAACCATCAAATAGTAGGACACTACCGAATTAAAAAAAACACCACACTACTCTTAGGTATGCAAATGCAAACAAAGTCAAGGTGACAACTAGCAAACAAGCCCAAACCCTAATGGCTAAATTGTAAAAGACCAAAACAACCCCAAAATATCAAAACAACCCCCAAATCCATTCTTGTTCATCCTCTTCCTTGCACTCTTTTCCGGTTCTCGTCGCGATGGCGGTGGCTATTGCATCCCCATTTATCTCAAATTCTCACGCCAACATCTTCTCCCGCATGCGCGGTCCTCCTCCACTCTACCAAACTGGCATGGAGTGGAGATCCATTCGGGTTTGGATTGATTTCTTCTTTTGCTGGTAAGGAAGCCTTAGCTTGCTTGCAGAGGCGGAATCAGGCTTATCGTAGTCTAGGCTTTAGCCCGGTGCGTGAAATATTTTTGTTGCAAAGCGCATGTATTTTTAGCACAACATGGGCGCAAACATCCCTCCCAGGCCCCAGCCCACCCTCTCGCTGTCCTCAGAACTCGTCCCCAGCCGCTCCGCTCCCTCCCTGCCTCCGCGTCGCCACGCTCCTCCCTCGCGCCGCCGTGCTCTCCCCCCTCCCCGCCACTCCATCCTCGCGCAGCCGTGCTCCTCCCTGCACCACGCTGCCATGCTCCTCTCCTGCCGGTCACCGTGCAAGACCATTACCACACGACCACCGTGCAGTAACGTTGTCGCGCAGCCACCGTGTGGCAACACCCCTCAGCCCGCCATGTGTCCCGGGATTAGGGTTTATGCTAAAATTAGGGTTTCGACGCTGTTTGTAGGAATTCAAAATGTAGCAAATGGGTTCCAAAAATTATAAAATTTTATGTGGAGCCTCCCAACATAGTGTACTTGCTTGTGTAAACTTTCTATAATTTTATTCGTTCAGATTTTTTCTTATAATTTCATATTAATGTAATTTTTGTACGAATTTGTAAATGTAGAAAATGAGCTCCAAAAATTATGAATTTTATTTTGAAGGCTCCTCACGCAGTGGACTTGATTGTGTAATATTTTGACAGTTTTATATTTGTTCTAGAATTGTCCCAAAAATTTAGGATTTAGGTCACGAAAATTTGGATTTTAGGTTTCAGAAATTAGGGTTTCATTATTTCATGCAACTTGGAATGTATGAAAAAAAACTACATTGCAATTACATTAGAGATGTCGATATATAATATGGCGCAGGAGTATGCACATAACAACAAAAATACGTGTACAAATATAGCAAAACAAAATATGAATACAAATATACCAAAACATAATCGCATAACACGAGATACAATATAGCTCACTCATCTGAGCCACTACCCTCTGCTTGTTGCGGCTGCCTCAGCGTACGCCTGGATGTTTTGCGTCAGTGTGTCCCGTGGGATATGTGAGCTGGTCCGGAGAGTGGGTCTCGGCTCGGAGGGGGTATGGAGACCGTCACTACTACAAAACATGCTATACTAGATACCCCATCACAGACGGTTCCAAAGGAACCGTCTGTGATAAAATTATCACAAACGGTTCTTCGTTAACCGTCTGTGATATATAAGTATCACAGACGGTTCTTTACACGAACCGTCTGTGATACTTCACAGACGGTTCGTGTAATGAACCGTTTGTGATACTCTTGTCATCACAGACGGTTCGTTAAAAGAACCGTCTGTGATAGCCCCATATCACAGACGGTTCTTTTAAAGAACCGTCTGTGATATATTTGCATTATAAGTAGGCGCTGCCGACAGTCCCCATTTCTATTAAATCCATTTGAACCGCCGCCACCCTCCTGCTGCTGCGTCCGCTGCCGACTCTCCCCATTTCTATTAATTCCATTTGAACCGCCGCCAACCTCCTGCTGCTGCGTCCTCCCCTATTTTGAGCTGTTACCCCTACCTCCTCCTCTCCCATTTTGAGCTGTTACCCCTGCCTCCTCCTCCCCCGGCCCATTGCGGCACCTGATCTGCTGCCTCCTCCCACATTGCGCCACTTTGGAGAGAAGGGTAACGATCGATCTGTAACCCTTTATATTTGCTATAGAGTACTCACTAATGTGTTTGGTCATTATAAAGGGTACTTGCGGTTTATTAATATAGAGTACTCACTAATGTGTAGATGGACCGAAACTGGATGTACATTGAGAACCGTGTGAGTGAAGAGTATATTAATGGCGTGTTTGCTTTTAGAAGAGCCACGAGCGGGATATGTTGAAGAAGGATAAAATATATGTCTTGTCCATGCATTGATTGCGGTAATATGAAAATGTTTAACAACCCGTGTGGAGATCGAAGCTCACTTAATGAAGAGGTTTCAAAAAAGGATATACATGTTGGGCGATCCACGGTGAAGAGCATATTATCTGGAAGTCGATGTGACGACATCGCGAGGAAGTCAACGATATGCGAGGGTATGGAATGTGCTTTTGATGAGGATAGATCGCATGATGACAATCTGGATCGGATGCTACGCGATGCGAGAAGGAACTACGGTGAGAGAGAGTTTTGTAAATTCGAGGGCTTAATGGAGGACTCGGAAACCTTTGTTCCCGGGCGCAGCCGGAATACACAAGGTTGTCAACCGTGCTTGAACTTGCTGAAATTGAAGGCAAGCAATGGTTGGTCCGACAAGAGTTTCTGGCGTTGTTAGGTCTCTTAGTGACATCCTTCCGGAGAAGCGTGTTGCCCAAAGACGACCTACCAAGCTAAGAAGGTTCTTTGTCCATTGGGAATGGAAGTAGAAAGAATACATGCATGTCCGAACGATTGTATCCTCTCATCAGTAAAGTATGCAGACATGCATGCATGTCCTGTCGCTTGAGCATCCGATACAAGCGGAAGAATCTTGCTAAAGCGAAGCAAGGACCTCTGCTAAGATGTTGTGGTATCGCCTATGATCCCACGTTTGAAGCGTTTATTTGCGAACGAAAGGAGGCAAGATTGATGCGTTGGCACTCGGAGGCGTAAGAAAGATGGGAAGCTCGGACACCTGCCGATTACGCCCGGTGGAGAAACTTCGATCGGAGCTTGAAGAGTTCGGTGCGGAACAGAGAACATAAGGTTAGGGTTGAGTGCGGACGGAATGAATCCTTTCGGTAACATGAGCGGCCGACATAGCTTTGGCCCGTGAATCTATGTATGTACAACCTTCCTCCCGGTACGTGTATGAAGCGGAAATACATTTTGATGACACTACTTATCCAAGGGCGAAGCAACACGGGAATGATATTGATGTGTACCTAGCACCATTCTTTGGAAGATCTTGTGACACTTGTGGAGCGAAGGGTGCAGGTATGGGATGCGTACAAGCGAGAGAACTTCACTTTACGCGCCATGTTGTTCTGCACCATCAATGATTTTCCGCCCTTGATAACCTATCGGACCCGGTACAAAAGGAGCCAAAGCTTTGTCGCCTTTGCTTAGATGCTACGGAGAGTGTATGGTGAACAACTCACGCAAAGCGTGTATATGCGTCACCGTAGGTTCCTTCCGAGGAGTCACCCATACCGCAAGATGAAGAAACAATTCGCGGAAATAAGGAAGGCGGTTCGACTTCAAGGGCTTTTAGTGGGAAAGAGGTCTATGATATGGTTAAGGATATCGATGTTGTGCTTGGGAAGGGCGTAAATTAAGAACCCGTGAGAAGAACATCCGGAAGAAGCGGTCAATTTTTGGGACTTGCCTTATTGGGAGTACTTAGAAGTTCGCCCTTTGCATCGGCGTTATGCACGTGAGAAGAATGTATGTGATAGCTTGATTGGTCTCTTCTTTGAACATTAGTGGCAAAACAAAGGATGGTGTTAACGCACGGCGTGACTTGGTCGATATGAACATAAGGACCGAGTTAGCACCGAAGAGACCGATCTGGAGACGAGCGTACCTTCCCCGACTTGCTACACTCTGTCCAAGGCCGAGAGAAATGAAGCGTGCGAGCTTGCGGTGTGAAAGTCCGTCTGGTTACTCCGCTAACATTAAGAAACTTGTTTCTATGCAAGATTTGAAATTAATTGGTATGAAGTCGCATGATTGTCGTGTCTTTGATGACACAAATGCTTCTGTTGCAATTAGGAGTATCTTGCCGAACAAGGTCCGAGTGGCAATCTTGAGGTCGTGTTATTTCTTCAACTCAATTGCTCGAGAAGGTCATCGATCCCCAAGGACTAGATGCTCTGCGGTCGAGGTAGTGACGACTCTGTGTCATCTTGAGATGCATTTCCCTCCGTCATTTTTCGATATCATGGTCCATCTCATTGTTCACCTTGTGAAAGAGATAAAGATATGCGGCCTGTGTTTCTCGTCATATGTACCCGTTCGAGAGGTACATGGGAATTCTCAAGTCCTACGTCTGGAATCGATCTCGACCGGAGGGCACATCATCGAAGGTTATGCAACGGAAGAGGTCATTGAGTTCTCGTCGACTACATGGCTCGGTGGATCCGATTGGTGTGCCTCTATCTCGTCATGAGGAAGCCGGATGATATCGGGACCATCGGAAGGAAATCAATCACTCCCGATCCGATACGTGCGCTCAAGCCCATTTCACGGTCTTGCAACACATGACCCAAGTGTCCCCGTACATCGGCGAGCACAAAGACATGAACGCATGCAGAATCCGGACCGGTCGGAGATTTGGATCACCAGAGAGCACAACCGTCGGTTCAGCGAATGGTTAAAGCGCGAATCACTCGGAGGTCATCAAGTGATGATCTGCTGCTATGGTTGGCAAGAGGGCCCTGATTTACAATTGTCACATGGTAAGGATCACGACATAAATGGGTACACATTTTATCGGCATCTCGGGATAGGAAGAGCACAATCACGAGCGGTGTCGCATAGATGCATTCGATGCTGATAATGAGGAGCTCGTACTATGGGCAAATAGAGGAGATATGGGAGATCGACTACGTGCTTTTCAAGATCCCCTATTTCGGTGTCGTTGGGTCCATCTCCCACGGTGAAGGTCGACAAAAGTGCGGCGTCACTACCGTGGACCTCGAGCGTGTCGGATACAAAGGCGAACCATTCGTCTTGGCTAACCAAGTTGTTCAAGTCTTCTATGTAACCGACCCGGCAAATAAGAAGCGTCACGTAGTTCTTCATGGAAAAGGAGGATTGTCGGAGTTGAGAATGTAGTGGGCGAGGAAGAATACAATCAATTTGACGAGTTGCCACCTTTCGGAGACGGCATCGGGCTCGAGGAAGAACCCGTGAGGAAGCTAGCTATATCTTGCGTCGATCATCATGAAGGGCTATATTTTAATTAAGAATTTACTCCATTATAATTAACTAATTTATTCCATTGTCATGTGTTAATGTGTTATGGACTTATGATCTTTAAATTGATGACAATGTGGATGTTCCTTGGTTGAGTGATACTGATCGACTACGAGATTGTAGATATCACATTTCTTTCTTTTTATTCTTTTTCATCCACGTCGGTTTAAATCCTCGTGGCGAGTCTATAGGCGGATAATGTAAATTTATTGTACATGATCTAAGTCTAGCATAATTTTATTGTGTGTATAAAGGCTACTAGTACATCGTGTGATCCTGCTTATGCTGCTCTCTTCGTTGAGACAAGGCATGAGGCACGATCATTTTTGGGTTACCTACAGAATGAGCACAGAAACATGTATAATTTTGTTAGTTGAAAATGAGAAGATCGCGTGTGATCCTGTAGAAGTAATTTAGACCTTGTACCCTCCCACCAGCTATCTGATGGTATTACAGAGTTTAACTGCTGCCACATTCTTCATAAGCGATTGATTAATATTCCTGTAGCCCATCAAAGAATTGAAACAAACATCACAGACGGTTCGTTTCAACATCACAGACGGTTCCGGAAGTAATTGTCTGTGATGTTGAATTTCTTATAAGGTAGAACCGATCGGGATCTCCTCTGTACTGTGATGGGTCACGGCGGCCCGATCTTCCGATAGGTTCGATTTGGTTAAATCGTGAGGGCGTTGGCGCTTTGAGGCTTAGACCAGCGGATCTTCACCTCGCAATCGCTACACCCGCTGCGCTGTCGTTATCGACCACGCTTGCACGCGATCGACCTTACCACGAAGGTTATTATTCCCGCAAGCAATCGAAGCAACTCACAAGAACAAGGTAGATGCAATCAGATTGTATTGCGGATATGGATGAAGTTTACAAGTGGGGTTCCTCAAACCGATAATCGTAACCGCAATTGGCGAAATAATCTAAGAAAAACCGCCTCTAAACTATGGCGACTCGTATATATATAGGGGCGTGAGGAGGTCGACCTAGGGTTGTGCGGTAGTGGGATGAGGCGTACACAACACGGACTCCGATCTCGTCACGTTTACAAAGTCTTATTAGTTTCCAAAGCGGTGACGCACACCTTGATCTAGTCGTAGGATCTGGTCTCGATGAGTCACGGGGCCGTGTCCAGCGAGTCTTGTGCTCGCCTCTCTACAGTCGTAGAGTGCTCCCAGCGAGTCATCTCGGTCGTAGGTCTTCTAGAAGTGGTCGTAGGCCTGCGGAATCTGGTCGTGGACCTTCTTGAGGCGGTCGTAGGCCTTCTTGAAGTGGTCGTAGATCTTCTTGAGCCGGTCGTAGGCCTTCTTGAAGTGGTCGTAAACCTAGATTTACAGTACAAGTAAATCATCTCCATTAGGCGACATCATAGAGTTCTCAAATAATACACTCGACCCTAGAAGCGATTTTACGATAGATTAAGTCACGTGCTCTAGCTCTTGTCATAGGGCCTTGTAGTCCAACACCCAAATCTGGAGGGTCTTGTGTAGTGCGTGTATCAGAAGGAGGGATGTCCTCATCATACTCCCCTCTTGAATTGGAGTCGTCCTCGACTCAAGTTCATCTTCTTCTCCACGTATGGTTTCAAATCAAATGTTAAATGTGGGGCTAACCCCAAAATCTGCGGTAATTCTAAGCGATATGCATTATCATTTATCTTCTTAATTATCTTAAGCGGTCCTGCAGACTCTAGGCATCAACTTTGATTTTCTTAATTAGAAATCTATCCTTTCTCAAATGAACCCAAACTAAATCACTGGTTCTATTTTGACAACTTTCCTACCTTTATTTCCAAAGAACCCTATACTTTTCACCATACGCTCTATATTCTCTTTAGTGGTCTCATGCAACTTGAGAATAAATGCGAGACGCTTCTTAGCATCTAGATTTATTTTTTCAGAGGTTGGTAAAGGTAGTAAATCAATAGAACACGGGGTTAAAACCATACACTACAAACGGACTTACCTTGGTGGTGGAGTGTCTTGACCTATTGTAAGCAAACTCAATATGCGGTAAACACTCTTCCCACATCTTCAAGTTCTTTTTTAAAACAGACGCAACATGGTGGATAACGTGCGGTTGACAACCTCCGTTTGTCCATCGGTTTGGGGATGACACGTAGTAGAAAACAGCGACTTTGTCCCCAATTTATTCCAAAGTGATCTCCAAAAGTGGCTCAAAAACTTCATCGCGATCAAGGACAATAGTATTGGGCACTCCATGTAGCGAATGATTTCCACGAAAAACAAATCAGCTATGTTTGTAGCATCATCGCTCTTGTGACAAGATATAAAATGTGCCATTTTAGAAAATCGATCCACTACTACAAATATACTATCTCTCCCCTCTTTGTCCTAGGCAATCCTAAAACAAAATCCATAGAAATATCCTCCCAAGGGCGCTAGGAATAGGAAGAGGCATATAAAGTCCATGTGGATGAGGCGGACTTAGCTTTGTTGCATGTAGTGCGTGAGCTATGTAGCGCTCGACATCACGCCTCATCTTTGGCCAAAAGAAGTGGGTGGCCAGCACATCTTCATCTTCTTTGCTCCAAAATGCGCCATCAAACCTCCTCCATGTGCCTCTGTAACAACAAAAGGCGAACAGAGCTAGCCGGAATGCATAGCTTGTTAGCACGATAGATCAAACCATCATTGACACATAGTTATTCCATATCTTCCCTTCTTTACAATGTTCAAGCACTTCCTTAAAGTCCAAATCGGTGACATATAAACTCTTAATGGCCTCCAAACCAAAATCTTATGGTCAAGTTGAGATAACATGGTATAACGTCTAGAGAGCGCATCAGCAATCACATTGTCCTTACCTTTCTTATGCTTTATGACATATGGAAACGACTCAATAAATTCTACCCAATTAGCATGTCGTTTATTCAGTTTAGCTTGACTTCTAATATGTTTTAGCGATTCATGATCAGAATGTATAACAAATTCTTTGGGCCATAAATAATGTTGCCAAGTTTGAAGCACACGAACTAAAGCATACAATTCTTTGTCATAGGTGGAATAATTCAAACTAGGCCCATTTAGTTTCTCGCTAAAATATGCAACCGGTTTACCTTCTTGAATCAATACACCACCTATTCCAATCCGCTAGCGTCACATTCAATCTCAAAAGTCTTACCAAAATCGGGGAGTTGGAGTAGGGGTGCTTGGGTGAGCTTCTCTTTCAACAAGTTGAATGCCTTCTCTTGCACAGGTCCCCATTGGAAAGGCACTCCTTTCTTTGTCAATTCATTCAATGGTGCGGCAATGGTGCTGAAATCCCGCACAAAACGCCGATAGAATCCAGCAAGGCCGTGGAAGCTCCGCATCTGTGACACAGTGGTCGGCGTCGGCCAGCTTTGGATGGCTACAATCTTTGTCTCATCCACCTCAATTCCTGTGGTGTCACAACATATCCAAGAAACGCCTCGATCGGTGCAAAGGTGCACTTCTCGAGGTTACCAAACAAACGTGCGTCTCTCAAAGCATTAAAAACAGCACGTATATGATTCAAATGTAGCTCATGTGACTTGCTATAAATCAAGATATCATCAAAGTAAACCACCACAAATTTTTCAATGAAAGGACGTAAAACCTCGTTCATCAATCGCATAAAAGTACTAGGTGCATTAGTTAGACCGAAGGCATCACTAACCACTCATATAATCCGAACTTAGTTTTAAGCGCGTTTTCCATTCATCTCCTAATTTCATTCTAATCTGGTGGTAACCACTCCATAAGTCAATCTTTGTGAAAATAATAGAACCACTCAATTCATCTAGCATGTCGTCTAGCCTTGGGATAGGATGACGATACCTTATAGTAATGTTATTAATGGCTCTACAATCAACACACATCGCCAACTACCGTCTTTCTTAGGAACCAAAAGAACTGGAGCAAAGACAAGGACTAAGGCTTTCTCTTACGTACCACGGTCCAAAAGATCTTGGACTTGTCATTGAATTTCCTTAGTCTCCTCTGGATTGGTCCTATATGCGACAGTTTGGCAAAGTCGCTCTGGGATCAAATCAATTTGATGCTCAATTCCTCGAATAGGTGGTAATCCAGGGGTACCTCATTTGAATACATCCACATACTCCTGCAAAGGTTAGCAACAGCGGGAGGCAAAGAGCTAGCTATATCCTCAAGCGAATATAAGGCATTTTTGCATATCAAAGCATAGCATGGCAACTCATTATCACAAAATTCAGCAAGTTGATTTAGTGGCAATCATAACACATCCCTTCAATTTAATCCCCTCGGACTTAGGACTAGGCGCCACTTTCTCCCTTTTAGGTGGAAAAACACGTTTTGCTACTTGCTGATTTTCGAATCATGCTTATCGGTGTTTCTTTCATTTTTAGCGCTCTTCTTCATCTTTCAAAATCTCGGTGGTGTCAAAGGCAATAACTTAATCTTCTTACCCTTGTGTAAGCAGTAGGTATTAGCTCTACCATGGTGCAAAACATCATTGTCATATATCCAAGGCCTCTGAGAGCAATAAAGAGCATGCTTGCATCGGTACTATATCAAAGTCGAACTATCTTTGTAATTACCAAATTGAAAATTGCACATTCACAACTTTGTTTACCTTTAACTTACCACACGAATTGAACCATTGGATGTAGTAGGGACGTGGGTGTGGTTGTGTGGTCAAGCCAAGCTTCTCGACCATCTCGGAGCTTGCAAGGTTGTTCGACTCCTCCATCAATGATGACTCTGCGAGCTCTGTCTTTCACAAGAAATCTGGTTTGAAACAAGTTATGCCGTTGATTTTGCTCCGCTCTCTCCACTTGTGCGCTCGGCACTCGTTGCATAACAAGGCTCATATGATACTCGGTGTCAGCAATGACTACTTGCTCCTCTACACCATCGGCATCATTGTCCATCTCGTCTCCTCCACCGCAATGTTAGCCGCAAGTACATATTCATCCTCAATATCACTAGTACTTACATATCCACCGTGCTGTAGTGGCAAGGTATGCTCGTGACTTGGCGATCCTTCATGGCGTGTCCCATTCCCTTACAGCGGTGGCAAATAATCCCGATGTACGACCGATGGAAGCAACCGAAGAAGAACTTTGGTGGTACACGCACACTAGTAATTTTACTTACCTCGGGTGCATGTGATGTGGTCGGAGGTCTTCTTTGAGCAGCGCCTACTCGTGGAGGGGCAGCGGTCGTGTAGTCAAGGTGGGGTGTTTTGAATTGCCCGTGATCGGTCGTGGTGTAGACATGCTCCCAAAGTTGTTCCTTGGCCTCTGTTGTCGTCCACGCAATTCCTTTTCGCCAAACATGCAAGTTGGAACAATCTAGGGGCACTATCGTATTCTTTGTAATCCACTATGTCACGAATTTCACGTCTTAATCCTCCATAAAAGCGTGCTATTGCAGCTTCTTCATCCTCAATAATATCACAGCGCAACATGCTAATTTGTAGCTCGATAATATTCTTCTACGGATCTATTACCTTGGTTTAAGCGCTGCAATTTATTACGCAAATCACGTTTAAAAGAAGGTGGGACAAATCATTACGCATAGCAACCTTTAAACCATCCCACGTAGTAGGCGCTAATCCTTGGTGCATACCTATTCCACCAAATGATGGCAAAGTTTTTAAATTCACTTGTGGCTTGCCTAACTCTATGCACTTGGGAACTAAGTGAGCATTCAATTTACATTCTACCGTCATCTCCCAATCTAGATATATTTCACATCATAAGCACCCGCAAAAGATGGTATAGAGAACTTAACTTTAGCATATGGATCATCATTAACACGTGCATTATGTTGTTGAACATTGTTACCTCTCATACCTTGACGGTTGAAGTTTAGTCGGTTTCGTTATGTCGTGCATCAAAGGCGTCGTGGTCGTGAACCTCATTATCATTATCAAACTCATGGTCATGGGTTGCACCATGAGGTTCCACACGACCAACGTTTGGTGGTGGTTCACCATTCTTCGAGGCGTGTAGTGGCGCGCAATACTATCGTTGATTGAGCGTTGTAATGTGATCGTGGTAGCTTGAAGCTTTACGTCGATGTCCTCATTAGCGGTAGTCGTTGTTCATCCATTAGCGTCATGAGCTCTTCCTCAAAACACAATCTTGCGCATCAATCCTTCACGACATGGTTAGTAGGAGACAAAAGACAACAAAAAGGTATTATCCCTATCACTATTAGGTGGTCGGAGGGTGGAATCACACACTCTCAAGCGTCTTACCAAGCTCTTATGAGTTTCTTACCAAATTACGGCAGTGGTCCGATCGGAGAAGGTGGGATGTACGACCACGCGCGAGGCGAATGCGAGGATCAATCGAGGACGAAAGTATGTGGAGCTCGGATAGGCAATGTTTAGTAGCAAGGAATAGCAATAATGAAATCAGTTAGCAAAGTGAATAAAAGTCCACGATGCTAAATCACGATTCTTTGGCCCAAACGCGTTCCTAGAACTAGCTCAAGCAAACGGGCTGATAGGGTAGATACAAACACAATCGGATCCAAAATCACACAGCAACTCCTTCTTCTTTTCTTCTTTTTTTTTTTTGCACTCTTTGCTTTCTTTCTTTTCCTTTTTTTTTTTGTGCAAAACCCAACCTAGGGTTTCCTTTTTTTTTTTTTTTTTTTTTTTTGCGAATGTGACCTTGACTCAAAACTCTTCAAAACCCTTTTCTGGGTCTATGGATATATATAGGTCACAAACTTTTTCGAGAGCCGGGGGAAAAAGGTAATTAAAAGATACTCTCTCTCTCTCTCTCTCTCTGAACTTTGGCTATGGGAAAAATCCGACCAGTCGATTGTTTTCGACCAGGTGGTGGGGTGTCCGATAGCAACAAGATAATAAATAGGGTTGACGGACACGAGTGGTTGGTCGAATCCGACCAGCGTTCGTTTCCGACCAGGTGGAGAAGCCGAATCCGAGTAGGTGGTGCGTATGGGGGTGTCTAGATGATCGAAGCAAAGAAAGACTCAGCGCTAGAAACTAGATTACGACGACTAGACCAGCCAACAAAGACACCGACAATGGACTCGAATTCAACAACGCGAAACTGAAAACAAAATTGCGAAGGCACAAAGTGGTTTGGACGGCGGAATAATTACGATCTAAAAATTTTTGTAGGGCAATTTTCTGGACTCTAGGTGATGGAACAAAACTCACAAAAAGGGGATAAACGATATTACCTAACGGGCAACCTTAGCTCGATACCACTTGATGAGTCACGGCGCCCGATCTTCCGATAGGTTCGATTTGGTTAAATCGTGAGGGCGTTGGCGCTTTGAGGCTTCCGACCAGCGGATCTTCACCTCGCAATTCGCTACACCCTTACGCTTTGTCGTTATCGACCACGCTTGCGCGATCGACCTTACCACGAAGGTTATTATTCACGCAAGCAATCGAAGCAACTCACAAGAACAAGGTAGATGCAATCAATTGTATTGCGGATATGGATGAAGTTTACAAGTGGGGTTCCTCAAACCGATAATGTAAAAGCGCAATTGGCGAAATAATCTAAGAAAAACCGCCTCTAAACTATGGCGCTCTTTGTATATATATAGGGGCGTGAGGAGGTCGACCTAGGGTTGTGCGGTAGTGGGATGAGGCGTACACAACACGGACTCCGATCTCGTCACGTTTACAAAGTCTTATTAGTTTCCAAAGCGGTGTGTGAAGACCTTGATCTAGTCGTGGGGTGGTCACGATGAGTCACGCAGCCGTGTCCAACGAGTCTTGTGCTCGCCTCTCTGGTCGTAGAGTGCTCCCAGCAGTCATCCGGTCGTAGGTCTTCTAGAAGTGGTCGTAGGCCTGTGGGCCCGGTCGTGGACCTTCTTGAACCGGTCGTAGGCCTTCTTGAAGTGGTCGTAGATCTTCTTGAACTGATCGTAGGCCTTCTTGAAGTGGTCGTAAACCTAGATTTACAGTACAAGTAAATCATCTCCATTAGGCGACATCATAGAGTTCTCAAATAATACACTCGACCCTAGAAGCGATTTTACGATAGATTAAGTCACGTGCTCTAGCTCTTGTCATAGGGCCTTGTAGTCCAACACCCAAATCTGGAGGGTCTTGTGTAGTGCGTGTATCAGAAGGAGGGATGTCCTCATCATACTCCCCTCTTGAATTGGAGTCGTCCTCGACTCAAGTTCATCTTCTTCTCCCACGTATGGTTTCAAATCAAATGTTAAATGTGGGGCTAACCCCAAAATCTGCAGGTAATTCTAAGCGATATGCATTATCATTTATCTTCTTAATTATCTTAAGCAGTCCTGCAGACTCTAGGCATCAACTTTGATTTTCTTAATTCCGAAATCTATCCTTTCTCAAATGAACCCAAACTAAATCACTGGTTCTATTTTGACAACTTTCCTACCTTTATTTCCAAAGAACCCTATACTTTTCACCATACGCTCTATATTCTCTTTAGTGGTCTCATGCAATTTGAGAATAAAGTGCGCTTCTTAGCATCTAGATTTATTTTTTCAGAGGTTGGTAAAGGTAGTAAATCAATAGGACACACGGGGTTAAAACCATACACTACAAAACGGACTTACCTTGGTGGTGGAGTGTACTGACCGATTGTAAGCAAACTCAATATGCGGTAAACACTCTTCCCACATCTTCAAGTTCTTTTTTAAAACAGCCCGCAACATGGTGGATAACGTGCGGTTGACAACCTCCGTTTGTCCATCAGTTTGGGGATGACACGTAGTGAAAACAATGCGACTTTGTCCCCAATTTATTCCAAAGTGATCTCCAAAAGTGGCTCAAAAACTTCGCATCGCGATCCGAGACAATAGTATTGGGCACTCCATGTAAGCGAATGATTTCCCTGAAAAACAAATCAGCTATGTTTGTAGCATCATCGCTCTTGTGACAAGATATAAAATGTGCCATTTTAGAAAATCTATCCACTACTACAAATATACTATCTCTCCCCTCTTTGTCCTAGGCAATCCTAAAACAAAATCCATAGAAATATCCTCCCAAGGGCGCTAGGAATAGGAAGAGGCATATAAAGTCCATGTGGCGAGGCGTGACTTAGCTTTGTTGCATGTAGTGCAGCGAGCTATGTAGCGCTCGACATCACGCCTCATCTTTGGCCAAAAGAAGTGGGTGGCGAGCACATCTTCTGCTCTTCTTTGCTCCAAAATGCGCCATCAAACCTCCTCCATGTGCCTCCTGTAACAACAAAAGACGACAGAGCTAGGCTGAACGCATAGCTTGTTAGCACGATAGATCAAACCATCATTGACACATAGTTATTCCATATCTTCCCTTCTTTACAATGTTCAAGCACTTCCTTAAAGTCCACATCGGTGACATATAAACTCTTAATGGCCTCCAAACCAAAATCTTATGGTCAAGTTGAGATAACATGGTATAACGTCTAGAGAGCGCATCAGCAATCACATTGTCCTTACCTTTCTTATGCTTTATGACATATGGAAACGACTCAATAAATTCTACCCAATTAGCATGTCGTTTATTCAGTTTAGCTTGACTTCTAATATGTTTTAGCGATTCATGATCAGAATGTATAACAAATTCTTTGGGCCATAAATAATGTTGCCAAGTTTGAAGCACACGAACTAAAGCATACAATTCTTTGTCATAGGTGGAATAATTCAAACTAGGCCCATTTAGTTTCTCGCTAAAATATGCAACGGTTTACCTTCTTGAATCAATACACCACCTATTCCAATCCCGCTAGCGTCACATTCAATCTCAAAAGTCTTACCAAAATCAGGGAGTTGGAGTAGGGGTGCTTGGGTGAGCTTCTCTTTCAACAAGTTGAATGCCTCTCTTGCGCAGTCCCCATTGGAAAGGCACTCCTTTCTTTGTCAATTCATTCAATGGTGCGGCAATGGTCTGAAATCCGCACAAAGCGCCGATAGAATCCGGCAAGGCCGTGGAAGCTCGCTTTGTGACACGATGGTCGGCGTCGGCCACTTTGGATGGCTACAATCTTTGTCTCATCCACCTCAATTCCACGTGGTGTCACAACATATCCAAGAAACGCCTTCGATCGGTGCAAAGGTGCACTTCTCGAGGTTACCAAACAAGCGTCGTCTCTCAAAGCATTAAAAACAGCACGTATATGATTCAAATGTAGCTCATGTGACTTGCTATAAATCAAGATATCATCAAAGTAAACCACCACAAATTTTCCAATGAAAGGGCGTAAAACCTCGTTCATCAAGCGCATAAAAGTACTAGGTGCATTAGTTAGACCGAAGGCATCACTAACCACTCATATAATCCGAACTTAGTTTTAAAAGCGGTTTTCCATTCATCTCCTAATTTCATTCTAATCTGTGGTAACCACTCCATAAGTCAATCTTTGTGAAAATAATAGAACCACTCAATTCATCTAGCATGTCGTCTAGCCTTGGGATAGGATGGCGATACCTTATAGTAATGTTATTAATGGCTCTACAATCAACACACATCGCCAACTACCGTCTTTCTTAGGAACCAAAAGAATGGAGCAAAGCACAAGGACTAAGGCTTTCTCTTACGTACCCACGGTCCAAAAGATCTTGGACTTGTCATTTGAATTTCCTTAGTCTCCTCTGGATTGGTCCTATATGCGTACCGGTTTGGCAAAGTCGCCTCTGGGATCAAATCAATTTGATGCTCAATTCCTCGAATAGGTGGTAACCCGGGGTACCTCACCGAATACATCCACATACTCCTGCAAAGGTTAGCAACGGGGAGGCAAAGAGCTAGCTATATCCTCAAGCGAATATAAGGTATTTTTGCATATCAAAGCATAGCATGGCAACTCATTATCACAAAATTCAGCAAGTTGATTTAGTGGCAATCATAACACATCCCTTCAATTTAATCCCCTCGGACTTAGGACTAGGCGCCACTTTCTCCCTTTTAGGTGGAAAAACACGTTTTGCTATTTGCTGATTTTCGAATCATGCTTATCGGTGTTTCTTTCATTTTTAGCGCTCTTCTTCATCTTTCAAAATCTCACCGGTGTCAAAGGCAATAACTTAATCTTCTTACCCTTGTGTAAGAACGTAGGTATTAGCTCTACCATGGTGCAAAACATCATTGTCATATATCCAAGGCCTCTAGAGCAATAAAGAGCATGCTTGCATCGGTACTATATCAAAGTCGAACTATCTTTGTAATTACCAAATGAAAATTGCACGTTCACAACTTTGTTTACCTTTAACTTACCACACGAATTGAACCATTGGATGTAGTAGGGACGTGGGTGTGGTTGTGTGGTCAAGCCAAGCTTCTCGACCATCTCGGGCTTGCAAGGTTGTTGCGACTCCCTCCATCAATGATGACTCTGCGGCTCTGTCTTTCACAAGAAATCTGGTTTGAAACAAGTTATGCAGTTGATTTTGCTCCGCTCTCTCCACTTGTGCGCTCAGCACTCGTTGCGCAACAAGGCTCATATGATACTCGGTGTCAACAGCAGCCTACTTGCTCCTCTACACCATCGGCATCATTGTCTGCTCGTCTCCTCCACCGCAATGTTAGCCGCAAGTACATATTCATCCTCAATATCACTAGTACTTACATATCCACCGTCTGTAGTGGCAAGGTATGCTCGTGACTTGGCGATCCTTCATGGCGTGTCCCATTCCCTTACAGCGGTGGCAAATAATCCCGATTAGTACGACCGATGGAAGCAACCGACGAAGAACTCTTGGTGGTACACACACTAGTAATTTTACTTACCTCGGGTGCATGTGATGTGGTCGGAGTCTTTGCTGAGCGCCCTACTCGTGGAGGGGCAGCGGATCGTGTAGGTGAAGGTGGGGTGTTTTGAATTGCCCGATCTGGTCGTGGTGTGTAGACATGCTCCCAAAGTTGTTCCTTGGCCTCTGTTGTCGTCCACTGCAATTCCTTTTACGCCAAACATGCAAGTTGGAACAATCTAGGGACTATCGTATTCTTTGTAATCCACTATGTCACGAATTTCACGTCTTAATCCTCCATAAAAGCGTGCTATTGCGCCTTCTTCATCCTCAATAATATCACAACGCAACATGCTAATTTGTAGCTCGATAATATTCTTCTACGGATCTATTACCTTGGTTTAAGCGCTGCAATTTATTACGCAAATCACGTTTAAAGAAGGTGGGACAAATCATTACGCATAGCAACCTTTAAACCATCCCACGTAGTAGGCGCTAATCCTTCGGTGCATACCTATTCCACCAAATGATGGCAAAGTTTTTAAATTCACTTGTGGCTTGCTAACTCTATGCACTTGGGAACTAAGTGAGCATTCAATTTTGTTCTCCGTCATCTCCCAATCTAGATATATTTCAGCATCATAAGCACCATAAAGATGGTATAGAGAACTTAACTTTAGCATATGGATCATCATTAACACGTGCATTATGTTGTTGAACATTGTTACCTCTCATACCTTGACGGTTGAAGTTTAGTCGGTTCGTTATCGTGCATCAAAGGCGTCGTGGTCGTGAACCTCATTATCATTATCAAACTCATGGTCATGGGTTGCACCATGAGGTTCCACGACCAACGTTTGGTGGTCGGTTCACCATTCTTTCGAGGCGTGTAGTGGCGCGCAATACTATCGTTGATTGAGCGTTGTAATGTGATCGTGGTAGCTTGAAGCTTTACGTCGATGTCCTCATTAACGGTAGTGCGTTGTTCATCCATTAGCGTCATGAGCTCTTCCCTCAAAACACAATCTTGCGCATCCAATCCTTCACCTGACATGGTTAGTAGGAGACAAAAGACAACAAAAAGGTATTATCCCTATCACTATTAGGTGGTCGGAGGGTGGAATCACACACTCTCAAGCGTCTTACCAAGCTCTTACGAGTTTCTTACCAAATTGCAGCAGGTGGTCTGATCGGAGAAGGTGGGATGTACGACCACGGCAGAGGCGAATGCGAGGATCCAATCTGAGGACCGAAAGTATGTGGAGCTCGGATAGGCAATGTTTAGTAGCAAGGAATAGCAATAATGAAATCAGATTAGCAAAGCTGAATAAAGTCCACGATGCTAAATCACGATTCTTTGGCCCAAACGCGTTACTAGAACTAGCTCAAGCAAACGGACGGATAGGGTAGATACAAACACAATCGGATCCAAAATCACAGAGCAACTCCTTCTTCTTTTCTTCTTTTTTTTTTTTTTTGCACTCTTTGCTTTCTTTCTTTTCCTTTTTTTTTTGACTGCAAAAACCCAACCTAGGGTTTCCTTTTTTTTTTTTTTTTTTTTTGCGAATGTGACCTTGACTCAAAACTCTTCAAAACCCTTTTCTGGGTCTATGGATATATATAGGTCACAAACTTTTTCCGGAGAGCAGGGGTAAAAAGGTAATTAAAAGATACTCTCTCTCTCTCTCTCTCTCTGAACTTTGGCTATGGGAAAAATCCGACCAGTCGATTGTTTTCGACCAGGTGGTGGGGTGTCCGATAGCAACAAGATAATAAATAGGGTTGTGATGACACGAGTGGTTGGTCGAATCCGACCGAGCGTTCGTTCAGAGACCAGTGGAGAAGCCGAATCCGAGTAGGTGGTCGTATGGGGGTGTCTAGATGATCGAAGCAGAAAGACTCAACGCTAGAAACTAGATTCTGACGACTAGACCAAAGAACAAAGACACCGACAATGGACTCGAATTCAACAACGCGAAACTGAAAACAAAATTGCGAAGGCACAAAGTGGTTTGGACAGCGGAATAATTACGATCTAAAAATTTTTTGTAGGGCAATTTTCTGGACTCTAGGTGATGGAACAAAACTCACAAAAGGGGATAAACGATATTACCTAACGGGCAACCTTAGCTCGATACCACTTGATGGGTCACGGCCCGATCTTCCGATAGGTTCGATTTGGTTAAATCGTGAGGGCGTTGGCGCTTTGAGGCTTCCGACCAGCAGATCTTCACCTCGCAATTCGCTACACCCGCGCTTTGTCGTTATCGACCACGCTTGCACGCGATCGACCTTACCACGAAGGTTATTATTCCTGCAAGCAATCGAAGCAACTCACAAGAACAAGGTAGATGCAATCTGAATTGTATTGCGGATATGGATGAAGTTTACAAGTGGGGTTCCTCAAACCGATAATCGCTAAACCGCAATGGCGAAATAATCTAAGAAAAACCGCCTCTAAACTATGGCGCTCTTTGTATATATATAGGGGCGTGAGGAGGTCGACCTAGGGTTGTCTTGGTAGTGGGATGAGGCGTACACAACACGGACTCCGATCTCGTCACGTTTACAAAGTCTTATTAGTTTCCAAAGCGGTGGCAACACCTTGATCTAGTCGTAGGGTCGGTCTGATGAGTCACGGGCGTGTCCAGCGAGTCTTGTGCTCGCCTCTCTGTCGTAGAGTGCTCCCAGCAGTCATCCAGTCGTAGGTCTTCTAGAAGTGGTCGTGGCCTGCGGGTAGTCGTGGACCTTCTTGAGCCCAGTCGTAGGCCTTCTTGAAGTGGTCGTAGATCTTCTTGAACCCCAGTCGTAGGCCTTCTTGAAGTGGTCGTAAACCTAGATTTACAGTACAAGTAAATCATCTCCATTAGGCGACATCATAGAGTTCTCAAATAATACACTCACCCTAGAAGCGATTTTACGATAGATTAAGTCACGTGCTCTAGCTCTTGTCATAGGGCCTTGTAGTCCAACACCCAAATCTGGAGGGTCTTGTGTAGTACGTGTGTCAGAAGGAGGGATGTCCTCATCATCGGCTCTAACCCTATCGGTCGACCTCTGCGCCGCCTCCTCCCCCGACCCGGCGCCTCCCAGGCCCGGCCACCTCGCCACCGACGCCCTCCTCCTCCGACACCGGCGCCCCTCCTCCCCAGACGCCTCCCAGGCCGGCCGCCTCAGCCACGGCGCCCTCCTCTCCCGACCCGGCGCCTCCAGACCCGGCCACCTCCGCCACCGCCACTTTCGGGTAAGTCCTCCCATCCCCTCCGGACACCTTTCGGGTATTTTACATTTTATGGATAAATATGATGTGGAACTTTTGGGTTGCAACAGAGCGCTAATTGGAATCAATAAAATATGTTATTGATCGATTTAGTTTTAGGAGGTTAGGTGTGCTTGTTGGAAAACCCATCATAATATTAATGATGTTTTGAATCAGGAAGGACTAAAGTTTTTTGTGCTTGCCCTCAAATGGTTTAGTTTTGTTTTGACAGTTTTTAGTCATTTGAATGGAATGAGTTCGATTAAGTGAAATTCTAGTATGTTACATCGTGTGATTTTAATATTTTTAGTAAAATTACAATGCAAGCGCTAATTTGGACAAGAGTATCGCACTTTGAATGATCGAGAATGCACAATGAATCACATACTCGTATACTTGTATATGTAGTATACAAGTGCAGAATACACCAAATTTGTGTAGTACAAGATTATTGTGTAGTACAAGAGTATGTAAGGCGAATTTGGTTGCCTTGAATGTGGACTATGCATTCCTGTTTTAATTTGGACATGCATGTTGTTAGCTTTTATCCTAATTCACACTAATTAATATGGAAACTGCCCGCTTTGTGTCAAGAGATACTAGAATGATAAATTCATTTTACTTAATGCATGGACCTCTTGAACTATTTGGAAGAGGATTTAACTCTCTAGTTTTCTGTATAATGCAGTTACACCTTCTAATGAATACAAGTATACTATTTATTCAACTTTTCAATAAATTCAACATGGTTGACATAGCATTTGCAAAGACAAGTAGCAGATTTAAGACTGAAACTGGATTATTCATATCAAGCATAAGATTCTAGTTACCAATAAGATCAATCAACAAGGAACAGCATAAAGTATGTTAAGTATTTGAAGAATATGTGACATTGTCTACCAGCTGAAATATTGAATATAGAATACCTCGAATCAAAATGTCACCTCTGCTTGAAAAACCAAGATGCCGGTTAACCTAGGTTGGTGTGGGTAGTCTCGATACTTAGGGTGCCGACTAATGCAGGTAAACACAGGATCAGTGATGATTCTTATGGTACAACGACGGCAATTTATTTTATTTTACTCGAGATGGCAAGCGTTGATTATATTTGTTTATATTTTTGTGCAATTTCCCATATATTATATACTATGTAATAATTGCGTGCGTAACTATATAGATAACAAGTAAGCGAGATGTCGGAGGCACGTCTTCTTCGTAGTCATCGGCGTCGCCAAATCGTCTGGATCTCCGATCAAGGTGGTACGTGACGAGAAAGCGGAGGAATATCAAATTGCCCTCTGCGCATGGCGATCACGAGGTCGATGGCGTCGGGATCGGCCGAGTCCCAAGAAAGCGGTGCGATTCGGACCGTCTGGGGTACTTGCAAGAGCAGGTCCCCATCACCACCCCAACACAAGTCTCAGCGGATGTCTGAGAGACCCGGTTGTGGATGAACTTTACGCCTCGTTCACTTTCCACAAGGCGGACCGAGCACGTGTGCGATGGCGCCTTGGCTGCGCGGCGATGTCCTGCAGCGTGGAGGACCTTCAAGAGCACATTGTCGCAGCGATGCGTGAACACGGTCGGGCGCCCTTCACGGCGTATCAATTTTGTCGCGGGATACATGGGGCGCCTTCATGCGAGATGAAGGCGGCGGCTGAATTTCAGGAGCAAAGTGCGGCGCCTGAGCTATCGAGCACAAAACACTCACCCCACAGACTCGGCACCGCCGGAGTGCGCGGGTAAAGCCACGCGATGGCGGCGGAGGAGCGAGGCTATTGCCACGACCGTTTGCTATGATCTCGGACGAGCGCTCGATCACGGTTAAGGCGAGGCATCGTGCCACGTCTTGGGCAACATCTCTCGACAAACCCGTGACGAGGCGGTGTCTCAACGTCTGTAAATTTCCGAACCACTTAATTGTTAATAAGTCCATAACTTCATGGTGTCTACAATAACATGATGTTCTCTTGCGGGAAGAATTGACTTCGCATGTTCCCAAGGTTCCTTGAAGTAGGCGGGGAGAAGGATGTCATCATACTCGACCGGGAAACAAGGAGCACCGGGTCGCCTGCGAGGAGTTGGGGTTTCACGTACCTTGGAGGGATGGATTCCCACAACTCCGACACGTATAGGAGTAAGGCAGATCCAAGGACCAACCACGGCTTTCGGTTGGAATATGTGATTATTGCACAATTTCAGAACAAATAACAAACTTGCGGAACCAAGTAAATCAACTCATGCGGCGCAAGCCGCCTGTTAATTGGGAGCAAGTCACCTTTCGACATCGGAGATAGCGTCGCGTCCACACATAATTACGGACATGACGGCGTGCAATTACCGATCGGCGGCATCGAGGTAATGTACATCTGCAGAGTGCTCCAAAGATAGACCTATAGGGCGCCTTAGCTAATTGTATGCGCTTTTGTAGGAGCCGCGCCACAAGCTCCAAGTGAGGATAGTAGGGTCGATTCCTATTGAGGTTGGGCGGGTATGGTGTATCCATACCGGGAAGGCGATCGACCGCGGTGCCCGGTGGCGTAGGAGTTACGCCCGAGTGCGGTGGACATGGTCCATGACAATTTCATAGCCATCCATTGGAGATTCCCCGACGAAGAAATCGAACACTAGGGGATGCCACGCACTTTTTATCCGATGGCCCAAGAAGGACATCGCCTTTGGACCCTTGGTGGCCAGCGATATCGAGAGGACCACTGCCTCTCAATAGGACCCTCGATGAGTCGCCTCAACCAAAGCTTGAGAAGGCCGCCACATCGCTCCCCGTCGAGAAGGCGACAAAGGGACAAGAAAAGCGTGTCACCATATCGGTCCACGAGGCGTCACACGGAAGAGCGTCCCTCGGCCGCCTCGTTAAGGAGAAATCAAAATCGAAGAACATTAAGGCACCTCCCAAACCCGTGAAATACTCCTCGGAAGTCCGTTGGTCTCTGGCGCGAGAAATAAAGAGCTCGGGAGTAGCTTGTCAAGCTTTGCATGATTGGTACTTGCGCAAGGCCGGAGCGAAGGGGTCATCTTGGAATCACAAAGTCGGATCACGGGAGGAGCATTTTCTCCACGAGCACAGCCGCCGTCGTGGGCCGAGACTTATTTGACTTATACAACTGACGAGGATCTAATAATCCTCATTTTTATCTTTTATCTATAATTCTTATTATGGGTAAATATGATGTCACATAGTCCCAGGTACCCCTTATCTAAAGGAGAAGTCAATAAGTGGTCGTAAGTCCTTCTCACGACCACTACATAGTCGTAAGTCCTTCTCGATCGCTACAGGTAAATAAGTCCTTCTCATTTGCTACCGGTCGTAAGTTCTTCTCGACCGAGGTAAACTCGACCACCTTATAATCAAACCTACGGTAGTGGGTCCAATTCATTAAGGAATCGAGCAGTGCGCACGCACTATTATTCCGCTTATTAATGGTGCGTAATTACCCATTATCTCTGGAAGATAATTGCGGGCGCGTGAAGAAGCGGCGCCGAATAATTCTTGCCGGCATCGCCCATTCTTTGGATTAATCGGTAGCATCTCCCGAGAACAAAGCGGCTACTTCTTCACGACTATATAAGGGCATCGATCGGAGAGATAGGGAGCGGCGAACAAGAGCGATCAAGTAGGAACACAAGTGCTATTCTCTCGTAATAGTCTTAGTCTTTTACTTGATCATCAAGAATACCATACACACGGGATTAGGGTTATTATTCTCTCGGAGAAGGCTGAACACATCTAAACATCCGTGTCAATCCACTCTGCGTGATCTTATTTCTAGGAGACCCCGAATCAAACAATCTTTACGTAAGATCGGTTCTAATACACCGACGTTGGCGCCGTCCGTAGGGGATCTTAGGTAATCTCTTGTCAACATACTCTCTTTTTCCAATCTCATGCAATCATGGCGGGAGAATGGAGCGAAGAAGCTGGTTTGACTTGGCGGTCTGTGAGGCGTCGACATGGATGCGGTTTCGACTATGAGCCGAGTGATGCATCGGCGATGGTGATGTTGCCTTGAGATTATTCTCGAGAAACCATCCCATTAATAGAGTTGAGGAGGATCCTTATCCCCCACAACAATCGTCCAACAGAGAGCCATTTCCCTCAAAGGACAAGGGTCAATCAGGCCAGGACCGCCCGGGAGGACTCACAGCAGCGAGTTTTTTCTCCAAGTGTTCAAGTCCCTTAAGGCGGTCAGACTTGGTAGAATCAAGTTACGGAGCCACCATTCGAGGACTCCACGGCATCTAGTGATTCTCTCTCGGGGTAACTCGAGAGAGGTGGGATCAAGCATGCTTTTCATGCAAATTCGGCCGTCTCCCGCGGATCTCATTTGCGAGCGGAGGCGATTATAACCCTGAGTTCCCCTACACGGAGGATTACTCCAAGTCGCCGAGATGGTGTCCCTCGAGCACTCCTCAGCGGGAGGCCTCGGCGCAATTTGAGAATCATCAGCGGGAGGTCTTCGTCCTTCCCCCAATCGAGTCGACCTCATGGAGGCCGAGATAAGGACACTCCCGAAGATCACACGCTGCGCCCCTCGTGGTAATGGCAAGGGCACCACCGTTGGCGAGAGAGGACCAACACTCGATGAGCGAGAAATCCTCGACATTCTCGCACTCCACTAAGAAGGCCTCAAAGACACGAGGAGGAGGATTTTGATGTCGTCGAGAAGAAAGAAAATTGCGATCGGAAGAACTTGCACAGGCGCATTCAACATCGATCGGAGGTACAAGAACTCCGAACATCAGCGACTTGCTCGAGAATCGATCAAGAGCTTGCTCGAGCGCGAGTACAATCTCTTTCTTTGAAGAGATTACACAAAGACTTGAGCTGTGATGACAAGGTGGAGGTACCTCATCGACAACACTCGGTAGTCGTAGCAATATGACTTCCTCGGCTACCGATCAATCGAATATTTCTCGTAGGAATCGACCGACGACCATAAGTCGAATCGATTCCCTATTCTGAGAAATACCTTTCGATCGGTGAAGATCAAGAAGCCCCTCGAAGAGGTGATCATTCACCACTTCGACAAAGAAATTCTAGCGAGTGGAATCGACGAGTATTCTCCTCGTAGGCCGAGGGCCTACTACGAGCAGTCGGCTGTTCAGGGTATCGTCGTATAAGATCACTGGTGACATTAACCCTTCTTTTCTACAAAGAAAGCGTCAGAAGTGATTCTGGGATCTGGGCATTTCGCGACCTTGACGATTCATTTGCCACCTCATTTTCGACCGGTGAACATGGAGAAATTTGATGGATCTCAAAATCCCATCAATTTCTTGAGATCTATCAACGGTGTCCGAGCGGCGGAGGAGGAGAGCATGTAATGGCGAATTACCTTCCGGCGTGCTCGAAGGATCCGCTCGATCGTGGTTATTAAACCAACCACTCGAGTCGATCTACTCTTAGCAACACCTCTGTGATCTTCTCGGTAATTTCAAGGCACATACAACATACGGAAAGAAGGCGACTTGCCGGATAAAGCGAGAACAACAACGAGACTTTGCGTCAATTCATCAAGCGCTTTAGTCGGGTTAAGTAACTCAACTCCGGAAATTTCTAATTCCTCTGTGATCGGGGCTTTTAAGCAAGGAGTCATGATGAAGAATAACGGAGGACATTGCTCTGAATCCTCCCAACATCTTTGTTCAGAACTCTTGAGATGGCGATCGATATCAAGGCGCTTACGAGGCGGTCGGGTGGAACAACACTATCGATCGAGAAACATATACTCCTCGAGAGCCGGTGAAGTTGGTAAGGATAAAAAAGCAAAAAGTCCAAGAAGAAAATAAAAATCAAAACCACAAGCCGGTGGTTCCAAGGAGGTTACGGCCGTGAAGATGGAGAGCCCCAAACCACCAAGTCGTACTGATCAAGGCAAAGGTAAGCATACGATCGTAGGAGCGACAAACCAATGTGGTGTCATTTTCATAAAAGGAAGGACATGACCTCATTAGCTAGGAGTTTTCCAAAGAAAGCTCGAGACTACTACGGCAAAGCACCACTCCCTACTCTCGGCGGGTGGGACATACAGTGGCCAAAAGTCGTCGGATGATGAGGAGATGCCGTTCAAGATCCATAACATACCGTTGAGCACATCTACGGAGGATCATCGGCATCGACTCCAAGCGACAACAAAAAGGCTGGACGAGAGTAAATTCTCTACATACTCCTCGTCAATAAATTACGAAGTGGTCGGAAGTTACCATCTCTTTTGAGAAGGATGGTGTCAGATCACTCTGAGTCGATCAGTCGATATCCGATTGTGGTGAACCCACCATCAACAAGCTGTCGGGTCAATCAGTGTTGGTTGATGGTGGCGATTCTTTGAACATATTATTTACTAATACCGGGACAAAGGTAAGGCGATGCGATACTCCTTTCATGGAATTGTGCAGGGGTCTTGACCAAACCTATTGGCCAAGTTTCTCTTCCTTTAACATTTGGCTCACCAAGTAATTTCGGAGACGGAGAAAGTCTCCTTTGATGTAGTCGATTTCGATCGGCATATAATGCCATACTCGGACGACCAACTTTGTAAAATTCTTAATGGCTACTCATTACGGGTATCAATGTCTTAAGATGCGAGTCCCAAGGGTGATCACCATTCGATGTGACAAAAGATGGCGTATAGGCTGCGGCCGTCGATCCTCGAGATGGTTGGTCAAATACCAACTCGAGATGAAAGTCGACCTTCGACTAGCAAGTCGAAGCCTAAAAAGCTACACAAAGCGAGCGACCAAGTCAAAGAGGTTCCTCGGGCCTTGAAGAACCCTCGAAGGCTATTCGCATCGGGGAGACTTCCGACCCCAAATAGGAAGGCGCCCTCATTACCTTCCTCAGAGCTACGCGAGATGTCTTTGCGTGGCAAGCATCCGACATGCCGGAGTCCCGGGTGATCGAGCACGAGGCTAGCTACGGCTGATAAAGTACGTAAAACAAAAATTACGGAGATTTGCCTGATCGGCGAGATGCTATTAAATCGAGTTGGATAAGCTACTTAAGCGGGCTTTATAAGAGAGTCAACCACCCAGTGGTTGGCTAACCTGTAATGGTCAAAAAGTCAAGCGGCAAATGGCGTATGTGCGTGGACTTTCTTGATCTTAATAAAGCTTGTCCAAAGATGATTTCCCTTTACCTCGTGTCGATCATTTGGTTGATTCAAGCTGCGGGTTGTGAGATATTAAGTTTTTAGATGCATATTGCGATACCACGGATCAATATGTGTTTAAGCGATGAAGAAAAGACCGCATTCATTACTCCATTTGGTACCTTTTGCTATGTCAAAATGCCATTTGGTCTAAGAATGCGGTGCTTCTTTCAACGCTTAATGCAATCGACTTTTCATCTCAATTAGGCGGAATGCTTGCCTAACTCTATACTTGGGAACTAAGTGAGCATTCAATTTACTGTTCTCTGTCATCTCCCAATCTAGATATATTTGACATCATAAGCACATAAAAGATGGTATAGAGAACTTAACTTTAGCATATGGATCATCATTAACCGTGCATTATGTTGTTGAACATTATACCTCATACCTTGGCGGTTGAAGTTTGGTCGGTTTAGTTATGCGTGCATCAAAGGCGTCGTGATCGTGAACCTCATTATCATTATCGAACTCATGGTCATGGGGTTGCACCATGAGGTTCCACCGACCAACGTTTGGTGGTGGTTCACCATTCTTCGGGCGTGTAGTGGCGCAATACTATCGTTGATTGAGCGTTGTAATGTGATCGTGGTAGCTTGAAGCTTTACATCGATGTCCTCATTAATGGTGCGTTGTTCATCCATTAGCGTCATGAGCTCTTCCCTCAAACACAATCTTGCGCATCAATCCTTCACGACATGGTTAGTAGGAGACAAAAGACAACAAAAAGGTATTATCCCTATCACTATTAGGTGGTCGGAGGTGGAATCACACACTCTCAAGCGTCTTACCAAGCTCTTATGAGTTTCTTACCAAATTACGTGGTGGTGTCGGAGAAGGTGGGATGTCACGACCACGCGCGAGCGAATCGAGGATCAATCGAGGACGAAAGTATGTGGAGCTCGGATAGGCAATGTTTAGTAACAAGGAATAGCAATAATGAAATCAGTTAGCAAAGTGAATAAAAGTCCACGATGCTAAATCACGATTCTTTGGCCCAAGCGCGTTACTAGAACTAGCTCAAGCAAGCGGATGGATAGGGTAGATACAAACACAATCGGATCCAAAATCACAGCAACTCCTTCTTCTTTTCTTCTTTTTTTTTTTTGCACTCTTTGCTTTCTTTCTTTTCCTTTTTTTTTTTGTGCAAAAACAACCTAGGGTTTCCTTTTTTTTTTTTTTTTTTTTTGCGAATGTGACCTTGACTCAAAACTCTTAAAACCCTTTTCAGGTCTATGGATATATATAGGTCACAAACTTTAGGAGGCGAGGGTAAAGGTAATTAAGATACTCTCTCTCTCTCTCTCTCTCGAACTTTGGCTATGGAAAAATCCGACCCGATCGATTGTTTCGACCGGTGGTGGGGTGTCGGAAATGCAACAAGATAATAAATAGGGTTGGCGAACCGCGGTGGTTGGTCGAATCAGGCCAGGCCGTTCAGGCAGTGGAGAAAGCCGGAATCGAGTAGGTGGTGGTATGGAAGTGTCTAGATGATCGAAGCAGCAAGACTCAGCGCTAGAAACTGAATTCTGACGACTAGACCAGCAACAAAGACAAACAATGGACTCGAATTCAACAAGCGAGAAAACAAAATTGCGAAGGCACAAAGTGGTTTGGACGTGGAATAATTACGATCTAAAATTTTTTGTAGGGCAATTTTACGGACTCTAGGTGATGGAACAAAACTCACAAAAGGGGATAAGCGATATTACCTAACGGGCAACCTTAGCTACGATACCACTTGATGGGTCACGGCGATCTTAGATAGGTTCGATTTGGTTAAATCGTGAGGGCGTTGGCGCTTTGAGGCTTAGGCCAGCGGATCTTCACCTACGGTCGCTACACCCTTGCGCTGTGCGTTATCGACCAGCGCTTGCCTGATCGACCTTACCACGAAGGTTATTATTCACGCAAGCAATCGAAGCAACTCACAAGAACAAGGTAGATGCAATCCCGAATTGTATTGCGGATATGGATGAAGTTTACAAGTGGGGTTCCTCGAAGATGTCAGTGACGCAATGGCGAAATAATCTAAGAAAAACCGCCTCTAAACTATGGACTCTTTGTATATATATAGGGCGTGAGGAGGTCGACCTAGGGTTGTCGGTAGTGGGATGAGCGTACACAGCAGGACTCCGATCTCGTCACGTTTACAAAGTCTTATTAGTTTCCAAAGCGGTGTGTGTGACCTTGATCTAGTCGTGGGGTGGTCACGATGAGTCCGCAGGCGGTGTCCAGCAGTCTTGTGCTCGCCTCTCTGGTGGTAGAGTGCTCCCAGCGAGTCATCGTGCGTAGGTCTTCTAGAAGTGGTCGTAGGCCTGCGGGCCCAGTCGTGGACCTTCTTGAGCCCAGTCGTAGGCCTTCTTGACGATCGTAGATCTTAGGCTGATGCGTGGGCCTTCTTGAAGTGGTAGTAAACCTAGATTTACAGTACAAGTAAATCATCTCCATTAGCGACATCATAGGTTCTCAAATAATACTCGACCTAGAAGCGATTTTACGATAGATTAAGTCACGTGCTCTAGCTCTTGTCATAGGGCCTTGTAGTCCAACACCGTCTGGAGGGTCTTGTGTAATGCGTGTGTCAGAAGGAGGGATGTCCTCATCATACTCCCCTCTTGAATTGGAGTCGTCCTCGACTCAAGTTCATCTTCTTCTCCCACGTATGGTTTCAAATCGAAATGTTAAATGTGGGGCTAACCCCAAATCTGCAGGTAATTCTAAGCGGTATGCATTATCATTTATCTTCTTAATTATCTTAAGCAGTCCTGCGACTCTAGGCATCAACTTTGATTTTCTTAATTAGAAATCTATCCTTTCTCAAATGAACCCAAACTAAATCACTGGTTCTATTTTGACAACTTTCCTACCTTTATTTCAGCAACCCTATACTTTTGATCCTCGCTCTATATTCTCTTTAGTGGTCTCATGCAATTTGAGAATAAAGCGGCCACCTTCTTAGCATCTAGATTTATTTTTTAGGAGGTTGGTAAAGGTAGTAAATCAATAGGACACGAGGGGTTAAAACCATACACTACACGAAGCGGACTTACCTTGGTGGTGGAGTGTCTTGGGTGTAAGCAAACTCAATATGCGGTAAACACTCTTCCCACATCTTCAAGTTCTTTTTAAAGCAGCCCTTAACATGGTGGATAACGTGCGGTTGACAACCTCCGTTTGTCCATCGGTTTGGGGATGACACGTAGTGAAAACAATGACTTTGTCCCAATTTATTCCAAGTGATCTCAAAAGTGGCTCAAAAACTTGCATCGCGTCAGAGACAATAGTATTGGGCACTCCATGGCGAATGATTTCCACTGAAAAACAAATCAGCTATGTTTGTAGCATCATCGCTCTTGTGACAAGATATAAAATGTGCCATTTTAAAAATCTATCACTACTACAAATATACTATCTCTCCCCTCTTTGTCTAGGCAATCCTAAACAAAATCCATGAAATATCCTCCCAAGGGCGCTAGGAATAGGAAGAGGCATATAAAGTCCATGTGGAGGCGTGACTTAGCTTTGTTGCATGTAGTGCGGCCAGCTATGTGGCGCTTCGACATCACGCCTCATCTTTGGCCAAAAGAAGTGGGTGCGACATCTTACATCTTCTTTGCTCAAAATCGCCATCAAACCTCCTCCATGTGCCTCTGTAACAACAAAAGGCGAAGCGAGCTAGTTTGGAGCATAGCTTGTTAGCGATAGATCAAACCATCATTGGCACATAGTTATTCCATATCTTCCCTTCTTTACAATGTTCAAGCACTTCCTTAAAGTCCACATCGGTGACATATAAACTCTTAATGGCCTCCAAACCAAAATCTTATGGTCAAGTTGAGATAACATGGTATAACGTCTAGAGCGCATAATCACATTGTCCACCTTTCTTATGCTTTATGACATATGGAGCGACTCAATAAATTCTACCCAATTAGCATGTCGTTTATTCAGTTTAGCTTGACTTCTAATATGTTTTAGCGATTCATGATCGAATGTATAACAAATTCTTTGGGCCATAAATAATGTTGCCAAGTTTGAAGCACACGAACTAAAGCATACAATTCTTTGTCATAGGTGGAATAATTCAAACTAGGCCCATTTAGTTTCGCTAAAATATGCAACGGTTTACCTTCTTGAATCAATACACCTATTCCAATCACTTCGTCACATTCAATCTCAAAGTCTTACCAAAATCGGGGAGTTGGAGTAGGGGTGCTTGGGTGAGCTTCTCTTTCAACAAGTTGAATGCCTCTCTTGTTGAGTCCCCATTGGAAAGGCACTCCTTTCTTTGTCAATTCATTCAATGGTGCGGCAATGGTCTGAAATCCCGCACAAAGCGATAGAATCCGGCAAGGCCGTGGAAGCTCTTTTGTGACCACGATGGTGGCGTCGGCCCGACTTTGGATGGCTACAATCTTTGTCTCATCCACCTCAATTCCACGTGGTGTCACAACATATCCAAAGCGCCTTCGATCGGTGCAAAGGTGCACTTCGAGGTTACCAAACAAGCGTCGTCTCTCAAAGCATTAAAAACAGCACGTATATGATTCAAATGTAGCTCATGTGACTTGCTATAAATCAAGATATCATCAAAGTAAACCACCACAAATTTTCCAATGAAAGGGCGTAAAACCTCGTTCATCAAGCGCATAAAAGTACTAGGTGCATTAGTTAGACCGAAGGCATCACTAACCACTCATAATCCGAACTTAGTTTTAAGCGGTTTCCATTCATCTCCTAATTTCATTCTAATCAGTGGTAACCACTCCATAAGTCAATCTTTGTGAAAATAATAGAACCACTCAATTCATCTAGCATGTCGTCTAGCCTTGGGATAGGATGGCGATACCTTATAGTAATGTTATTAATGGCTCTACAATCAACACACATCGCCAACTACCGTCTTTCTTAGGAACCAAAGCCCAGAGCAGCACAAGGACTAAGGCTTTCTCTTACGTACGGTCAAAGATCTTGGACTTGTCATTGAATTTCTGAGTCTCCTCTGGATTGGTCCTATATGCGCAGGTTTGGCAAAATAAACTCTGGGATCAAATCAATTTGATGCTCAATTCCTCGAATAGGTGGTAACCAGGGGTACCTCGGTTTGAATACATCCACATACTCTGCAAAGGTTAGCAGCAGCGGGGGGCAAAAGCTAACTATATCCTCAAGCGAATATAAGGTATTTTGCATATCAAAGCATAGCATGGCAACTCATTATCACAAAATTCAGCAAGTTGATTTAGTGGCAATCATAACACATCCCTTCAATTTAATCCCCTCGGACTTAGGACTAGGCGCCACTTTCTCCCTTTTGGGTGGAAAAACACGTTTTGCTATTCTGATTTTAGAATCATGCTTATCGGTGTTTCTTTCATTTTTAGCGCTCTTCTTCATCTTTCAAAATCTCGGTTTGGTGTCAAGGCAATAACTTAATCTTCTTACCCTTGTGTAGAGCAGTAGTATTAGCTCTACCATGGTGCAAAACATCATTGTCATATATCCAAGGCCTCAGAAATAAAGAGCATGCTTGCATCGGTACTATATCAAAGTCGAACTATCTTTGTAATTACCAATTTGAAAATTGCACATTCACAACTTTGTTTACCTTTAACTTACCAGAATTGAACCATTGGATGTAGTAGGGACGTGGGTGTGGTTGTGTGGTCAAGCCAAGCTTCTCGACCATCTCGGGCTTGCAAGGTTGTTGCGACTCCCTCCATCAATGATGACTCTGCGGCTCTGTCTTTCACAAATCGGTTTGAAACAAGTTATCCAGTTGATTTTGCTCCGCTCTCTCCACTTGTGCGCTCGGCACTCGTTGCGCAACAAGGCTCATATGATACTCGGTGTCAGTGACTACTTGCTCCTCTACACCATCGGCATCATTGTCACATCTCGTCTCCTCCTGCAATGTTAGGCTGCAAGTACATATTCATCCTCAATATCACTAGTACTTACATATCCACCGTCTGTAGTGGCAAGGTATGCTCGTGACTTGGCGATCCTATGGCGTGTCCCATTCCTTACAGCGGTGGCAAATAATCCCGATTAGTACGACCGATGGAAGCAAGCCGGAAGAACTCTTGGTGGTACTGCACTAGTAATTTTACTTACCTCGGTGCATGTGATGTGGTCGGAGTCTTGCGAGCCCTACTCGTGGAGGGCGGCGGTCGTGTAGGTGAAGGTGGGGTGTTTTGAATTGCCCGTGCGTCGTGGTGTAGACATGCTCCCAAAGTTGTTCCTTGGCCTCTGTTATCGTCCACGCAATTCCTTTACGCCAAACATGCAAGTTGGAACAATCTAGGGACTATCGTATTCTTTGTAATCCACTATGTCACGAATTTCCGCGTCTTAATCCTCCATAAGCGTGCTATTGCTTCTTCATCCTCAATAATATCACAACGCAACATGCTAATTTGTAGCTCGATAATATTCTTCTCGGATCTATTACCTTGGTTTTATTTGCAATTTATTCATAAATCACGTTTAAAGAAGGTGGGACAAATCAATTACGCATAGCAACCTTTAAACCTTCCCACGTAGTAGCGCTAATCCTTGGTGCATACCTATTCCACCAAATGATGGCAAAGTTTTAAATTCACTTGTGGCTTGCTAACTCTATGTAGAGAACTAAGTGAGCATTCAATTTTGTTCTCTGTCATCTCCCAATCTAGATATATTTACATCATAAGCACATAAAAGATGGTATAGAGAACTTAACTTTAGCATATGGATCATCATTAACCGTGCATTATGTTGTTGAACATTATTACCTCTCATACCTTGACGGTTGAAGTTTAGTCGGTTCGTTGTCGTGCATCAAAGGCGTCGTGGTCGTGAACCTCATTATCATTATCAAACTCATGGTCATAGGTTGCACCATGAGGTTCCACGACCAACGTTGGTCGGTTCACCATTCTTTAGGCGTGTAGTGGCGCGCAATACTATCGATTGAGCGTTGTAATGTGATCGTGGTAGCTTGAAGCTTTACAGCCGATGTCCTCATTAGCGGTAGTCGTTGTTCATCCATTAGCGTCATGAGCTCTTCCCTCAAAACACAATCTTGCGCATCAATCCTTCACGACATGGTTAGTAGGAGACAAAAGACAACAAAGGTATTATCCTATCACTATTAGGTGGTGGTGGAATCACACACTCTCAAGCGTCTTACCAAGCTCTTACGAGTTTCTTACCAAATGCGGCGGGTGGTGCGATCGGAGAAGGTGGGATGTCGACCACGGCGGAGGCGAATCGAGGATCAATCGAGGGCGAAAGTATGTGGAGCTCGGATAGGCAATGTTTAGTAGCAAGGAATAGCAATAATGAAATCAGTTAGCAAAGCTGAATAAAAGTCCACGATGCTAAATCACGATTCTTTGCTGACGCGTTACTAGAACTAGCTCAAGCAAGCGGACGGATAGGGTAGATACAAACACAATCGGATCCAAAATCAGGCAACTCCTTCTTCTTTTCTTCTTTTTTTGCACTCTTTGCTTTCTTTCTTTTCCTTTTTTTTTTTGCAAAAACCAACCTAGGGTTTCCTTTTTTGCGAATGTGACCTTGACTCAAAACTCTTCAAAACCCTTTTAGGTCTATGGATATATATAGGTCACAAACTTTTCAGGAGAGCGGGGGTAAAAGGTAATTAAAGATACTCTCTCTCTCTCTCTCTCTCTGAACTTTGGCTATGGGAAAAATCAGACCGTCGATTGTTTTCGACCGGGTGGTGGGGTGTCAGATAGCAACAAGATAATAAATAGGGTTGTGACCACGAGTGGTTGGTCGAATCAGGCCGAGCGTTAATTCCGAGACCAGTGGGCGAAATCAGGAGTAGGTGGTCGTATGGGGGTGTCTAGATGATCGAAGCAGCAGACTCGCGCTAGAAACTAGATTCTGACGACTAGACCACAACAAAGACACGAAACAATGGACTCGAATTCAACAACGGCGAAAACAAAATTGCGAAGGCACAAAGTGGTTTTGGGCGGCGGAATAATTACGATCTAAAAATTTTTTGTAGGGCAATTTTACGGACTCTGGTGATGGAACAAAACTCACAAAAGGGATAAGCGATATTACCTAACGGGCAACCTTAGCTCACGATACACTTGATGGGTCGGCGGCGATCTTAGATAGGTTCGATTTGGTTAAATCGTGAGGGTTGTTGGCTTTGAGGCTTGCCAGCAGATCTTCACCTCGCAATCGCTACACTTGCGCACATGCGTATCGACCCGCGCTTGCCGCGATCGACCTTACCACGAAGGTTATTATTCACGCAAATCGAAGCAACTCACAGAACAAGGTAGATGCAATCGAATTGTATTGCGGATATGGATGAAGTTTACAAGTGGGGTTCCTCAAGCGATAATGTGACGCAATTGGCGAGAAATAATCTAAGAAAAACCGCCTCTAAACTGGCGCTCGTATATATATAGGGGCGTGAGGAGGTCGACCTAGGGTTGTCTTGGTAGTGGGATGAGGCGTACACAACTGGACTCCGATCTCGTCACGTTTACAAAGTCTTATTAGTTTCCAAAGCGGTGGCCGGACACCTTGATCTAGTCGTGGGGTGGTCTGATGAGTCGGGCCGTGTCCAGCGAGTCTTGTGCTCGCCTCTCAGTGTAGAGTGCTCCCAGCAGGTCATCTGCAGTGCGTAGGTCTTCTAGAAGTGGTGTGGCCTGCGGGCCAGTCGTGGACCTTCTTGAGCCCAGTCGTAGGCCTTCTTGAGCGGTCGTAGATCTTCTTGAGTGGTCGTAGGCCTTCTTGAAGTGAGTCGTAAACCTAGATTTACAGTACAAGTAAATCATCTCCATTAGGCGACATCATAGAGTTCTCAAATAATACACTCACGCCCTAGAAGCGATTTTACGATAGATTAAGTCCGTGCTCTAGCTCTTGTCATGGGCCTTGTAGTCCAACACCCAAATCTGGAGGGTCTTGTGTGGTACGATGTATCAGGAGGATGTCCTCATCATCGGCTCTAACCCTGTCGGTCGACCTCTGCGCCTCCGACCAGCCTCCCAGGCCCGGCCACCTCAGCCAAACGCCCCTCCTCCTCCGCTGCAGCGCCCCTCCTCTGGCCTCCAGGCCGGCGCCTCAGCCCGCGGCCCTCCTCCAGACCCGGCCTCCAGACCCGGCCACCTCCGCCATGCACACTTTCGGGTAAGTCCCATCCTGGGACACCTTTCGGGTATTTTACATTTTATGGATAAATATGATGTGGAACTTTTGGGTTGCTGTGAGCGCTAATTGGAATCAATAAAATATGTTATTGATCGATTTAGTTTTAGGAGGTTGGTTGTGCTTGTTGGAAAACCCATCATAATATTAATGATGTTTTGAATCAGGAAGGACTAAAGTTTTTGTGCTTGCCCTCAAATGGTAGTACACTCCGTGATCGATAAATATCTAACTTTGTATTAGGATACATTATGAAATGGGTTCGAATCAAAGCCGGTGGGTTTCCTCGACCCCCGTGGTCTCGGAAACAATCAACCAAGGCGCATCCTCGAAATTACATAAAAATGGGATTGCTTGCTCGAGCGGCGGGAAGTACATAATGGTACCCAACGAGTAAGTGCTTCAATATTTGCTAACAAATTCGTTTCAACATGGTTTATGACTATAGCGACATCAGTAGGTTCCCTATTCTTCTAATTCTTGTGCCAAAGAGGAACATGGTATTGTACCTTGATTCTCTACTCAACAAAAAAACAAACTTACCATTCTTAAAGGAATACTCGGGGGTATGTTCATTTCCTCCGCCAATAACTCTATTGTAGTCTTCCCGTTGTAAATGGACAAGGATAACTTTTTGAATCATTAGAGGCGTTCCGGCTATATTGGGAGGTTTATCAAAGGCAGCGCCCCGACTCCGGGATCGATTTTATGCAGCCAACACAATAATCATATATCATCTCGTAATATTGGCCCAGTACATATATATTAATTCTATTTTGGTCGCCCCAAAAAGGAATCACCTATCGCATTCTCGTATGCCATCATACACTATTGATTGCTTCTAGGAAGCGATCCCGGTTTGTCAATCTCGTAATAATTATCTCCTAATTATAAATTTAAATATATATGCACTACTTTACTCCGTGGGCGGGGGAACATAGAGTTAAATGCACTCGAGATGGAGCAGTCACGCACATTCGAGGGCTGTGGCTTCATCAAAGGGATAGTTAACACCAGGGGAGTTTCCCCGGTCGACACCGATGACGACCTCGAAACAATTGATTCAATATTGTAATTCACTTTGGTGTTGTAATTCAATTTGTAACTCTGCGACAATATATACTTGAAACATTCTTTTGTAATTGATTTTGAGTTAAATGATCACTTTGAGTTGTCGGCAATTATCTGACATGTTTCACTTTAGTTTTGAGAGGCATGGCTAGCAATTCACGAGGCTAGTGAAAATGAAAAATTTAATTAGGTTAAGGACTTATCCGGGCGGTTTGTAGTTGAAACCCTTTGTGATATCTCTTATCCGACGGTTCCAAGGCGAAAGCGGTACAAAATCCGAGGCGGTTGTGCTTTGGGCAAATGCGGATTTAAAATCCGACGGTTCCAACAACGAGCCTCGGATTCAATATCCGCGGTTTTGGTTGGGCAAAATGGGTATAGAGCGGTTTTCAACGTGCGGATAACCGTTATCTCGGACATAACATTTGAACGGTTCAAAAACCGTCCTTGATGTATTTACAAATCGTGATGACCTTTTACGGTAGTGCGTTGAGTTGGCGGAGGTGGACCAAAATTTGATCGGCCCCTGCGGAGCACGCGACACTGGCAGGGTACCGGCTTTGGGCTGAATGTCACACAACCCGATATGTGGCGCAAAGCCGGTGATCCGGCTATAATGAGGCATCGGCCCGACCTCGCGTTAACCAACGACTTCGGTGGGCGGACAAAGCTAGGGTAGCAAAAATCATTCTATTGGTTGGAAACAAGACCCTACCAAGTGAAAGCGTAAGCAAAAGGTGCATCTAACCCGTTAGGTGCACCCTAAAAAATTTTTGCTTCATCCAAGTCAGGACCCAAGAACCGGAAGGGGCCCGTCTCGGTGGCCTTCATCCCCACCGGGGAAAAGTGGTTCCCTCGGGGCCTCAAAAGCGGCGTCTGCGAGTGGCCGTCACCCCCCAAAGGGAAGGGGTGTCCGGGAAGAAATTGGGGCTGCGTCGGGTCCGGCTCGAAACCTCCCGCGAGGGCAACAAGCCCGGTCAGGTTGGGGCTAATCGTTGAAATTGTCGGCGGCGGGGCAGGCCTGCCCCCCCCAAAAAAAAACCACATGGAATAGATGGATTATTATTGAGGTTGAAATGACCAAGAATCCAAATTGTACACTAATTTGTAGGTACAAAATTATCTGAATTTTAATGATGATAAAATAGTGCAAATTAAAATTACGACTAAATAGACACTACAAATTAATGTACATTAATTAATTTATCGATGGCTAGTGACCATAGACTAAATTCCTCGGCTTAGTGCTCGAGATATGTTTTTGCTCAAAAGTACAAAGCCAGCGATGAGGTCAAACTTTATTATCCATGTATAGCAGTATTAGTGGAGGTGTTCTTAAGTTCCTTTACCCATGGTCTTAGATACATTACTTTGTTCATACATTGATAGCTTACAACATATACAATGTATGAAAAATCTCAGAACGCTAATTACATTGATAGCATACATCATGACAATTACATGGGACTCCTAAAGTCAAAAATATTTTCCTCGAAAATCTCGAGCGCTAATTACATGGGACTAACAACGTTAAACTAAGTAAATGTCGAAAAATTACAACTACTTAAGTGACATCCATAGTAAAATTACGACTAATTATTTGGTAACTAATTAATAAGGCCTCAAGAATTAAAGCGGAGATACAAATTAGTTGCGAATGGCGGCATCAATAACATTGAAATGTCCCGAAAATATAATCGTGAGCAAGAGAAGCGGCGAATCACGAAATAAGTTCGCTTCGCTAATTTATAGCCGGGAAGGATCCTTCCCCGCGCGTGATCGGTTTTAATTTGCATGCGGCAGACAAGGATTAGACTTAGGAGACAGCGAATAGATGGACGTGGCGGGATGACAAGATTGCTTGCTTTCGGTGGAAAAGAAAAGTAGATGGAAGGAGGGGCCTCATTCGGGCGGGAGGACGCGTGGCGGGCCGTGCGGGATGCCGCACGATGGCCGTGTAGTAGGTGGCTTTGGCCCTGTTTGTTTAGGCTTTTTCTTTGGCTTATAAGCAAAAAAGCCTAAGCCTAAACAAAGGGGTAGCTTTTTTATGCACTTATAAAAAGCTTAAGCCTATTTAAGCCTAAAAGCCATAAGCCAATGAAGAGGTGCTTTTTTTGGCTTTTACGGAATAGAATAACTGATTACCACTAAAGTTCGCTAAAATTACCCCCAAAATGCCATTCAGTATATAAACATGAATCTTTTTTCTTGCACAATTTTATCCAGAGATAGTGCTTTACGTGATGAGATTTTAGAGATGTGATCTTAATGAAGATTATAACTCAAGCGATACTTTATTATGATATGATCGGATATTATTTTGTTTGGTTGGCTAAAATATATCTTTCTATATTAATTTCTTTCATTACGCAATGTCCATAATTAATATATGCACGAACAAGCAAAACTTTTTTGTTTCATATGTACACTTGCACGCACTACTACGTAAAAGCTCATCACGCACGGTTCTAAACCATCATCACGAGCGGTTTTGAACCGCCTAAATATTTGTGTCTGTGATGACACGAGGTCATCGCACGGTTTTTAACCGCTCAGGAAAATGCTATCACGCATCGGTTCTATTTACGAACCGCTCGTGATAGCAGTATCACGACGTTCTTGAATAGAACCGCTCGGATAGTTCATTACGACGGTTCTATTCACGAACCGCTCCGAAACAGATATCGCGCATTGCCTATTCTCAACCGCTCTGTGATAGTCTATTTCCGCACGGTTCGTGAATAGAACCGCTCGTGATATTCTATTTCGCACGGTTCTAAAAAGAACCGTCAGGATAGTAACTATCACGAGCGTTTCTTGTTTAGAACCGTCGTGATAGTTTTTCTAGGGCAAAAAACGAAAACGGATTTTCACTGTATGGAGCCTCACGAATGAATCGATATTGATTTTCGATTTCGCTAGCTTTCCCACAATAGCGAGCATCACAATAGCATGAACTCAATCCATTCACAGAGCACTAAAAACAACACGACATGCATCACCCACATCACAGAGCATCAACTCAAACAATTCACGAGTAGTAACACATCACGAGTAATCTACATCACGAGCAAAAGGGGAGTAGAGAGTGAGGTCGTGGAGGCCGGGTGACGAGGTCATGGGAGGCCGACGACGATGAGGCCGGGCAAGGTGGAGGAGGCCGCAGCGACTAACTGGGAGGACGGGCCGAGCAGAGGAGGCCGGGGCGATGAAGTAGAGGAGGCCGGGGCGACGAGGTCGTGGGAGGCGGCGCAGCGAGGGCGAGGTAGAGGAGGTGGAGGAGGCGCGTAGGGAGGCCAGAGGAGAAATGACGAGGGGAGAAATGACGAGGAAGAAATGGAGATGGCAAAGGGGAGATGAATGACTCTTAATATAGAGATATTTTCGAGCCCGCCATTATGTGCAAATTTTCGCTTTCCCTTAACGATCAAGTATCACGACGGTTTTATACAAAAACCGTCAGGATGACATATCCTGACGCTTTGTTTGAAAAAAGAAATTAAGGACGGTTATTCCTACGTGGGGAAAAGGACGGCCAAAAATTCAGTCCTCCATCGTGGAGATAGGAGTAGTCGACAAGACGGAGTTCGTCGTTGAAACGGAGGGGTACGAGTTAGTCGACTCGCTTAAAAACCAGCCCAACAAGAACTCGTCTTTTAACGTGCAAAATAAAGGATTAGGCAACGACCGAGAATAGCAAGTCAACGCCTATAATGATTCCGGCCATTGTTTACGATGTCAGCAATGTCGATCAGATATGCTGGTCTCCTTGATAGAACCGAAGACCCAAGACTGCAGAGGAACTACACTACATCGGCCGGCCGGTCAACTCCGGAAATGTGAGACGATCTAGCTCGGACCTGCTCACCCCAGCTAGCTATCTTCCTCCTCCGATCCTCCCTTCCTTGCGGTTGCAGTCCACGAGCTCTTGCCTTCTGTCGTCGGCGATGCAGCTCTCGCAACGGCAGGCCGATGGATCTCGCCGTATCGGCGCCGGCGCTGCGGGGCAGACTGAGGTTTTTCACGATTCTGACACTGTCACACACGCGCAAATGCACTTACTGACACTGTCACATACGCGCGTGCAGGTGGTCTATGATGAGGAGGCGGCGGGGTGGGGCGGTGACGACGGCGGCGGCACGGTTCACCCGAGCGCCCACAAGCGGATGAAGCGGTTCACCGAGTACTCGAAGCGCGCCATCCTGTTCGAGTTCCCGCTCGCCACGTCGCTGCTCGTCCACCGGACGGACACCTTCGCCGGCTACGCGTGCGCCAAGGTCGGCATCATGCTCCTCTACGCCGCCCTCTTCCTTGACGTCATGGCGGCCGTCTACCTCACCGTAGTCGGCGCGCATGAGTGCGCCTGCGCGCCCGCCGGCTGCGACCTGCACGGCGTCCAGGTCTACGCCTCCGCCGTGCTCCTCATGGCCATGCCCTACCTACTGCTCCTGTCGCTCAACGAGCTCTACGCCTTCCTCGCGGTGGCGCTCGCGCCGCTCCTCTTCCTCGTCGGCTCGCTGTTCCTCAAGGAGTGCCGCCGCGGCGCCAGCGCGGGCGGCGAGTTCCCGCGCGGCGAAGGCGGGGAGATGAGCTACGACGACTACGACGGCAAGCTCAAGAACCTGTTCGACGCGTCCGCCTCCGTCAACACCATCGCCGGTGGCGCGGGGCTGATGGGCGCCTTCTTCGGCTACTCCAACAACTTCTCCCCGGCCCACGACGTCAGCGTCTCCGAGAGCCTGCTGTTCCTGACCATCATCGCCGGCCAGTTCGTCATGCTGGTCACCACGGCCCGCCCAAGGCTCCGCCTGCCATCCTCACCGCCGAGGTTTGCCGTCTTCCTGGGCAACCTGGTGGGGAGCCTGGAGACGCTGCTCTCTCTCAGCGCTCTCGCCGGCGCCGCTGATTTCCTCGGGGGCCTCGCCCTGCTCGGCTTCTCCCTCGACTTCCTCGAGCTCGCCTTCACCTTCAGAGCTAAGTTCTACAGCGAGGAGGCCGACCGCACCGACCAGCGTCGCCGCGACGCCGAGACCGAACCCGCCGGCGAGGGGCGCGCTGACTTGCTGGCGCGGCTCGACAGCCAGCAGCTGCTATGGCTGTGCGTGATGTACGTTTGCTTCATGGCGCTGGTGGCGCTCTACTCGGAGCACGCCGGGAAGACGAAGCTCGAGGTGCCCGACAAGGCCAGGGTGCTGCTCTACTTCTCGGCCTTCTGCTGCTGCAAGCTCGACGGCGAAGGGATGCTGCCGGAGGTGGACGCGCCGAGAAACCGCCGCTCGTGGTGGGGGCTCGCGCGCTTCGCCGTCATGGGGCTCGCCGCGCTCGACGGGCTCTGGCGAATTGCCATGATGTATCTCAAATAAGGGCCCAGTCCCGTTTCAGAAAATAAGGGGCATAACTTATAGGCTCCGTTTGGCATTTACGGAGGATCATGATAATCTCGTTTTGAGCCGTTTTAAGATACTTTCATGTTTAGCTACATGTTTTTGTTTTCAAACCACGTTGGAAGCGCAGGATAAATGCGCAATCTGATTTGCCAAAAATATGTACTATCCAATTTGCCCGAAATAAATTAAAAGTATGCGCGGAAGAGTTTTTTTTTTTTCCCTCCACGGGTCAAGCATGAATTAAATCCTCTAGAATTTCGAAGAAATTGAGTGTGTCTATCCAGCAAAATAAAGCCATCTGGGTTGAACTTTGAACATACAAATAGGCAAATTGGTGAGCATTGGAGCTTCTGCCAAGAATCTATGAGGAAGAAACAACTGATGACATGTTTCGCCGCGAGCGCCACAGCCGTGTCTGTGCGCCCCGGCCTACCGCGAGGGCCAGCGCCGCCTTCGCCTCCTCTGACGGGACGGCGCCAAGGGCCGGAGCAGGCGCAACACCACGAGTCGTCGTCGGAAGACGATCGGGGCGTGGTGGCCACGAGCCCATGGCTGGGAAAGGGAAGCAAAGCTTCGTGTTTTACGCCGCTAGACCCGAGTAAATAAAGCTCGATCGGCCCACGAGAACGAAAGGAATCTGACAGCATACGTTTTGTACTTCTGTGTACCTCTACCGTACCACACAAAAACGTTCTCTCTTATCGGTCTCTCTCGCATCCGTCACCTCTCCATCTTCTCTCTCTCTGTATCGGCCACCGTGCGAACGGCGAGGCAGCGGCTGCGGAACTCCCTCCTCCACCAAGCCCATCTCTCTCATATCTCCACCTGACCGGCGAAGCACGTAGAACAACGCCCGGCAAGGTGGGAGGTGGCCGGATCCGACGGCATCGCGCAGCGGGGTACGGCCGGATCCGGCGTCTTCATTGCCTCTGGCGCACGTGTGAATGATTTTTACCTTTTTTTTTGGGTCCGATTTTCTTCTTGTGTTCCAGAATTTTTGGTTCTAGCTAGTGTTGTGGCTCCGATCAAGCTAGGGGAGATGAGCAATCGTGTTTTTTTTTTTTTTGCAATTTGTGATGAGCAGGTGCGAAAAAAATCCACCGGGCTGCAGCAAAATTATTATGTAATTTGCTCAGTTTTTCCTTATTTTTCTTGTTGATGATTGAACCAAAAATGCTTTTGAATCGGAGAAATTTTAAAATTTTGATTAGGAAAACGACCCAAGTAATCAAAAGTTTCAACTCGGGAGAATGTTCAAAATTTGATTGGGAAAATTGTTCGATTTTTAGTGAAAAAATTGAACTGGGAGAATGTTCAAAATATGTACATTTTGGTTCATGTAAAGATTGGGTATTTTTAGATTTTTGAGTATGGTTCATGTAAAGATTGAGTTGGGCAAAATTTATTGAAGATCAAATCCGAAATAGGAAAATCCAACAACTTGCAGATTCTTGAAGATTAAAAAAACATTCGGAAATACAATTTCTTGCAATTTTCTCCTTGCAATTTGTCATGATTTTCCCCCTGCAATTTCTACCATTTTTTTCTTCCCAGTTCGTGAAGATGGGGAGCCAATCGATCATGTTCATGATCATTCATGGGTGTACCAACAAAATTTTTGTGTACTAACAAAAAATATGTACGAACTTGTACAAACAAAATCTTCGTGTGCAACTAAAATAATCGTGCACGAACAATTTTGCACAAACAAATTACGCTTGTACAAACAAAAAACCTTGCATGAACATTTTTTTTTGTATAAGAACAATTTTGTACAAACAAATTAAACTTTCAAAAACAAGAAAATCCTGTACACAACAAACAATTTATAGTGTACAGACAAAACAATTGTGTACGAATAATTTTGTACAAACAAAAACTTGTACGAACAAATTTAGTACAAAAAACTTGTGTGAGTGATTTGTGTACAAACAAACCCGAAAACTTGTAGTTATATTATTGTACAAATCCGAAATATATTCAAAATAAAAATGTGTATAGAAATTGGAATAGCCATTTGAATCACCTCCTTTTTGAAAAAGGTTTTTCTCCCTCCTCCGTACCTCTTCCCCTCTCCTCTCTCCTCCCATGATATGTGGTGTGGCTCCCTCTCTCTTGGGCACACATAGGAATACAATGTTTAAAAAAAATGAATACATGCAAAATTCAACAATAGACCCATTAGATGAAGATAATATTAGGGTGGGTGGTGGAAGCGGGTGCGGGGTGGTGAAGAAGGCGTGCGGAGAGGCACTGGAGATGAAGAAGATCATCGGGATCTGGTGGTCGTCGAGCACCGGATCGAGAGGAAAAGCAGCAGCGACGAAGAAAGCAGTGTCGATCGATGAAGGAACGAGTGTTCACCACTTAGGTAAGTGGTGAATGTTCATCATATAGGGTGTCCCTTGTTTGAACTGTCGATGTTACTCTAAATTTAATGGCTCGGTGTAATACTAAAACTCAGAAGATTACAATTTACGAGTTCTTCTCCAAAAAACACTAGTTTTCATGAACAATCTCATGTCTACATTTGAACTTCAGCCTAGACTGATCAAAATCTATTTTCGAACTTCTCGATTTGACAACACCGTACTACACTTTTCTTGTCCATATTGACCATGTCAAAAGTTCAACCTCGGCGCAGCAAGGCGAGCACCACCGCCAGGCAGCAATGCGTCTGTGGAGCGAGATGGACTGCTTTTCATCCAGCTTCAAGATATGGGCCGCCGCTCACAGGTCATACGTCGATGACGGAGTCACTCCCCGCCGATGAGCTACGCAACTCCATTACAGACGTGATGCAGCTCCTGCGTGACTCGTTCGAGCACCAGACCGACCAGAACAAACCGAAAAGCGAGTCGTGGGAATGTGGGATGCTGGAGAACAACCAGCAGGAGGCGACTGGATTGACGGCGGTGGCGATCGCCTGACCAAATTCTCAGAGGCTTCGCTGAAGCGATACGAGGAGCTCAAGCACAACTATGAGACAGCTCGCGATGCGTGTAAGACAGTTGGGTCAAATGCTCATCTTGTTTAGCCAGATGTTGTTTCTGGTGTATAAATGTTGTCCGCTGGATTCTATTCTGGTTGAACAACTGAGAGTATTTTGGTATATAGCTCGTTAATGTCGGATTAAATACATATGTTTGGCTAATTATTAGCATTGCCAATTATGCTTGTTTGTTAGGAAGATTTTAGCTCACTTATCTCTGATTTTATTCTTCATCATCATGTTTGTCTAGTGCCAAGTAACTATCACAACTGAAGTTTGATATTGTTCATCAGACATGAAACCCAGCCATAAATCAGGGCCAATCCAACGATGAACCATTTTTTTTTTACTGAAACAATATGCACCAAATATTTTATCTCACGGAACTTTCACGATTGAGTAGTCTAATACAATTCAGCAACTTTGTTCACACCGATTGTGCCAAAACGAAATCTGACAAAATTAATTCTTCACAATGTGATCACTGTCTAAATATACGTTATTTGCCCATCTACTATTTACTTTATACACTTCATTTTGACTTAGTATTAGATATACGGTACAAGTTTGGCTGTGTATACTAATTTAGTAACTGTACGTACGGACGTACCCTGCTTCGTCTTGGTGGTTGGCAGTAGCATGGTAGTTATACACTGTTGTTATCTAGAAGCCTACGTACTGGGTATACTGCGCGTAGGCCTCCGATTGCAAGCCGATTGGGGCCCGGATGATGAGATCCGGAAGATCGAACGCGTCGACGAGTTCTCGCGCCACAAGCCTCACTTGGTAACTGAGGTAGTCTGCCAGCTTATGGATAGCCTGCAGGCATGAAGGCGAGTACTGTCAGGTTCTGGTTCCAGCGTGAAGTTAGAGCTGAAATTGCAGTATGAGACTACCGCGAGTGACAAGCAGAAACAAACCTTGGCTTTGTTTGGGGCGACATAGTCTACATTCCGGTACGTCCCGATGTCTTTCCAGATCCTATCGAGCGCGTAAAGGTCGCACACCAGCTTCAACACTTCCCGTGTTTTTACGTCGGGGCAACTGCATAGATGCATCATAAGTCATTGTTGCCACATTAACTTTGCTGGGTATAACCGTATAAGTCAAAAAGGACACAAAGGGCATCTGAATGCTGAGTAAGCTTTGATGGTTTAAAATCAGTTTATTCGTCGTGGTTCAGTTAATCAATAAAGCGAGGGAAAAGTCAATGATATAAACTAGCAGAATAATACAATGTCTGAAGGACTCGGTGCTCTTTGCTATACAGTGCTTGGTGGCTTGGTGCTTCAAGAAAGAATTATACAACTCAAGCAAAGAATTAGGATCAAAGCTGGGTGGGAAAATGTAATCAGGGCAACAGGTGGATTTTTCAGTGCTGCACCGATAGCATTGACAATGCACCTTTCGGGGGAGTATGTTGGACTTTGCAGTTGATTAAATCAACCAAACAAATCGTAAGAACTAATTTAACCCAAAAAAACTAACTTTTAAAGTATCAAGCTACTAGTGTAAGTAATGATGGTAAGTGTTATGAATATTCTGTGTATATTGAAGAGACCCAATGGACAATATATATAGGGTACAAAGGGACACAAGTCAAAACCCTAGAACAATAGTAATACTACAAATACCTTTATATCCTTAACACCCCCCTCAAAAGCAAGACGTATGCAATAACATTGTATTTGAAAAGAGTTGACACTAAAATAGAAAAAATCCAAAATCCGAGTCTTCGTAATGTAGTCATAGCATACTGCTCTTGGAAAATATATCGAGTATCAAAAGATCTCTCATCCGGTGTCGTGTGACAGCCCATAAAGCACAAGGTGCGGGAGCAAAGTCGATCGCAGCAACACGACGAAGAGGGTAAAACCAATAAATATAGAGAAAGCTGTCAAATTAAATCAAAGATGAATAGATAGAAGCATGGTGGCGCAGATCGTAGCCCAAGACGGCGGCGGCGCAGTGCACAAAAAACGCAACAGATGCACAATGGAAAAGAAACGCGACGCAATGCACAAGAAGCACAACGGAGACGCAGTGCGGAAGAAGCGTGACGCAATGCATAAAGCACAACGAAGACGCGGTGCGGAAGAAGCGCGACGACCTTAAAAGCTTGGGGCGGCGGATCTGTAGCGGGTCGAAGAAAAGAGCAGCGACTGCTGCCATGCAAAAAGAATTCATGTGCTTCTATGACTGATAATAAATTTGTGGACTCGTGTGGCTTAGACGACTCAAAAATAGAGTGGTAGAGACTTGGATGGACGCAATAGAATAAACAACACAAAGCAAGAAAAAGACTCAACGATAACTAGCAGTAGATGATGAATAAGTCCCTGTACTATGGTCTTTGTGGGGTAGGCTTGTACACAGACTTTAAGGACAAGATCTTGATCACGCCTTTAAGGATGAAGATCTTGATCATATAGGACAGATCTTGATCACGACTTTAAGGATGACATCTTGATTGTCATAGGACAGATCTTGACTGCCGACTTTATGACAACATCTTGATCATCATAGGACACATCTTAGACTAGCATCTTAGCATATACTTGGTGGTTGGCACCTATAAATATGTATCCCCAACCTCAAAGTTGGCATGGCATTGTGTTAGAAATAAACAAAGAAAAATTGCCTCATCTCCAAGTGTCATCCTCTCCATGAGAGTAAGGATCTTGCTAACACCAACAAAGAAGAAGAGTCCAATGAGTAACAAGTGGTATCGAGCCTTACTATCCTCGTAGCTTGAGCATCTCTTGCTCATCTCGATCTCCACCTGCAGCGAATTTCACTCACCAGCAGCGGCGCCTCCATTCTCCCCGCCACTCCTCTCGGGAGACGGCAAAGTCGAAGCAACCTCTCTCCACGCAATGGCCCCGATGGCGCCATGTCCGCAGGCGCCTCGGCCTTCGGTGCCTCGAGCACTTCGGCGTCGTGACGGCCGAGCCCGGCTTCGCAGCAGCAGCGGCAAGCAGAAGCGGCGGCAGAGGCTTCACTGCGCGGAGAAGAAGCGCCAAGGCGGGCGGCATGAGCCGGGCAGCGGCCAGAGCGGAGGCGAAGGGCGGCGGCGGCAGATGCAGCGTCTGGCGGCAAGAGCCGAGGTCAAGGTTTTATTGCGGCGGCAAAGCATAAGCATCTCATCTCTGATGATGGCGGCTGACGCGACCTTGAGTCACCGAAAAGGAGGCAACAGGAGCGGAAGCGCGGCAGGCGATGGCGAGACGCCCATGAGCGCGGCGGCAGCCAGACAGCGCGGCGCTTGGTGCGCCTCGGGAGGAGAGCGCCGACGGCGGCGGGCAGACGGTCGACGGAGAGACGACACCTTCACAGTAACGCGCTCTCTCTCGATGCAGTCGGCACCGTGGTCACCACGGGTACCAGTCATCGTCGGACGCGTCGGCCCGGCGGCGGTGGCCTACCCTCACCAAGACCAACTATGTCGAGCGGGTCATGGTGATGAGGTAAAGCTCAGTCGCGGCATATGTGGGATGCGATCCGAGACGGCGACGCCGACTCGACCAGATCGACGGCGCCGGATGCTCTCATCACCGCAGATCCGCCCGAGATGCGCTCGCTACCAACAAGCGGATCGCCAAAGAGGCTTGGGACGCCATCGCCGCAAAGACGATCGGCGGCCGACCGCGCCGCAAGTCTACATTGCGTGCACTTCGCACGGAGCGGGAGCACTTGGCCTTCAAGCGGTGAGGACGTGGATGACTTTGTTCTCCGCCTCAACACTCTGTTGCGGTAGTGCGCATTCGGCGACGACACCTATGGCGAGGAGAGAGTGGAAAAGCTCTTCCGCCGCGTCCCGAGAAGTACAAGCGACGCCCGCCGACGAGTCTCTCGCTGGACCTCTCCACGATGACAATCGAGGAGGCGCGGTCGCCTCAAGGTTGTTGGCGGCGATGAGCCACGCGCCTCGGGACCCGTCTCCATTGGCGGGAAGCTCCTCCTCACTCGGGAACAGTGGGTCGCCGGCCAGGTGACAGGAAGAAGGAGCCTTCTTCCACGACAGCGGCCGCAGCATGGCAAGCGCGGCAAGTCAGCGCAAAGACGCCAAGCATGGGCGCGAGGACGTCGAGGGTAATGATCGTGGGCGCCAGCATGGCGCCACGGGCAAGCAAAAGCCAAGACGAGACGACTCTTGCCACAATCGCGCAAGCTTGGTCATTGGGCGGGATTGTCGATACCACGACGCGCCGTGCCCACGTCGCGCAGCAGAGGAGGAGGAGGAACGGCCTGCTTCATTGCTCATGCGCGAGCATCGAACTACCTCCACGCAGACACCGGCCGCAGCGGGCTCTCTCCACCTTGACGAGCCAAAAGCACATGCCTCCTCGCCACTGACCCCAAGAACGACAAGATCGACGGGCGGTGCCTCGACACCGGCGCCACCCATCACATGACCGGTCGACGGAGTTCTTCGCCGAGTTTGACTCTAGCGTCCGAGGCTCAAGTTTGGGGACGCCCGGCGTGGAAATCAAGGGCGCTGGCTCGCCATCTTCACCACGTGTTCCGCGAGCACGTGTTGCTCACGGCGCCTACTACATCCCCGACCTGCGAACTCCATCATCGCCTTGGGATACCGATGAGAACGGCTCGCGTGTCGAGATCGAGCACGGGCGCCGCGGATTTGGGATCTTCGCCGCCTTCTTGCCAAGGTAACCAGAGGCGCAAACCGACTCTACATTCTTCACGTGCGGCACAACCCTCTGTCTCGCCGCTCGTCGGACGACGAGGCGTGGCGATGGCACGAGCGCTTTGGGCACCTTTTCACTTCGAGGCCCCGGCGGCTCGGTGCCATGGAAATGGTGCGAGGCCCGCCGTGCCTTGACCATGTGGAGCGCTTCTGCGACGTCTGCGTGTTGACGGCGCGAGGCGACTCCCTCCCCAAAGAGCGAAGTTTCCGAGCCAAGGAGAGGCTCGAGCTCGTGCACGGACTTGTGTGGCCGCGACGCCGCCACACCAGAGGACGACGCTACTTCTGTTGTTTGTCGACGATCTCTCCCGCTACATGTGGGTGATGGTCCTCGGCAGCAAGCGAGAGGTCGCGGACACCATCAGCGCACGCAGTCGGCAACTGCGAGGCGATGAGCGCGCCGCAAGCCGCGCGTCTTCCGCGCATGCACAACGGCGGCGAATTCACTTGCGGTGAATTCACGCCGATCACTACGATGAGGGCATTCACGCCACTCACCCGCTACCGCACCGCGCAGCAGAACGGTGTCGTCGAGCGGCGCAACCGCATTTGCCGGGATGGCTCGCCCTCCTCGCTGCAGGGATGCCGGCCGCCTTCCGGGAGAGGCGGTGGTGACGGCCGCCTACATCCTCAACCGCCGCCTACCAAGGCGCCGATGGCGGACGCCGTCGCGAGGCTTGGCATGGACGCAAGCCGCGGTCTCCACTTGCGGGTCTTCGGCCCTCGCTCGCCAAGGAGCTTGGTTACATCGGTAAGCTCGACGACGAGAGCACTCGGAGTGTTCATCGGCCACGCGAGGCTCGAGGCCTACCGCATCCTCGACCGTCACACAAGCGTCCCGCATCTCGCGTGGACGTTGTGTTCGACGGCGCGAGGGCGACGGGACAAGCGGTGGGCGACGGTTCGACCGACTCGTGGACTTTGTTGTCGACTCGCCCATTTCGAGAGAGTCGGAGCTAGCGGCTGCCTTCATCGAGCTCGCCCACTCGACACCTTGCTCGCCACCGCCCGGCGAGCTCCACCACCTTCGCAGACGGCCACGCCACGCCTCCCGCACCGGCCACCACTCTCCCGCACTGCAGGCCACACCACCGGATCGGCCCCAATAGCTTTGGCCCACGACGAGCAACAAGATGGTGGAGTTCGCATTCATTGTCTCACGACGAGGACCGCGCCGACGCTACCACGACGACGAGCCTCTACGCTATCGTACCATGGACAACATCCTCGGCGAGCAAATTTCATCCTCGGATCGGCGCAAAGACGACTTCGAGGCGGAGTCGCGATTTGGCGCGGCGACGACGGCGAGCCTCGCTTCGCCGAGGCGGCGGAGAGACGCGCATGGCGTGTCGCGATGAAGCGAGAGATGGACGCCGCCGAGCGAACCGGACGTGGGAGCCGGGCGATCTTCCGCCGGCCACCGAGCGATCACCCTTAAGTGGGTGTTCGCCGGCGGGATGGCCGGCGCCATCATCAAGCACAAGGCTCGCTTGCGGCACGAGGTTTCATGCGGCAGGAGGGTCGACTCGATGACGCCTTCGCACCTGGCCGCGCGCATGGAGTCCGCTTCGCCTTCTCCTCGCACTTGCACCCAGAGGATTGGCGCGCCCATCACATGGACGCCAAGTCCGCCTTCTCAACTGGCGACTTGAAGGAGAGGCCTCGTCACCACCACCGGATTCGGCCATCCCCGCAAGGAGGCAGGTTCTCCGCGCGCAAGGCCCTCTATGGCTTGCAGCAGCACCACGAGCATGGAACGCTAAGTCGGACTCCACCTCAAGCAAACGGGGTTCCAGCAGAGCGCACACGAGGCGGCGGTTCATCGGCGGGCAAAGGCGGCAACACCTCGCCGCGGGCGCTCACGCCGACGACTGTTGATCACCGGCTCCAGCGAGGCCGAGGTCGAGAGTTCAAGGCGAGATGAAGACCGCCTTCGGATGAGCGACTTGGGGCTCTCCTTCTACACGGGATCGAGGTCCACCAGACGCCTCCAGATCTCTCTTGGCATCGCCACGCCAAGCGCACCGTCGAAGTGGCGGGCTCACCGATCGCAACCAAACCCCACACCCTATGGAGGAGAGGTCGGTCGAGTCGTGAGCACGGCGGAGGAGGCGGACGCGACGCAGCGATCGGGCGCATCGTGGCGCCTTCGCTACCTCGGCCCACACGCTGCCCAGATTTGGCGTCGCCGTCGGCTACGCCGGTCGGTTCATGCAACGACCGACGACGGAGCATCGCAGGCCGTGAAGAGGATCCTCTCCTACGTTGCGGCACACCCGACCACGGCTTGCACTACCCGAGGTGTCCCGGCCACGCAGACTTCATCTGCATACGACAATGACCACGCAGCGACATCGACACCAAGAAGAGCACAAGCGGATTCTCTTCTTCCTCGGCAAGTGCCTCGTTAGTGCGGCAATCACCAAGCGAAAGCGGTGGCCACATCGGTACCGCGAGGTCGAGTACACACGGCTTCCACCGCTCGACTCAGCGCCCGCTTGCTCGACCGCTGGTGATCTCCTCGGCAGAGACACTCAAGCGGTGGCTCGGGGTGGACAAAGAAGTCCGCCTGCTCGCCAAGAACCCCGCTTTCCACGAATCGGAGCAAGCATATCCGGGTGAAGTACCACTTCATCCGAGGTCGCTTGGATGAAGGCGAGATCAAGGCGAAGCTACATCAACACCACCGATCGACTTGCGACTCGCTTTCACCAAGCCTCTCGGGAGGTAAAATTCTCGAGCTCGCTCTAGGATCGGATGGTTCAACTCTCCCACAAGACGACGCACAAGACTTAGGGAGAATGATGAATAAGTCCTGTACTATGGTCTTTGTGGGGTAGGCTTGCACAGCAGCTTTAAGGACAAAGATCTTGATCGCTGCCTTTAAGGACAACATCTTGATCATCATAGGACAAAGATCTTGACTGCCGCTTTAAGGACAAAGATCTTGATCACATAGGGACAAAGATCTTGACTGCCGACTTTAAGGACAAAGATCTTGACTCATCATAGGGCAAAGATCTTAGACTAGCATCTTAGCATATACTTGGTCGGGTTGGCGACCTATAAATATGTATCCCCAACCCTCAAAGTTGGCATGGCATTGTGTTAGAAATAAACAAAGAAAAATTGCCTCATCTCCAAGTGTCATCCTCTCCATGAGAGTAAGGATCTTGCTAACACCAACAAAGAAGAAGAGTCCAATGAGTAATGAGATACTAGCAAAGAAGCGTGCAAGTACGACTACCAAACAAAGAAGGACCAAAGAATAACAACACTAGCCTAGAAGCACCACGTGTGGCCCAATACTGGCAGCAGCAGAAAGCACACCAGCATGTAGCAACACCATCAGCAACTCTCTTCCCCTTCTAACGCGGTGTAAAGAAGTCAACCGACAGCAGATACTAGTAGTAGCAGCAACAAGCACTATTGTCACCAATCAACACAGGAGTCTTCTCCCCAAAGGCTGTGGAAAACCAAACCAGCAGTTGCCTTCACACTCGTCTCTGCTGCAAGCATCGCTTGGGATGTCCTCCCCTGGCCGGATGTCTCCTCGATGTGTTGAATCAGGGTCCACGCTGGGGAGGACGTCGACAGAAGAGCCAACGGCGGCAGGCGTCGACCCGGATCACGAGAAATCTCAAAGATCCGTGGCATTGTCGGCGCGACAAGCACTGCAGCCACGAGAACCAAGGAAAAGGCCAGGCGGCGGCGGATCCGTCAGGAGAGACGCGGATCCGAGCGGGAGAAGGCCAGGCGGGGCTGGATCCATCGGGAGAGACGCAGATCCGAGCGAGACCGAAAGGTGGACCAAACAACGTCAGAGCCTGCAATGAGACATCTGTCGTCGCTTGCGCAGGGCAAGGTGGCGGAGCTGCTGACAGAGCCAGGCGGCAAAAGACCGCACGGGAGAGCACAGGTAGCGACGAGAGGCCGCCCCCGGGAGCGGAGATAGCTCCTCCCGAGGGCAGCGGCAGCGGAGTCAAGTAGAGGCTAGGAGGTGGCGGCGGCTACAGTAACCCTAACCTTTATTCTGATACTATGTTATGAATATTGTGTATATATTGAAGAGGCCTAATGGAAAAAAATATATATAGGGTATAAAAGGACACAAGTCTAAACCCTGGAACAATAGAAAATACCACAAATACCCTTATATCCATAACAGTAACAACAGTGTAACTGAGGACACGTAGAAACACAAATGCGGTAGAAGAATATACCTTTTCACTGCTTCTATGAACCTCGCAAGGATGACGGACTCAATGTGCGACTCTGCAAGTGTGAGCAAATGGTTTAAACATCTATTCCACGCACCAAAACCTCCAAGTGTCTTGATATGCTTCTGGAGTCGAGCAGCAACGCTATGCAGTAAACGAGATGTTCGGTACTGTGAAGAAAGTTCATCCAATCAGTACAAGAATTTTATCCAATTGGTACTGAGATTATTAAGAAGAGATGCCTCACTCTGAATGCATCCAGCTGGAAGTTAGGATCCCGTAGATGATCTTCCCCTTCCCATCGAGCAGTGACAGGATTAGGCTGGGACAAGTAGGTACTCATGGAGTCTCTCAAGTAGTTCCAGGTGACTGAGAGTGTCCCTCCCTTAAATTTTTCCTGGTATTGCTTCAGGAGATCTCCAGCAACCTACAATAGCATGATAAGAGGCACATTAATTGAAGGATAAGTAACTTCATAGCAATCTCTCGTGACTCATCCAAACTTCCCTTTAACCCATAAAATATAATTATGTATGTGTGTTCTTAAGATATATTACTCCTTCAACTATCAGAAAACCTGCCCGTCAAACATTGCATAGGTCAGTCTGAGATATGGTACCTGCTGCAAAAGAACTGTGTTGTCTCCTTCAAATGTTTGAAATATATCATGGTCATTGCGCAGAACACCAAAACGATTTACAGCAGCATAACCATGGCCACCACATGATTCTCGGCATATACTAATAGATTTTGCCGTATACGAAGTTATGTAGGCTTTCAACCCAGATGAAAGAACATGGACATCAGCGATAACATCCTCATCATTGGTTTTCTTCATTTCCGAGTACTTATCCACCAAATATGCTCTGGCAAAGTGAAATGCATACGACGATGCCAACATAGGCATTAGTTTGTGCTGGTGAGATTGGTAATCCAGCACGCTGATTTCAGGCTTCTTAGGTGGTCCAAATTGGTGACGCAGCAGAGCATATCTAACAGCAATGGTTACTGCAACTTTGAGTACCCCAACAGAACTATATGCAAGACTGACTCGTCCCCCAACAAGCTCGCCAAGGGTTGCTGCAAATCTTTTGTTAATTGTGGGGAGACTGCTTGTGTATTTTCCATCTCGTGCCACATCACCAAATCGGTTCAGAAGATTATCACGAGGTATCCTAACTGAACAGAACCTCAGCGCACCATTATCTACACCATTTAGGCCTATCTTGTGCCCACAATCATTTATCTCAATTCCAGGAAGAACAGAATGGGTTTCAAGGTCCCGTATCGGCACAATAAATGCATGAATGCCCATATCAGCAGGGTCCCCTCCTTTTCCTTGAAGGGGTAAAATTAACCTTGCAAAAACTGTAGCAAATTTTCCATGAACTGCTGCATTACCAATCCACCACTTAATGGCTCCATCATTTGGGGTGTTAATAATGAACTCATCGGTAACTGGATCAAATGTAGCAGTAGTCTGTAGAGCTTGGACATTGGATCCTGTTTAAAAGAAGAGAAAAAACTGTAAGGAATCTTTTCAAATTATTGCAAACAGTGTCTTAGGTGCTGGATACGAAGCCCCACTGCTCATAAAAAAAAGAGAGGATAGTACACAGACTCTGTAATTGAATTGGAGGCTGATAAAATGAAAATCGACCAAACAAGAGAGGTCAGTAATTACTGATGGAATTTAATAAGTGGAGAATCTAACCATGATGCAGTTCTGTCATAGCAAAGCAGCCTGGATAGTCCAAATTGTCAATTCTGTCAAAGAACTTATCTCTGTGCTTTTTGGTTCCCAGATTTATTACAGAACCTCCCCAGAGACTGCATTAACGAGCAGGTAAAGTTAGTGAATTTAAACTACAAATGTTGTGTTATTGTCCTGCAAAGATCACCAAACTATATAATCAGCCACAAAATCGTTTCACACAATCCGTGAGGACCTTTTGCATGAATTCGAGTAAATTAAGATATAAAATTGAGAAGACATGTCTGCGGAGTTTGAAGTTGTATGAACCACCAAATAAACTAGTACAATTCCAGTAAGACTCAAACAGGATTACTGACTACAAAACATGGGCAAATAAGGTACCTTTGTTGGTTGGAATTTGACAATAATTCCAAACCAAAAGTTCAATCTAATCAGTAACCCTTCGCAACATCAGACACTTATGTAACTAACAACTAACAATTCACATATGGAAGCATCAGCATCGACTGGTGTTATTAGCAGCGGTTAATTAATTAATTACAACACGCAGTAAAAACGCACGCATGCGCGCACCTACCTGTACTGGACGCCGAGTTTAATGCCGAGGGAGATGTCGATGCCGCCGGTGGCCTCCATGAGGGCGAAGTACGCCGCGGGGTCGGTCTCCATGAGGCTGAGGGGCCGCACCCCGGCCTCCCGCACCAGCGCGGCCATCTGGCGGAAGCAGAGCTCGCGGTGCTGGGCCGTGGGCAGCTCCACCGGCGTCTGGAGCTCCGGCCGCGAGACGAGGAACTCGTACACCCGCTCCTGCGTTGCACGGTGCGGCCCCCGCAGGTACGCGGCCAGCGCCGCAGCGTCCGCGCCCGCGGCCAGCCGCCTCCCCGCGCACGCCGCGAGGGCCAGCGCCTCCGCCCCCTCCCGAGGGGGCGGCACCGAGGGCTGGATCAGGTGGAGGGAGAGGCGGCGTAGGCGGCGTATTTCCGGCAGCATGTCGTCGTCGGAGCCGGAGCCGGAGCCGGAGCGGGAGGTGGTGGCCATTGCGAGGCTGGTAGGTGTTCGAGGAAACGTGTGCGGGAGTGGGAAAGGAAGCGAAGGCGATGGTTGGTGCCGAGTCTGCCGACGTTGCTTTAATGGGCACGGGAGGCGAACCTTACTCTTAGGGGGTGTTTGGCATGGCTCTAGAGCCCAACCTGCGCTGAGAAATTTGAAACTAAATAAACACCCTAACTCCAAAAAAATTGGAGCAGACTTAACTCCATGTAGTTTTTGGAGCTCTAGTTCATTCTCTTGGAGCACCTATTTTCCAACTCTACAATCATCCAAATAGATCTAGACATGGAGTTTCAAAGAAATTACCCACCTTGCCATCGACACACACTCCAAATTCAACGAATCGCTTTTTTTTCTATCCTACCCACCGCTCGTCCCACTCCATTCCCATCGCCCCACGCGTGGAGGTCGCCGCCACGCCACGGCGCCCACCCAACCCACCATGCTCCTAACGAGTCAATGAGCGAACCGTAAGTTTCACTTGCGTAGTCGACAAGGTCGCATTGCTCACGCCCCGAGTTCCAACTGACCTTCTCGCCTCCGCCGCTAGCACACGCACAGCGGTCGCCGAGGAGGGGAGCTAGGAGCGCCGGGATGGGGCGGAGCGGCGAGAGAGCGTGTGGGCGGGGTGGTGATGGAGATGGTGGCCGCCATCGCGGCCGCTTTACGCCGCTAAGCCGGAGCTCGCCGCCACGCGATCGACGCCATCGGATTCGTGTCGGCCACCACTCTCCGAGAGGTAAAGATAGAATCTCTCTGCTCATCTCTCTTTCTTGGATCTGCATTACGGTGTGTTCCCGATTCGTCATGCGAGCTCTCGATCCGATAATTTAATTCCCGATCCATCATGCGAGCGACCCTTCATATGGTTACCGTCCATGCGGTTAAATCTTGAAATGTTGCTTTTAGTAGTATGGATATAAGCGCTAGTTAATCGATTTGGTGCCAAGATCGAGCCTTGACCTCATTGCCCAGCGGCTTTTTTTCGAATCTTACGGAATGAAATTTCCATCTTATTTTTCCAAATTGTCGCTGACTTAGATTTGCAAAGAACACCGCATAAACGCCCTCATCCAAGTAGGCGGTTTGCCATCGAATTACAAATGGTTACATAATAGTCGGAAGAACAGCATAAAAATGTCGACAAGAGTATGACGGTGAGTTGCAATCTTTTGAGCAAGCGTAGTAACTCTTTTCCCACAAGGTGTGATGTGTATAGTCACCTATTGAATTCTATATTGAATTCTAGCAAAAGCTTGATTTTGCCCTTCAATAGATTGAACCAATTTGAGCGTGGATGTATCTTCTCAAACAGATGCTTATTCCACCAATTACTGATTTTTTAATAACTTAATAAGGCTAAATAGTTTGACTCTTCTCATGAATGCTATTGATGTACTTACCGACTATCAATATACACAATTTGACGTGCTCAATGCTTTGTGTGAACAATAGATCCGACAACCAATGCCATCAACATCAACACTCTATCTGGCGGTGTGACCACTATCAAAAGATCATGCATACCGCCATATGGAGTATTTTAGTTAACAAAACTACTACTCATTTTATCAGTATGCTTGCCATTTAGTCGGCTTGAGGGACAAAAGAATCTCAAGATTTTGGATTTCAAAGTATCCTTTGAAGCAAGATAGACAGTTCATAAGACCTAGCTTTAGGAACTAGCCAAAGATAATCGGAGTTAATTACTCCTGCATTCATCTTAAATTGATGAGACATTTGCTAAACTTGTGGGTTTCTAGTATGTTTAACTACAAATCCTTTGGTGAGGTGATATAATTAGTAAAGGAAACTTGAGTGATACTTGACGATGCATCATGCCTGCTCACCAAGCCGTGAGAGTTGAGTTGCCCCATCCATGTATGCCACACACGCTTTCTCTTATGAGCAATGTATGACCATGATTGGTGAATTTGCATGTTTATATTTTGTAATAATTGACGGCCTTTGTGAAAATAGTTTTGTGCACACTGCACATAGTATGTTGAGGGAACAAAATTATATACCATCGCAAATGTTCCGGATCCTTGATCCGACATTGTAAAGTGATTTCTTCCCCGCATACCACCGCAAACTCAAACCATACCCTTTTATGCCATCGTTGTCAACTCCATTAGATAATTTTTAATTTGTTTTGTTGCAACCTTCGGAAATGATGTCCGCGACAAAGGAAGAGGTTGATAATGTCATTTGCAATCGCCATTCGCATGATTTAATTTTTGGTGCTCATATTAACCGCATGAGCTTAACATGATAGACGAGGAGTATGTATGAGTTACCTTTCAAGTTTGGTTAAAGTGACACCCTCCTTTTCCACTTTTTAATTTGTTGCGTGTTTATTTTTGCGCTTATTGGTGTTGGTGTTATACTCTTCATTACATCCATCTTCGTTGTCTTTGAGCGCCGCCTAGAGCGGATGTCGCTTGTCCTTTGTATCCAATTGTAGATACATATTTATGAACACAATATCTTGAGATGCATTATTATGTGCTTTGATGCATGTTACAAGACAAACTGTGTAGTATCTTGGATAATTTGGTTGGACATGATTATCTTGATATATGTTGGTACTTTAATTTATTTACATGCTTGTCTGACTTGTATCTCTGATTCATACAGCTTTAGCTAAGCGATACATGAGAACATACGTATTCTCAAGTTATCTCACGCACGCATCATTGAACTCCACTCATGTCAACCAAGGGCAAAGTGGGCAATCCACACGCACAAACCACAATTCGAGCCGAGTACCCTTCTAGCCAAACACTCCATACAGAGAACTCCAACTCCACTCGAGCCGCCCACTGGAGTTCTGGAGTGGAGCTGCTCCAACTGGAGTTAGAGCCATGCCAAACAGGCCCTTAGATAAGCCCCCTGTGATATTTTGATAAGCCCCCTGTGATATTTTGATACTGCAGCTATTTGCCGTTTTCCGCACGAAAAGAGTAGAGGGGCTCAATCACCTCCCGCCGCGCCCCCGCCGTAAATATTCTCTACCCCGCCTTGTGAGTCGAATATATCGAGTTGTGCGCCTCCCTTAGAGCACGGTTTTCCTCTCGTGGCGTCATGTAGCACGTTCTGGTTGAGAGGCTAGAATCTAGGATTGATGTGGCCCAGAGGCACGGGAATACTCTCCCGCATGCGACGCTGCAGCCCCGTATGCAGAAATCTTTCTCGGTCTCTTCCATTAGTGTCTCTCCGCATGCATACACTTTGAAGAAGGCCGCACGGGAGGGAATCTGATTCCTCCTGTCGCTTCACGGTCGGCGTAATTTCTGCGTCGTGTGACTATAAAACACGCAACACAGACGCTCACTTATTCATTCACAGCTCTCTCATTCTCAAATAGATCATTCATTCCTTACTCCCGACGACTAAGGATTATTTAGAGTAGTCATTAGCGGACGTATTATTACGGTAAGTTCGACATCAGAAGCGGGTATTTTTTTGGTCATATGCATTTCCTTTATTGGTTGTAGTTAATTAGTCGTAATTAATTTAGTCATAGTTAATTAGACATAATTAATATAGTCATTACCATTTAATCGTAATTAATTCTATCTTAGGTAATTAGTTGTCATTAATTAGTCGCAATTAAACTTCATAATTAATTAGTTGCAGTACATCGAACTTAGCTAATAATTACTCACTTCATAATTTGCCTTGTAAATGGTAGGGCAGACAACAAGAATATTACTCAATACTTAACCGTTACATGGACAAAATGATATATCACATGCAATCTTAGAAGAAATTATCCCTATGCTATGCCTAAATCTTTAGGCTGCTATCATGCATGAAGTAAAACTCCGTAGCATCCTACATGGCCACAAGCTCCCAAAACTCAATACTGCATGGTTAATTAATCTATTTAGTTGTAGATAATTTGGTAGTAAATAATTTAGTCATTATTAATATATCCACTATTAATTTGTGCATTTCATTTTTTGCAAGCTATATCTCTACTATAGCTACTCGAACCGTTCTACGACGAGCATCACCAGAGCAAGTTGTGGAGCGCTGGGGACAGGGGATGGTCATCAAACCCTCGTTCTTTGGTCGGAGATTCACATAAAATCATAAAACCACTCACTATATTCATTCTCAAAAGTCTTAATAACTCATATTTTTATCACATAATTCAAAATCAAATGCATACTTTCAGCAAAACAAGGAGAAAATATATACACGGCAAAATTGTGTCTCAGGGCCACGGCAAAGGCGAATCTGGCCTCTAAGGCATCGGACGAATCATTGACTCTTTTTAACAATCCCTGCGTGTAAAGGAGTTACCAGATACCCTCTAAACAAACAAAATCAAATATTAGCGAGGATAGGACAGATTCATACGTTGTATGCGGGAGAGAGTATTCCCGTGCATCGGGGCCACGACAATACTAGATTATAGCCCCTAACTCGGACGCGCCACGAGGAAAATCATGACCTAGGGTACGACACGATGACAAGACAGGCGCCTAGCCCCCAAGACGCAGAAAGAGTGTCATTTTTGCAAATACAACAGATATGAGCTAGTTTTGTTACTCCCTGCGTCAAAGGCATTATTACTTATAAGCACCAAATACACATTTGGAATGGAGTCGGATCATAATGTATTCAAACACAAACAAGATTTTAGGGTGCTATTTGTTATATCTCTGTAGTTTGGTTGGCGAAGGGACATGCGATGACGTGTGAAGGAACGGATGGTGACGTGGAGATAGATAGGTTGCTTTCTCCCACGCCAGCCTCCATGACGTCGGAGTGTAACTGACAGGTGAGGTCGCGCTATCGCTACACTTTGGACCCCACGTGTGAGTGAGTGCTTAACGAAGGTGGGTAGGGCGATGGCGCCAGTGCTGCTCCTTTCTCGTTCGTTATGGGTTGAGGACTTTTCGCGATGCGCGGGTGGACGGATGAGGATGGTGACGCGGGAACTGCCTCCCTCCTCGTCCCGTTCTATTTCTCCATTCTGCGATATTTTTTTGGGGTCGTCTTTTCAGTTTTTCGTGCGGACCCCGAACTCCGAATCAAGGGAAGCAAATCTTGTCTCTTTGATTGCCTCTCAGGCACTCAGCTGTATTAGTAGTATTAGCTGTATGATTTCGCATGTACGTATTGGGTAAACAATTACGGCCATAGCTCCATGAAACGAGCACGATGACACAAGGCAATAATCATGCATATCTCTCTCCCCCGAAGAACCGTAGTTATCTTAACTAATAAAATGATTTTATATTTGTGCAGTAGAATGATGTTATTTATCCTACGCATGTGATTGATCTCTTTTAAATTTCTCATCGAGGTGCACTAATATAAGGACTCAACTTGACAGGGACATGGTCTCTCCCCGTCACCCCCGTAACTCGTGAACGTATACATACCATCACTTTTTCTGCAACCACACAAACCGTCGCCACCCCACTTCTTCTTTACATGCACACACTGAAATTCGTCGCCGTTACAATCCTTTCTGTCTCACGTCGGGACTCGCCATCTGTGCTCGTCCGACATTCGCTTCGTGCCTCAGAGATCCCCACCCCTTTCGGCACTCAGTCCGCGGGTTGCAACGGCGGCGTGCACGAAGATGAGGAGATCCGACAGCGTAAGAGGTGGCGGCGCAGGGAGGAGAGGTGGCGATGGGGACGAGAGAAGGCACTAAAAGGGAATGGAGGAAAAGAGAAGGCGGGACCTTTTTTATCTTACTTAACAAATAAAAGAATGAGTTTACTCCCGTACAGTGGAACAATATTCTTTATCTTATGCGCGCGGTTGGCCTCTCCCACCCCTTCTAAATTCCTCATTGAGACGCACCAACATACGTACCTAACCTGGTAGGGACAAGATTTTGCCCCGCCATCCCCTTGACTCGTGAATGCATCTATGCCCCCCACTTCTCTTCCGCAATCACCCAAACCATCGTCACCTCACTTCTTCACATGTACCGATAAATTTATAATATTATAAAATTACTTTTTGAAATAAATCTATATATTATTTTTATATATCTAATCTAAATATTTTAAACATATATTGATAGTTAAATTTTCTAAAGTTTGATTGCCGTATTAAAAACGACTTGGACGCACCCCCAATGGATAAGATTGAGAGCGGTGAAGGCTTCTTCTCGGAAATGTATCCGTCGAAGAAGTCGTATCTGTATGCCTCCTCCGTGAGATGGGAGTAGTCGACGAGATGGAGTTCTTCGTTGAAACGGAGGAGTAACTTACAATCCGGCCTGGTTGAGTCTTTAAAAAATAGCCTGGTCGGAGACCGGCCCAACAAGGACTCGTCTTTTCACGTGCAAAATAAAGCGGGCCGGACCGGCTTGGCCCACAAAGCATGACTCGGCTGATCGTTCGAGTAACGACCGAGAATAGCAAGTCAACGCCTAAATGATTCAGGCCATTGTTTACGATGTCAGCAATGTCGATCCGTGATGCGGTTCTCGTTGGAAAAACCGAAGACCCAAGAGGCCAAAAGTGAAGAGGAACTACACTACGTACCATGCTCACTCCAGCTAGCTATCTTCCTCCTCCGATCCTCCCTTCCTTGCGGTCGCAGTCCACGAGCTCTTGCCTTCTGTCGTCGGCGATGCATCTCTCGCAACGGCACGCCGATGGATCTCGCCGTATCGGCGCCGGCGCTGCGGTGCGACCTGAGGTTTTTCACGATTCTGACAATGTTACACACGCGCAAAAGCACTTACTGACACTGTCAGATACGCGCGTGCAGGTGGTCTATGATGTGGAGCCGGTGGGGCGGGGCGGTGACGACGGCGGCGGCGAGGTTCACCCGAGCGCCCACAAGCGGATGAAGCGGTTCACCGAGTACTCGAAGCGCAACATCCTGTTCGAGTTTCCGCTCGCCACGTCGCTGCTCGTCCACCGGACGGACACCTTCGCCGGCTACGCGTGCGCCAAGGTCGGCATCATGCTCCTCTACGCCGCCCTCTTCCTTGACCTCATGGCGGCCGTCTACCTCACCCTAGTCGGCCAGCTTATCCCCGCTTGCTGCGACCTGCACGGCGTCCAGGTCTACGCCTCCACCGTGCTCCTCATGGCCATGCCCTACTTACTGCTCGTGTCGCTCAACAAACTCTACGCCTTGCTCGCGGTGGCGCTCGCGCCGCTCCTCTTACTCGTCGGCTCGCTGTTCCTCAAGGAGTGCTGCGGCGCCAGCTCGGCCGGCGAGTTCCCGGGCAGCGAAGGCGGGGAGATGAACTACGACGATTACGACGGCAATCTCAAGAACCTGTTCGACGAGTCGGCCGCCGTCAACACCATCGCCGTCGGCGCGGGGCTGACGGGCGCCTTCTTCGGCTACTCCAACAACAACTCCCCGGACCACGACGTCAGCGTCTCCGAGAGCCTGCTGTTCCTGACCATCATCGCCGGCCAGTTCGTCATGCTGGTCACCACGGCCCGCCCAAGGCTCAGCCTGCCATCCTCACCGTCGAGGCTTGCCGACTTCCTGGGCCACCTGGTGGGGAGCCTGGAGAAGCTGCTCTCTCTCAGCGCTCTCGCCGGCGCTGCTCATTTCCTCGGGGGCCTCGCCCTGCTCGGCTTCTCCCTCGACTTCCTCGAGCTCGCCTTCTCCTTCAGAGCTAAGTTCTACAACGAGGAGGCCGACCGCACCGACCAGCATCGCCGCGACGCCGAGGGGCACGCTGACTTGCAGGCGCGGCTCCACAGCCTGCGGCTGCTGTGGCTGTGCGTGATGTACGTTTGCTTCACGGCGCTGGTGGCGCTCTACTCGGAGCACGCCGGGAAGACGGACCTCGGGTTGTTCGACAGGGCCAGGGTGCTGCTCTACTTCTCGGCCTTCTGCTGCTGCAAGCTCGACGGCGAAGGGAAGCTGCCGCTGCTGCCGGCGGTGGACGCGCCGAGAAACCGCCGCTCGTGGTGGGGGCTCGCGCGCTTCGCCGTCATGGGGCTCGCCGCGCTCGACGGGCTCCGGCGAATTGTCATGATGTTTCTCAAATAAGGGCCCGGTCCCGTTTCAGAAAATAAGGGCCATTACTTCTAGGCTCCGTTTGGCATTTACGGAGCATTACGATAATCTCGTTTTGAGATACTTTCATGTTTAGCTACATGTTTTCGTTTTCATACCACGTTGGAAGCGCAGAATAAATGTGCAATCTGATTTGCCAAAAAAATGTACAATCCAATTTGTCCGAAATATATTTAGTTTGTCACTTCTGTGCGACACGAGGACATGAACACCTGTATAGATAAATTCTAAGTATGTGCAGAAAGATATTTTTCCCCCCATGGGCCAAGCATGAATTTCGCAGGAAAGAGTGTAAATCCTCTATAATTCCGAAGAAATTGGGTGTGTCTAGCCAGACAAGATTGACGGAGATACAATACCAATCTTCGCAATTCGAAACACACCGAAAAACGAAGCTAGGGTGCAGGGGATGCCGCATAAGACCACAATAAATGCACCGCCCAAAATGCACTCGGGAACACAAAGCACCAGAAACCGTACCGAAGTTCTTCCTCCTCACCAAGATCAAGCCCACAGCCAGCCATATCATACCCCTCACACTCAAGTTACCGGTTCCCAAATGAAACACCCACAGAGAGGAAATGACGCAAAAATGGAACCAGCGGGATGCGCACAAAAGAGAGGTCCGGAGCTCACCACCGACAGCACCGAGACAAGCACGGCGGCACGGGAGGTCCAAGAGCCCAAAGCCGAAGTCAAACTGGGAGAATAAGAAGAACAGACCAAATTAGGGGAATATCATGCTGGACCCCAAATTTGTAATTTGGAATCTACTGTGTTAATCTGTGTTATTCCCTAGATCAGTAGATAGTACACACATATATATTCTTAGATCAATCACATACATCATATGCACAGTCAAAATATAGTACATAACCGGTCGTGCAGCTCACTGTTTTACAAAAGGGGCACGGAGGCCACAATATCACAAAGTTCAGAGTACATAATAAGGGATAAGTGCGGAAACGAAACAAGTAGCAGTGAAATCATTCACTTTGCCCACAGGCAAGCTACTGGAGGTCCCGGCCTAACCTTCACCATCTTCTCCACCGTCTGATCTAGTAGCTAAGTAGTAGTCGTAGGGATCCTGGTCGAGTGGCTCTGAAAAATTATATTGGACGAGCCCGAATACACAACCGTACTCGTGAGCCAACACACAATGCAGTTATTGTAGATGCAAGGCTAGTTAAGGGAAGGTTCAGAGTTCTTTTATTTGCATAAAGCCAAGTTTGAATTAGATTAAGTAGTAGAACATCTTGAGACTTAGCAATTTTCACAATAGGTTTTATACACTGAGTTTTTTTTGTAAGGCACTAATAAAGATCCCATCTCCTATACCATTGAGTGGCTCTATCCATCCAATGCTCGGGCTAACCCGTATTTACCACTGGTCACCGACCAGGATTTTTCAAATCCCTAGGGTCCCACCCTAGCTTTTCATTCTACACCCACGCACAAATGATTTTATAAAAATGAAAGCTAGTTCAAATGAGTTTCCGACACCGTTCTTGACCGTGAGAACAGCTATCTAGATAGTTTTCTTACTATGTAGAGTTCGTACACTTTACCCACAAGAGATATTCAACTTATAATGTCTCAGACACACTTCCGATGGTGTGCGACTAAGTTGATTATCACAAGGCCTTTACAAATGCCCTCTCCAATGCAACCCCACACCGCTAGGTATCACCCCTTTGGACATGCCCCTGGGGGTCTCCATTTACGTCGTGTAGTTTTCCTGTGTCTGCTACCCATATACACGCTACACATCCACCAATGGCGAGGTTGCAAGGAGGCGAACAAATTAGTCAGCTAGGTCATACCCATTATAGACTTGTGGTCGTACTGTTTTTACACGACAGGTCATCACAAGAAATCTATCCTTTATTGACTTGGGTGGTACATCGACATACCCCACCGACATGCATCACCAGCACCAGCCACTCTTTCCATCCATCCAAGTCGAAATCGGGTTTCTTAGGTTTTGGTTTGTTTTAAAAATAACCTTTAGTCTAACATACCAGCTAGGCTCCCAGTCTCAACTGCCCAAATCCAGTTTTTTATGTTTTGAATGATTGGTGTCGGGTAATTGAATGCCCGGACGACAATGTATCTAAGAAAGGCTAAGCATGACACTTAGATACAGACTTAGAAACTAATATGTAAACCATTAATTCTAGGGTGACAAATGATAATGTCCAAGTTCAAGGATTGAAAGTTTATACTCAATTATCGTTAAGGCATTTACTATGAACTAGACCAATATAGTTGTGTAAATCATAGCAATGCAATTTTATAATTTAAAGCAACATAATTTGCAAAGACTGGGTGCAATATGATCAAAGTATTGACTCGACTTGGTCGATGTATTGCTACTCATGCTCGTGGTCTGGTAGAGGGTCTTCGGGAGCTTCAGACTCTATACAAGCAATATCCAACCAAAAATTCAAATAAGCCCAAATGAATTCAGCTACCATTCAAAAATCCAAATGAACTCCAAATGGGGGTGTCTTCGGTTTAGTTAAGCAGATTTAGTTAGTCTCCGATTCTCATTACTGCGTTCGGTATTGGACATAGAATATGAGTAGGTAACGTAAGTTGTTTTTGAGACAGTGGTTAATCCGTATACGAGTTCTCTGTTTCGAGTGTTGTTCAGTGTTTCGACCACCTGGTCAGAGGGGGTTTTGACTACCTAGTCGAAACGGGTTTTTAGTACTATTCCTTGTTTTGTGTATTGTTCATAGTTTCAACCACCGGATCGAAATGGGGTTCGAATACTTGGTCGAAGGGTTTTCGAGTACTGTTCATTGTTTTGAGTAATATTCATAGTTTCGACCATTATTTATTATTTCAACTACTGTTCATTGTTTCGACTTACTGGTCAAAAGTGCTTCGACTGACTAATCGAAAGAGTTTCGATTATTGGTCAAAAGAGTTTCGACTATTAGTCGAAATGGGTTTTCGATTATCTGGTCGAAGGAGTTTCGACTAACTGGTCGAAGGAGTGTCGACTATTAGTTGAAAGGGGTTTTCGACTAACTGGTTGGATGAGTTTCGACTATCTGGTTGAAAGGAGTTTCGACTAACTGGTTGAAGGAATTTTAACTAACTGGTCGAAAGGTGTTTCGACCGACTAGTCGGAAAGGGTTTCGACTATATGGTCAGAGGGGTTTTTGACTAACTGGTCGAAGGGGATTTCAACTATATGGCCGGGGGGAAGTCTCGACCATCTGGTCGGGGGAGTTTCGACCATCCGATCGGAGGGAGTTTCAACCACCCGGTAGAAGGAGTTTCAACCATCCGGTTGGAAGGATGTTCGACTAAATTCTAGGCGAGGGAGGGTTCGACTACCTGGAGGTTCGACTATATTCCAGGCAAAAGGATGCATGACTACCTGTTCAGAATGAGGTCCGACTACATTCAAAGCAGAAGGAGGTTCGACCACCTGGGGGGTTCGATTACAATTTGGGTCTAGAATGCATTCGTCATTCTGGTAATGCTTACACGCAATTAGAGTGAAAATGAGCATCTAGTGACCACTAGAAATGTACCGATATGACGCGGAGATAGCGAGCTAGCAGGAGATGGTCTAGCGACGGTGGTTTGCAACGGCGGGAGAAGTTCCAAGCGGGGGTGATGGCCGGTGAGGTTGATCCGATTGCTTGGGCTACTCTGGTCGGAGGGAAGGAAAAACGAGGTCGACGACAGCTTTTGTGAATATAGAGTGGAATCAAATGAGAGGAATCGCCTCTTGGATCAGGGAATATAAGCTGACACACCTAAGAAGGGAAGAGCTTCACTGATGGGCATCAATGCTGATGGCGACGTCGTGGAGACGCTTGGCCGAAACGGGCACTCAAGCCTTACCTGGAGCTCAAGCTCGTTTGAGGGATGGAGGAGTGTGGGGGGAAACAAGCACTTGTGGCGAGGAAAGACAACGAGGGGGGCGTGGGGCTACTATTTATAGTCGCTGGGGTGGAGGTCATCCGAGAGCATGCGTTGTATCCAGCGTGGCTCAGTACCAAGGAGTGGTTGGCGATCTTGATAGAGTCGGCAACACAGTGCAACGGTGTGACGGGTTGAGCGATGACGAGTAATGACCGAGCGACGACAGTCACCAGTGCTTTTGTCTTGTCGCATCGGGGAGTCTGGACTCGGCAGGTGTCGACGCCGAGCGGGGGAGAGAGACACACCGACTAAGGTCCGCTCGGAAGACCACGACCGGAGATTGATCTCGGCTGGTCACTAGTCAAAGGAGCAATAGCCATGGAAGAGCATCAGAGCGATATTGCGATGCACTGGGAGAAAAAGGAACTGCCACGACCAACCGAGGGGACGCAGTGGCAACCTATGTGGCTTACGATGCTTCATGCCGGCTGACAGAGCAATAGCATAAGGGAAAAGAAAAGATCAGGAAAGGGCTTGAGATAATGATAAGGGACTTTGCTTTAATAAATTCTCATGAGATGATAGATCCTAATATGGTATTTTGTTAAACAATTCTAATTGGCTCTTTGAGTATTTTTCTGATTCTAGGGTTTATGCTTTAGGGTTTTCTTATGTTGGCAAAGGAGAAAATGCAGCTTAAATAATTCTCAATAATGATGGCAAAAATATGACAATAGATAACAAATAATTTTAAAAAAAAATCCTATATTTTTGCATTCAGGCAATAGATAACAAATAATTTTAAAAAAAATCCTATATTTTTGCATTCAGGCATTTTTGGAGTGTTACATATCACAGATTTTCACAAACTAAAAAGAAGGAGAAGGTGGCTGCTAAAAGAGGAGAATCAGAGCGAACCAAGTGCAGCTGCAGCCAACGGCCGGCCCCGAAGAGCCCGAGCCGCTAGCGCCTGCTGCGCCGTCGCCGCCAGGAAGCTCCTCCCACGCCGCACAAACCACGCACCATCGCTTATCCTTTCCTTCTATCCCACCGACATGTGGGCCCACTTCTTTTCTTTTCTTCTCTTTTTATACTTATTCTTGCTTCAAAATGAGAAATTGCCGTAAAGCCCCTAAAATATCCAACCGTTTCTAGCTTGTTGGGTAGCTTACGTACTAGTATACAAGTCCGCGGTTCACATCAACTTTCAGAGACTTCACTGTCTCGGTCGTCCCCAGCTTTTTGAGTTTCACCCATACGACTGTTGAACTGAAAACGATAGCTAGCTTGTGACACTGCTAGCTCGAATAATTCTATTCTACATACCTTAATTTCTTTCTTTTTTCTGTGGGAATTCAATTAATTCCTCATGCAGGTCTTATATATGGATGGACCGCATCAGAAACTGACATGTTATATATCTCGGACTCTAGCTTGCATCGATCCCGGCCGGTCATCTTGACATCGTACAGTAAATCCGTGCATTCGTTCATCGTCCAACGTGTGCATTACGTACTTGCAGTGAAGTGGCATCTACGTACGCCATGGCGAACCAGCGGGTGTTCATGGAGATCATGGAGGCGGCGCTGGAGGCCATGGGCATCACCAGCGGCGGCGTGCTGGAGGAGCTGGCGGCGGGGTCGCAGATGATGACGGTGAACTGCTACCTGGCGTGCCCGCAGCCGGAGCTCACGCTGGGGATGCCGCCGCACTCCGACTACGACTTCCTCGCGCTCGTGCTCCAGGACGACGTCTAGGGTCTCCAGGTCATGCACGCCGTCGACTGGCTACGGTCTCTTATCGATTTTTTTTTACATGATATATTATTTTAGAAGGAGTTTACAAAAATAAATAGTCAGTTATTTTCACAAAATTATGTTACTGTCATCATTTTAAATAACAAAAGTGTCTCATCGCCATTCCAAATAGCGACAGTAGTATAGAGAATGGCAGCAGGGACTTGAAAAGTGCAGAGATGTCCCTGTCGCTAGTTGAAATGGCGACAGGAATCTATCGCCACTCCAACTGACGATATGACCCTGACGTCATTTCAAATGGTGACAGGGATCTGCAAGTTCCTAAATTTTTTAATATTAAAATTTTGTGAAACCGCCATTTCAAATGACGATAGTGATCCCGCAAGTCTATATCGTCATTCCAAATGGCGGCACAACATACTCTATAAAAAACTCTAAAATTCCGGCATAACTCACTTTTATTCAGAAAAGAGAGAGAGAGTAGGGGGAAGGGAGAAGAGCAGAGAGGAGTAGAGGTGGGATAGAAGCTAGCGAAGCGCTGCCCGTCCGGTCGTCCACCTTTTAGGTAAATTTTTTAACCGCATGGATTACATAGTTTTAGATGTACGATTACGTAATGTAGTATGTTGTATATAATCCTTTTCAGTGGTTAGTTTAGTTTTAGATATGTGGTTAATCGTGGAAATCTTGTTTACAGTGCAATACATCAAATATGTCGGACACCACCTGGCGAGGATCTAGTAATCCTTATTTAATTATTTATATGTAATCCTTATTATGGATAATAACACTATTATATAGTCCTTGAGTATACCTCTTATTTTTCATAAGGGGGAAGCTAATGGTCGTAAGTTTTACTACGACCACCACCTGGTCGTAAATTATTATACGACCAGTTTATAGTCGTAAGTCTTTCTACAACTAGTTTTATGATCGTAAATTATTCTACAATCAGTCTGTAGTCGTAAGCCTTACTACGACCACCACCTGGTCATAAGTTCTTCTACGACCAGTCCATATCGTAAATCTTTATACGACTAGTTTATGGTCGTAAGTTATTCTACGACTAGTCTGTGGTCGTAAGTCTTACTACGACCACCACCCGATTGTAAGCACTTCTACAATCAGTCCCTAATCGATGGGGTTTACAGACATGTAGGCCTAGTTGTTCAAGGAATCTTCTACCACGTATCTAAGATACTGACAGTTAATTACGTTGTTATTTTCCATAATAATTGCATGATTTTACTCTCTATCCTGGTGATAGCTGCCTGGCAACGTGGGAAGGTTACTACTCCCACAATAATCTCCGGTAATGGCTCCATCATCTAAAGCGTTAAGGCGCCCCTTGGACTGGAGAAACAGTAGTCCACTTCGAGTGCTGTATAAAAAGGTGAATCATCAGGAAAGAGAGGGAGAGAAAAGAAGGAACGAAGAGACACAATCAAGAGCACAAGACACTCTATTCTAGTCTTTCTCTTGATCTGTAACTAGCATACTCAATACAGTCACATAGGAGTAGGGTTGTTATTCTCTCCGGAGAAGACCTGAACCTGTATAAAAATCCATGTGTCCTCTCTGCGTGATTTGAGTCTTAGAGACCCCTCGAATCAAATAATCTTTACGTAAGTTTGGTTCTAAAACACCGACACTACCAATTTTAAAATTTACTACGGTCAGGGGACTATTCTTGAGGCTCCTGAGAGGATTGATTTGTGTCATTTTCAATCGACGACCGTGACCTTAACAAGACTAGAGCAGCGTACATGGGGTGCTATGATACAGTGGTTGTTCTACATATTTGATTTGGACCATATTGTGTATGATTTGAGATTGAGTTGCCTTGCCAACCGAGCACAACAAGGTACATATTGAGAGTTAGTGTAGATCAAGGGAATAAGGTCGTGGTAGTCATATGTACGTAGGGCGAGGGAAGAACGGTGGGATTTGGTCTTTTTGGCCTAGGCATATGCCAAGTCCACTCCTGCATCGGTAGCTGAACATGAAAAGGATGGTGATGCTGAAGAAGAAGACGGGACTCGACAAAGACAACAGCACACAATGGTCAAGGTCCAGGAATTGTTGATCCTATCGATGAAGACCATGTGGAAGGGGCTCCTTCAGTCAGGCATGCTAGTGGACTTGCCGACGTGGGTGAGGAGTTGGAAGCTCTAGTCTAAAGGATGGATCTCGAAGACCAGGACTACATGACATTGTCATAAGATGAAGGATACGACGACGAGGATGTTATGGAATAGCATACGGTTCTATCTTAGTGGAACACATACCAGTTCGTCAACCTTGTCATTAACGAAGGCTCTCGTGTGCCGTGGGAGTACGACCAAAGCGAGGTCATGCAAGGAGCTATGTACAAATACAAGGAGGTTGTGCAAAAGGTGGTCAAATTCTTGGCCTTATCGGTGTGGCATACATTCACAGTTGTCAAGTCTAACCTAAGATGCTATGATGTGAAGTGCAACATAAAGGAATGCCTTTGGTGAGTGCACACTGTAACACCCTGACCCAAAATCGGCTCAATGCCCAGCCCACCGTGGGGCGGATCCGCCCACACATAGCACCCCACTTACACTTTCGTCCTCGCTTCGTGTAAAAGGGTTAACCCGGAGGTGCTACGTTTGGATCCAACAGACATTATATACTACTACAACTCACTTGAGACAAGCAATGTGGGACTAATCTCACCACACAATTCCTCATGGGCCACATGGGCCACACTACGAGCAGCCCGGGGTATTACACACATATTTCAGCCTAAGTGAGACACCTACTAGAAATGCTCTATAGTGGTCCCTCACACATGTGTTGTCGCTGAGTCAGTGTAGTCCCACAAGAACCTGTCATTAGACTTCAGCGTGAACATCATGTACAGTGATATCGTGGATAATCTAGATTTTGAGCAACGATCCATCATTCGGGCAATTGAGGCAAGGTTCCAGTGCACAATCAGCTATGCCGAGGGGTGAAGGGCAAAACAGAAGGCATTGTAATCAATGTTCAGTATGTTCGAGGACTCTTACCGCAATCTCCCTGGCCAACTCCGAGTCATACAAGACAAGAATCCCGGCACTTATGTCGACATTCAAGATTCCACATATCCGAAGTGGGGCAATAAGAGGGTATTGAAGCGAGCATTCTTTGCCTTTGGTCTGTCGACATTCAAGATTCCACATATCCGAAGTGGGGCAATAAGAGGGTATTGAAGCGAGTATTCTTTGCCTTTGGTCTATGCATCAATGCATTCAAGCACTGCAGTCCAACCTTGTGTGTGGATGACACATTCCTGACTGGAAAGTACAAGGACCAGATACTGACTGAAATGCAACGAGCAGGAACAATCAAGTTTTTCTAGTGGCATTCGCATTCGTTGAAAGCGAGAATACGGACAACCAGTTGTGGTTCCTGAGGAATTTGAGGAACTCTGTTGTACATTACTATCCTAACATATGCGTCGTACATGATCGGCATGCGGCCCTGTTGAGTGCAATAACTCATCTACAGCATGGAGAGAACGAACCACTTCTATGGGTGGATCTGCAGAGCAGGTGGTGCATGAGGTACTTGGGTGCAAACTTCTATAAGCAATACCACAATAAGAACTTGATGAATCTGTTCAAGCGGTGCAAATGTAACCAAGAACGAAAGTTTGACGACTCTAAGATTCGGATAAGGCACCTGGATGCACGTAAAGGAGGCAGCAAAGAATACCGCTACAAGCGCTAACTAGGCCCCCGAAGCATTGCCACAACTACCTATAGATGGTCCTAGTGTGGCGAGGAAGACAGGGGAGCAAGTGAAATGCTTCTCATAATGGATTGAGCATGAGTCTAAGGAGAAGTAGTTGCTGCTACACGACAGGGGTGATGCTCGATATGGTATCATGACATCTAATCTATCCGAGGTGTACAATTGGGTCATGCACGGCGCAAGGTGCCTCCATTTGGTTGGTATTATAGAGGCAATTCTCCGCGGCACCACAAATTACTTTGTTAACAGAAGAAATAACACATTGCTCGCCATGACAAATGACAGAGTACTGTACTCTGCTATGATCACCAAATACATGGGGGAGAAGAACAAGAAGGGTGAGATGCACTGGGCATTCAAGATGGTCACAAGAGAGCTTCACTTCAAGATACAGTGTAGGGATAAAGGACACCACAGGACAAACCGCGAGAGGATCACCCACGAGTGTAGGCTACACCACGCTAGTTGCATATGCACTTGCAACAAACATCTTCTACATAGGCCATACTCACATGTCATGGTCGCATGTTCGACGGTGGCGCACCATCCTGGCCAGTATCTGTTTGATTATGTCAACATGGAGGAGGTGATGGAAACCTGGAGTGCAGAGCTGTATGGTTATGCGCGTGATTAGCAATTTCACTGGCCATCCAACTTGGGAGCAACTTATCTGAGCCGTGGACATTGATAGGTTGAAGGAAAATGTTGGCCGATGATAGGTACGACATATCAATAACGGCATGGATCAAGAAGAAGACGGACGTTGTACGAAAAAGTGATCCATTTGTAAGGAGTTTGGGCACACCTTCAGGAAATGCCCTACGAAAAATCCATAAGACGAATGACACATCGGCAGTCCGGACGTCGCTGTAGGGACCTCATCCGACTGGCCCACCAGACGAGGTCGACCTGGCGGGTGTTGAGGTCGCGGCCACGTGAAAGGTTTGTCTTGTTAAAATTTGTGGTGTCTAATGCTTTAAATATTACTTTGATTTGTTGAAAAATTGGGTGATGACGTTGTGCTGAATGGTTTGTAATATCAGCGTGATTTGTCGACAAAATATGTGAGGACGTTGCGATAAGTGTTCTGCAATATCATTGTGACTTGTCCACAAAATATGTGGTCGAAAATGGAAGTAAAAAATAAACAGAGGTCCCTGTCGCAAGTGGGAGTGGCGATACGCCCTATCGCCATTTCAACTGGTGATAGAGATATGTCTGCACTGTTCTAACCTACTATCGTCATTGCTTAGGCTGCTGTCGTCATTTGGAATGGCGACATGGCTCTTTCGCCATTTCAAATGACACTGTTGCCATTTGGAATGGCAGCATGGCCCTTTCGTCATTTCAAATGATAACAGTAGTCTAGTTTTGTAAAAAAAAAAAATTTATTTTTTTAAATTTATTTTAAAATAATATTATTTCAAAAAAAATTCCTCTCTTATCAGTCTCTCTCGCACCAGTCACTTCTCCATCTTCTGTCTCCCTCCCCGTCTCGGCCACCGACACGGCGGTGACCGTGCGAACGGCAAGGCAGCGGTGGCGAATCTACCTCCTCCACCGAGCCATCTATCTGATATCTCCACCTGACTGACGGAGCATGGAGAATGGTGGACGTGGAGGTGGGAGGCGGTCGAATCCGACGGCGTCGCGCAGTGGGGTACGGTGGGATCTGGCTTCTTCATTGCCTTTGGGCGCGCACGTGAATGATTTTTACCTCTCTTTTTTGTCCGATTTTCTTCATGTGTTCCAGAATTTTTGGTTCTAGCTAGTGTTGTGGCTCGGCTAAGCTAGGGGAGATGAGCAATCGTGTAAATTATTTTTGTGCAATTTGTGATAAGCAGGTGCAAAAAAAATCCAATGGATTGTAGCAAAATTATTATGTAAGTTGCTCAAATTTTCCATATTTTTCATGTTGATGATTGAACCAAAATGTTATTGAATCAAAATGCTTTTTGAATCAGGGAAATTTTGAAAATCTGATCAGGAAAATGACCCAAGTAATCAAAAGTTTGAACCCGAGAGAATGTTCAAAATTTGAACAGGAAAATTCTTCGATTTTTAGTGAAAAATTGAACCGGGAGAATGTTCAAAATCTGCACATTTAGGTTCATGTAAAGATTGGTTTTTTAAATATTATTGAGTATGGTTCATGTAAAGATTAAGTTGGGCAAAATTTAATGAAGATCAAATCCGAAATTGGAAAATCCAACAACTTGCAAATTCTTCAAGATGAAAAAAATCATTTGGAAGTACAATTTCTTGCAATTTTCTCCTTGTAATTTATCGTGATTTTTTTCCTGCAATTTCTAGCATTTTTTTCTTCCCAGTTCGTGAAGATGGGGAACCAATCGATCATGTTCATGATCATTCATGGGTGTATCAACAAAATTTTCGGGTACTAACAAAACATCGTGTGCGAACAAATTATACAAACAAGTTAAACTTGCACAAACAAAATTTTCGTAGAAATAAAATAAGTGCGTCATTTTACAATTTTGCAAAAACAAATTATGCTTGTACAAACAAAGAACCTGGCACGAACAATTTTTTGTGTGTAAGAACCATTTTGTACGAACAAATTAAACTTGCAAAAACAAGAAAGTCATGTACGAAACAAATATTTTTTCTTGTACAAACAAAAAAATTGTGTACGAATAATTTTGCACAAACAAAAAAAACATGTATGAACAAATTTTGTGCAAACAAAAAACCTTGTGCGAGTAATTTGTGTACAAACAAACCCGAAAACTTGTAGTTATATTTTAGTACAAAACCAAAATATATTCAAAATAAAAAAAAATGTGTACAAAAATTGAAATAGCCATCTGAATCACCTTCTCTCTCTCTCTCTTTTTTTTACTTTTCTCCCTCGTCCCTGTCTCTTCCCCTCTCCTCTGTCCTCCCATGATATGTGGTGTGGTTAGGGATGGCATCGGCGCGCGCGGCACGGTAGTGCTCGCCCATACCCGCACTGCGACTGACCGAATTCCCCACGGTATACCCACATGACGACGACGGCGAAAAACCTCGCCATACTGCCGCCTCATGGTACCGCCGCCCGCGGCATACCCGCTACTCCGCTGAATAATACATCGCCGCCCGTGGGTACCCATCGCCCGCGTACATGCTCGTTACCCACGAGCAATGCATAGATCAAGTTCATCATAATTCACACATCAATGGTGCATCACACATTCAACAACTAATAAAGTTCATCACAATTCACATATCATGTTCGACAAGACAACTAATCAAGTTTAACAAATAAAATACAAATACAAATTGACATAGTTTCTTACACATGTGGGTAGATTACGGGTAATCGGGCGAAGCGCACGCAGTGGAGCTTACCCATACCCATACCCGTTTACCCGATGGGTAAGGAATTGTGTCCGTTTTCATACCCGTGGGCAAAGAAAGACGCCCATACCCGCCTCTATTAGGGTATTCGCCCGCGGGCACGCGGGTAATCGGGCACAATTGCCATCCCTAGGTGTGGTTCCCTCTCACTTGGGCCCACATATGAATACAATGTTTACAAAAAGCTAATACAAGCAAAATATAACAATAGACCATATTAGACCTGTTCAAACGACAGGTCGTGCAGGACTTCGGGCTGAACGTGGTAGGTCGGCCTCGGACGGGTAGGCCCGAGCCTGGCACGAAAACTGATTTTTCCCAATTTAAAAACATCATTTTATTTTATTTTCTTGAATAAAAAATTAATATTCAATTGCATTCAGCGGGGTTTTTCGTGGCAGAAATCAAGACCCCAGCCTAACCCTGGTCGGGCCGGGCCACCCACGAGCAGTAAAGAGAGATCAAGGGTAGCTTGATCTGGCCTGGCACCATTAGCCTGACAACCTTATGGCCCAAATCGAGCCTCTTGGTCGTGCGCGCGCGGGAAGCCGTCGCGGCGGTCTCCACAGGCGTCCTCGCCGGGGGTAGCCGGCAAGGCGCTTGCGAGCAAGGAGAGCGTTCTGTCAGGCATCGGCAACCTCTTCAGCCTTGAGCAGGCCGCCCTCCGCTACGACCCGTGGTACATCAACAGCCACGTCGTCAAGGCGACCGAAGGCGCCGTGAGGAGGTAAGTCACTGAGCTCTACACGGTGAACCTCGTGAACAACGGCGTCGAGGGGGACCTGGAAGCATTCCTTGAGGAGACAACAAGAGTGAGACTCGCCGTGAAGCTGAAAGTGAAGGCCAGCTGCCGTGACAAGGCATGACCAATCGAGCAAATTATTGATATCTGACATGACCTTGCAAATAACATACCATACGGCATGACCAATCGAGCAAATTATCTGACAATTTTATCTTAGTAGCTTACATATATCGAACGTACTAACCCAGCATGACCACCCAAAAGATGACTGCCGTAGTAAGAAAGTGCTAAACAGTGGGTATGAAGTACCCTTTATCTTGAGAGAAAACCGAAAGGGTAAAGAGCCAAAAACATAATGTGTGTTAATGATGTATTGAATGTATGAATGACATCGTGAGGGAACTCCCCCCTCTTACATGCCCTTAGAGTTTTATTTATAGAGGGCAAGAAGAGATATTTACCTTGTTGCCCTCACAATGTATTTAGAGAGGGGAGCATTTAAGTACATTTGCCTAAATATACCATATGAACTAGGCCTTTTGCACGATTGAATGGCCTTTTGCACGATTGAATGCGATATACGATGTCTCTCCACCGAGGCGAGACCTTCGAGGCTTACGGTTTCCACCTAGGTACTCTCTGGTTGGGGCCTTCCCATCTGCAAATATGTCACTGCCAGCCATTTCTTTCAGTTTTGTGGAGCTCAGATGTTTCTCTGCGGACACAGATGCCTCATCTCCTTTGAATATGTTGTTCCCGTGAGATCTGTGAATTTCTTATAGTTGAAAAGGTACTTACTTACAGTTGAATTACCAGTACCGCTGGTACTGGTAATATTTTCTATAATATTGTACTTCTTGCAAAAAATACACAATACCCAATCAGAAGTGTGATGTATCAATGATAGGCAATGAGCAATAATACTACCAGTGAGCAATTATGCTATCAGTGAACATGGATAGGAAGGGCATTTTGATACAATATCAGGGATTCCAGCGTATGAATCAAATATACTAACTGCTGGGCTCACTGCATGAAGCCAACGGAGCAACACAGTGCAGATGCTAACTACATAAGATTGCGGTTAAAATCAGAGACCAGCAGCAACAACAATGTGGCAGAAAGAACAATCAAAATCTTGTTGAGATTATATCATTAGAGCAACATATCAATAAAGAGACCAATCATTCCATGATAAAATTCAGATCTTTTGCACAATTCACCATAACTACCTTGATCTGCAACTGAAGAGGTGGCGGCGCACTTGGGGAGGCGGGGCGCACGAGGGGAGGCGGCGGCGGACGATGAAAGGCGGCGTTGGTGGGATGAGAGGTGAGGTGGCGGTGTTGGGGGAGGCGTCGGTGGGAAAGGCGAGGGGAACTACCCTTGTCAGGGCAGCTGGGCTTCGCTTCCTGCTTCACCTTCAGTTACACTAGTAGTTTCGGCTGTCTTCTCCGTCGCCTCCTGAACCGCCTGCACATCATCCTCGATGCCGTTGATCACAAGCTTGACTGGGTAATGGAGCTCGGCAACTTGTTTCCTCATGGCATCGACAGTCGCCTTCACACTGGAGCTGTTGAGGTTCCACTCGTGGTACCGAATGGCGACAAGCTCGAGGCTCAGGAGGTTGCCGATGCCTGACGGCATGCTCTGTTGGCTCGCCGGGGTTTGGTCGATTATCAGCTCAAGGTCTGTCATCTCCCGCATAGCTCCTCGTTCGAAAGTCAGCCATGGCAGCCGACAGTCGACAGAGAATCTCTGGAGACGACGGAGCCCCACACCGTCGTCAATTACTATCGCTTCTCCTGGGAGGAAGTCCAAGCCTAGTACAAGGCGCTCCAATATGGGTAAGCCCCCGAGGATATTTAGATCATTTGTCCCTGGTTTGCAAACCGTGATTTGCAAGAAAGAAAGATGTACGTTCCCTTGGATCCATTGGGGAACGGTGAAAAATCTTCCGGTTGTTACCTTAAATGTCTATAGACTCCTAGGCGGACGAGACAGGTGGGAGACCAGGAATTCCATGGAACAACCGAGTCCACAGTGAATTGCCAGGGACTCGAGGTCCCATTCTTCGAATTTGAGGAATGACCGTACAGCGTCTTGGTATCTTCTGTCAGTGCACTGGTGAGAAGACCACGTTATTGCAAGCACCTGTACGCTGTGTAGACGACGAAGCACCTCTGCTACAAACCTTGCAGAGAATTCACTTACATCAACAGTTGCCAGTGTGTGTAGAAAGGCGGGGAGGGGGCACCTGTTCACCTCAGGTATCTTTGTTGCTGCTGTTCCATCGGGATTAATTCCATCACTACCAATGAGCAGATGTGCCAAACACCGTGGGAGCTTCACAATGTGCCTTATTTGTGTGCTTCTCAGGTCCGGTGTCCTCGGCTGTTGTAGCTCTGCCAACCTTCAAGATCCAACACCCACAGATAAATAAACTTGTCAAGAGGAGTTCTGTTTCGTAGGGCTTCGGATTTCTTCTTCCATGAAATCACTGTGTTATTCACTGGATCAGTAGATAGCACTTCACAGACACATTGCTGAATCAAACCATACATGTCGTAAAATTATTTCATTAATTAATTTACACATCAGAGTTTACATAGACCGCTTTGTGTCAATTTTTACAATAAGGGCCGAACATATCAAATGAATACATTACAAAAGATAGCGGAAGCAACAACGTAAGCAAAGAGCTGAGGGCACATCTTACCGTAGGCAAGTGACTGGGGAGCCCGTGTACGCCTGATATTATCCGAGTACCTCGGACAATATAGGAGGCACACAAGAACCGACGGAGTCAGCTAGACTGGGGTGAGACTAGAACAGCTAAGGACTAAACTACGCTTCAACGTTTCCTGGGTCTTCAAACTTCTAGATCCTTGTTGCAGTCGACAGCTCCAGGGTTCCTATTTCTGAGGGTTTGGGGGAAAGAGCGAGGATGAGCACAACTACCGTGCTCGCGAATCAACACAACAGATGCAATAATATATATACAAGGTGTAACAAGGATGGCTCAGATTCTTTTATTTGCGTAAAGCAATATTTACAAATACAGATATTAGAAAATCCTATCACTTAGCATTTTAACCAAATTATATTTTTAAAGAGATTAATTGTGCAATAATTAATAAAAACAGATGCTATCTCCACCTTCATGCTTATATTTGATGGTGGTCATACCCACCTATTACCAACGCTGCGTAAAGCAATATTTGTTTTCATTTTTTTTTGGATCCGGATACGAATACGAATACTCCAAATACGAATACAGATACGAATAATATCGAATACGAATACGGAGCGAATACGAATTGAAACGAATACGGTCACTGATATTTTTTGGAACATGAAAACCCCTTAAATTGTATGCCAGAAATTAACAAAAACATATAACTTGTTTATTTAATGCAAACATTTATGAATTGTTCATATTTTCAGCAACCACACATAACATTGGCACTAGCAAGCTGCATTAACTAGTTTATCACAAATATAACACTTAGTTTACTATATTTAGCTCATAAACCATAGCTCACAAAGTTACAAGTCATCACACATTCACACTTAGTCCATCACATACATAAAACTTAGTTCACAATAACATTAATCAGGCTGGATGGTTAATCTATACACAAATAACTGTAACATCCCAAAGTATGTTACAAAAATAATATTAATAAAGTTATTATTTTATTTGATTTTCTGAGATATAAAATAGTTTTCTTGGTTAAAAAGAAAAATAAAATAAAATAAATTCAATTATTTAGTTTCCTAGTTTTCAATGTCAAAAATAAAATTTATTGAGATTTATGGGATTTTATTGGATTTAAAGTTAAATGGAAAAAGTAATTAATTTCTTGAATTTTTTGGATTTAAAAAAGGTTTTTTTCTTATTTTTCAAAAATTAAAAATAATTTATATGCAAAAATAAAAACCAACTTTAACTTGGAATTAATTTTATTAAGTTCAAAATAATTCAAGGAATTTTTGTGATTTTTTCTAGAATTTTTTTTAAACTCTATTTGCTATTTTCTAAAATGCTATTTGATTTGTTACATTTTTTGAAATTCGAACATCAATTAAAATCTCATTTTCTCTTTTGGGCCGAAATCCTCTTCTTTGGGCCGAAATCCAGATATCCGTATCCACCGGATAGCATGCCAACCGTATTCGTTTCCGTTTCCGACAAAAAAATCTGAATTCGTTTCCGATCCGAAAATTATACAAGAAAAATCCGATCCGAGACAATCCGAATCCATTTTCGTCCAGATCAGTCGGAAACTATCCGATCCGTTTTCATCCCTAGCTTTAGCTTCCATGAACAGCCTTTTGTTTGTGTTAGCTATTCGGGCTTCATTGTGTAGCAGGTAGATAAATACAATTTTCGTTCTTTTGGGCTGCCGAACTTATTTTTCGATTTCTGGGCTGCCTAACTTATTTTTCTATTTCAACTTCTGTTTTTACTCTGCTGAAATCTAATTCTGTTTGTTTATCTATGTAATTTCTGAGGAGTGGTGGTGAAGATGGATATGTTAGACTGCACCATTTTGATTCCAACTACTTCGACATCAATATTTAACTCGAAAGCTTTACAAATTTCTCCGAGGTAAAGAGTTTACGATTTCCTTTGGCAACAAAGCATGGAGACTGCATATTTGTTAGTTAAGGAATTTTGTTATCAGTTTTGTTCTCACTTATTGCCATACTCAGGTAATTTAGTGTTTATTGCTAATAAGCTGTTATTGATTAAATAATAGGAACAAATACAATTAAGTTATCTTGATCCCCCTTTTTTTTTGCTTTCTTGGGAGTGTAGGACTGTAGCTTGCCTTATTTGATACATTTAGGTGGTGAAAGAAAGAAAAACCTTTAAGAGATGGTATAGATGTCTAGGAGATTTTGATTGCTACATATATTGTCTTTACATTTGGCTTTAAAATGTATCACTTGTCCAAAGCGGTCATTTCTCAACCTGTTTTCAGGCTCGGCTGGGAGAAATAATTTTTGGCTCAGTTGGCTCTGGTTCACCTCCGACGCTATAATTTGCGCAGATTTTAGCTACTGATGGTGTGTTGCTTGTCGGACATTGTTGCAGCACCGAGACATTCAGCGATCAAAAGCTCCTTAAATTGCAATGTTAGCTAACTTTTTTCGTCAGTCTTGTTCTATGATACTCCATTTCGTTTCGATCCGTGTCCTGCGGCGTCTTTGTTCAGTGACTTATATTACATGCAGATTCATTGCAGTACTGGGTGTATTACCTGACAAAAAAAAAATCTTTCTAGCTCGGAAGAAACATACAAACCCACAGAGAATCTCTCGCCTACATGTCACAGCAACGTGTTGGTTCGATCGGCATGGTCAAACCGATACATTATCTGACACGACCTTGCAAATAACATACCCATACCGCCATACGTCATGACCAATCGAGCAAATTATTACTTCTCACATGTTAGAAACATACTAGTAGTTTCGGCTGTCTTGTCCGTTGCCTTCACACAGGAGCTGTGAGGTTCCACTCGTGGTACCGAAATGGCGGCAAGCTCGAGGCTCACGAGGTTGCCAATGCCTGACAAACGAAACCCTTCTGGGACGATTTGGACGCAAGGTGATGACATTCCAGCTTATACATCAGGAATACGACGTCCTAAAAAAGGGGGCTAGCGTGGTCACCTGACCTGAGTACTGCTACCTTTTATATAGATGGATATCTTAGGTTCAGGTTCAGGAGTACCACTCGTGGGGAAAAAAACCTCCGGCTGCGACCCGCACAGCATCCTGATGTATGCCTCTGCCGTGCTCCACATGGCCATGCCATACTTCCTTTTGCTGTCGCTCAACGGGCTCTACGCCTAGCTTCCTCGCCGTGGCGCTTCCTGATCGGCTTGCTGTTCCTCAAGGAGCTCCGCCGCGGCGCCAGCGCGGGCGTCGAGTTCCCGCGCGGCGAAGGCGGGGAGATGATCTACGACGGCAAGCTCGAGAACCTGTTCGACGTGTCGGCCGCCGTCAACACCATCGCCGGCAGCGCAGGGCTGATGGGTTCCTTGTTTGGCTACTCCAACAACTTCTCCCCGGCCCACTACGTCAGCCTCTCCGAGAGCCTGCTGCCCCTGACCTTCATCGCCAGCTAGTTCGTCATGCTGGTCACCACGGCCCGCCCGAGGCTCCTCCTGCCATCCTCACCACCGAGGCTTGCCGGTTTCCTGGGCCACCTGGCGGGGACCCTGCAGGCGCTGGTCTCTCTCAGCGCCCTTGCCGGCGCCGCCGATTTCCTCGGGGGCCTCGCCCTGCTCGGCTTCTTCCTCGACTTCCTCGAGTCATCTGAAACAGTTTTCTCTGTATTCCACTTGGGTTCACCAACAACCGAAGCTAACAAGTACACATAAATACACACAGATAGGCAACAACGCCTCCGTAACTCACGCATGATCCAGATGACTCGGCCACTAACTTGACCACTTCATGCATGCATGCGCTGACAAACTACACGGCTGTTTATTCCATGACTCGTTCCCCCAGCCGCTCAGTTCGGATCACAACTGCCCTGTGACTAGCTCAAGCAACACACTAACGTTACATGCAAACTCGTGCAATACGGGTATGCAACAAGATTAACCCAACAGCTTCTTCTTCAGAGCTAAGCTCTACAGCGAGGAGGCCGACCGCACCAACGAGCGTCGCCGCGACGCCGAGGCCGAACGAGCCGGCAAGGAGCTTCCCGACGCGCAGGCGCTGCTCGACAGCCTGCAGCCGCTGCTTTCCGTCAGATAGCGTATCCGTTTGGTCATGCCGTGTGAATTGGTCTTGTAGACAGCACATGCACCGCAACACGGTGGTGCCCAAGTTTTTTCAAGCTGCAAACATTCAAAACATCAATGAAAACGCAAACATTCAAAGCTCTTCAAAGGTAGCCATTACATGAATGAAACAAGAGGCACTTTTTTTTTTGGCTGCAATCACATATGATAGATCAATTCATTTGCTTTACTAGAACCGCACTGAACCTCCACAATGCAAGTTCCTGTACAAACAAAGTATATGAAAGTATAGGGGTGGGAAGAAAGCTCGGTAGTGGGCTCACTGCCTTGTTCAAAACTGCTCTAATTACACTTGTTAACTAGCTAAATATTGAAATGAGTCAATTTATAATGAAATTAGATCTCATTCTAGTAAAATAATATTAAATTAAATTATGTCAATTTTGAGAAATACTCGATAAGACGAGGACTTGCTTGATGTCCACCCCACAGCACGTGCTCGTATTCATATTTGAACAAAGGCACCACGGGATAAAAGCTGGATCAAAATGGAGTGTGAGACAGACAGAACATGAGACTGATGAAACAAAAGGAAAAGAATAACCAATGCTTGCGATTTGAGAAAAGCTTTTGATGGCCGAGTAAACGAAATCTCTCTCGACCAGCCCGCCCCATAACTGTTGGGCCGGACAGCCCAACAAGTCCGCTATTTAGGTGCGCTCCCATCCGGCCGCGAGCACAACACAAAGCCCTTGTCCACGCGCAAGCTAGGGTTTTCCCTCCGCCTCCGCTGCACGGCACGATCCAGATCCCCACCCTAAGACTCTACCCTACTCCTCCCGGCGGCGGCGGCGGCGAGTCAGCGTAGCCAGCGGCGAGATGAGGCCGATCCTGATGAAGGGGCACGAGCGCCCGCTCACGTTCCTCCGCTACAACCGCGACGGCGACCTGCTCTTCTCCTGCGCCAAGGACCACACCCCCACCGTCTGGTTCGCCGACAACGGCGACCGCCTCGGCACCTACCGCGGCCACAACGGCGCCGTATGGTCCTGCGACGTCTCCCGCGACTCCACCCGCCTCGTCACCGGCAGCGCCGATCAGACCGCCAAGCTCTGGGACGTGCAGTCGGGCCGGGAGCTCTTCACCTTCCGCTTCGACGCCCCCGCGCGCTCCGTCGAGTTTGCTGTCGGCGACGCGCTCGCGGTCATCACCACCGACAACTTCATGGGGAACGCGCCCACCGCCCAGGTCAAGCGCATCGCGGAGGACCCCGACGACCGTACGGCTCGTTCCCCTTCCCCGCTTCTTTCGTTTGGGAGTTTCTGGATGTGTGGATTTTTTTTAAGGTGTGTTTTGGTGGTTTGCAGAGACGGAGGAGTCATTGCTCGTGATCACTGGCATCCAGGGGAGGATCAACAGGGCCGTGTGGGGCCCGCTGAACAGGACCATCATCACCGCCGGGGAGGATGCGACCATACGCATATGGGATTCGGAGGTTAGCACTCATTCCATACTTGCACATAATTGTACTGAGATCTGCTGACCACTTGCGCTAGTTCCACTAAGTTATACTGACCACTTGTGCCAGTTCCACTGAGTTATGCTGACCACTGTTACTAGGGTGCTTGGTGCTTTCTAGGTAAATTTGCTTATGGATATGGATATGGATCTGTAGTGGTATTGTAGTATGAATGCTGATGTAGTGGTTGCATTTTCTGGCTTGACTAATGAAAATGTTCAATGATTAAAAATGTTACGGGATATGATCAAAAAATCATTACTCTAGCTGAACGGGATCTCAGTTACCTGTTGTTCTGTATTCAGGTCACTTGGATTTTTTATTTCTAACAACACAGTGAATTAAGACAACAAACAACTAGTATTTGTAGAATTGGCCACAGATACCTTGCAGATTACTCGATCTAGAAATTTATTACCAATGAGGCATTGATAATTCGTGTCAGTTTATTCACACTGTGTCGGAATAAAGAAGGAACTAAAAGTATAACCCCTTGAAACGAAATGTTACCTCATTGTTGATCATGCAGTTTAATTGCATGAAAATGAACATGCTCTCTTCACATCAATTTATCATGGGATGCTTTACATTCTGTTTTATTTTGACATGTAGACTGGAAAATTGCTGAAGGAGTCAGACAAGGAAAATGGACATCAGAAAACAATTTCTTCACTGTCAAAATCTGCAGATTGGTCTCATTTCCTTACAGGTTCCCTTGATAAATCTGCTAAGGTGATATTTTGTTGAAGTTGCTATCATTGTGATGCGTTCGCACTTTATGGATTTTTTTTCTGACATATGCATTGTTATCTGGCTAGCTTTGGGATACAAGAACACTGACCCTGATCAAGACGTATGTCACGGAGCGACCTGTTAACGCTGTTGACATTTCTCCTCTTCTTGACCATGTATGTTCATATATCACATACTTTGTTCTTATCTACGCCCATGTTCTTAAGTTGTTGTGAGCAGTTCTAGATACAATTTTCGCTCAAAACACACGGTTATGTCTAAAATTATGTCTTGTTATACGCTAAAAGCATATGTTTTCCATGTGTATATGGGCTGGAAATAACTACGGCCTTCTACTATGGTGTATTTTGCAATGAGCCTTCTGATTAATTCGTGAAGTTGGATAGGACCCTCTGTGTATTCATATGCTCTGGTTTTGGGTGCCACATTTTGCCAATGCCCATCTAAATTAGCTTTGATAAGGTGATTTTTCTCACATGTATGTTATTTGCAAACAGTAATTGGTTATACAGCTGGTAGCACAAAATAGCTTTGTGCCCTGTGTAGTGCATTTCTGTGTCCATGGATTAAGGCTATGATTCTGAATTTATTGAAGGAGTGTTGCCAGCTGTCTCAGATGAATTGGTATTCCCACTAGGGACAAGACTACTTATACATGTATGATGCTGAGCTAGGTGGTAGTACAATACGTGCTGGTGCATTTAATTAGTTCCAGACTTCTAGTCAATTAATATTTTGTTATCATTTGTATTCCATTTTTTAGTTACATAAATGTTCTTTTTTCTGTTGTTAGGTGGTTCTTGGAGGTGGTCAGGATGCGATGAATGTCACTATGACGGATCGTCGTGCTGGTAAATTTGAGGCAAAATTCTTTCACAAGGTATTCTTGGTTTTTTTGGAAAGTTACTTTCTGTATGCAGATTATATTCTGAACTGTTCAGAAATAAGACATTGCTATTTCTTTTAGATTTTGCAAGAAGAAATTGGTGGTGTTAAAGGTCATTTTGGACCAATTAATGCATTGGCATTTAATCCAGATGGGCGCAGGTGAGATAAATTCTTATTCCAACACTGTCTCTGTATTTTATATCAATGTTTCTATGTCTACAGTTTGCTACTGTGCACTTTATGTTCAGGATATGCTTGTGTTTCATATTTAATCTGCTCAATGATTTAGTCATGTCAAATCATGGCACTATACGCTATTCTGATTCACATTAGGATGCCATAAACGTTATGAGAGCAGATGTTTATATTGATTTTTCTTTAGCTTTTCATACATATCTTTTTAAATTTTGTATGGGTTAAGTTTCTCAGAACATTTCTCTCTCCTTTGTGCGACATCTGGTTTCTATTTCTTGCTCACTGTATTTACCCTTTCTAAATGAATAACCGTTTCCCTTTCTAATTTACCCTTACTCTAGCTTCTTCATTTTTAGATCTAAGTATTTAGTTTTGGCTTTTCTGTAACACATTTGTTCATCTTTATTTATCTGTTTATGACATATTTGGTCTCCATCGAGTTCTGATGCTATTTGTTTCTACCTTTTATATTGTCCAAGTTCTTTTTTCCCCTCTTGTCAAATTTCTTTTATATGTAGCTCAATGATTACAGCCAATTACATTGGCAATATACGCTATACTGACCTTAGTTTGATGAAAAGTTAGAATATGAGAGCTACATATTTTTCAAAATTGGAGTATCTTACCTGTAACTGTACCAATGAATCATGCTTTTCATTTTCTGTTTTGTACACATTTTTAGGCCTTATGTGTAGGTGATGGTTTTGGTAGCTCAGTGATTTCAAACACTATGCTGATTGCAACTGTTGAAAAATGAAATTTTATGAGAGCTACCTTGCCTCACTTCAGCATCCACATGGCATTATAGCAAGAAACATAGGAAGCTGGCACCCTCAGAATAGTTTTATGTTAATGCAAGGTGTTTCTTATTTTCGATTCATTGTATATGAAAAAGATAGTGGCTTCATGTTTAGTGCCACATTGCCAATGTATTTTCCAATGAACCCCTATTGATTTCTCCAAAAGCCATAATGCATATTTTTTTGTAGGAATAGTATAGAATGTTGCAGTTCCTTTTATGAAAGTTTGTACTTCTTTGTGCCACTTGATATTTCTTGGATTAGTGAGTACTGAGTGGATTGTCTAGTGATTGCCGTACACTTCGACAATGTGGCGACTGCTCAATTATTATCGCCAATCAGATTTGGTCATATACGCCATCCTGGTTTCTGTTGGTGATTTTTTTTTCTTCTGAGAGCTGCTTTAGCTTCCTTGAACAGCCTTTTGTTTGTGTTAACTATTTGGGCTTCATTGTGTAGCAAGTAGATAAATACAATTTTCTTTCTTTTGGGCTGCCTAACTTATGTTGTACCAGGTTATGTTTGTTGAGGAAGTGTTTTTGATTTCAACTTCTGCTTCTACTCTGCTGAAATCTAATTCTGTTTGTTTATCTATGTAATGTTAATAGCTTTTCGAGTGGTGGTGAAGATGGATACGTTAGGCTGCACCATTTTGATTCCGACTACTTCAACACCAAGATTTAACTCGAAAGCTTTACAAATTTCTCCGAGGTAAAGAGTGTTAAGACTTCCTTTGGCAACAAAGCAGGGAGAGTGCATATTTGTTAGTTAAGGAATTTTGTTATCAGTTCTGTTCTCACATCTTATTGCCATACTTTGGTAGTTTAGTGTTTATTGCTAATAAGCTGTTATTGATTGAATAATAGGAACAAATACAATTATCTTGATCGGCCCTATGTTTTTTTTGCTTTCTTGGAAGTGTAGGACTGTAGCTCGCCTTATTTGATACATTTAGGTGGTAAAAGAAAGAAAAACCTTTAAGAGATTGTATAGATGTCTAGGGGATTTGGATTGCTACATATATTGTCTTTACATTTGGCTTTAGACTGTATCACTTGTCCTAAGCGGTCATTGCTCAACCTGTTTTCAGGCTCGGCTGGTTCACCTACAACACGTGGAGATAATCTGCGCAGATTTTAGCTACTGATGGTGTATTGCTTGTCGGATGGTTGAGAACTTTAGTACATTTAGCGATCAAAAGCTCCGTAAATTGCAATGTTAGCTTACTTTTTTTTTTTCATCAGTCTTTGTTCTGTGATACTCCATTTCGTTTCGATCCGTGCCCTGCGGCGGCTTTGTTCAGTGACTTATATTTGAAGCTTGAACATGCGCCGCATCTCATAGCGACTCAAATCGTCGTGTCACTGGGGAGGCACGTGGAAGCTCAAATGCTATGGCATGGTAATAACATTGCTAAACGGATACATCATCCGAAAGTCTTGCAGTTGCACGTAACAGACTGACCTAACATGACCCAACGGATACGTTAAGTCTTAATTGCAACATATACAAGTTATAACATGTAAGGGTATGATATTTAGCTCCATGAATTGTATTTTATTTTCTCAAATCTCTAAACTTGTAAGATTGTATCACTTAGTTTCTTTAACTTGTGTTGCCATTGATTTTGTCCTAGCATGCACCTAAAGTGTGGCAAGACACATGTTGAGGTGTCATTAAGTGATAAGCGGTTTGCCGTTAATCCAGTTTGTGGCAGATCACTTACGCATGTCATTTGCCGGGGTCTAGTTACGCAGGCCTTTTGCAATGGTATTTTCGCGTAGTAGGGGTGTTATTTCGTTTGAAGGCTGTTTTTACTATTTCATTTCAAAAAGAGAATAAATAAACCAAAAATTCATTCGTTGTGTCACTGAAGGAATGAGATGTCAAATTTTGCGCATAAATAACATTACCCAACTGAGTCTCACTGGTAACATGCTGACACAACATGATCCAACGGATACATTCTCTCACAAGTCTTCTACACGAACGTCATGCAATCACAAGTGTTGTAAAGAATACATCCTTACAAGTAACACATTACTTGGCAGTAAGGTTACTGATACGGCGTGACCAAACGGATACATTTCTTGGCAGCCTTGAAAAGCGACACATTGTTAACATTATGACCAAACAAATACAACACTTGTCAATCTTACACGTAACATGGTGTGACTAAGCAGACGCATTACCTGACAATATGGAAAAGTTACTGATGCAAGACCTGACACAAGGATACAGGTAGAAGCAGCCAGCGGCAATATAAAAGCGCGAGTGGTAAGACGTGATGTACCATTCTGCAACATCCATTGCAAAGCTGCGACTCTTGCTTCGTTCATAGCAGAGGGACCCAACGTACTTGGCCCTGCGCTGAAGCAGCAAATATGGGAATTTGTCACAAGACTGGTGTTAACTACAGGAAGCAATGGTAACAAGAGTAGCAGTGTGCATGTGTAGAAGAGTTTACCTTGTCAGGGGATCAGGGCTTCGCTTCCGACTTCGCCTTCAGTTTCATTTCCACTCTGAATCTCCGTTGATGTCCTCGCTGTCTCCTCATCAACTGCCTGAGCACCATGTGGTGCGCCATTGACGACGAGATTGATCCGGTTGCGATGCTCGGCAACTGCATTCTTCACCGCCTCGACCGTGTTCACGCTGGAGCTGTCGCTGCACCACTTGCTGTACCGGAGGACTACCTCCTTGAGCCTCGCGAGGTTGCCGATGCCTGAAGGAACAGTCCCTTGAATCGGTGGGACTGGTGAGCAGATTTCCAGGTCAAGGTATCTGAGCACCGGCATTGCTTCTTGTGTGAAAGTCAGCCATGGCACTGGGCAATCAACCGAGAATGTCTGAAGCTGTTCGAACCCCTCGCTTTGGATCACGATGGCTTGTTCTGGGATGAAGTCCAAGCCGAGCACAAGGCACTGCAGATTGGGCAGCTCCGCAAGGATCTTCAGATCATCCGTCCCTAGCTTGCAAACCGTGATTTGCAAGAAGGATAGACAGCTGAGCCCTTGGATCCATTGGGGAACACTGACAAATCTCCCGGTGGTTACCTTGAATTTCTTGAGAAGATTAGGTCGATCAGACAGGGAGCCCAGGAACTCCACGGAACAACCGAGGCCACAGTGGATTGTCAGGGACCTGAGTTGCTTCAACGCTTTGATGGACGAGCGCAGAGCGTCCTGGTACCTTCCGTCAGTGCACTGGTGAAACGACCATGTTATTGCAAGCACACGCAAGTACCGTAGACGACCGAGGGCCCGCACAAAGCTCGCGGAGGATTCGCTTAAATCGACAGTTGCTAGCGTGCATAGGTACGTGAGACGGACTATCATCCTCTCAGGTATCTCAGCTACCGTCTCGCCGGGATTAACTCCGTCACCGCCGACGAGCAGACCCCACAAGCCTGTAAGATGAACGATCTGCTCAGGCAGCTGCGTCACCTGCGTGCTTCTCAGGTCCAATGTCTTCAGACATCTTAGCTCGCCCACTTGTGGCGGGAGCTCGCTTATCTGTGTGCGACTCACGTCCAGTGCCTCCAGAAGGCGCAGCTCCTTGATCTCGGGCGGGAGCCTGGTGACCCCTGTGTTGCGGACGCTCAGATACCTCAGCAGAATCATTTTGCCGGTGCATATCTGCTGCAGCAGGTCCTCGTCCTTCAGCCTGTCCCAACCTTCAAGATCCAGCACCCTCAAATAGACGAACCTACCGAGAGGGATTCGGTCCACGGCCGCACCAGAGGAAGCGGCCAGCGAGCGGGTGTGAGATGGATCCATTGTTTCCAGCAGCGCTGGGAGCTCCGGATCAGGTTGGTGGAGGGATAGCCACCGCAGTATCTCAGTGCTACTCTCGCTGTCGCCGGCGGCTGCTGAATTGAGCATGCCGCCGGCGGTACAAACAAAGCCCCTGTTTGCTGATTCGGAGGCGACGAACTGCAGCATGCCTGGATTGACCTGCCAGTGCGACCCCTCGGCTTCGGCAGGCTTGTGCCCGTAGTTTGCTGCCTGGATGATCACCTCCCTGTTGACGAGCTCCGAGAAACACTCCTCTGCTCTCCTCACACGGTAATCCCAATGAGGCGACTCGTCGCCGGTGAGAAATGATTCGCCGGTGGTGAGCCCATCGCTTGCCCATCTCCAGATCAGACGGTGCTTGTCAATGCTGTACCCCTGTGGGAGCATGCTCGCCATGTATAGCGACAATAGCTTTAACCGGTAAGGAAGACGATGGTACGCCCGTGATGAGGCAGAGGCCGCCGTGTCATTGCCATCGCCATCGCCGCTGACCAGCATAAGATGCTTATACCTCAAGGGGTGTTGGGCGACAATGACTAACCATTTGTCAATGTATTCGATCTCCTCCCAGTCCATGAGCACCGCAGTGGTGGTACGGCAGCAGCAGCGTGCGGCTCTGCGCAGCAGTACCGCGTGACACGGAGGAGGCCGCTCGTACCCTCTGAGGGACCTCCCAATGTAACTGGCCACCTCCCACAGCACAAATAGCCAGTCTAGTCTCATCATGTCCCAATCTTCCTCGTCGACACGACCTGGCCGCGGCTCATTCAGTGCCGGCTGAGCACGCAGCGCTGCAAGAATGGAGCGCAGCTCCATGTCCATGAACTTCAAGAAGGAGAGGGCGCGGTCGTCGGTGGTGGCTCGCGCAGTCCCAGGACCAGCTTCCCGCCGCAGCAGCGCGGAGATCCTCCCAGGAAGGGGCTCCATCTCCTCTAGTGCTCTCTTCCTCCACTCCTCCTCGTTGGAAGCTGCAGCCGCCATGTCTCTCTTCCTCTCGCTCCCCCCCGGCCGGCTGGTGTTTCCAAAATACTACAGCTGGCTCTCAGAAACGCTTTGGGGGTCGGGAGTGCTCAAGCAGCTCCGGTCGAGATCCTTCCGGGAAGGGTGGGGATAGATCAATCCATCAGCTCCCAATTCTTCTTGTTGCTTACTGCCTCTGTTAAACAAGTGGATAATATAATTTAGTTGATGAATAATTGATAATATTGTTTACATATATTATTTGAGACGCGTTATGCTGTGTGAATTTATGTCGGTCAAGTTGAGAAGAACTTATGCCAAAAAAATATGTTGCTTTGGTCTTTGTATGTGCAGGGTAACTCGAAAGCGATCGTGGTCTACGGTGGTGACCGGGAGATGGTTTAGTGCGAAATTATGATCCAGAGGGTCGAGGATGCTGGAGGAGGCGGTCGAGCTCAAGTTGGAGTACAAAGAGATTAAAAATGGATTAAACGTGTTAGAACTACAGAGGTGTGTACGAGGGCTATGACATGTGATATATTTTAGGGTGTATAAAATATGATATTTTGTAATTAAATTTTAAATTTATGGATTAGGCCAATGTGATTGGAGTGTGTTTAGGTGATTAGAGTTGGGAGTCCGAAGGGTATAAAAGGTGATTAAGGCTCTCGGCCGAAAAAGTACGGATGCTTTTTTTTTTTGCTGTAACTGGGTGCTGGCGGCGGCAGGCGCAGGTTGTGAAAATTGTGGCGTGTGTGCTGGCAGTGACACAAGATCTGCAGAGGAGATACAAGTTGTCATGAATGAAAGATTTGACTGCATGTTATTGAATGCTTGTGCCTTGACTTATTCTAATGCATGAATTCTTTTATCTCTTGGTTGTGTGATCGAGGTGGTACGTTCTGGACTTGGCGTTGGCAGGGAAAGGAGCCAGGGACGGCGGCAGTTGCGTACATGGGGCTACAGCATCAACGTCAAAAGAAAATTAGGGAGGGCGAGAGGCCGTGATCGGGTGATCGCCTGGTCGGCTGCAGTAGAGGTTTGTGTTCTGTCCTTTTGCCTGAGGTGATCTTCTTAAAAAAATTTATGAGAAAATCTGGAATAGTTATAAACGGTTTGGTGCTTACTATCTTTAAAGTAGAGAAAGAAACTCTAGTGGAGTGAGATATTGGTTCGTGTTGAAATCGGTCCAAATGGTTGGATTTATTTCGGAAGTGTTGACTTAATTTGTGAAGCCGGTCCAATTTGATTGGGCTTATCTCAACGCGGATTAGTGGAGACCGGAAAATCTCTGAACACCACGTTAAAACATCATCGTATCATCTTGGTTTGTGCTTGTGTTTTACTTTGAACAATTGACTTTACTTGCTTTAATTACTTATATATCTTTGTATGATTGCTCGCATTGAATTGTATTCATATTGTTGATGCACTTACTCGAGCCTAGTTGATTTAGGTTTTTATTATGCAAAACTAATTGTTATTAGGTTCTGCATTATAAATTAGTTTTAACCCTGTCGGTGTATTAGAACCGATCTTACGTAAAGATTGTTTGATTCGGGGGGTCTCCTAGAGATGAAATCACGCAGAGTGGTTGACACGGGATGTTTAGACAGGTTCAGGCCTTCTCCGGGGAGAATAACAACCCTACTCCTGTGTGTGTATGGTATTGATCAGATTCTCGATGATCAAGCAAGAAACTAGGACTATTACGTATAACAAAGACTTGTGTTTCTCCTTGACTCGCCTGCTTCGCCTCCTTTCACCCTCCGATTGATGTCTTTATATAGTCGTGAAGGAGTAGCCGCTTTTGTCTCATGGAAGAGGCGCCTAATTAAGCCAAGAATGGGCGATGATGGCGAATTACCGACGATTGGCTTCTTCACGCCGTCTGGCAGTTATCTTTCAGAGGTAATGAGGTATTTAAGCACTATTACTACGCGGAATAATAGTGCGTGTGGACCGTTCGGATTCCTTAATCAATTGGACCCACTCGCTTGTAGGTTTGATTATAAGGTGGTCGTGGTTTACTTGGTCGTAGAAGGACTTACGACTGGGTAATGGTCGTAGAAGGACTTACGACCAGGTAGTGGTCGTAGAAGGACTTACGACCATGACATAGTCGTAGTGGTCGTAGAAGGACTTTGACATAGTCGTAGTAAGACTTACGACTATGGGGGTGGTTGTAGAAGATCTTACAATCACTTGGTAGGCCTCCCCCTCATAAATATAAAGGGTACTTCTGGGGACTATGTGACATCATATTTACCCATAATAAGAATTATAGATAAAAGATAAAATGAGGATTATTAGATCCTCGTCATCTAGCCCCCCAGCTTCAAGTGAAAGTAACTTACTTGGTGAAGGATTTGCAAATGGACTTACGACTATGAAAATATCGTAGAACCATGGTCGAAGGAAAAACTCTTCGACATTTGAGTGCTACTTTGACCAGGAATTTACTTGGCCAGAAAGGTTACTTACGATTATCAAATAATCGTAAAAACCCCTTCGACTGTGAGGTGGTCATAGTAGGGCAATCGGAGAAAAAACCCTTTCCGATTGTTACTTCATTCGACCAGAAAGACTTTGGTCAAGAAAGTAATTTCGCTTGAGGTGACAAACGAACCTAATTTTCTCGAATGCACCATCCGGGAATTGCAAACGACTCCCATAGATCTGTCGATGAGACGGTTCCCGAAGCGGTTGCAATCGTGAAGATTGCTTACGACTATCAAAAAAGTCGTAAAAACCCCTACGACTGTGAAGTGGTCGTATTAGAGGTATCGGAGAAAAAACCCTTCCGATTGATACTTCTTTCGACCAAAAAGACTTGGTCAAGAAAGTAATTTCGCTTGGGGGTGACAATACACACCTAAATTTCTCGAACAAACCATCTAGGGAATTGCAATCGACTCCCTCAGACCTGTCGATGAAACGATTCCCGAAGCGGGGGCAATTGTGCGGTTATAAAACTCACCGGGAGTTAGACTTAGAGTTTTTTACCTTGTGGATATCATGGGGATATGCTCCAGATCTTAGGATGATGTGACAATTGGCAATGGCGTTAATGGTTTGTCGTTTCACTGAGTTTTCGACAAAGTTTCAAAGACTGCTCGGACTTTCTCGATAGGGCGGTCCGACCGCCATAGCACGCGGTCCGACCGTCCCAAATCGGCCGGACCGGCCATGTGCGCCGGCCGGACCGGCAGATGACCAAAAGTGGTCAAACAGTCGGGCCAAAAATAGAGGGTGTAGGCAAGTGAGGGATCCCATTGTTCTTGCTCCCATAATTTTTGGAGTCTCCAAGAAAAGTTCTATTGGTTTAAAGTTTCCGTGAGGTTTCGGATTTTCAGGGGTTGAAAATTGGCTAAGTCCTTACGGCGGTCGACCGCCTTTAGCCGGCGGTCCGACCGGCAGGCCGGGCGGCCGACCGCCCCGAGGGGCGGCTCGACCGGTTGTTACTTGAACGTCGCCGTCGTGGCGGCGTTGTTCGCTGGTTAGGTCAAAGTCATGAGTTTCAGGCATATGTGTTGCATGATGCATGTTTTGACTAACGTGGGTCAAGTTGCGAAGAACTTGTTCCGCTTCGATTTGCTTGTCTATTGTTGTGCAAAGTTGCTTGGTGGTCAACGACGGTCAACGGCGAGGATGATCGGACGAGGCTTGGAGAGCTTAGGTCCGTAACGATCGACGATCTTGGGTGAGGTCAATGAAATCAAGTATGGCATGTATGGACAATGATGACCGAACGCAGGCGGTTCGGTCGATCGGTTTGATCAAGCGGCGCGAGTCGGTGCAAGTGCCATGGTGGTTTCGGGGGGGCCGGATGGGAGAGACTTGCCGACATGGAGAGAGCCGTTGATCAACCTACACGTATGAGCATGCGAAGTGCTTCATGAAGATGGACTCGGTCTTCTGAGAAGGACCGAGAAGGGGTATTTTGGTAATCTTACCAAATATCACCTTGGTGACCTTTGCCTACCCACGGCGCAAGACGGCGCAAGAGAAGCGGTTTAGGTTAAGAGGTGTTGTAGACGGCGCTTTAAAATGCGTGCGTGTGTGACCCGCTTGTGTTGGGCCTTAACGGAGCCCATTTGAGTTAATCTTCTAGAAGGTCTAAGTCTCCACTATAAATAGAGGAGGGAGGTGGTCGCACCCCTTCAACCCTTCAATCATTATTGAAACCCTAGTTTTGGCTTAGGGAGAGGATTAGTGGAGGTTAGGGTTCTAGAGAGTTTTGATTTGATCTTGTGCTCTTGGATTGAGCTTTGTCCTCCATTGATGGAGTGGTCAGAACCCAAACCCTATCAATCAATCCAAAGAAAGCTTTGATCAAAGATGTGTCTCTTTGCCCTTCTTCTCTATTTGGTGATTTTGAGTCTTTCTTTGATTCGCATGTTTTTGATTGATTTCTTTACATGATATAGCTTGCTGTGACATGTGGGAACACATCTAAGATCATCTTGATCATCAATCACCCACGAGCAAGTTTTTGGGTCACGTTTTCTTTGACTCTGCTTTGAACCATCCATCTCTCAAACTGAAAAATGTCGTAACTTTTCCATGGATCTCCATGATCTTCAATTGGAATAGGTTCCCGACATCCTAGAGAAGGTGTGTTCCAAGTTTCATGAAGTTTGGAGTTGTAGATCAAAAGTTAGACCTATTTGCAACTTCGCTTTTCTGGCCGATTTCATCGTTCATCTACCGGAGGTCGACCGCCCTAGCTAGAGGTCGGACCGCCTTGGAGAGGTCGACCGCCCCGAGTAGAGGTCGACCGCCCTTCTCTTAGGAAATTAAGTTTCGATTGTTTTTGGTTGTTTTGCTTGGGGTTTTGATTGGATTCAATCCTAGTCTTCCATTTGTCGGTATATCGATCTTCATAGCTTCTATAGCTATTGGAGTGAAATTTGTGTTGAATCTAATCGAGGTTGAAAAAGTGAGCGTGCTCCTATTCACCCCCTCTAGTCGCCTTTTCGGTCCAACAAGTGGTATCGAGCCCTGTTAGTTCAATCTTGATCTTAACCGTCCACCGAACTTGGCGATGGATAAGTACTCCACCAAGCCGCATATCTTCGATGGGCACGATTATGCCTATTGGAAGAATCGCATGCGAGTCTTCCTTGAGAGCGAAGGACAAGCTATATGGGAGGTTGTTCGAGCCCCGCTGTTCTTCCCGGTTGTTACGGGCTTCAACAAATTTCTCTTGACTAACAACAATAAGGCAAAGAACCTCTTGTATGGTGGGCTTGGTAGATGGGAGTATGATCGAATTTGCAATCTTGAGATCACAAGACGAGATTTGGAACACCTCAAACCTACCATGAGGGTTCGTCCCAAATCAAGAAAGTACGCTGCATACCTATAAGCGTGAATATAACAAATTCGAGATGCGCCCCGAGAGAGCATCGATGACATTTTCACCGCTTCAACAAAGTGATTAATCGATGAAGGTCGTTGGAATTGAATATTCTCGATGCGAAAATGCCACCCACCTCTTGGCTGCAATCAACACCAAGGAGTGGGAGATAAAGGCTACCGCCATTGAGGAGAACGCCAACCTCTCGATCCGACTTTGAGCTGCTCTATAGCAAGCTTAAGACTCATGAGATCAAGAGGATTGATCATCCCAAGAAGGAAAATATGGCCTTGGTAGCGCACCGCCAAGAGAGCTTCGATGGGTCTTCCAGTCTTCTTCGGATTTTCGCTGGCGGGTTTATCCGCAATCCATGAAGAGGAGTTTGAGAGTCTTCCGAGGCCGAGTTAGCCCTCATAGTCGAAAAAAGCCACACGGGCCTATAACAATATGAGAAACAAAAGAGAGGAGGTCCGTGACTTGCTATGAGTGTGGTGAGCGACCACATCCGCAACCGCCCCAAGTTGAAAGGAAAGAGCAACCACAAGGAAGGAAAGCCACTTGGAAGAAGCCTCAATGGAACAAATCGAGATTTGATGTCGCCAAGCTCACAAAGGCAACTCACCGGTTCTTGCCGCTTTTGGGGAACAATCCTGCCGATGTGGACTCCGGAGCGAGGATGACAAGGAGGAGGAGATCCTCAAGACAAGAAGAAGGGAAGGCCAAGGACTTCACCGGCGCTTGCTTCATGGCCGACTCACGACGCCGACGACGATGAGGATTACCGCGAAAGAGGAAGGACACGTGGTTCGCCGACTCACTGTTCACGCCACATGACCGGAGACTCAAGATGGTTCACCTCCTTCACGCGGTCGACGGGTGATGAATTCATCACTTTTGGAGATGATAGGCAAGGGCGGATTGAAGGAACGGATCGATCGTGGTGAACGACAAGTTCATCCTCAAGGACGCCGCCTTGTGGACAAGCTAAGGTTTAATTTGCTTTCGTCTCTCAACTTCTTGATGATGGGTATGAGACTAGATTTAAGAAAAATGCTTGTCGGGTGCTTGATTCAAATTGGTGAGCTTGTTTTTGGGATTACTAGAGTTGCTAGGATCTTTGGAGCCGATTTTTCCAATCTCTTGCCGGTTCTCTCAAGTGCTTAATTTCATCTTCTTCTTCTCGAGTTTTGGCTTTGGCACCGCTGTTTGGGGCACATTGGTTTTGATCATCCGACGCGAGTTAGCAACCTTGAGCTCATGAGAGGTTTGCCCAAACTCAAAGCCGCCAAGGATGTCAGATAAAGCGCTCTGTAGGCATGGCAAGCAAGTTGCCGCCACACCCATCGCTGACTATGGTCATGACCGACGGACCGACGCTTGCTTCATATGGATACCGTTGGTCCCGCTTAGGTTCTGGCCACTTGGTGGAAAATGGTACATTCTTGTCATAGTCGATGATTTTTCTAGATACACTTGGGTGTTCTTTCTCTCTTCGAAGGATGAAGCTTTTGATCATTATCATGATCTTGTTCTTCGTTTGGCTTCTGAACTTCCGAGTGCCTTGAGAGCGATCCGCAGCGACAATGGCACGGAGTTCAAGAATGCATCCTTTGCTTCTTTTTGTGCTGAGCGTGGAATTGAGCATCAGTTCTCCTCCCCACACGTCCCTCAACAAAATGGCGTTGTGGAAAGGAAGAACAGGACCCTAGTCGAGATGGCTAGGACGATGCTAGATGAGTATAGCACTCAGGAGGTTTTGGGTCAAGCTATTTCTACCTTGCCATATTGCAAATCGTGTCTTTTAAGACCATCTTTGGGCAAGACTCCTTATGAGCTTGGTTTTGTAGAAAACCCTCTGCCTCGCATTTTAGAGTCTTTGGATCCAAGTGTTTTATTCTCAAGACAGAAATCTAGATAAATTTGAGTCAAGAACTTTTGATGGTTTATTTTGGGTTATCCTGCACATTCAAGGGGTTTTCGGTTTTAATGTCAAACTAACTCGTTCAGAGACATGCAATGTCACTTTTGATGAGACTAGCCCTCGAGCTAGATCGATATTTCGTGATACACAGTGACAGAGAGTATATTCAGAGAAGAAGATGATGATGGACTCGATGATACTCTTCCACTGCTGCTTTGTTGACATTCTTATCCTCGCACAAGAACTCGCTGTGACTACTTCGCTTTCAGCTTGAGGCACTGCCGATCTTCATCATCGAGAGTACTGCGGAGGTCGAAGAGGTACTTTCTCTCCGGTGCGCCACTTCACATTCAAAGCAAAGATCCGCCGGATCGGATGATAGGTAATATCCATGAGCGAGTCACTCGCCCGTATCATGATCCAAGTCTTTTCTCTCACTCTGCATTTGTAGCGTCTTTTGAACCCAAAGATATATCACATGCTTTATCTGATGCTAGTTGGGTCAATGCCATGCATGAGGAGTTAGAAAATTTTGAGAGGAATAAGGTTTGGAACCTAGTAGAACCTCCTAGTGGTCATAATGTTATAGGAACCCGCTGGGTCTTCAAAAATAAACAAAATGAGGATGGTTCTGTGGTTAGAAACAAGGCTAGGTTAGTAGCTCGTGGTTTTAGCCAAAGTTGAGGGGTTAGATTTTGATGAGACCTTTGCTCTGTTGCTAGACTAGAAGCTATTCGCATTCTTCTTGCATTTGCTGCCTCTAAGGGCTTTAGATTATATCAGATGGATGTTAAGAGTGCCTTTCTGAATGGTTTTATAGAGGAGGAGGTTTATGTTAGGCAACCCCCAGGCTTTGAGAATCCCAAGAACCCACATCATGTCTTCAAGCTATCCAAAGCCTTGTATGGTCTTAAACAAGCCCCTAGAGCCTGGTATGATAGACTTAAGACCTTCTTGCTTAAGAATGATTTTGAGATGGGTAAGGTAGACAAGACCTTGTTCATTCTTAGGCGTGGCAATGATTTCTTACTTGCTCAGATTTACGTTGATGATATTATCTTTGGTGGTTCTTCTCATGCTCTTGTTTCTAGCTTTTCTGAGACTATGTCCAGGGAATTTGAGATGAGCATGATGGGAGAGCTCAATTACTTTCTGGGGCTTCAAATCAAGCAATGTAAGGAAGGGATCTTCATCCATCGACGAAGTATACTAAGGATCTGCTCAAACGCTCGACATGGGTGATCGCAGTCGATCGCCACTCCCATGGCGACTTCGATCGCTTGGATCCGATGAGGAAGGAGAAGCCGTGGATCAACGCGAGTACCGCAAAGATGATCGGCTCCCTCCGCACTGACGGCATCAAGACCGACATCCACTTCACCGTCTGCCTCTGCGCGAGGTTTCAGGCGTCTCCGAGAACTTCCCATCGCCAAGCAGTTAAGCGCATATTCAGGTATTTACACTCTACCCTCCAGTATGGCATTTGGTACTCCTGTTCTTCTTCTTTATCCATTCGGGGTTTTCGATTCGATTTTGTCGGTCGTTTGGCTTGATAGGAAGAGTACCTCGCACTTGTCACTTCCTAGGCACTTCTCTTGTTTCTTGGTCTTCTAGGAAGCAGTCCTCTGTTGCACACCCATCACGAGGTCGAGTATGTAGTCAGCGCTAGTTGTCAGAGTCGATTTTGTGGATGGTATCCACTCTTAAGGACTACGGGTTAAATTTTGCTAGTGTTCCTCTTTCTCGTGATAACACTTCGCTATTAACATTGCTAAGAACCCCTGCAACACTCTAGGACCAAGCACATAGACATTCGCTATCACTTCCTTAGAGACCATGTCGAGAAGGGTGATATTGTGCTACACTTCGTGGAGTCCGAGGCTCAATCTGGTGATATCCTCACCAAACCTTTAGACCCAACTAGGTTTGCCACCTTAAGAAGCGAGTTAGGGGTAATTTATCCCTATGGGTTGGTTTGAGGGGGAGTTCGATCTTTTCTGATCTTACCTTGTTCTTTTGATCTTTTATTGTTCATTTTCTGCACTTGTTGATCTTTTTGAACTTTTTAGGTTTTTAGGCTTTTTATTGCATCGCATTGTATCATATTGCATTCATATGTAAAATACTTCAAGTGGTTTGAAAATCCAAAAGATGCATTGTAATATAAAATTTTCTGCTTATCTTTTAAAATTGATGAAGCTTTGCCTATTACCCTTTGGAGCTTTAGTTTTTCAATTCTTGCTCAATGCCATGTCTAGTTCTGTGACTTGCTAGAATTATCATGCTTTTACATGTGTAGCTAAGTCTTTGCTATATGAGCTAGAACTTTAAAAACAAACTCGAACTAAGAAATTGCAATTTGTGGATGTTTTAGCGAGTTGCGCAATTAGTGCTCCTTTTGTGACATTGGCCCTGTCAGAATTGCTTTGTTAACTCTTTGATCTAAAATTGACCATTACTTGAGTTTTTGTGTTCTTGAGATTCTCAAACTGCTCTTGTGAAAAATGAAAAATCAAGATTGTCTTATGCTTAAAATGTGCCAAACTATTCTTACGAGACTGCTTGTCAAATGACATGAACTTGGAGATAGTTTGATGATCCAGACGATTTCATGGGGATTGCTTGTCAGAAATGACATGAACCTCAAGATTTGTCGCCTGTAGAAGCTTAGAAAGAGTTTGTGGATGGCTCCTAGTCCAGATCTTCTTTACTAAGATATACCTTTAATCAACTTTTGGTCAAGCTTAGGATGAGTTTGTGGATGGCTCCTAGTCCAGATCTTGTCACTAAGTTAGATCATTAGTCAACCTCAATATTCAATGCAAATGAGAAAATATTGACAAATGGGCGTTTATAAAAGATTGAGCAAAATGATTCAATACGGGACTTGATTGACTCTTAAATGTGGTCTTTGTTAGATTTTTGATCTCACTTTGACATTTTGACATGGCCAATTTCACTTTAGGATCCTCGTTGATGAACTTGTTTGAATTTGAAGCGCTGCTTAAATTGATCAAATCTATTGCTTTACTTTTGAGCCTTGGTGCTTAGCTTTGATATATATGTCTTACCATGATCTTGCTAGCAATCGGGCTTGATATGTTGTTTGTGCAATATTAGAAATGCTAGCTAGTTCTTTTGGGTAATCTCCAAAGCTTCTTGTAATCAAAATTAAAAATACAAAAATGAAGCCACCCATTGCACTTCATGCATACTTCTTCTTTTGCTTCTTTCTTTATTCTCGCAAATTGCTATCTCTGGATGAGAGGAAGGCGTGATTCCTTGATGACTCCATTGTCAAAGGGGAGAAGATATTTCGATGTTGGGGAGAAGTTTATACAAAGGGAGAAAGTTGGAGAATTTGAAATTTTCTCAAATCCGAGGATCATAGTGAGGGGAGTTTTTGAATTGCATTCTTATTGTCTTATTGACTCTTCCAACTTGAATTGCATTTATTACTCCTCACAATGATCAAAGGTCAATTGAACAATTGTTCTTTCATATGGACCTTAAGTGAGATTTTTGACTTTTCTCGAAATCAAAGTTTTATGCTTTCTTTGCCTTATCTCACTTGTCTATGCTATTCGATGCCACTTGGTCATTTCCATTGCTTTCTCTTGCTTATGGACCAAGTTGTGCCTTTGTGCGAAAACGAAAGTATTTTACTTTTCAAACCTTCAAATTACATTTTTCGATTATTGCCAATGTGTTCATCAAGGGGAGATTGTGGATATCATGGGGATATGCTCCGATCTTAGGATGATGTGACAATTGGCAATGGCGTTAATGGTTTGTCGTTTCACGGGTTTTCGACAAAGTTTCAAAGACTGCTCGACTTTCTCGATAGGGCGGTCCGACCGCCATAGCATCGGCGGTCCGACCGGTCCCAAATCGGCCGGATCGCCATGTGCGCCGGTCGGACCGGCGAGTGACAAAAGTGGTCAAACAGTCGGGCCAAAATAGAGGGTGTAGGCAAGTGAGGGGATCCCATTGTTCTTGCTCCCATAATTTTGGAGTCTCCATAAAAGTTCTATTGGTTTAAAGTTTCCAGAGGTTTCGGATTTTCGGGGTTGAAAATTGGCTAAGTCCTTACGGCGGTCGACCGCCTTTAGCCGTGGTCCGACCGGCAAAGCAAGCGGTCGACCGCCCCGAGGGGCTGGACGACCGGTTGTTACTTGAACGTCGCTTCGTCGTGGCGGCGTTGTTCGCTGGTTAGGTCAAAGTCATGAGTTTCATGCATATGTGTTGCATGATGCATGTTTTGACTAACGGGTCAAGTTGCAAGAACTTGTTCCGGCTTCGATTTGCTTGTCTATTGTTGTGCAAAGTTGCTTGGTGGTCAACGACGGTCAACGGCGAGGATGATCGGACGAGGCTTGAGAGCTTAGGTCCGTAACGATCGACGATCTTCGGTGAGGTCAATGAAATCAAGTATGGCATGTAATGGACAATGATGACCGAACGGGCGGCCGGTCGCGATCGGTTTGATCAAGCGGCGCGAGAGTCTGCAAGTGCCATGGTGGTTTCGGTGGGAGCCGGATGGGAGAGACTTGCCGACATGGAGAGAGCCGTTGATCAACCTACACGTGGCGAGCATGCGAAGTGCTTCATGAAGATGGACTCGGTCTTGAGAAGGACCGAGAAGGGTATTTTGGTAATCTTACCAAATATCACCTTGGTGACCTTTTGCCTACCCACGGCGCAAGACGGCGCAAGAGAAGCGGTTTAGGTTAAGAGGTGTTGTAGACGGCGCTTTAAAATGCGTGCGTGTGTGACCCGCTTGTGTTGGGCCTTAACGGAGCCCATTTGAGTTAATCTTCTAGAAGGTCTAAGTCTCCACTATAAATAGAGGAGGAGGTGGTCGCACCCCTTCAACCCTTCAATCATTATTGAAACCCTAGTTTTGGCTTAGGAGAGGATTAGTGGAGGTTAGGGTTCTAGAGAGTTTTGATTTGATCTTGTGCTCTTGGATTGAGCTTTGTCCTCCATTGATGGAGTGGTCAGAAACCCAAACCCTATCAATCAATCCAAAGAAAGCTTTGATCAAAGATGTGTCTCTTTGCCCTTCTTCTCTCTATTTGGTGATTTTGAGTCTTTCTTTGATTCGCATGTTTTTGATTGATTTCTTTACATGATATAGCTTGCTGTGACATGTGGGAACACATCTAAGATCATCTTGATCATCAATCACCCACGAGCAAGTTTTTGGGTCACGTTGCTTTGACTCGCTTTTGAACCATCCATCTCTCAAACTGAAAAATGTCGTAACTTTTCCATGGATCTCCATGATCTTCAATTGGAATAGGTTCCCGACATCCTAGAGAAGGTGTGTTCCAAGTTTCATGAAGTTTGGAGTTGTAGATCAAAAGTTAGACCTATTTGCAACTTCGCTTTTAGGCCGATTTCACTGCTCATCTACCGAGGTCGACCGCCTAGCTAGAGGTCGGACCGCCTTGGAGAGGTCGATCACCCGAGTAGAGGTCGACCGCCCTTCTCTTAGGAAATTAAGTTTCGATTGTTTTTGGTTGTTTTGCTTCGGGTTTTGATTGATTCAATCCTAGTCTTCCACAGATCGGTATATCGATCTTCATAGCTTCTATAGCTATTGGAGTGAAATTTGTGTTGAATCTAATCGAGGTTGAAAAAGTGAGCGTGCTCCTATTCACCCCCCCCTCTAGTCGCCTTTTCGGTCCAACATACCTTTTTCCCAAATCGTTCTCATCGTTCTTTAGGTTTTCGCCTTCTCCGCCTTAGACTTGACTTCGTCTTCTCACGCTAACCCAATCTAGAACTTCTTGTTTCTGAGAGAAATGGCCAAGAAAGTTTCCGAATGGGAAGAGTCGGAGATGGATGCAGCGAAGATCAAAGTTTTGGTCGACGCCGGGAAGATTCCAGAGAAGGCTCTGGTGAAATGGATTCCGGCTATTGGGCAACTTTGCCGTCGGGGAAAATGGGCAAATCCTCGCCTTCCAAGCGCATCGTGAGTGCGGCCTCGCATCGCTCGCTCACCCCTTTCTTACGATGGTACTCGAGCATTTTGGAGTGGAATTAGTGAACCTAGGTCCCAATTCCATTACCATGCTGAGTGTCTTCGTACCTGCTGTCGAGGCGTGCTTGGGGATTCCGCGGACCTCGAGCTTTTCCAAGATTATTATGGAATGGCTCGACAAACCTAATCGCCGGAGTCATGGCTCAAGCTCCACGACTTGAAGTCGAGGGAGTACATTCAGAGCTTTACTCGGTCTTCATGGCGGGATGGAGAAAGAGGTGGTTTTACCGAAAGTCACCTCGTAAGACGCCTTTCCTTCGCGGAAGGTCACGAGAAGAAATCTTCATGGGATTCGACTCAAAGATATCACCGAATTGCCCCTATATTCAAGCCATCAAGGACTTGAAAGAAGAAGGGTCGACGGATGGCATGTGGTAAAAGATTTCATCACACGCCGAATTAGTCCTTCGAAGAAACGAGCATCTCCTATGTGGAGATACTCGGGAGAGGAGACCCAACCAGGGACTACGACGAGGGTAAGTGAACCTCCGACTTAGCCTTCGGTTTGGTCTTTCTTAACATTGTCTAATATTCTTATCTGTTTACACAGATCTTTCACAGGCTGAGATTGATGCTAGAGTCAGACTCATCTGTGAGAAATCTCCGCCACTCCGAGTGGCGGTTCCTCGAATCATGCGGCTTTGCCTACGATGAAAAGATAGAGCGCCTAAAGGTAATCAAACAGTTGATTTTTTCTTTAGGACTTTATAGTTGTAGAAGAACTTACAACTAGTGGTGATCGTAGAATATCTTACAATCAAGAAAGTGTCGTAGAAAAACTTACGAGTTGGCAGTCGGTCGAGAAAAACTTACGATCGATCAAGAATTCTTCTTTTTCTGCTTTGCTTTACGTAAAGTAGGCATGGAAGATCGTCAGGACGACGAGGAAGTCGCACTGATGACCATTGGCGCTGGGTTGTCGAAAGACAAAGGCTCGGCTCCTCCATCTAAGAGACGTCGACTTGCAAGACTCGGCCGACAAGGGAGGAGCAAGCTCGAGCTCGGTCTTTCGACCGCACTTTCTACAAACTGCGGCGCGCACCGTGAGCCATAATCAAGCCGAGGCCGCAGCTATCGGCCGAGGAGGTTGAAGCAACCAATCTCTTAAGCGCAAACCTCGCAAGGCTAAGGTACCCTTCTATTATGACAAGGAAACTTTCGCGATTCTCGCCACTCCTAGTTTTGTTAAGCAACTAGAAAAGGAGATCCGAAAGATTTTATGTCTTTATGAAGGACGATCTTGCTCAAAGACAACCTGCAATGAGGGTTGTCTTTGCTCTTGAATGGTCGAGACCGATCTCGCCATCCAGAGAACCAGAGACCAGAGCCTCGTTCTGTTTCAAACTCTACGACCGCACGTGGTCGTAGTCGGGCCAATTGTTGAACCTCGATCAGACGTGGTCGTGGAGAAGAAGAAGTCCTCCGTTGGGAGGATTGCTCCAAAATTCCTGGTTAAGACCAGTGTGCAGAGGTATGTGAAATGTACTAAAGTGTAAGAACAACATTTACCTTTTTTCCTTTTCACAACCTGATTTGCTTTTCTTTATTTTTAGTCCGACTCCTTCAATTTCGTGGATGCTTCCGTTGAGAAGCCCATTGTCACCTCTTCAGTTGCTGGAGAGGTAACAATGGAAGTGGTTGAAGGATCTCCCTTGACCCAGGTGGCTCCCGAAGTGGTTTCTCCAACTGTTGAGGTCGTAGCTACAACTACTGAAGTCATAGCTACGACTCCTGAGAGGGCAGCTGCGACCACTGAGGTCGTAGAGACTACAGAGGCAAATGCAAAGCCCTGGCCAAGGTGATGATGACTCAGACACCGTCGGGGAAAGGAAGTCGTGGCGACATCCTTCCTGTCCAAAGAGAAAGTGCAACACGTAATCGAGGATGAAGAACCTTTCAACTTCGTGGCCGATTTCATTGGACTCGCTTCCATCATAGGTCTCTCGCTACATGATCTCGCGATCGAGTCCCCATCCCAAGGATATTCCAAATAGAGGAAATACCTTCGACAATGAGCGCCTTGAGGAGGTGTGGTGGGATAAAGTCGCGAGGATAGATAAGCTGCAGAACCCGGAGTTTGTGTATTCGACCTTTGCTAGGTCGACTATGAATGTAAATATTTTTAGAATACTTATATATGTGGCTTTCCTTTTCTTCTCACTGCCTTCTTTTGCGTAAAGCTCGAGCAAATTGTCGTTGTCGATGAGTATCATCGACAACTTTTAGAGCTACGATAAGAGAAAGAAGAACTCGCATACAAAGCAGAGATGGTAAGTTACTGTTATTCATAGTCGTTTTCGATTTGACTACTCGTATAGTGTTTTACGAGAATAGTCATGAAAAAAAACTCATGACAAAGTTCTGGTCGTAAAGAGCTTACGACTACTTACGATCAGGTGGTGATCGTAGAAAGACTTACGACCATGACATAGTCGTAGAAAAACTTACGACTAGGTCGGTGGTTGTAGAAGGACTTGCAACCAATCAGCTGATTTTTATCTCCATTTTTGTCCTCTGTAGGCTAAAAAGCAACACGAAGATCTTAGCTGACTCACTCGATTATGAAAAAGAGGAGTCGAGAAAGCTAAGGGAGGAAGTAATAGTCCTCTGATAGACTTCGAGAAGCCATCTCTCATCTAGAAGATTGCAGAAAAAATAAACAAAGAAGTGCCGAACTTAAGACCGCTTTTATCTTTAACCTTACCCAACTCTCATTTCTTTTCGTAAAAGAAGATGAGATGCGAAGCTCCGGACCAAGTTGAAGAAAAGGCTTTGGTCATTCAGAGTTTTCTCGCATTACCAAGAACGAGGATCAGAACTCGAGGGTCCGAGAACTCGAGTAATGTAAGCAATTCTTTACCGTTGTCCTTTTCGAGTATTTTCCTTTTCTAATGCTAATTTCTTGTTCGAAATTGTCAAATTGAGAAGCCTCGAGGTCAAATCCAAGAGAAGACTCGATCTACAATGAGTCCGTCCGCATTGCCAAGATGAATGCAGAGGACATCGATCATGGGAGAAAAAGCACGCAAAACCATTGCTTCCCATGAAGAAGAGGTCAAGAAATTGATTCTCAACTAGTAGGTAAGAAATGCTTTACCTACAATTATCTTTGTGTTATCTTCCTCTAGAAGTTTATTTTTGTTTGACCGGTTTTATTCTTTTGTAACAAGTGGTCAAAAACAAGAAACTTCGCGAGGCTTCGACTCGTACCCAATAGGAGATGGAGTCGATGAAGACTAGTCTTCAAGGCAACATCACACTCCTGAACAATGTACTTGGTGAGCTACATTCTGAGGGAAAAACTCCTCGAGAAGATATGTAGTCGCCACATAAGTACTATTGGGGAACAAGTCGGAAGTTTACAAGAAATGGTGACCACTCTGAAGGCTAATCAAGCCGAATCGATAAGGGAGGCAGTCGAAGCCGCAGTACGTTACGCTTTGGCAAAACTTAAAGCTCAAGACCCCCGCCTTAATGTGCAACCAATCGAAGCCGAGTTCGATTGCCCTGAATCATAGGCAAATCGTCTGATTGAGGAAATGCAATCAGTTGGCAAAAAGGTGGCGGAGGAAATGCAAACTAGGCACTCCCTTTGAGTAATCTTGTAACTACTTTGTAAGGCGATAGTTCATTGATGAGAAATATATGATCCAACTTGTTTCCTGAAAATCATCTTGTCGAGTAGTTAGTAACTCAAAAGATAATAGACGAATGAAAAACCAAGGACTGAAGTTAAATTAATAACTTTATCTTAGGCCATCTTGCTTCCTGAAAATCATCTTGTCGAGTAGTTAGTAACTCAAAAGATAATAAACGAATGAAAGACTAAGAATTGAAGTCAAATTAATAACTTTATCCTAGCCCCCGACTATTTGCTTAGCTTGTTTAGACAATCTAAGTAAATAGTGTTTGAAATGGGTTTTCTGAAAACAGAGGTTTGTTTAACTTATAGTTTTTGTTATGGTTGTCAAGCACTGGTCGAAAGAGTAGAAACGGCTCGACACTAGGAAGTTCCTTCTAGTGGGCAGGACCACGTGCAGAGAGGAAAGGCTTCGACTAGGTGATGTTACCACCTCCGACTAGTTTAATCGAATCAGGAACAACAACTTGAGTTAAGCAAACGTCTTAGAGGACTTTAATAATTCATTCGCCCTTTTTTAGTGGACTCGATAAGTTTTTTCCAGTAGCAAAAGTGGGAGACTGAGCAATGCTAGGAAGTTCCTTCTAGTGGGCAGGACCACGTGCAGAGAGGAAATGCTTCGACTAGGTGTATCTCTTCCTTCGACCAGTTAAAACGAAACGAGTACACCAAAGGTGGTCGAATAAATATAAGAAAGTGCACTCTACTTAGAATATTTTTCAAAATTACTGAAAAAATAAACTAAGATGGGAAGAGTTGGCTTTGAGAACATTTCGACTAGATAGAACCAGAGCTCTTTGTATTGGTAGCAAAAGTGAGTAACGAGTCGATGCTAGGAAGTTCCTTCTGGGCAGGACCACATGCACAGAGGAGAGACTTCGACTAGATGATGTTACTTACCTTTCGACCTGTGTAAAGAGAACTGGGCATTTTTGGATCTTAGTCGAAAGATTATAAAAGCACTACTCAAAAATAAGACAAAAGAGGTAGAAGGAACCTGGACTTTTATTGCCTGAGAGGTTGGTCACACATAGAATTTGCGTAACTGGTCGATGTTCTAAGAATTTGAGAGAACCTGTCCGTCTTCCATTGCTAGTCGTACCGACCCTGGCCGAGTGACTTCGACCACTGTGTAAGGACCTTCCCACTTGGGAGAAAGTTTATTCCGATTAGACTTGGTTTGGCAGAGCCTCAACACCAAGTCACCTACAGCAAGGCTGCGAGACCGGACCTTACGATCGTAGTATCTGCGTAGGGCTTGTTGGTAGATTGCTGAACGGATTAAGGCCATATTTCTCCTTTCTTCGAGTAGGTTAATGTCATCTGCTCGAAGTTGTTCCTGGTCGGAGTTGTTGAAGGTTTCAACTCGTGTCGACTGCAATTTTAGCTCCGGAGGACTCCGGGCATGTCGGATGCTTGCCACGCGAAGACATCTGCGTTAGCTCGGAGGAAGGTGATGAGGGTGTCTTCCTATTTGGGGTCGGAAGTCTCCCCAATGCGAACAGTTTTCGAGGGCTCCTCTGCGTCCAGAGGAACCTCTTTGACTTGGTCGTTCGGCTTTGGTGCAGCTTTAGGCTTTGACTTGCTAGTCGAAGGCTGACTTTCTTCTCGAGTTGGTATTTGACCAACCATCTCGCGGGATCGACGGTCGCAGTTATACGTCATCTTCTTGTCACAATGAATTGTGATCACTCCTTTGGGACCTGGCATCTCTCGTCCGGCAGCTTTGAGTTGTCGTTTCGACTCGTATGTCGATGATCCTCCGTAGATGTGCTTTACGGTATGTTGCGGATCTTGGAACGACATCTCTTCATCATCCAACGACTTTTGGCCACTCGTATTCCCTACTTGCTCGAGAGTGGGGAGTGGCTCTTTGCCGTTGTAGTAATCCTCGAGCTTTCTTTGGAAAACTCGGCAGTTGCGGAGGTCATGTCCTTCTTTTTTATGAAAAGGACACCACCTTGGTTTGTCGGTCCTACGATCAGGGCGCTTACCTTTGCCTTGATCAGGGTACGACTTGGTGGTTCGGGGCTCTTTATCTTTCACGGCCAAGACCTCCTTGAAACCACTGGTTTGTGATTTTTGACTCTTTATTTTCTTCTTGGACTTCTTTGCTTTCTTGTCCTTACCAACTTCATCTGGCTCTCGATGAGTGTACGTTTCTCGATCAATAGTGTTGTTCCACTCGACCGCCTCGTATAGCGATCGATATCGATCGCCATCTCAAGAGTTCTAAGAACAAGATGTTGGGAGGATTCAAAGCAATATCCTCTGTTATCCTTCTACTACGGACTCCTTGCTTAAAAGCCCTGATCACAGATGAGTCAGAAATTTCCGGAATTGAGTTACGAACCTGACTAAAGCGTTTGATGAATTAACGCAAAGTCTCGTTGTTGTTCTGCTTTATCCGGCAAGTCGCCTTCCTTTCCGTATGTTGTATGTGCCTTGGAAATTCGCTCAGAAGATCGCAGAGGTGTTGCCAAGAGTAGATCGACTCGAGTGGTTGGTTTAATAACCACGATCGAGCGGATCCTTCAAGCACAGTCGGAAGGTAATTCGCCATTACATGCTCTCCTCCTCCTGCTGCTCGGACAATTGTTGTATAGATCTCAAGAAATTCGATGGGATTTTGAGATCCATCAAACTTCTCCATGTTCACCGGTCGAAAATGAGGTGGCGGTGAATCGCTCAAGGTCGGCGAAAATGCCCGACATCCTAAATAATCTTCTTGACGCCTTCTTTGCGGGAAAGAAGGGTTAATGTCACCAGTGATCGTATACGACGATACCCAAAGAACAGTGACTGTCCCGTAGTAGGTCTCACTCTACGAGGAATACTCCTCGTACTCCATCCGCTATGGATTTCTTGTCGGTGGTGAATGATCACCTCTCAGGGGCTTCTTGATCATCAGCCAATCGAAATGTATTTCTCCGAATAGGGGATCGATGCGACTTATGGCCGTGTCAATTTCTACGTGGTGAAATATTTGATTGACTGGTAGCTGAGGAAGTCGCATTGCTACGACTACCTGAATAATGTCGACGAGGTACTTCCAGTCTTTTCATCATGGTTCGAAGCCTTTGCGCAATCTCTTCAGCAAAGAGATCGTACCCTGACGTTCGAGCAAGCTCTTGATTGGGATTTTCGAGCAAGTCGTTGATGTCCTGGAGTTCTTGTGCCTCCTTCGACTGATATTGGATGCGCCCAGGCAGGTTCTTCTGGGCTGCAATCTTCTTCCGTCGGATGGCCTCAAAATCCTCCTCATCAGATGCTTGAGGCCTTCTTAATGGAGCGCGAGAATGTCAAGAATTTCCCTTGCGCTCATCAGAGTATTGATTCTGTCCGTCAGCGATGGTGCCCTTGCCATTACCACGAGGGGGCGCAGTGTGTGATCTTCGGGAAGTGTTCTTATCTCGGCCTCCACAAGGCTGACCCTGATTTGAGGGAAGGACGAAGACCTCCCGTTGATGATTCTCACTTGCGCTCGAGGCCTCCCCGCTTGAGGAGTACTTGAGAGACACCATCTGGCGACTTGGAGTAACCCTCCGTAGGGGAACTCGGGTTATAACTGCCTCCGTCCGCAAATGAGATCTGCGAGAGACGGCCGAATTTGCGAGAAAAGCATGCTTGATCCCACTCCTCCGGTCTTATCCTCGAGAGAGGATCACCGATGTTGGTGGAGTCCCGGAATGGTGGCTCTCGTAACTTGTCTCACCAAGTCGGACCGCCTCGGGGACTTGGACACTTGGAGGAAAAACTCGTCGTGTCGTGAGTCCTCCCGGGTGTGGTTCGGTCGGATTGACCCTTGTCCTTTGAGGGAATTGGCTCCTCTGTTGGACGATCGTTGTGGGGATAAGGATCCTCCTCAACTCTATTGATGGGATGGTTTCTCGAGAATGATCTCCGAGGCAACATCACCATCGGCGGATGCATCACTCGGCTCGTAGTCGAAACCAAGATCCATGTCGACGTCTCACAGATCCGCCAAGTCAAACCAGTTCTCCTCGCTCCATTCTCCCGCCATGATTGCATGAGATTGGAAAAAGAGAGTATGTTGACAAAAGATTACCTAAGATCCCCACGGTCGGCGCCAACCGTCGGTGTATTAGAACCGATCTTACGTAAAGATTGTTTGATTCGGGGTCTCCTAGAGATGAAATCACGCAGAGTGGTTGACACGGATGTTTAGACAGTTCGAGCCTTCTCCGGGAGAATAACAACCCTACTCCCGTGTGTGTATGGTATTGATCAGATTCTCGATGATCAAGCAAGAAACTAGGACTATTACAGAGAACAGTACTTGTGTTTCTCCTTGACTCGCTCTGTTTCGCCCTCCCTTTCACCCTCTGATTGATGTCTTTATATAGTCATGAAGGAGTAGCCGTTTTGTCCTGCGGAAGAGGCGCCTAATTAAGCCAGTAATGGGCGCATGATGGCAGTAATTACCGGCGCATTGGCTTCTTCACGCCGTCTGGCAGTTATCTTTCAGAGGTAATGGGGTATTTAAGCACTATTACTACGCGGAATAATAGTGCGTGTGGACCGTTCGGATTCCTTAATCAATTGGACCCACTCGCTTGTAGGTTTGATTATAAGGTGGTCGTGGTTTACTTGGTCGTAGAAGGACTTACGACTGGGTAATGGTCGTAGAAGGACTTACGACCAGGTAGTGGTCGTAGAAGGACTTACGACCATGACATAGTCGTAGTGGTCGTAGAAGGACCTACGACCATGACATAGTCGTAGTAAGACTTACGACTATGGGGGTGGTTGTAGAAGATCTTACAATCACTTGGTAGGCCTCCCCCTCATAAATATAAGAGGTACTTCTGGGGACTATGTGACATCATATTTACCCATAATAAGAATTATAGATAAAAGATAAAATGAGGATTATTAGATCCTCGTCAAACCCTAAGAGATTTTTAAAACCACCTATTCACCCCCCCTCTAATCGGCCTCCTCGATCTTACACCATACTGGAATCAGCGTCAGATACAATAGGGAGCATTTTCTCCACGAGCCAGACCACTTCGTCGTGAGCTTCGACGACTTATTCGACCTATACAACCTCAATGACATCGACGCCTCACTTCTACGATGTTGTACAATGTAAGTGTGTACAATTAATTTCTACACTCACGTGATACCGATAAATATCACAACTCATTGCTTATGTACAGATACATTATGAAATGTGACTGTCGTATCAAAGAACCGGTGGATTTCCTCGACCCACACGTGATCTCTGAGCAAACAATCAACCAAGACACATCCTACATTGAGAATTACATAAAAAGGGAATTGTTTGCTCTGGACGACAGGGACTACAAAATGGTGTCCTACAACCAGAAGTAAGTGCTTCACTACTCGTAGATTCCACTGGATTCTTCTAATCATTGTACCAAAGAGGAACACGGTATTGTACCTTGATTCCCTACTCAACAAAAAGCACGATTTCACCATTCTTAAAGGAATACTCGACAGGTATGTTCATTTCCTCCGCACATAACTCTATTGTAGTCTTACTTCGTTTGAAATGGACGAGGATAACTTATTGGAATCATGTAGGTTGTTCGTCGCCTATATTGCCGAGGAAGGGTCATACAAGGGATCGAGCTCCACACTGATTCACAGGATGCGATTTTCGGTACGCGCTACAACACAATAATGCTATATAATACTTCGTAATAATGCGTCTCAAACTGATTGTGCATATATATGTAATTCTATTTTTACAGTGCCGCCAGCAAAAACGAGATCACCTATGCGCATTCTATGTATGCCATCATATGCGGCTATTGATTGGTTCGAAGAGGCACGATCCCCAGGTTTGTCGATATCGCAACAATTATTTTCTAATTACATATTTAAATATATATGCTTACTACTTTACTCCTGCTGTCGATAGGTCTATAATATAGAGTTAAATGCACTCGACATGAAAAGAGGTATTGTGGGCTCGAGATGCGCTCTACGTCTTCATCAAGGTGGACATCGTTAACCCCGATAGAGAGTTTCAAATCGTCGACACCGATGAACGACCTTAAAACAATTGATTCAATATTGTAATTCACTTTGAGTAGTTGTAATTCAGTTTGTAACTCTAGTGACAATACTTGAAATATTATTTTGCAATTGATTTTGAGTTAAATGATCACTTTGAGTTGTCAACAATTGATTCATCTGTTATGTAGCTGTTTTCTGCCTGTTAGTTTTAAGAGGGCATGGCTAGCAATTCCTAAGGCTAGCAGAAAATCCAACAAAAATTAATTAGGTATAAAGAACTATCACAGACTGTTTTTTTTGTAAAGAACCGTCTGTGAACCGTACTAGCACAGACAATTTCAACAAAAACCGTCTGTGAAGGGTCACTATTACAGACGGTTCTTGGTTTAAACCGTCTGCGATACGATTATATCACGGACGGTTTGTACATAGAACTGCTCAGGATATACTACGATCACGCATTTGGTTCTTGGTGGAAATCGTTTGTGATACGCACTATATCGCTGACGGTTATAGTTACAAACCGTCTATGAAGGACCACTATACTATCACAGACGGTTCTTGGTTGAAATCGTATGTGATAGTGGCCCTTCACAAATAGTCTATCACAGACGGTTTTTGGTTGAAACCGTCTGTAATAGTGGCCATTCACAGACGGTTTGAACTAAAAACGTCTGTGTTGAGTCTTATCACGGATGGATAAAAAATCGTCTGTGATAACCGACTGTTATCACAAACATACAAATTCAGACGGTTGAAAAACCGTCTGTGATGACGGTTCCGAACCGTCCGTAATGAGCTTTTGTGTAGTAGTGTAAAGTCTTTTGAAAATAAAACCAAAATCTAACTTTGTTATGGATTTGCTAAGCATATCTATGACCGTGGACATGGTTATTTCGAATAGTTTTTACACTCAGCAGAGATTGTACAGCTTTACTCACACAACACGACTTCTCCAGTTTGGTTGGCATCCATCGATACCACTGCTCACTACCTTAGGTAAGCAATTTAGAGTACGTGTCAAGGCCTTTACAATGCACCATCCCGCTGTAGTTCCACCTCGCTAAGGTTTCGCTTCCTTTGGATAGAAACGCGCCGGACTTAAACCCCCTCTTGCGCCATGTTGGAATACACAAAAGTAGATCATAAAGACACACACACAACCGGATGGCACAACCATGGTGAAAGGATACAAATTATTTATCCAGGTCCCGCTCACACATGGCATATGGTAGTACGATGAGACTTAGCAAGATGCGTCTTGAAGACCGATCCTTAACTGACTTGGCCGACTTCCGATAAAACCCTAAGCCTCGATCATAGAAATGAATCGATCCCGTGCATAAACATGCGCCCATCCAAACATTTATTTCGCCCAAGTCCAAACCAAATTTTAATTTATTTTCAAGTTAAATTATTTTCCAAAATTTCTATGGTAAAAGCAATACCATAACATTAAGTTAAATCATAGTTGTACATTTTGCTAAAGTTCCTCAATTTAAATAATTTTGGTCTAAGTTTGCCTAAGCATAAACTTTTACAACGTGTCTAGTTCATACTAATGTACCAACTAGATTTGAACTACAACATCAATGTATGGCTACTTCAATAGCAACATTTGGCTATACAAAGGAATTGTGAATAACTATAATTTTAAAATAGGGATTCAATTAACTTGAATATAAATTCGCATGTAATAATAATTTAAAATATAATTTAAATAATTTGAAATACTGGGATTCAAATATGTAACTTGCCTTACTAAAAAAGCTTGAGGATCCACTTCTTTGAAAAATTTGGGTTCCCCGGAGTCATCGAAATTTATACGAGAAAATGAAGCAAAATCAAATAAATCCAAATGAACTATAAATTAAATGATTTCATTGTTGATAACTAGATATTGATTTAAGATGAATTTAGAAATTTAAATCACTCGAATTGGAGCTCGAACGAAGGAGAACGATGTTTCGGAAGTTTTGAAATCACATGGTTGGAAGGAGGTTTCGACTACCTGGTCGAAAGGGGGGTTTTGATTAGTTGGAAGGTTTCGACTACCTGGGCGGCAACGACAGCGGGTGCACGGGGAGATGACAGGGGTGAGGAAAGGGGAGCACCATGTAGAACGCGGAGTCGCGAGATGAAGCCGGGGATGTGATCAAGGGTGGCGGGGCTTCAACGCGATCGGCGAATGATCCGATGGCGAGCTTGGTGCGCTGAAGCTCAAAATCCGCGAACGAAGGCGGGGAGGATCCGTGAACGAAGGGGGGGGAGATAGGAGTGTGGAGGGTTCTCGGTGCTCCTATTTATAGAGGTCGAGGAGGAGCGAGGGAGGAGTTCGACCGGGCATGGGCGCACGAGCGGGCTCTGGCCAGCGGAGGGCATGGCGCGACCGGCGGGATTCGCAGAGGGAGAAGGGCAGGTGCGGGATTGACAGCGGCGAGATGGGGCATTCAATGTGCGCGAAAAATTTGGGAGGAAAGGGGAGGAAAACACGCCTGCAACGACGACTTTTCGGTGGTCATGATGCAGCGCGGACGCGGCCCGGGACTGGGCGGAGCAGAGGACAGGTGAGGGAGGAGACGGAGCGGCAAGGCGCGACGGGTCAACTGGAGTAGGTGAGGGAGGAGATGGGGCAGAGACGGAGAGGACGGTTGGCGAGGCACTGACGCGGCGGCATGGGCAGCCAACAGCAGAAAGACGACGGGAAGGTGAGGCCGGTGGAGCCCGCAGCTGTGGACCATCGTGTCTCACCCCTTCTTCACGCACCGGTGGATCCAACTAGTCTCTCGATCTACGATACCTGGATCGCTCGTCTGGACTTGTTGAGGAGCTGCTCCGTAGCAACCGCTGATGACGCGATGAGATGGACATCAATTGACCATGCATCTCCCTGTTGACTACTGGCTCAAACTGAAGGAACAGCTTGATCCATTTTGATTTGTAGGGAGGGCGTACCGTTAATTGTAGGCCGGGCCTGCTAGCATGCCAAGCTGCCATACACATTCCCACAAATCAACGAGTAAAGACGAAGCAAAGGCTCTCTGTGCTCCAAGGCCAATTCGTGCTACCCATGCTGTTTTAAAAAAAAACCGACGAAGTAGTGGTTGGTTTACTGCAACACGATGCTGTTGAAATGAATAGCATAGCCTACGCCACTGGCCCACTGTAGCTTGGCTTGTCGTGGCACGATAGAATTAAAAGCTCATAGTGAACGAGCACAGTGAGCAAATGGGGTCAACTGCCCCGTGGTATTTACAGATTCACAACCGCAAGCTTGGACAAGACTGGTGAGAAGGACTAATCAGTACGTGGTATTACAGATCGATACCGCCGCTCAAGAGGTAATTTAAAATGGATTTTTTTAATAAATAGTATTAATTTAAAAGATAATTATAATATTAAATATTTTTTGCCAGTTGGGTGCTCCTGATGGTGACAAAAGAGAGAAAGAGAAAGAGAGAGAGAGAGAGGCACCTCACGTGCATGTGGGGCGTGGGCCCCGCTGCATGTGTGTTGATGCCCGGCCCTGGACAGCGCCGTGGACCAGGAGCGACGCCGCGATCCGCTCTCGGCGCGTCCGCCCTTCGGCTAGCTTGCAGATCCGTCCTCGGGTCGGGACGGACGATGTCTTCTGAATTTTCGAACCAACCCGAGCCCATCTGGATTTGCTTTCGGCGCGTCCGCCCTCCTGGCGATCTGGCAAATCGGTCTGGGACGGACGAACCTCCCTAGCGATGTTCGTGGGTGGTGCAGACGTGGCTACGTAACAGCACAATAGCGTTCGTGTCATCTAGTAATAGTTTCAAACATCAATTTTACAAAAAAAAAAAAACGACCGTGAAAACGCCGCTATTTCGGGGGAAAAAATATCTAAGAATAGCATTACCTTCTTATTTTCCATCCCATCAAGGAGGATTTCGCCCAGAGAAACCTAGTCCACCAGCAGCAGAGGTGTAAACCGAACGAATAATTTTCGACTGATCGAAGGCTCATAGGGTGAATACAAAATAAAAAATAGATATCCGGTACTATCCATGTTCGAATCCGAAGTAAAAATAAAATAAAATATGATACATAATAAGCTATATCCGTCTACATATATCCGTATATCTGGTAGTACGAGGAAAGACTGTTATGACTTCACTTAGTAATAAGATAACATACATGTGGGCTGCTGCATCTGAGTAGACATAGGATACTGAGTGTTTTTTCTTGGATATCTCAACGTTTAGCCTCTCTGTGTTCGCTCTGATTGCACTCTGATTGACCAATGTCCAGTGTAGGAGTGCAAAAAAGTAGATAATTTCATTCGTCTAACTAACCGAAGATTCGCGGAAGGAATACGAAATAGAGAAATAGTTATTCGATATTACCTGTAAATAAAATATAGAACATGTTATCGAATAAATGATATGCGTCGCTATCTACTCCTGTTACACACCGACCCACCGGCACTAAATTTCGATGGAATCGAGAGGCTCGATTGGTGGTGCACTCGTGCAAGTACAAGGTGTATGAATTCAAAGCAAGGGAGAGGCCGGTCGACCTGGAGCTAAGAGAAGAACGAGCAGCTAGACGATGGAGCTCGTCGTCGGCGCCTCGAGCGACGCCGTAAGGTCCCTCTCCAGCAAGCTCGGAAGCCTTCTCGCCCAGGAGTACAGCCTGGTCCAAGGCGTCCACGACGACATCCAGTACATCAACGACGAGCTGGCCAGCATGCTGGCCTTCCTTAACAAGCTCAAGCGGGCCAGCAGCCACGACGAGCAGAGGCAGGACTGGATGAAGCAGGTGCGAGAGCTGGCCTACGACATCGAGGACTGCATCGACGACATTAGCCACCGCCTCGGCCGCGAGCCCCGCGGTACCGACAAGCTGGTCCACCTCCGGAGGGCGTGGTACCTCCTCACCACGCTGGCCACGCGCCGCGGCGTCGCCATCGAGATCGGCAACCTCAAGCTCCGGGCGCAGCATGTCAGCGACCGGCGCACGAGATACGGGGTGGAGAACATCAGAGACGACGGCAACAAACCCGCGGAGACGGATGCTCCTAGAGACGTTCTAACCCCAACCCCCCAGCTCATTGGCACCAATGAGCCCGTGGGCATCGAGGGTGCCATGGAGGAGGCCGAGCGGTGGTTGGCCGAGGGGAAGCAGATGACCCAGCTGAGCTTCTTCGCCATTTTCGGATTTGGCGGCCTTGGCAAGACCACACTCGCCATGGAGGTGTACCGCAAGTTTGGAGACGAATTCGATTGCAAAGCATCCGCGCAGGCGTCGCAGAGGTTCAATCTCCTGACGCTCCTGAGGAGCCTCGTCGCGCAGTTCCATGAGCAGCAGGCCCGTGCTTCTCAGGATCCCCTCGACGCAACCGAGGAATGGGGAGAAGAAGTGCTCAAAAAGAAGCTCGCTGGCCAATTAAAAGATCACAGGTATAATTCTGGCTTTGCTACTTCTATTTCATTTCTCCTTAAAAAAGATGCTGGTTAGGAATTTTCAAGGGCATGCCAACTTAGACATGGGCTAGCTGTCCATTTACCAAGGGCTAATCGCCAAAATTTAACCAAAATTACCTCATAGTAGGAGGTAATAGGTCACATTTGATCATTGAATATGTTATTCCATAATTTCAATCAAGTTTTTAGTAGTTAAGGAAATGGCAATTTGCAAGAGCAGTTGCTAATGTGGAAAGTAGCTAAGCTAACATAGTTTTGTATAATATGTAGTATATAACTAATTTAGAATTATTCTACCATCTAGTGTACTATTAAATTTATGTATTTCTACATAACCCTATAATAAATTTCTGAGATTTCCTCGGTGTCCTTCGAATTTATGTTCTTATTGGGGGGTCGTTCCCTGTCAGTTCTGCAACGGGGATGGGGACGAGAGAAAAATCGACCCGGATAGCTAAATAGGGAGTGGGGCTGGGAGGGCATTCCCATGGGAAATAGCCCCGTTGCCATCCCGAGTTTGAATCGACTGGTAAGGGGGTTGGTCTCACTTTTGTGTCCAAATTCAAATTTTAGTGCAAGTTTCATCTACATTTTCATCTCTACACCATTGATATTCGATATCTAGTTTACTCTACCATTTTTCATAAAATTTTCTAATAAATTCTAAATTTTCACCAAGGTTCAATTTCAAATATAGAAAAAAATTGGGCAAAAAATTGACCGGTGATGCAAAAAGCTGGCCTTACACTGCCTCTTGGGTAAAAAATTAAAACAACAGCGTTAACACTGAGCGTGCCCATAATTCATTTTGGGAAAAATTGTCTAGAAGACACTTTAAAATGTTGGTGTTTACTGAAAGACACTACAAAATGTTTTTTTGGCTAGAAGACACCCCAAAATAGTGAACATTTGCCATAACACATTGGAATGATTAAAATAATATTTTCCTGTATTTCGGAGAGAATATCTCACATATGCCCCAATTGCCCTTTTTATTCTTAATCAAGAAAAATATCAAATTTGCTACAAAAATTAGGCATTTTGTGCACTATTCTTATGTAGAAAAATAACAAATTTATTATTTTGTGCTAAAGGCAAATTAGATATTTTGCGCACCTTCTCTCTCATACTTGCTAAGATAATATTTTTAATGGCTACAGTGTGTTACGACAAATGACCACTAGTTTAGCCTCTAACCAAACCGCGATTTTGGAGTATGTCTCAGGGCAAATGCCAATATTTTATGATGTACTGTAGCAAATTTTGCCTTCGTTTTATGACAATGATTACACATGATTAGTATTAATAGTTTAGTTAGCCAAAAGCTACACTTTGCAATCAATAGTGAAGATTTACATATGCCTCTTACCACTTGTGGGGTCATATTATTCATGACTAAACTGGTCGCAAGTAGTATCAGCTCACGCATCATGAGTGTTTCTTTCGAGTTACTTTTCTGTTCGTTATCTCACGTTTCGTCTATTAGTGTTTGTGGTATAAATTATGTTACTCTTGTAATCTTCTACATAATGCTTGATATAGGTACCTGATCTTGATAGATGACATATGGTCTGTGTCAGCATGGGAAAATATTAGGGATTCTTTGCCCAAAAACGAGAAGGGTGGTAGCGTAGTGGTGACAACAAGGTTTAAATCTGTTGCTGAAGCCTGCCGTCGTCAACAAGGTCGTGTCTATGAGCACAAACCGCTCCAGGAAGAGAAACCCTACAATTTGTTTCGTCAAATTATCCCTAGTGCTCCTGATGATCCCACTGATAATGCTAGACCTGTTTTGAAGAAATGCGGAGGTCTCCCTTTGGCCATAATTGTAGTATCAGGACTTGTGGCTAGTAAGCTGAAATCAGACCCTACAAAGACACTAGATGGACATTTGGTTGAATTGGGCATGGCTTTAAATGCAGAGTTGGGGAATAGTCTCACCTCCGAAGGAGTGACACAAATACTTAAACACTGCTACAATGATTTGTCGGCCGGTCTTAAGACCTGCTTGTTGTACTTGAGCATGTTTCCGAAGGGCTTTTGTATCAGCAGAAAGCGTTTGATCAGAAGATGGATAGCTGAAGGATTCATTACTGAGAAGCATGGGAAGACTATCGAAGAAGTTTCTGAAGACTGCTTCAATGAACTCGTTAGCAGGAACTTAATTCGGCCAGTCAACAACAGCAGTAATGGCAAGGTGAAGAACTACCAAATTCATGACATGGTTCTTGAGTACATTGTTTCCAAATCAAGCGAAGAGAATTTCATCACCGTAGTTGGTGGTCACTGGCAGACACCGTTTCCAAGCTACAAGGTACGGCGGCTCTCCGTCCATAGAAGTGACCGGCAAGAAAAAGAAACAGTAGAGAGGATGAAATTGTCGCATGTCCGATCGCTGACGGCATGTGAGAGTTTCAAAGCATTGCATTCTTCCTTTCTCAAGTTTCAGATACTGCAGGTGCTGGATCTTGAAGGTTGCAAGGATCTGTCATTCCACCATCTCAAGAAAATATGCAATATGCATCAATTGAAGTACCTGAGCCTGCGCCGGACAGACATTGACAAGATCCCAAAGGAAATAGGCAGGCTGGAATATTTGGAGGTTCTTGATATAAGGGAGACAAAAGTCAGAAAGTTGCCTTCATCAGTTGAGAGGCTTGAGCGAATGGTGCATCTGCTTACCGGCAATAAAAGCAAGCGTATAGCATTGACATTAACGGAAGGAATCACAAAAATGACAGCTCTACAGACACTATCTGGGATTGAGATGTGTGGAAGCTCAAGTGGCGAATCCGTCAAATCCACTATGGTAGACAGCCTAGAGAACGGAGATGAGCGCAGTCGGCCCTGGCAATCGGAGCAGCAGTCCGGAGGCAAAGAGGCTAGCACCAGCTTGCATAAAGTGCCACGTCCGCTTGCAGCCTTGCAGAACCTCACCAACCTGAAGAAACTTTCCATTTACAAACTTACATACTTCACTGAGGGCGACAACGAGTCATTACTGTCTGCCATTGAGCATCTGAGCAGCTGCTCCCTCAAGTTTCTTGCAATTGACGATAGTTTCTCCGGCTTCCTTAACAAATCACTCAATTCTTCGCAGGCACCGCCGGAACACCTGCACACCCTTGAGCTTTCTGGCATGTTGTCTAAAGTGCCCAAGTGGATTCGCGATCTGCACAACCTTGAGAAGCTAACTCTGCCGTTAACTTCTCTCACCACAGATATTTTGCCGGTTCTTGGTGAGCTGCCTGAGCTGTTCTCTCTCATTTTTTCACTGGATGCAGCAAACAAAGATCCACACGTTCTCAAAATTGTGCATAATAATACACTGGAGTCAGGAGGGAGGATCTTTGTCCAAGCTGAGGGATTCAACAAGCTTAAGCTACTACGCTTCTTGGCACCCGTGCTGCCACCTCTGAGCTTCCTAGAGGGGGCAATGCCAGAGCTTCAGAGGCTTGAGCTGAGGTTCAGAATGTTGGACGGTGTGTACGGCCTGGAAAACCTTAAAAGTCTCCAACAGGTGTTTATTACAGTCAGCAGTCAGGCACCAAAAGATGCCAAGGAGAAGGCATCTCAGATCAAGCGATTAGCAAGCAAGATTGGGAATACCCTCAGTGTGGTTGTCGATGAGTACAACGAATCATCAAAAGAGCAATAAATTATTTACCTAGTCATAATCCTCACAGCTCCAGTGAGCGTGTCATTTACTCATTGTTGTGTTGTAATATTACTCCTACTGACGTAAGCTCATTGAATTGCCACATCTTTTGCTTCGTCCCCATTCCCACATTTCACTTGCTCTTACCCGGTGTTCTATCTCGGATTGTAGCTCAGTGTTGCCGTCGTGGTTTTGTGGATCACAACTATGATCGCTACCACACATACGACATAGTGGAGATAGGGCTCGCTTAGAAAGGTTCAAACATTTAAAATACTCTCTATTAAGTCCAAACAATTAGAAATCTATATTGTCATCTTGTTATATCATTTTTCCTTACAACTCTGTTTAAAAATTATAAATCGACCAGGATGAAAACTATAATTACTTTGCAATTGTGACTTAGATATAATGCGATCTTTTATACTATTTCATATTAGCTTCACATTATTTAGATTTGTTCTTTAAATGCAAAGGGGGTATAGGGATGCATGCCTTCTGTGGTAGCCTTTGGGATCCACGATAGCTTTCTGTGGTAGTTATGTATATTAACTAGAGTAGATTCCGTTTACCGAGTCATAATATTAAAACAGCAATAAAATGTGCCGCAAAATAGCTTGGCTTTAAGCAAGGCAAGCTATGTGCTTTTATATATATTTTTAAAACTTATTTACTCTAAAACTCAGATTTTCTCATTTTTTTTTGTAGAAGTACATATTTGTGTTCTAACCTTTGGATTAGATATATTGTGCAGACCGAGGATCGAAATCCCAGCGGTTACCGGCCGGTTACCGGTGGGTCCTGGATCCTAGAAATCGGCCAAAATCTTTCAAATTCAAATTCAAAATCCAGCGGTTACATCCTGAATTCAAATTTCATTTTTTTTTTAAATTCAACCGGTTTTTTTCCTGTGATTTTCTATTACCGGCCAGTAACGGGAGCATGGCCGCCGGGCGGTATTGTTTCCGGTATCGGGATTTTGATCCTTCGCTCGGACTACTACGAGATTCATTCATGCAAACCAATTTTATTTAGGCATCATATCAATGTGAAACATTCCATATAATGGGAGATAATTTCAATTTAATCTAACTTTTGCATCAAAATCTCAAATTCAAATTCAGCCTATAGTCGTGAATAGAAAAAAAAGAGAGAATTTAGACAAATGTGCGACATATCTAGTGCAACCCAACCTTAGGGTGCAACCTGGCAGTATGTAATGATTATATAGACTATTCCTAATAGACGACATCTATAAAAGGTACTTCTGATGTTTCGTTTCAACCCTTTCCGCTAAAGAAACTGTTATATATGTATAGAGTTTAGGGTGATCTCTGCATATTGCCGATCATGTACTTGTTTTATTAGCCTTTGGTCCATTGGAATAGAGATGAGTTCTCATTTAAACATGGTATCAGAGTTAGGGTTAGGGTTTCCCCTGCGACCGCTACCGCCGTGCGCGCTGTCTTTGCTCGTGCGCGCCCGAAACAAGGCACTACTTTGTTTTCTTCTCTTCCACGCGCTCCCGCGCCGCCCGAAGCCCTCCCGTCGCTAGAGCCTCCCCGCCACTGGATCCAAGCCCCCCGCTGCTAGATCCACACGCGCCCTGCCCAAGCTCGACATCACCATGTCGCCCCACCGTCATCCACGACGTCATTCGAGCCCGACGCCGCCCCACCATCGCTCAAGAGCTAGCGCCTCACGCCGCAACTCCTTCGGTGATGCCACACAGTAGCTCTTTTTCCTGCTTTAGTGCCTCGATGTCGACTCATCCTCAGACTCCTCGGGTTCTACTCGTCTAGCTCTTGCTCCTCAGCAGTCTTTCACACATCCGCCTCCTCCCTCATCAGGTATCTTGTCTCGGTGGATCTTGGACTCTGGTGCTTCCTTTCATTTGAAACTAGATTCTACCCACCTCACTTCTGTGAGTCCCACAGTTCTCCCTTCGACTGTTCAGACTGCAGATGGTAACTCTTCCTATTGCAGGCTGAGGTACCCATTCTGCTTTTTTTTTGCATGTTCCCACAGTTTCTTATCACTACTATAGAAAAGGTCATCACAGACGGTTCAAAATCGCCATCACAGATGGTTTTCTGAACCGTCTGACTTTATGGGTCTGTGATAATATGAGGTCATCACAGATGATTTTTGAACCGCTAGTGAAAAAACTATCACAGACGATTCTGAACAATATCCGTCTGTGATAGTCAATTATCATAAACGGTTCTTGTTCAGAACCATCTGTGAAAATAGACTATCACAGACGGTTTTTTTTAGTAAAAACCGTATGTGATAGTTTTTTTCTATTGCCTACGACATACCGTGAGGCTACTGCTTACCCTGAGTGGCAGCTCGCGATGTCTGAGGAGATTGCTGCTTTGGAGCGTACTGACACTTGGGATCTTGTACTCTTACTTGCGCGTGGCACTCCTATCATGTGCAAGTGGTTGTACAAGATCAAGATCCGCTCGGATGGTTCCCTTGAGCGCTACAAGGTCCGTCTTATGGCGTGTTGTTTTTAGCAGGAGCATGGTCGTGACTATGATAAGACCTTCGCTCCTTTCGCTCACATAAACACTGTTCACACTCTCCTTGTTGTAGCCTCTATTCGATAGTGATCCATCTCTCAGCTGGATGTTTAGAATGTGTTTCTCAATGGCGAGCCGCATGAGGTCTACATGCAACCACCCCCTGGGTATTCTTTTCCTAATGGTATAGTTTGTCGCCTTCATCGCTCTCTCTATGGGCTCAAACAAGCCCCTTGTGCTTGGTTTGACCGCTTCTCCTATATTTTCACTGTTGTCGGCTTCTTTGCCAGTGATCACGACCCTGCCCTCTTTGTACATACTTCTCCTCGGGGTCGAACGCTCCTCCTTCTATATGTGGATGATATAATCATTACTGGAGATGACTCTCAGTACATTGCCTTTGTGAAGGAGTGTCTCAGTTAGCAGTTCTTGATGTCTGATTTGGGTCCTCTTTGTTACTTCTTTGGGATTGAGGTCACTTCTACTCCTAAGGGTTACTACCTCTCCTAGGAGAAGTACATTTAGGATATCCTTGCTCGTGCTTGTCTCACTGATCAGTGCATGATGGATACTTCTATGGAGCTTGGTGCTCACCTTCGACCAACTGATGGTGAGCCTCTTGAGTACCTCACTCGCTACCGCCATCTTGTCGGGAGACTTGTCTACCTTGGGATCACTCGACCTGATATTTCTCACCCAGTTCATATCCTGAGTTAGTTCATCTCTACTTCCACTCAGTTCTACTACAAATTACCTTCTTCGTGTTCTATGATATCTTCTTGGGACAATCACTCGTCGTCTTTTATTTCTTCACTCTAGTTCTCTGCAGCTTCAGACATACTATGAAGTGACCTGGGCTAGCGATCATTCTGATCACTGGTCTCTTTCTGCCAACTATATTTTTCTTGGTTCATCTCTGATTGCCTGGAGGACCAAGAAGCAGACTGTCATTTCCAGTTCAAGTGCTGATGCTGAGTTGAGAGCCATAGCGTCGTTGACAGCTGAGATGTTGTGGACACATTTGTGGGCCGAACTTATCAACGGTGGTGTCGTTCTACCGTTCCTCATGTAGCGTTCGCAGTGGATTTCGAGTCGACAGCGCCAGGATGAGTCCATATTGACAACGAGATATCTCGTGTATCCGATGCAAAGCCACAACATCTTTGGTATCAGAGCTTGTATTCTCGTCGTCGCCCGCCATGAACGATCATGTGAGGACACAATTGGACACTATGCTTCACATGCTGCAGGAACTCACGACGTCGAAGGAAGTTATGGACAACAGGATTGCCGCACTGGAGGATTTTGGCTGAGAAGACATCTCCGATGCAAGAAAAAGAACGGGCCAGGTTCGATTGAAGGACGACGACGAGGATGGAACTTCTGGAAGTCACGGAGCACTGTGATTCCATAAGTTGTTGTTTCCGACTTACGATGGGAAAGAAGATATGTTAGCATGGTAAGCTAGAGATAAATAATCGCATCGATCGTGTTCTCTTCCCGCCCTTAACACCTTCATTAGACCGTGGATCGGTCGTAAAGACCAGTGGACTGGTCGTAGACTTTGTGAGGATGAATAATTGACGGTTGGGTTGTATTGACATTTGCGGTTGTGAAAGTTTCGGCTGTGGGATTGTCAGTGTGAATGGTCGGATCGTGCCTTGTATCGGGTAGTCTAATTGATGATACTCGATGATCCTTTCGACTGGACTCAGAGTACTGCAGCTACGAGTACTGTACCTTCGAGTACCGAGTAATACAGTTATGAGTATTGTAGCTCTGAGTACTGTAGTTCTGAGTACCGAGTGGTAGAGCTTCGAGTAATGTACTCAGTCGTAAGTCAATGTGTGTATCGAGTTCGAAGGGCAGTCAGAGTTGCATGGTCGATGGTCGAAGCTACAGTGACTGGTCGATAGTCATGGGCTTCGTGGTCAGTAGTTGTAGGGTTCGTGATCGGTAGTCGTTGGCTTCGTGATCGGTAGTCGTAGGCCTCTGGTAAGTGGTCGTACGCCTCTACTAAGTGGTCGTAGGCTTCGAATGATTCAATACTTGTTTTCTTCGAGTACTTGTGTCTGGTTGGCTAGCGGTATGACCGGCATGTACACAGCGGTACGATCGGTTTTACAGAGTAGTCTCGATTTATGTTCTTAAAGTTAAAATTTATGATCGTGGATGATCTGATTCGTGTTTATTGATGGATGAGATTGTGTGAACTGATATTGGTCAAGTTGGAGAACTTGTGTCAGGGAAATGTTCTTTGATCTTTAATTGTGCAGGTTGAGCGTGGAGACGGTCATGGTCGATGACGAGGAAGACCAGAACTTGGAGAGCGAAATCCAAGGTTCAGGTGGTCGTGCTCACGCTGGGGCATATGGAGATCAAAGGTGAATGCATGATGCGTGGTCGAAGCTACAGGAGGTGTCGTCCTGTAGGCTTCGATGCATGAAGAGTTATGGAAGGCATTTCATAACCGGAAGGTTTAGAGATATTGTTGTGATTTGAGGGGCTTCGGTTTCCTTGTTTCACGAAAGAGATAGGATTATGTGTCCGTGTTGATAAGGATACGGTTTAGGGCCCTAGTATATAAAAGCCGAAGAGGTTAAGAGTAACGTAAGCTTGCAGGAGGCTTTTGGCGGCGGTGGCTTTCGGTAGAGGGAGAGCTTTTTCAGTGCTTTCTTGATATGGTTTGAGGGGTGATACGAGAGAACTTTGTTGTTAGACCATGTGGCTAGGTCTAAAATAATTTAACTGATGAATAATTGATAATGTTATTTACTGATGTTATTTGAGGCGTGTCGTGGTGTGTGGACTGATGTCGGTCAAGTTGTGAAGAACTTGTGCTGGAAAAATATGCTGCTTTGGTCTTTGCATGTGCAGTGTAACTTGGAGACGATCGTGGTCTACGGCGGTGACCGGGAGATCGCTTGGTGTGAAATCATAGTCCAGAGGGTCGAAAATGCTGAAAGAGACGATCAAACTCGAGTTAGAGCACATAGAGGTTACAGTTGGATGACTATTGTGACGTAAGTATTACCAATGGCGCGTTCGGTTGCGGCCAACTCAGCACCAACTTTCTACTCTGGAGAGTAAGCATAATTCCATATATTTGTGGATCAAACATATGGAATTAAGATTGGACTCTAATCACGGTTGAAGCACAAGGCAGTTTGTGGATCAACCATTCCTTCGGTTGAGATTCGTCCAGTGCTGCTGCTGCTATTGCATGCATTCTTTCACTCTTTTCTTTGGTGAAAAGTGTAATTTTTCTTGCTTCATTTTGGAAGCTGTGTACCTCTAAATAATTACGCTGAGCTGCTGACTGAAGTGGTGAATTCGTCATTACCTGCTTATGCCTTAAATTTTAAAACAAATTTACCTGCTTATGCTTCGTTCTCATGGATTACCCAAACCGCCATACCTGTCGATTATTTGGTGTTGTGCTATATATGTTTGTTGGAAAAGGTGTTGTGCAGCTCAGTACATAGACTCGATCACCCAGATGCACCTTGAAAAAAACATTCCACTTATACTCGTACCGCATGTAATTGGTGGGCCGTGGCCATCCCTTTTTTTCGCTCAGAAAGCCAAAGAAAAGGGAAAGGCATAAGCCATGGGACTCACAGGAGCTGTAGAAACGGATCCAGATTCACTGCATTATTGCTGTAAAGGTCCACTATATAAATAATATTTTTTATGAGTGTGTAAACAGTATTATAGTGTGTGTTGTGCCAATTTTTTTTTATTATATCAAGGAGAAATAGCAGGAATTACCCCTTAACTACGTACGCGCATCAGAATTTCAGAAAGAAACACTTCCTCCCCACGCGCATCCATCAGAATTTCTGAATGAAACCATCTTCTAGTCCTACCACGGCATCCATCCGCTGAACCTGATATCCTCCACGCGCGCCTCCTCCTTCGCAGGCTTTGGCCGCCGGTCTCCGACGGTGCCAACAGACAGCGGCTTCTTGGCAGGCACTGTGCTCCCCAACTCCATCTCCATGCATGGATTGGTCCTCACGACGACGTGCTTAGCCGGACCGGCGGTGCACCGTGATCGCTTGCAAGGCGGAGGGCGGAGTATTGTTGGGCACGCGAAGGTGTCCAGCAAGACGAGAACTCGCACGCCGCCTTGGCGCGGCGCTGGTCGGCGCAGCTCGCACACGTGGCGCATAGCTCCTTCCTCGCGGCGACCACGGCGCCACGGTCGAACGGGTGCTGCACGAGCGGGATGATGTCCGCGGCGAGGGCCTGCTCCACGAGCTCGGGGCGGCGCAGCTTGCGTGACGGCTGCCTCCGGAGGGCGATGTCCTCGGCCACCTTCTCCACGATCCGCCTGTCCGTGCTGACGGGGAAGTGCCTCCTGATGACGACCCTCACGTCCGCCATCAGCGCCGGGGGTGGGGATGGTCCTACCGGGCCGCGTCGGCCACCGCGGCTCGATGGTGGGAAGAAGGTGGCCAGCTGAAGACGGCTGGCGAGGCGAACCACCGGAACTCCAGGAAGATGCTTGTCCATCGTGCGCTCTTCGGATCGCCTGAATCGAGCGAGTCGACGGATCAAGCAAGGGGAATGCGAGGCACCAAGCAATGAGACGAACAGCTAGGAGAGGTGCCCCTATTTATGGCGGGAGGAATGGCCATTGGAATCGGTTTCGGACATCTCCGGTGGAACTGGAAGCGCACCTGGCGTCCGATTGCTGTTGTCGGACGACACGAGGAATACGGTTAGGAATCTCGTGCCTACTGTTCTTCCGATCAGGATCCGAGTCGGGATCGGGCATGCTAGTTTGCAATCACACTGCAATCCGGGTCACATGTACACGACTACACGTATAGCTCATCTCTCAAGCATGTGTACTGTCCATCTTTTTCCATTACAGTGCACAGTATTTAACAAAGTATTTTACATTTACAGTGTACTGCTAGTTTGCAATTACAGTTGGATGCTTGACACAGCTTAGATACCTTGGCCTACGCAAAACACTGATTAAGAGGCTTCCTGAATCAGTTAGCAGCTTATTCAACCTGCAGACACTAGATCTCACAGAATGCTACCGCCTGATGGAGTTACCTGAACGGATGAGCCGCTTAGTCAACTTGCGGCACCTTTGCTTGCACCTTGAATGGGATAGAATGATACCTATACCAATGCCAAGAGGGATCGACAGGTTAACTTCTCTTCAAACACTCTCCAGATTTACTGTAACTGCTGTTCCTGCTGAAGCCTACTGCAACATGAAGGAATTAAAGAACATGAAGAACATACGTGGTGAGCTTTGCCTCTTGAAATTGGAAGCTGCCACCCACAATAATGCCAAGGAGGCTGATTTGAGTGGAAAGCAATATGTTGAGAATCTAATGCTGCATTGGAGTGATGACGCCTACAACAATAGTCAAGCATTAAATGAAAGCTTGGTGGTTATAGAATCTCTCCGTCCTCATGCCAGGCTGAGGTGCCTACGGATTGATGGCTACCCTGGGACAGAACTTCCTGACTGGATGGGCGAAAATTCTTTCGAGTATCTCGAAAATATGAGGATCTCCTACTGCAGAAAGCTTGGGTTTCTTCCGCCTCTTGGAGTGCTGCCGAAGCTCAAAATTTTGCATCTTGAAGGAATGCACAACATGAACAGCATGGGCACACTACTGGGTTTTCCTTCTCTGGAGGTTCTAACTTTATGGGACATGTCTAATCTTCAGACATGGTGCGATTCAGAGGAAGCAGAACTTCTTAAACTCCGGGAACTGTATATTTCCCATTGCCCCGAATTGCAAAGTGTGACAAATCTTCCCCGTGGCCTTGCTAAGCTGGAGATGAATAACTGCATCCGACTGTGTTCTCTTCCTGTCCTTCAACACCTTCACAATCTAGTCATTCATGGAGGCAGTGACAAACTCATCAGCTGGATCTGCAAGCTCAGATCTCTGACCTCACTAAACCTGATGTATTTTTCGGAAACGGGGGATCTACGACAGTTACAGCAGTTAAGTGCATTGAAGAGATTGAAGATTGAAGGTTTTAAACAACTTTTGTCGGTGTCTGGTGATAGCAGCATGGAGGAGCTCTCATCCCTTGAGTTCCTTGAGATATCATCCTGCCCAAAACTCCAAAAACTCTCTGTTGGGGGTTTGCAAGCACTCAAAGACTTCAGGGTTCGTCACTGCACTGATCTTCAAACTCTCCCAACAGGGTTGGGCGATCTGAGTTCTCTTAGATACCTCGAAATTCGCGACGTCCCTAAGCTGGTAATAAGCGCCGGCGACATGGTATTACCTGGTAATGTCTCCTATTTGGCATTAAGTGGATGTCAGGCTCTGGAGAGTTGGTGCAGGAGCATAGGCGCCGAGAGAGTGAGCACAATTCCTGATGTAAAGATTGGACTCTAATCACGGTTGAAGCAGAAGGCAGTTTGTGGATCAACCATTCCTTCGGATGAGATTCGTCCAGTGCTGCTGCTGCTATTGCATGTATTCTTTCATTCTTCTCTTTGGTGAAAAGTGTAATTTTTCTTGCTTCATTTTGGAAGCTGTGTACCTCTAAATAATTACGCTGAGCTGCTGAATGAAGTGGTGAATGTAAGTCTCTTTCTTTTGTTCGGATCTGGAGTTTTGGTTTGGGTCCGAGAGAAACCGAGAGAGAGACGGTTACCATCCGAAGTAGATGAAGACGGGTTGGCCATCGCGGATCGTCCTTGAGATCTGCGCTAGGGCAGCGACGGTCGGTGGAGAGGTGCGAGGCTCCTCGGCGGTGGCGTGTCCCGGCGAGGCGAGCTCTCGGGCGGAGATCCAATGGGTGCTTCCGTCACTTGTCGCGCCACCCTTTAGGATCGGTCTAGGGTTTTGTCCGGTGAGGCTTGCGGCTCCGTTGAATCTCGTGATCCGTGCCGCCGGCCCCCACCCCTCTTTTATAGCGCAGTGCGACGGGGGCCCATTAGCCAAGAATTACTGGGCGCCCCGATCGTATGCAGATTAATGGGGGAGGCATTTGGCGTTGGGCCAAATGCCTCGATGAGATCATTCTAACATTCTCCCTTTGATCTCAATCTATGCTTTGTCTTTAATTGCTTTTGACTTTTCTCATTCCATCACAGATTGGTGCATAGAACGTGTCTCATCGTCACGATCAATCGCCGATAGATTCAATGACTACAATACACCTCCTTGTTCAAATAGTTACTTTAATCTTTTGGGCCATCTTTTAGTCCAGAATCATAGGCTTTCCCTTAAACCCATGCCGCTATATGTTCTCTCAACACGCTGGGTGGTAAGCCTTTAGTAAGTGGATCCGCTAACATCTTTAAGGTACTTATATGCTCAAGATTTATAATTTGATCCCGAACTTTATCTTTCACAACATAGTACTTTATGTCAATGTGTTTGGCAAAGACCACTTGACTTATTGTTGTGGGCATACATTATCATGGGTTCATTATCGCAGCACAACTTAAGTGGTCTATTGATGTCGCCAACCACTTTTAAACCGGTATGAACTTCTTTAGCCGCCACTCGCCTCGTAGCCTCATAACATGCTACAAACTCGGCATACATTGTGGACGATGTAGTGACGGTTTGCTTTGAGCTTTTCCACGATATAGCTCCTCCAAATGAGAGAACACATATCCGGATGTCGACTTTCTATCATCTCCGCAAAATCGAATATGTATACCCTACTATATGGAGTAAATCTGATCTTCTGTATGTCATCATGAGGCCTTTTGTTCCTTGCAAATAACGCAAGACTTTCTTTATCAATTTCCAATGTTCTATTCCGTGATTGCTCGAATCGCCAAGTAACCCGTAACAAAAGCTAAGTCGTATGTGTGCACACTTGAGCATACCGTAAGCTTCCGACACCAAGCATATGGAACCGCTTTCATTTGATCGATCTCATATCGTTCCTGGGGCATTGAAAATCCCCATATCTGTCGCCCTTGACTATAGGTGCAGGTGAAGGACTACATTTATGCATCCCAAATTTCTTTAAGACTTTCTCTCAGAAATAGCTGATCTTCTTACTCTTTGAGACCTCCTCGGGGCCTCCTCATTTGGTACATCTTATGTTTGAGGCTGCTGTTGCTCCCCCTCATTTGTGGCAATGGGTTCTATAGGATCCTGAAGAACGGGTTCCTCATTCTCATTCATTGTTGCCACAGGAGGAACAATAACAGGTGCTAGCACCACAGTGTCTTGTACCGTCGGTGCAGCGACAGCAGGTAGTGTAAAGAGTGGCTCTTGAATCATCGGAGTGGGCACATATACCCGCTTCTCTTCAAGATCAATCTCTCGAGCTACCATGCTCCCCCTCATCATTTCATCCTCTAAGAAGACAGCGTGTCTCGCTTCTACAAACTTTGTATATCCGTCGACAAGAGAAACGAAAACCTTTTGACTTTTCGGGGTAGCCAATGAAATGGCAACTTCATGCTTTGGGATCTAGCTTCCCAAGGTTTGGGTTAAATACTTTAGCCTCAGCAGACTCCCCACACACGTAAGTGGTTTAGTGAGGAACTCTTCCCGTCCACAACTCGTGCGGTGTTTTGGGCACCGACTTATTAGGCACTCTATTGAGAATATGAATGGCGGTTTTAACGCCCATCCATAAACTCAATGGGAGTGTGGAGTAGCTCATCATGCTTCGCACCATATCCATCGTAGTACAGTTGCGCCTTTCACTACTCCATTTTGCCGAGGTTCGCCTTGTAGAATATCGGGCTACTATGCCATTTTCTGTAAAAACCTCGCAAAGGTCCAGAACTTGTCCATATGGGGTATGTCGACCGTAGTACTCCCCCCCACGATCAGATCGAACTATCTTAATCTTTAAATCGTGTTGGTTTTCAACTACAACCTTAAATATCTTGAATTTATCCAAGGCTTCATTTCTTTCTTTGATTGGATAAATATATCCATAGCGGGAGTAATCATCCGTGAATGTTATGAACGAGTCATATCCATCCATACTTTTCACAGGAAAAGGACCATAAATGTCTGTGTGAATAATTTGTAGAACTCCTGTGCTTCTTTTGGCGTCTTTCTTAATTTTCTTTACATATTTTCCTTTAATGCATTCTCTGCATTGTTCTAAGTCTGAGAACTCTAATTGAGGAAGAATTTCATTCTTAACTAGTCTTTCTATTCTCCCCCTCGAAATATGGCCTAAACGACAGTGCCATAATTTCGACGATTCATTATGAGTTCTCTTTCGTTTTCTGTTTACATTCTTAGACGAGGATTCAATCACTTTCTCGCACGCGACGTTCCCATTATCGCATACGACATTCACATCATCACATAATGATAACAAATAAAGCTCATTTTGTAATATGGCAAGACCAACACATTCTTTATTAAATATTATTTCACACTTGCCATTTCCAAAATTACAATCATAACCATCTTTGTCCAAATTTGAAACACTAATCAAATTCCTCTGTAAAGAGGGAACAAAAAGGACATCTCTAAGTAAAAGATTGGAGCCATTAGCTAACTCTAATGAAAGATCGCCAACGGCTTCAACTTCAACTTGTACTCCATTTGCAACTTTAATGCATCTTTCGTTTCTTTGCGTAGTCCTCGTCGAACGGAATCCTCAGAAGGAATTAGCAACATGAACAGTTGCTCCTGAGTCAATCCACCAAGTGGATTTCGAATATTGTACATACAAGCATTCATTTATGAAGGTAATAATGTTCTCACCTTTCTTTGCCATTATCATCTTTAAGTAATCAAGACAGTTCTTCTTGTAGTGTCCGGTCTTCTTGCAGTGAAGACACTGATCTTTGTCTACAGCAAATTTATTATGTTGAGGCTGATGGACAGAGGCTTTTCCCTTATTCCTTGAGAAGGAGGTACTGTTGAAGTTCTTTTTCTTGTTATCCTTCACATAGTTGATAGATCCACCATGTGAGGATTTAATTCTTTCCTCCTCTTGAACACACATAGCTATGCACTTTTCTAAGTCCCATTTATCGGGCTGCATGTTGTAATTGACAACAAAGGTGTCAAACTTTTCCTAAGAAGGAAGCAAAATCAAGTGAATAAGGAACTCATCCTTGCAGAGCCAAATCCATTGGTTTAAGCTTGGATGCCAAGTTGCTCATCCTTAGTATGTGTTCTCTTATTCCACCGCCACCACCGTAATACCTTTCTCACAAGTCGCTTAATCACCGTGGTAGCATATGTCTTTGAAGAGCCAAGAACCGACTCTTTATTTTCTCAAGGTATTCGTGATGTTGTCACATTCTGCGATTGAGCCCACAATTGCGTGCTTAATCGTGTTTTTATCACACCATACATTTCTTGTTGGTGTGGTCCATTTCTTATGCTCTAGGTCATAAGACATCCGTAAGGGAGCTTGATCCATCTCGCTTTTACTCGCCAAGCAAGATCATCCTCATTTTGATCCTCACTAGTGCCATAGGCTCGGTGGTCGTCTTTGTAGTGAGGACCCACCACCTCACCAAGATAAACGCTAAGTCTATCTTTTCTTCCACTCTCCATAATTGTCTCCTTTGAGAGTGGGATTTCTCGATACAACCCATCAAGTTGTATCCGCCAAAATTTAGTTCAAATAAAGTGAGAACGTAATAGAAAATTATATGCCTTATTTCCAACGTTGGTCAAAAATACGACATACAATTAAATCAATTTTATCTATACATTAAATCTATATCACCGCTAGCGTAAATAGAAACAATGCATAAAAATCATTAATTAAAATTATAATCTTTATTATTATCAACGCTGGTGAAAAATAACAATATCATAATTCACAACAATTCTTAAAAATTAAATTCTCTCGTTGGTTCAATTTAATTAAAAGAATTAATCAACATTAACTTTTGCAGCGGAAACTGTAATTATTCTAAAATAATTCAATATTCAGAAGCATTATACTGTACACATTTAATCTCTGGAAATAATAACACGTTGGTGCAAAAATTTACAGATATTTGAGTCAAATTTCATTAAAAAATGCTTCAAAATAATTAAAATTCAATTTTCAGAGTTACTTGCTCAAAACCGCCGATTTATTTACAAACCGCCGAGATATCGTTCATTCGCCAATTCGGCCCGTTCGGTAACCTGCCCACGGCGGCTCGGCTGCTGTTGCCTCGCTCCGCTCCGCGCGCAGCCTCGACTGGCCTGGCCGCAAAGCGCCAGACGCTCGCGTCGCCGCGCTCCGCTCCGATCTCACCGTTGAATCAATCGGACGGTGGCGCGCATTTTCGCCAACAAAAACAGCACGCGACGCCAAACCCTAGCTCCATTTCATTCCTTCCTCTCCTTTCTTTCTCCGCACCCGAAGCGAAGCGATGCGACGGCGGCATGGCGACATCGCCCACGTCGCGGATAAGAGGAAGAAGGCCGGCGCCGCCATGGGCCCTCTTGCCGCGGCGCGCTCCTCGAGAGGAGCGCGCGCCGCTGCGGCCCGTGTCGGTGCCCCTCCGAGCGCTGCGCGCCGGATCTGTCCCAGACGCCGACGGTGGCGTGACGTGGAGCGCCGGCGAGCCCGCGGCTCGGCCGATCTCCCGCACGCCAGTGACGACGACGGCCAGGTGAGTCTTTTCTTTTCAGATCTAGGGTTTCCCCTTCTTAGGGTTTCGGGTTCTTTCTGTTTGTTTTTCTTTTGGATCTTTGCCGTTCTATTACGGCTCTGATACCATTGTAAGTCTCTTTCTTTTGTTCGGATCTGGAGTTTTGGTTTGGGTCCGAGAGAAACCGAGAGAGAGAGACGGTTACCATCCGAAGTAGATGAAGACGGGTTGGCCATCGCGGATCGTCCTTGAGATCTGCGCTAGGGCAGCGACGGTCGGTGGAGAGGTGCGAGGCTCCTCGGCGGTGGCGTGTCCCGGGCGGAGGCGAGCTCTCTGGCGGCGGAGATCCAGCGGTGGTGCTTCCCGTCACTTGCTGCGCCACCCTTTAGGATCGGTCTAGGGTTTTGTCCAGGTGAGGCTTGCGGCTCCGTTGAATCTCGTGATCCGTGCCGCCGGCCCCCACCCCTCTTTTATAGCGTAGTGCGACGGGGGCCCATCAGCCAAGAATTGGGCTGGGCGCCCCCGATCAGGGCGCAGATCAATGTGGGGGAGGCATTTGGCCGCCGTTGGGCCAAATGCCTCAGATGAGATCATTCTAACAGTGAATTCGTCTTTACCTGCTTATGCTTTAAATGTGGAACAAATTTACCTGCTTATGCTTCAAATTTTGGAACAAATTTACCTGCTTATGCTTCGTTCTCATGGATTACCCAAACGGCAATACCTGTCGATTATTTGGGGAAGCCCTTGTTAAGAATGTGTTGTGCTATATGTTTGTTGGAAAAGGCGCGGTCCAAGATCAGTTTTCAATGGACAGTAAAACACACTTCCTTACCGCTGAACCTCACTCCAGTGACATTATAGCTCAGTACATAGCCAGCGAAGGGGGACTCGATCACCCAGATGCACCTTGAAAAAATATACACGTACCGCATGCAATTGGTGGGCCGTAGTCTTCATTTTTTTTTGCTCAGAAAGCCAAAGAAAAGGGAAATGCATAAGCCATGGGACTCACAAGAGCTGTACAAGGAAACGGGTCTAGATTCTCTGCATTACTGCCTAAAGACCTACTATATGAATAATATTTTCCATGAGTGTGTAAACAGTACTCCATCGTGTGTTGTAGCAAATACCGTAGCAAACAGTGAAATATCTACTGCAGTATTTTACTGTACGGAAAAACACTATAGCGAACAACACTGTAGCTATTGATCACGACCTTTGATTTTCGATCGGACGGTGGAGCTCAGCCCTAATGCTCGTGCACTGGATCCCAGTCCGTAGGAAACACATAAATAATGATCATAAACAAAATTTATTTGTTGTGTCAAACAGAATGCTACTAAAAATGAATAACGGCCGACATCCCAATTCTGAGGCCAAACGTTTAGCGTTCATATCTAGGATACATACAGGAACAATTACACGTTTCCTTGCCTAGAAAACAATTACATTCCATTTAGAACAAGGGGATTTTGTCGGAAATTTATAAGAAAAGAAACATCATGAACACGGGAATTGTGTCGGAATTTTATAGGAAAAGAAAATTCCACTTGCACTGAACGTGGGTTTCTACAAAATTCCTATGGAAAAATTTCTTTATTGTGTCAAGGAGCAATAGCAGGAATTACCCCTTAACTACGTACGCGCATCAGAATTTCAGAAAGAAACACTTCCTCCCCACACGCATCCATCAGAATTTCAGAAAGAAACACTTCCTCCCCACACGCATCCATCAGAATTTCAGAAAGAAACCATCTTCTAGTCCTACCACGGCATCCATCCGCTGAACCTGATATCCTCCACGCGCGCCTCCTCCTTCGCAGGCTTTGGCCGCCGGTCTCCGACGGTGCCAACAGACAGCGGCTTCTTGGCCGACACTGTGCTCCCCAACTCCATCTCCATGCATGGATTGGTCCTCACGACGACGTGCTTAGCCGGACCGGCAGTGCACCATATCTGCTTGCAAGGCGGAGGGCGGAGTATTGTTGGGCATGCGAAGGTGTCCAGCAAGACGAGAACCTGCACGCCGCCCTTGGCGAGGCGCGGGTCGGCGCAGGCTCCAGACACGTAGGCGCATAGCTCCTTCCTCGCGGCGACCACGGCGCCACGGTCGAACGGGTGCTGCACGAGCGGGATGATGTCCGCGGCGAGGGCCTGCTCCACGAGCTCGGGGCGGCGCAGCTTGCGTGACGGCTGCCTCCGGAGGGCGATGTCCTCGGCCACCTTCTCCACGATCCGCCTGTCCGGGCCGACGGGGAAGTGCCTCCTGATGACGACCCTCACATCCGCCATCAGCGCCGGGGGTGGGGATGGTCCTACCGGGCCGCGTCGGCCACCGTGGCTCGATGGTGGGAAGAAGGTAGCGAGCTGAAGACGGCTGGTGAGGCGAACCACCGGAACTCCAGGAAGATGCTTGTCCATCGCGCGCTCTTCGGATCGCCTGAATCGAGTGAGTCGACGGATCAAGCAAGGGGAATGCGAGGCACCAAGCAATGAGACGAACAGCTAGGAGAGGTGCCCTTATTTATGGCGGGAGGAATGGCCATGGGAATCGGTTTCGGACATCTCCGGTGGAACTGGAAGCGCACCTGGCGTCCGATTGCAGCCGTCGGACGACACGAGGAATACGGTTAGGAATCTCGTGCCTACTGTTCTTCCGATCAGGATCCGAGTCGGGATCGGGCATGCTAGTTTGCAATCACACTGCAATCCGGGTCAATTTGTGCAAATTTTTCGGTACCGATCTATAGTCTATTTGAATGAGATACCATGCAAATCTAACAAGAGAAATGCATTTCATATCAATAATAAAAACCGATTATTTACGAGTTCGCTGTTACCAATTGCTCAAGACGTTTGACGTCACGCTACTCTGGAACTGAGAATCGTGTAACAAGTCATGACTCAAGTTGCTATCTGTGTTTTTTTAACAATATATTCCCACCCAAGTTTGGAGTGAGATGGCATGCCCTAGCAAGTAACAAAGGTACTAGACTATGGGTAAAGAACTTTCAGTATGCTCAAGACTAGCCATAAACCAGATGCTGATTCCGCTATGTATATTGATTACATCGTGACTAATCCTACAAACATTGATGGGCATATCAAAACACAACAAATAATGATTTTGACGAACAAGCAATGGTCTTGCCAAACAAATGGTTTGATCATCATTAATATTTGGTGCCAAACAAGCAATCAACGATTTTTCCGACCGCATAAATATATAAAAGTGTTCAAAGATAAATAATTGCTAACAAAAGATTGCAAAATGCCGCATCAAACGTGTTGATGTTTTAATATCGATCTTATGAAATGAATGCTGTGAGTTTCTTTAATCGAGACTATGCAAGAGGAGACACTGGGATTTTTAGATAGGTTTGGACCTTCTCCTGAGAGAATAACAACTCTACTCCTGTATTCTTGTATTGTTTGTGTTTACAACAAGAAAGAAGGCATCGAAAGCTAAAGCTAATGCGCCTTGTTCTCTCTTCTTTTGTTTTGTCTTTTGTTCTTTTGTCCACTGGCGTTATCCCTTATATAGCTTTCGAGGGGGGTGACAGTTGTCCCGTACCAAGAGGTGTCTCAACGGTTGATGAATTGCACACATTTGATGGCAGTTTTTGTCAGAGAGATATTCCCCCCACATCTGCCTTCCATTTATGCCAAAGACAGAGATTAATACATGCAGTTATATTAGAGGATAACGACACATATTTAACTACTACATATAAATAAACACATCACATAAGGTCTCTAGTCTATTGGGTTCACATGTTGCCGATGATTTAGTATCGATCTTATAAATGAATGTTAGGGGGCTCTCCTAGAGTGAAATCACATAGAAAAGGACACAAAAAATTTATACACGTTAAAGCCTTCTTTTGATAGAATAATAACCCTACTCCTATGTCAACAGTGAGAAAGTCACTAAAACTAGGGCTTGATGACTTCTGTCTCTCATTGTGCCTGTCGAATCCCTTGATCCTCTTCTCTTTATCTAGCGTATAAAGGGGGTTGTCCACGTCAAGAGGCACCTTGTCATTTGATGCAATGCACACGTTTAAGGGTGGTTATTGCCAAAGACATACCCCCACATCGTTTTGCGGTTATGTCAGAGACAGGGGTTTAATATGTGTAGTTATCTTGGGAATAACGACATATATTTACTACTGCGTGTATTAAACACAGCGCACAAATGTCCCTTGTCGATTGGACCCACATGTCTATAGGTTTTATCGACCATAGGGTGGTCGTTGCTGACCTAGTCGTAGTAAGACTTACGACCATGAGGTGATCGTAGTAGGACTTACGATCAATAAGTGGTCGTAGAAGAACATACGACCATGTGGTGATCGTAGTAGGACTTACAACTATACAGGGTGGTTGTAGAATAACTTACGACCACTAGGTGTGTATGATCTCCCTCATTGTTAATATCGAGGAGTACTTTTGAAAGTTATATAAGCGATATTATTATCTATAATAATATTATTACAGATAAATAACCTAATTAATTGTGGATTATTAGATCCTTGTCATCTAGCCCCCCAACTTCAAGTGAAAATGACTTACTTGGAAAAGAGGTCGTAAGAATACGGGTGAAGATTAAGCATCTTCGACCTTGTTTTCCTTTGACCAGAAATTGACTTGGTCAAGTAAGGTATTTTTATTTGAGTTGTAAAAAATAAAACTTCTTTTTCTGAATAGACAGAAGAAGGAATGCCAATCGTCTCTTGCAAATTCTGGCAGTTGGGAATGGTTCCCGAAGAGAATTGCAACTGTTAGCATTCCACAATCTTTTGCTCAAATCGGCGGCTATAAATATTTACCGGGGAGTAACTTAGGGTTTTACTTTCCCCATTTGCCTCAACTATTCATGAGCTCTTGTTGTCTCCGTCGCCAACCAAGCTCTTGTTCTCGCATATCTTGACGGTATCGTGGGTACATTATCTGGATTCCAATCACACCTACAGAAATGTCTGTCTGTCATAGCATGCTCACGAATGAAGTTGTGGAGTCCCATGATTGCTGCCACTATCATCTTTTGCTTTGCATGGGAAAGCACAACATCTTTAGCAAAAATTCTACACTTCATCTTCCATAGACCAAAAGATCACTCAACAACATAACGATAGCTTGAGTGCAATTGGTTGAATTTCTCTTTGTTTCCACCTATGCAAGACCTCTCCGAAAATCAGGAACATGGTACCTTTCACCCTTGTATGGGGCCAAGTACTTTGGTCGGTTTGGATAACCGGCATCGATAAGATAATATTTCTCTGTAACATAAGATGCAATAGTCATATGAGTAGTACAAGTGGAGAAATTGTGAAATGTTAGCAATAAAGAAAATTACCCCACAGAGGATGTGGAAAGACATCTCTATCTACATCCAACGCATGATATAGCATACTAGTATCATGCATAGCCCATGTCTAACCAATCGATGCATATGTGAAACGCATGTCAAAATCAACTACCGCATCACATTCTAAGTTGTACTTCCTGATCTGCCAATGTATCTAACTTGATCTTCTGGGTGGACGGTTGCAAGCATATGAATCGAGAGCTCTAATGCAATCCTTGACATGTGGCCTCATCACCCGATCATTTCTAATTCTACTATGAATAGTATAGAAGTTAGGGTCCTTGGGTTGCACATAATCTCTATACATGTTGACCACACATTCCAAAACCTCATCAAACTTTCTGCAAATTGCCTCACCAGAATGCTTGAACTGATTTTGAGCTCTTCGGTTGGACTCACAACCACCACATGTGTATAGGAACATAGCTAGTGCTTCCTTTGAATTGATATGGTTAGTTGATCTCAAGTTGTATGTACTCACCAAAAGATCATGGAACCTATGAAAGATTGTTGCATTCATACAAAACATGATGTGGTAATTATATTTTTAATATCATAAATTAATTTTTAAGTAGAAAAATAGCATGACACATTTTAAAATTGAAAGAAAAATATGTAGCAGCTAATTAGGGTAGGTAGATCCTAATCAAATTAGTCGCAGCTTTATTTAGCTCCCTATTTGTGCGCGGTAATTATATTGTTAATGTCGATAATTAATTTATAACCAGGAAAATAGCATGACACGTTTTAAAATTATAAAGAAAATCTGGAGCAGCTAATTAGGGTAGGTAGAGCCTAATCGAAATAATCCCAGCTTTATTTAGCTCCGTAGGGTAGGTAGAGCGTAATTGTAGCTTTATAACTTGTCGCATAAATTTTGTTTCTATTTGTGGTTGGTAATTATTTTGTTAATGTCGCTTATTATTACCTTATTACATATTTCGTAGTCTTTACAATGTATGCACTGAAATTTCAGGTATGGTGGACCCAAACCACGCCATCGAGTGGCTGTACGAGTTGCTTGACCCTGTGATTCACCTATATCACCGTAGCCGCCTCAGTACCATCCTCCCCCAGGAAGGCGATGCGCCGATTGAGCTTGGCGCATTGCGGCTGCACAAGCCCATCAGGGCATGGAGGTTGCACCCAAGCTGGGTGCCGAGGTACATGCCATTGCGATCTTTGTGTACTCATTTGTGGCATAACTACTACGTGTGGACTAGCGTTCGTTCGTAACCTGACCCGACGTAGGTTGAGGACGGCAGACCTTCTTCCACTGGCACGGATGGTGGAGGCAACATGGGAGGACGACCAGGATCGTGGTCCTGGTCGTACGTCCAAGCATTTTGAATACGACTGGGCCCTACTGACGGCGTTGGTCGACCGGTGGAGGCCGGAGATGCACACGTTTCACCTTCCGTGCGGGAAGATGGGGCTGACACTGTAGGACGTGAGCTTCTTGACCGGGTTTCCTTACACATGCTTCCCCATGGCGGTGTATGAGATCTCGCCCATACAGCACACGGAGTTCCTGGTGGGGTTCCAGGATGTGTTGCCGCCGGGCAGCGATTATCTCGAGTTTAGCAGCTCGCACGGGCCGACGCTGAGGTGGATCTGTCAGTTCTACGTAAGTCTTCGTAACTGCTGTCCTCTCGCATCAATTCATTTGTGAACCTTGCTGACGTGTATATGTCTTCTTGCAGCCCGAGCATATGGCAGAGGACGCACTCGACGAGACGGTGAGGAGGCACTTCGAGGACTACCTACTGTGGCTATTTGGGTGGGTCATGTTCCTAGGGTCCCACGGCGACAACGTCGACAAGCACTACATCTGCTACCCACGTGAGCTCGCAGACAAGCCGGTGGAGGAGATCCAGCCCTACGCTTGGGGTCCAATCGTGATGTGTGCGACGTACCACGCACTGTGTGATGCGTGCCACCGGTCCCAGGATAGCTCCATCCTCTCCGGATGCCCACTACTTCTGCAGTTGTGGTCCTTCGAGCGCTTCCAGATCGGACATCCACGGCTGGACTTGGGAGCATACACGGTCAGCCTGTATGCCGAGGACGACAACGTGGACTGGCCGACTATGGGCATGGTGTGGTGCCACCGACGGGTTAGTTTCGTGAACATTTATTATTTTCTTGTAATGCAACCACAATTTCGTGTGCTAAGTTTTCCTTTGGTCTGTTCCACAGGTATCCTACACACCGATCACCACACAGGGTCGCACCGCACTACGCTTTGATGTTTGATCACCGCTGGATGACCGCGCTATCCGAGATCGTGACACTCGTGAGAGGGTGTCTGCGCGCGCACCCGAGGATCGCCCATCTCAGACACAAGACTACATGTACTGGTACATGCGGATGGCCTTGGTGCACGAGGTCTTCGTGGAGGAGTACCAGGTGGCGCTGGCCATGCGCAAGTTTAGTTTGCGACAGCAGGTCCTAGCCCCCTGGGCGCAATGGCTGCCGGCCCACGTCCATGGGTAAGTTTGTACTTTAATTCTTTAGTACAATATGCGTTACTTACATTCTAAATAATTATCTTATCATCCACATGTACACTAGGAAGGGAGTACGCGGTACTACCACATGGGCAGAGAAGATGTTCCCATGGGTTGGGGGCTGGCTCAGCGCCTGCGCCGACGTCATCTTGGAGGATACTCATTACGACTGCAGGGAGTACGAGGAGTACATGGAGTGGTACGCCAGTCGAACAAGGCTTCGCTACGTCCGAGTCATGGTCAACCCACCACGACATGAGGCTGTGACGTCCGACACATACCCCACACAGTCAGACTCCATATTCCACCGCGTGGTATGTATTCAACGGTCGGTACATCATATTTAATTCGCTAGATTTAGGTTTTCAACTTGTTGATTACGTGTGTAGGTGGATCTACACCGGGAGGTCCTCAAGTTGACAGCCTCTATGCAGCAGTTGTCGCTTGGGGGGAGATTAGAGGGATCTTACAGCGCATCGCGGAGAAAGCGAGGTGAGGGATCTGAATCACGACTTGTCGCACGCCGAGGGACCCGATGGACTCACCAGTGCATGGATGAGGGGGCAGCCATGGTTGCTCACGGCCACAGGCACCTCCCCCAGACGTGGCGGGCGGGTCCTCGTGGTACCATGGTGGGGGCTCCTCGGGACAGTTTGCAAGTGAGCATGACACATTCACTTCCACTTCTTTATTTTGAACCCCACTAATTACTAACAACAATCTTCTCTTACAGGTCCTCAGTTCTACCAATACATGGGGTATGAGTACGCGGAGTCGTCCGCGTCTGCCTTCGTGCCCCCAGGTATGACTACCTTGCTTGATTTTGTAACATCCTATTTCATGATTTTCCTATGATTGCATACTTAACGTAATGTTTCACAGGTCGTGCACCGCGTTGGGACGAAGCGAACTTGTTGTACGACGAGATATTCGCCGAGGACTTCTACTTCCCCCAGGACCAAGCCTCCGCGACGGCATATCAGCAACCAGGTGGGCTGGAGCCGACCCTACTAACACATGACCTCGACGTCGCGACACCACCTTCGGCTCCTCGCGTCGGTCGGGTACATCGGCCGATTGATCCTTTGATGTATTCGCACCAACGACGAGCGTGGATGGGGGCAACACGCAGGGTACGTCCCAAGAGGGGCCACCAGTAGTTCTTTGTTCATGTCATGTAAATATTAATTTTTGTACAACTATAGTGATGGTAGTATAGTGTTTTACTATCTCTTTTTGGTGTGCACACCCCGCACCACCATCTCTCTACACCTTGCGACATGACACAACGAGACAGCTTTGCGCAGCGACGTGACCCAACGAGTCAGCTTTGCGCAGAGACGTGACCCAACGAGCCAGCTTTGTGTAGAGACGTGACCCAACGAGACATATGTTCAAGAAAAGTAACTTCTATTAAACAATTTAATAAATATACTCCCACTAAATACAATATCCCTCTTATAACATTTAGTTATTCAAGACCCGCAATCAGTTAATCTACTAGTGAGCTTTGGCATCACTGCTAGAAGATTAGTGAATTTGGTAAGCAACCCTTTGCTAATCATATCTCTATATGACTCTTATTGTTGGGCAGCATCTTTATGCTCCGGCACCCAACCCTATGCCCCAAGGTCCATAACCGTTATGATGACCTTGTCAAGTTAAACCAATGTTGTGTGTGTAAGTGTCCGACACAAACCCATCTAGTCAAGGAATATTAGTGGCACTCTGCTTTAGCAAGACCTACCATTAAAATACATGACTTTGGATGGTGTAGCTAATTGGGAGGGCATCAATTTAACTTAATATTATGTGAGGGAATTTTATTTCTACCATGTTAAAAGCATTTAAAGCAGTTAAATAACATGCATAGAAATAAATGAACATGAATATAAAGGCATTCACAGACAATTAAATTGCATTGTGATATAGTATGATCCTTCCACATGGTGATCTCCATCGCGGAGCTTCCTATTCGCCATGTCTCTAAGTGGCCAAATCATAAGTACTCCCACTAAGCCATTACTCCTAATAGAACTAGTAATAAATTACAAGGAGTGAAGAAGCACCACAAGTCGACATGCAGGTCGTTATACCAATATAGACAGCCTTGGGTTGCAATAAACATGACACGCAGGTCATGAACATTACACACATACATGCATCTCATACATCATGGGTCATACTATTCACAAAAACCTGCAAAAACAAGTCAGGCATAGAATCGCATTCTAACGGATGGCGTGAACTAGCAATACCAATCACCAAGGTCTTTTTCGGCGGTTCCGACTATTCACAAAAACCTGCAAAAACAAGGTTGCGAATTTTTTTGGACTACATAGATCCAATCTACTGTTCCGTCCATGTAAATCGCATTGGATTAATCACATTAACCCTATTCTGAACCAATCTGATCTTTGCCTTGATACGACCACACACTACGGCATACTCCGATGTCGGAATTCCGACCGATAGGAGTTATGCAGTGTGATCATGAACAAGCGCAATAAACCATCTGGTCCTTTTCGATCGTAACTCCGATTCGATCAACCAAATTGATCTTCGTGTGCTCCAATGGTTTTACGATCACTGTATGCCCCGATGGCGGAAACCGACCGGTAGAGGTAAGTCGTGATACGACCATGAAAGCACGATCACGGAATAACGAACATGAACCCATCTTACGACCATCGCACATAGACGATCATATCGACCATCGCTAAAAACGATCTGCGACCAACAGAAACAGAGATAGATCACATCTATGACTTCCACATATCACTATATGCATCTAATCCGAATCTAAAACTGGACGGGATGGCTCTGATACCACTGTGGGATCGCGGGAAGGCTACAATTGCACAAAATAAAATTTTACCGTGCAATCAAGGAACCTCCGCTGGTAATAGATCACGAGATTACCACTAGACACACCGACTCGTAGTGGAAGTAGAGTCGATGTAGCGAGTTGATACAATCGTAGTCATACTCGCCACACGTCTTCTCCTCCGAGTGGTCGTACTCGCCGCGCGTTTTCTCCTCCGGGTAGTCGTACTCGCCACACGTCTTCTCCTCCTGCTCCGGTGATCGTCATGAGTTGCGGATCGTTCTAGTGATGATGCTTCAAAACAACACCTCCAAGGTATCCACACGTATGGGGTAGGGACACCACGCGCTGGAGTGCTAGCAACGGCGGCGTGATTGAGGAAGGCGTGGCATTTTGGTTTTGGGAGTTCTTCAAAAGATCATCGTCAACCCCATGCCACCGCCCCTCTATATATACGCATCCATGATGGGTCTCGAACTTGAGGCACATTAGGAACTCGTGGCCTATATGAATTCGGATCACCATCCAAAACAAATTCTAGCCCTTTAAGTGTGTGACCCTATATGTTCATGTGTAATCGGTCGTGACTCGAAAACTCTTTTTCGACCACGAATCATCAGCGATACCTAGCATCACATAACGATACCCGAACACACATAGCATATATTGGACGAACTTTAATGCAATATGATCTACGACCAGGTCCATATCACTAACGACCAGCTCGTATCTCTATACGACTAGTTCATATTTGGCCTCGAATAACTCGTAACTCCTTATGACCAAGTTTCGACCACTTAGTGACCATGTTCGACTAGCTTACGACCAACTCATATCTCCATACGACTAATCCGTATATGATCGAATCAAAGACCATCTTGTGTATTCTCCCTTTGCCTCACGATATCTAGTTGAACTCCAAGTGAAATATTGTGTCATCCATGGACTGTTCAATACTTTCTCGATCGAGTGTCGAATAACTTCATGTGGTCGACACTTCGACCACTAGTGGCATAGCCATGCACTTTCTTTATCCGACCACAACGAGGGGCTCAGAGACATCTCTCCTGTTATGTTCGGAGGGGCAAATCCCATATCCGACCGGTCACATTCCTTCGCATTTTCATAGCACACCCGAAAGCTACCTTTATAACTACCCAGTGACGAGTAGCGTTTGGCAACCCCTAAGAGTGTCATTACACATGTAGGAAATCATGCTGATCTCAGGTCTAAGGATTTATACATCATCATTACTTGAGACCAACTAATCACATATAGAATCATAACAATCTCAATAGTGTCTCAAGGTGGGTCTATCCAACCCCATGTTCTCTAATATGTGCTCACATTATTGATTTGATATCCCTATATCCATAACCGGTGAAACATGGTTATCAATCAATACATGTGCTGGTCGTAGAGTCACTGGTGTTCTGACCAGTGATATCCGACCAGGGATACATTTTGAACGACATCATATAAGTTAAAGAGTTTGACCAACAAGTCACATACTCATTGATCTATATAACTGATGATTCATTCAAGGAACATGATAACATATTATCCAATATTATGAACATAACGAAATATAATCATCTTTATGATTGCCTCCAAGGCATATTTCCAACAGCTACCGCAAGTGGATCAACCAAGAGATCCACCCACACGACCAGTTGTGTATAGACTACAAGGAGTGGGATGCCAAAAGGGCACATGAGATCCGGGAGGAGAAGCGCCGCAATGATGAGCAAAACGAGTGTATCCTTCGGGAGACGAAAGCAATCATCTCGAGGTGTGCAGCCGTAGGGAGCGCGAGGCTCGTGAGAGGGAGCATGAGAAAATGAGGGAAATAACGGCCAAGACGAGGGAGATCGGTGAGGAGTACAATGTTGAGCTTGCAAGGAAGGGTAAATGGCACTGGTCCACACAGTAGATTGGGTCATTCCATAGTAGTCCCTCGTCCTACCCACCATGTTTTTACTATCTCCTAAAGGCATGTATACTTACATGGTCTAGATGCTTGTGTCCTAGCGTACCATAGTAGTAGCGAGGATGACTAAAGCAATTAGCCGAACCATTATGCCATATGACCACGTGTAACGTTCTTCTGTCTGAGGACTCTAATGTATATATGGTTCCTTGCCTCGCACTTTACCTTCGGTCCATAGAGTATATTTCCTAGTAACAAAAAGTTAAGATCGTGTAAATGTAAACAGAAGACAAAGAGACAACCACAACTCCTCCCACAAGTTGATAAGGAAGATAAAATCATGTGAATTTGCCATTACTCAAAACTACGACATATCACACTAATATTACATAACATTGAGCAAAACTCATAACACTTAGCTTTAAAAAAATAAAAATGATATTCCAGAACATTGGCAATCACATATTACAACTGTTCGTGCTTTCTCGTGGCAAATGACCTCAACATCCCCATGTGGATCGCCGAGCCCAAGGACAGATGGGGTCCTCGCGAACGCCCGTCCAGTGCCGTGTCTCCTTCGTCCTAAGGATTTCTTGTCGGGCATTTCTTGAAGGTGTGCTCACACTCCCTGCAAATGTAGCACTTCTTCGTACGATGTCTAGTTTATGCTCCATCCATGTCGTTCCTTATGCATCGTACCTATTGTTGGCTGACCTTTCCCTTCAGTTTTTCAATGTATGTGGCCCAGATTAGTTGCTCTCAAGTTGGATGGCCAGTGAAATGGCCAACCACGGCATAACAATATATCTCCGCCCTCCATGTTTGCATCACCTCCTCCTTGTTGAACTAATCAGAGAGGCACTGCCCAGGATGTTGCGCCACCGTGGAACATATGACCATGACATGGGAGCAGGGCATATGTAGAAGAAGAGACTTGTTGCAAGTGCAAATGCAACTAGTGCAGCATAGCGTGCACTCGTGGGTAATTTTCACGCGGTTCGTCCTACGACGTCCTTTTCCCTGCACATTACCTCGAAGCGAAGCTCCCTTGTGCCCATCTTGAATGTGAGATGCATATCACCCTTCTTTCTCTTGTCCTCCATGTACTTGGTGATCATGGTGGATACGCTGTCATTTTTCATGGTGAGCGACGCATTGTTGCTTATGTCAACGAAGTAGTTTGTCGTACCGCGGAGAATTGCCTCCACAATACCAACCAAAGGGAGGCACCTTGCACCGCGCATGACCCAGTTGTAAACCTCGGCTAGATTGGTTGTCATGACACCATATCGAGCACCACCCCTGTCATGCAGCAGCGATCGCTTCTTCTTAGGTTCGTGCTCAATCCAGTCCTAGAAGTATTTCACCTGTGCCCTTGTCCTCCTCGTCAAACTAGGACCATCTGTGGGTAACCGTGGCAATGCTTCGGGGGCCTGGTCAGCACTTAGGGCGGCGCTTCTCGCTGCCTCCCTTCTGTGTGTCCAGGTCCACTCATCCAGAATCTTCCAGAGTGCTTCGAACTTCCGCTGCTAGTTCTGGTTGCACAGCCGCTTGAACAGGTTCATCAGGTCCTTTTTGCGGAACTGCATGTAGAAGTTTGCCCTCAAGTGCCTCATGCACCACCTGCTCTTCAAATCCGCCCATGCAAGTGGTTCATTATCTCCTTGTTGTAGCTGGGTTATTGCACTGAGCAGGCCAGCATGCCGATCATGAATGATGCATATGCTTGGACGGCCCTGCACAACAAAAATCCTCACATTCTTCAGGAATCACAACCAGCTGTTCGTGTTCTCGCTTTCAACAAAAGCGAATGCCACTGGACGAACTTGATTGTTGTCGTTCGTTGCTATTGCGGTCAGTATCTGACCCTTATACTTTTTAGCCAGGAATGTGTCATCTACGCACAAGATTGGACGGCAATGCCGGAATGCATTAATGCATGGACCAAAGGCGAAGAATGCTCGCTACAATACCCTCTTATTAGCCCACTTTGGATGTGTGGCATCTTGAATGTCAACATGAGTGCTGGGATTCCTGTCTTGTATAACTCGGAGTAGCCCGGGGAGGTTGTGGTAGGAATCCTCGAACATGCCGAACTTTGATTCCACTACCTTCTGTTTTGCCCTCCAAGCCATAGCATGTTTGATTGTATAATATAACCTTGCCTCAATCGCACGAATGATGGATCGTAGCTCAAAATCAAGATTATCCACGATCTCACTATACATGAGGTTGTGATGAAGCCCGATGACTGGTTCCTGTGGGACTGCACTGACTCAGTGACAACGCATGTGTGCGGGACCACTATAGAACACTTCCAGTAGGTGTCCCACTTAGATGCTAATGCGGTTGCTGTTGCGCTCAAGGACGATCCATGACTTTGCAAGGAAAGCGATCGGCTGCTAGAGGAGACGACCGGCGATGACAACGCTAGACGATCGACTACGAGGAAGATAGACTACGTTGTACGATCGACTACGACCACTATATCGACACGCTTTTCGTTGGACCAGGCTGCTCCAACTCTTCTTCCTCTGCATTGCGCGTCTGGTGGTAACGATCTGTGATAGCTTGCTTGAAGTGGCATCCTGGTTTACATAGTAGAATTTTTAATTGTCAGCTAGACTAGCCTACCTGTATCCCTTCAGTTGCTGCTTTGGAGCATACTGTCACTTGGGATCTTGTGCCCTTACATGCGCGTGTCACTCCTATCATGTGTAAGTGGGTATACAAGATCAAGACCGCTCGGATGGTTCCCTTGAGTGCCACAAGGCTCGTCTTGTGACGTGTGGTTTTCAGTAGGAGTATGGTCGTGACTATGATGAGACCTTCGCTCCTATCGCTCACATGACCACTATTCGCATTCTCCTTGCTGTGGCCTCTGTTCGACAGTGATCCATCTCTCAGCTAGACATCAAGAATGTCTTTCTCAATGGCAAGCTGTGTGAGGAGGTCTACATGCAGCCGTCCCTGGGTATTCTTTTCCTGATGGTATGGTTTGTCGCCTTTATCGCTCTCTCTATAGGCTCAAACGAGCCCCTTGTTCTTGGTTTGACCGCTTCTCCTCTGTTGTCACTGTTGTCGGTTTCTCCGCTAGTAATCACGACCCTGTCCTCTTTGCACATACTTTTCCTCGGGGTCGAACGCTCCTCCTTCTATATGTGGATGATATGATCATTACTGAAGATGACTCTCAATACATTGCCTTTGTGAAGGAGTATCTCAGTAAGCAATTCTTGATGTTTGATTTGGATCCTCTTCGTTACTTCTTTGGGACTGAGATCACTTCTATGCCTAAGGCCTACTACCTCTCCCAAGAGAAGTGCATTCAGCATATCCTTGCTGGTGCTTGTCTCACTGATCAGCACATGGTGGATGCTTCTACGGAGCTTGGTGCTCACATACAACCTACTGATGGTGAGCCTCTTGAGGACCCCACTCACTACTGCCATCTCATCTACCTTGGGATCACTTGACCTGATATTTCTCACCCAGTTCACATCCCGAGTCAGTTCGTCTCTACAGCTCCACTACAATCACCTTCTTCGTGTTCTACGATATCTCTGTAGGACCATCACTCGTTGCTTTTTCTTTCTTCGCTCTAGTTCTCTGCAGCTTCAGGCGTACTCTAATGCGACCTAGGCTAGCAATCATTCTGCTAGCCGATCTCTTTCTGTCTATTGTGTTTTTCTTTGTTCCTCTCTGATTGACTGGAAGACCAAGAAGCAAACTATCGTTTCCCGTTCGAATGCTGAGGCTGAGTTGAGAACCATGTCGTCGTTGATAGCTGAGATCACCTGGCTTCGATGGCTATTTGAGGATTTCAGTGTTTTAGTTTTTGCACCGACTCCTCTCTTATTAGACAGTACTGGTGCAATTAGCATTGCTCGAGATCCAGTGAAGCATGAACTCACTAAGCACATTGGAGTAGATGCTTCGTACATGAGATCACATGTGCAAAACCAAGTTATTACTCTTCAGTATATGCATTCAGAGCTCCAGTTAGTATATTTCATCACCAAGGCACAGACTAGAGTTTAACATAATTTCTACCTCTCCAAACTCAGTGTTATTGATCCACCATGAGTTTGAGGGGGTGTTGCATATGCATATAGTTTAGGGTGATATTTCCATATTGCCGATCATGTACTTGTTATATTGGCCTTTGGTCCATTGGAATAGAGATGAGTTCTTGTCCATGTTATGAATAATACATGTATTCAAGAGGGCCCAATGGGATATATATATAGTGAGTACAAGGGGGTTGTCATATACAGATAAGAAAACCGAAAGAGAGTCCTATTCTAACACCCCCCTCAAACTCATGGTGGATCACACACACTGAGTTTAGAAAGAAAATACAAATATTGTGCCCTAGTCTGTAGCTTTGTGAAGAAGTCAGCAACTTGTAGTTCTGATGGCACAAATTATAAAGCAAGTACTCCCTCCCGCGCCTGTGAGCGAGTTTATGAAACATCCACACCAATATGCTTGGTGAGCTCATGCTTCACTGGGTCCTGGGCAATACTGATAGCACCTATACTGTCAGACAAAAAGTCGTAGGTCTCATCACAGGTACTCCAAAATCTGCAAGTAGCCACCTCAACCAAGTAACATCTGCCACACTTCTTTGTCATAGCTCTCAACTCACCTCTGACTCAACGGAATCGCGATGCGCTTCTTAGTCTTCCAGGCAATTAGGGAGGGGCCAAGAAAAACACAGTAAGCAGAAAGAGAATGGCGATCAGAAGGATCACTAGCCTAGGTCACATCAGAGTACGCCTGATGCTGTAGTGAGGTGGAGCTAGGGAAAAATAAACGACGAGAGATAGTCCCACACAAATAGTGAAGAATATGAAGAAGGTGATTGTAGTGAATATGGGTAGGACGGGCCATGAACTGACTCAAGATATGAACATCATAAGCAATATCAGGACATGTGCTCACAAGGTACACCAAACTCCCAACAAGATGACGATATCAAGTAGGATTCTCAAGAAGATCACCATCAGTGGCACGAAGCTGGAGGGATAGCTCCATGGAAGTCTCAAGAAGGCGAGTATCACCATACTGCATCGGTCAAGAAGATCCTGGACATACTTGCTGGAGAGGTAGTAGCCCTCAGGCATGGAAGAGACCTCAATCCCAAGGAAGTATGTAAGAGAACCAAGATCAGTCATCAAAAACTGCTCACTGAGATGCTTCTTCACATATGTGACGAAGAAGGAATCATCACCAGTGATGAGCATATCATCAACATACAGAAGAAACATTGTCCTACCCCGAGATGAGGCACGGACAAAAAGAGTAGGATCGTGAGAACTGACAGTGAAACCAACAGCGGTAATCACTAAGGTAAAACATGCAAACCAGGCACAAGAAGCTTGTTTGAGGCCATAAAGAGCACGACGAAGACGACAGACATGCCCATCAGGAACAGAATACCCAGGTGGTGGCTGCATGTAGACCTCCTCATGCAAAACACCATTAAGAAAAAGCATTCTTAACATGCAGCTGAGAGATAGACCACCGGCGAACAGAAGCAACCGCAACAAGAGTGCGAACAGTGGTCATATGGGCAACAGGGGCAAAAGTCTCATCGTAGTCCCGACCAAACTCCTGCTGAAAACCGCATGCCACAAGGCGAGCCTTGTAGTGCTCAATAGTACCAGCAGACCAGGTCTTAATCATGTACACCCACTTGCATGTGATCGGACAGACATGCACAGGGGACAGTACAATATCCCAAGTCTCCGTACGTCGAAGAGCATTAAGCTCCTCTGCCATAGCGAGCTGCCACTCATAATAAGGAGCAGCCCCACGATAAGAACTAGACTCAATGATAGAGAGCATGAGCTATCAGAGCAAATCCAAGACGATCTAGAGGTTGAAGGGATGTCCGGTCATGAAGGATGTAATGAGGAGCATCATCAAGAGGATCAGATGTGGGTGTCGGCAAGATACTAGAAGAGGGACTGGTGAAGGATGATGACGTCTGGAGTAGTGAACACCAGAGAAATGAGACAATGGTGCTGTAGGAACCAGAGGCGGTGCTGCAGGAGACACCACTGAAGGCGGAGGTATAGCAGGAACCACTGGAGGTAGAACAGGGGAAGACTGTGGTAGTGGAGAAATGGGTGAAGAGTCCGAAAGAGACAACCATGAAATCGACTCAACAGTAGAAACATGAGAAGAAGTCGAATCTCGATAGAAGAAAGGTCAAGATTCTTCAAAGACAACATCTCGTGAAATCCTGATCCGTTAAGCGGAAGGATCCTAGCAGCGATAACCTTTATGCTCAGAACTATAACCAAGAAACACACACTCAACTGATTAGGCTGATAGTTTAGTGCGCTCACGAGGCTGTAGCAGAACAAAATAAGTACAACCAAAAACACGAAGATGAGTGTACTAAGAGGCTCGAGAGTAGAGACGCTCTATAGGACCGACACCCTTAAAAGCAGTGAAAGGCTGCATATTGATGAGATATGCAGCCGTAGAAACAGCCTCGGCCTAGAACTGTGGTGGAATATGAGAGGCAAGAAGAAGAGTGCAGCGATCTCAATCGATGACGATGTTTGCGCCAAAGAACCCCATTCTGAGCATGAGCACCAAGACAAGAAGACTGGTAAAGAGTTCCTCGCCGTAAAGAAATCACAAAAGCGCCAGAAAAGTACTCTCCAGCATAATCATAGCGAAAAGTACGAATGACAGAATCAAACTGAGTCTGAACCATCGTTGCAAAGCTATGATAGATCGCAAGAAACTGACCATGATTTGACATAGGGAAAATACATGTAAAACGGGAATAATCGTCAATGAAGATAACATAAGATTTATGCCCGCCTTTAGATATAATAGGTGCAGGTTCTCATACATCTGAATGAACTAAGTTAAAAGGACGAGAAGACAAGGACTCACTAGAATGATAAGAAAATTGTAGCTGTTTGTCCAGGTTACAACCCTAACAAAATATGGTCGTGTCAACAGTAACATGTCTAAGAACACCCTCACGAACTAGTGAAGAAAGGTGGGACCCACACAAGCGACCTAAACGGTGATGCCATTGCGTAAAGACACTAGAGGTGGTGGCAGCAGTGGCGGTGGAAGTAGACGTAGATGTGACAGGAGCAACTGAAGTAGACAGAAGGTGAAGGCGGTCAAGGATGTAGAGACCCTAACGATCCCTAAAGGCGTCGACCAGTCCCAAGTACCGTCCATGTCTGTCGATCCTGGATGAAACATGTGTGAGAGTCAAAACCAACCCTACAGCCGAGATCGGTGAGCTAGCCCACCGAGAAAAGTTCTTGCAATAATTGCATTGAACCCCAGTTGGTGCAAAAACCGGAGCTGAGACAGACACCTGAGGAGGAACTGTAGTTGAAGCAGAAAACGTTGGTGTAGTCGAAGAAGAAGATGTAGCAAGCACACCGAACAAATCAGGCCGCTAACTCGCATGGCGCTCCTCAAAGACGGCGCCAAAAGAGCCTCTGGATGGCTTGGCCGTGGTGAATGGCTCAGCAGTTGAGCCCTGATAAGCTCAAACTCTAGGCGAAGACGACAGACGAAGTCATAAAGACGAAGGCGATCACGATCCGCCTTCTGCACTTTATGACACTCCTGGCAGAACGGAGAAGCCAGCTCATCCAGCTGACACCAGAGACTGGCTAGAGCTCAGAAGAAATCGTTGACAGAGGAGTCCTAGCGAAGCGTCTCCAACTCACGCCGGCGAAAAAACCGAGCATCGCCGCTCGCTGGTATCACTCGCAAGTACTCCCAGATCCGATGAGTGGCACGAGACCAACAATATCCGGTCGGATGTAGTCGCTGGCGCTGACCACCAGGATGACACGGGTCTCATCAGCACACTAGCGCTCAAAAGCGTCTATAACATACTGAAAAACCTCATCAGCAGTATCAGCACCAACAGTGGCTTGTGCCTCCTTCTTGGTGGCCTCATCGTTTGTAGGAGATGCAGAAATAGACTGTCTGGGAGGAGGCTGAATCGACGACGGCGAACAAGATCGGGAACCAGTAACATGTCCCCAGAGGTGGAGACTATCGAGCGTGATCTAAATGAGTGAAGACCACAACCTGTAGTTCGTTCCATTAAGCTTTGTTCATGAGAATGGGATCGCATTGGATGGAACGGAAGCCATCGGTAGGCGGCGCTGGACGGCGCGGCTGCCAAGGCTATGAAGTCTAACAGGCGGCGTTGGACGGTGCAGCAGTTAGAGCGGCGTACTAGATATATTTTTTTACAACCGGGTCGGGCCGGCTTGCATAAAAATAGGTGCCTTCGGCGGCCTGTTACGCCGAGCGATGCGCGTGGGGGGCTAGGTTCCCCATCGCCGCTTCGGCGACGCGCGGCGGCCGGGATGACGAGATAGCAGCGGCAATGAGCGCCAACGCCGTGCTCGGCGGCGGCTTATTACGAGAGCGATGCGCACGGGGAACTAGGTTCCCCTACCATCGCCGCGGGCGGAGGCGGCGAGGAGGCGAGGCGTCGGAGGGCGACGGCCAAGGATGACAAAGAATGGCGAGGCTTGACGTCGCTCTCGGCGGCGATGGGCGGTGACGACGGGCTCGATGGTCGACGCGACAACGACGATCGGCGGCGACGACGGATCGGGAGCGACGACGATCGGTTTGGGCGCCACGCGACCGAAGCGGCAAAGCAGGTTTCGCGTCGAGCGTCGTGTGCCCGGTCAAGGTCTTCGGCGGCGACCGACGACGAGCCATGTGCCCTTCGACGACATGCTCGAGTGGCGGCGGCAACCAGATGGTAGCGGAAGGAGAACTAGGTTAGTGCCTTAAGCTCTGATGCCATGTTATGAATAATGCATGTATTCAAGAGGGCCCAATGAGCAATATATATAGGAAATACAAGGGGGTTGCCATATACAGATAAGGAACCGAAAGAGAAACGAGTGAAAATCATATTACATTTTGATTATCTTGCAGCTCATCTACCACCAGACAGCGCAATTGCTTCCTGGATGTTGAGCGACTCCTCACTGAAGCTGAACAACCTCTGCCGTTGCCTCATCTCATACTGCTGCCTGCGGGTAAGCTCAGCCAGCTGCCACTCCTCCCACCGATCTGCCGGGACAACATCTCCTTCCAGCATCTGCATAACTTCTGACATTGCAGGGCGGTGACCAGGGTCCATGTGGGTGCAGAGGAGTGCTATCTGGATAATCTTCGCTGCCTCGTCGAGGTCATATGCACAATCTAGATTGCGGTCCACGATGTCTTCATATCGTCCTTCTTGCATCAACAGTTTCACCTTCACATTAATGAATCAGTCAATCTCATCTGAGTCAGCTATGCGAAGTTGTGAACATGTGAGGCAACATTTTACCAGAAAATGCAAGATGTCATGGTTCATACCACAAGTCAAACATCTTTCATGGTCATACTGATACCTAACGGCTACCCGTACTAATTACTAAGGTGAGCAACACTGACTGCTGAGACCTCAATATGCTTCTGTTACTCTAGTTTCATAAGTTATCAGTAACATCATGCAATCTAATCTTTTCCTTGAGTACTTATAAACAATAGTAGGATAATGACATTATGTAATGTTATCTTACTTGATCAATTAGCATGACCTCGCCTGCTCCTTCCAAGTAGTCAGGGAAGATTGCACGCTCTCCTGTCACAATCTCTAACAACATGATACCGTATCCGAATATGTCTGTCTTCACTGATGGCCTCCCTGTCTTCAGGTACTCGGGGGCTATGTGGCCCATTGTCCCGCGGACCCCTGTCGTCACCGTGTTCCTCCCTATGTCCATCATCTTTGCCAACCCAAAGTCTCCTACCACAGCTTCAAAGTTCCCATCGAGCAAGACGTTGGCAGCCTTGACGTCACGGTGGATGATCTTGGGGTTACAGTGCTCATGAAGGTATTCCAAACCACGGGCAGCGCCAAGAGCGATTCTCATTCTCGTTGGCCAATCTAATGCTGGTTCATTTAGTTTTATATCTGCATATTTTCATAAGTTTCACCAGCAGCAGTGTTGAGCAAATGAATTATAGGGTATATTATCCTAAAGGGACTTTTATATATAAAAAAATAGTGTCCCGTATAAAAATTAGAGATAATTAAATTATCTATACTTTCTATTTTGTCACAGTTTCAGCATTCAACATTTACAACATTTGGTCCTAGTTTCTGGCAATACACTGCCTGATAGGTACAACTGCATGCTTCAACTGGCACATCTAAACAAAGACATATCAAATAGACAAGTGCATAGTCTAATATAATGATAAAGAGATGATCTTAGCTTAGTATTACCTCTTAGACGGGAAGCAACACTTAAATTCTCCATGAAAGGGTAGACCAAGAGCCGCTCCGTCGGTGTTGTGCAGAACCCTATCAATCTTAATATATTCTTATGCACAGCAATGCTTATCAATTCAACTTCCTGAGGAAAGCCATTTCCTTCAGGCCTTTCCACTTCAAACAGTCGCTTGACAGCAACCTTTCTACTGTCTGCACCTGGAAGCACTCCTTTGTACACCTTACCAAAACCGCCCTTGCCAAGAACACTTTCCTCACTGAAATAGTTGGTTGCAATCTCGAGCTCTCGCCACGAGAACCGCTTTATCTGCCCAAACTCTAGGCTGTGATCATGCTGACCTGAAAATTGTTGTACATGTTTATCATGTCTCGGTTGAAAAAAGTTCAGTGTTTCTTCTGGACTGCCAATATGTTGAACCATTTCGATCCATGGGAAATTGTTTTTATGGTTCAAAAGTTTCAATACAGTAAGTGTTGAACAAATGTAGTGCTGCTGCAGAACAAACCTGGAACATCAATGTATATTTCAGGTCGGTAACGGATTCTTTGCCACCATAGCAGAAATAGAACTACGGCAACAACGAGAGTGACTGCTCCACCAATGCTTCCAAGAACCACCTTGAGTGTGGGGTTTCTTGATCCACCTGTTGGTATTACTAAGCATTTAGTCTGACAAAAAGGTGCATGGTTTCTTGCTCCAAATGTAGGGTTCAATATAGATTTCCATGGTTCTTTCTGAATTACCTGTCTTAGTGCTGCCTCCTTCACATGAAATTAAGTGTTGGCCACAATTCAAATTGTTGCCCGTATAGCTGGAAAGACAAGGTTTCACTAATTATGTAAACTATAAAGTAGTACACATAATTTTTTTTGTATAAATTATCTGTTATACTAAAGAAATGCCGTACTTGTAGTGAGACACCTGAAGTAGCTGTTCTGGTATTTTACCGCTAAGACTGTTATATGCTAGATTACTACAAAACAGAGCGAGTTATGAATCTTATGATACACCATCAGATAATGGAACTGTTCTTCACTTATTTGAACAGATAAAATAGTAATAATTAGTAGTAGCAATGATGATATTTGGCAAGTTTAATGGTTTTATCAGCATGAAAAGGCCAACTTACATATCATTCAACAATGGAAGCTTTGACAAAGAGCTTGGAATGTTGCCACTTAAGAGATTTTGGCTTAGATCCCTGTCCATGTTAGCACATTGTTAGGTTGTTGATCAACCACCATAAGATGAGTCATGGGCTGACTTACAGATTTTGGAGTTCTGAAAGATTGCTAAAAGATTCAGGTATCGAGCCATTTATGTGATTTCTTCCAAGTCTTAGAGTCATTAAGCTTGGTAGATTCCCTAACTCCTCTGGAATTCCTCCAGTTATGCTGTTACCATCCAATAACCTGGAACCAAATTTGTAACATTTACCAAATTTTATCCATTTTGAATGGGATAGTAAGCTTTATCTATGTCTAGACCCTTTTTTTATGAAGAATAATATTGAACATTGAAAGATTAGATCGTTGAGCTTACAGTTGTTGTAAAGCTGTTAACTTTGCAATGCTGGGTGACAAGACTCCAGTTAACCCTGATGAGCTCAAAGTTCTGCTAATTCAGAAATGAGAAACTAAGCAAATAGTCATGTGAACACTATTAGAAATATGATTCTGTATATCAACACCGTTGTAACTTACCTTGTTTACCTCCACTAATTGTGGATCTTGTAACCAACCTGGCATTGGTCAGCTATATAAAGCCACCCCTGCCCTCGTTTGGTCTGTGCGGTGATTACTCCAATCCTCTCATTCTCAACATGGTATCAGATTTCCTGGCTCCTTCCGCTGCCTAAACAACCTCCCACCGGGAGCCCCAATCCCCAAATCCCCACCCCAAATTCCTCCCCACCTCTTTCTTTGCCGCCGCTTAACGCCTCCCACCAGCGCCCCTAAATCCCCACCGCCTCCGCCGGACTTCCCACCGACTGCACTGCTACCACACAGATACGGATCTCGTCTTCTCCGGCTGCGGCCAAGTCCGCGACCATGGCTACCGGCTCCAAAGAACGCCGACGCCCTCGCGCGCACAGCCCTGTGCCATCGCCAACCCCTTCTCCACCGTCCCGTCCCGGACGCATGTCCTCGTCATCCTCGACCTCAAGATCCCGAACTACCACAAGTGGTCCTCCTTCTTCAAGACCATGTGTGGCAAGTTCGACTCTCTCCCACATCGACGGCTCGGCCCGCAACTCCCGCCGACCCCTCTCGATCCAAGCGGACTACTCCGTCTTGAGTCGGCTCTACGGCTCTATCGCCGACGACATTCTCGACGTCACCATGGAGCCCGATCGACGGCTCGTCACCTGGTCGCCATCGAGACCTTGTTTTGCGACAACAAGGAATCTCGTGCCATCTTCCTCAAGAACCAATTTCATTCATCGTTCAAGGGGATCTTCCGTCTCGGAATACACCCGGCGCACCGAAAACGCCGGGCGATTCCTCACGCGGCGTCGGCCACGCTGTCTCCGACTCGCACCTGCGTCCTCAACATGCTTCGCGCCTCAATCCCCGCTTCTCCAACACCGCCGACGACATCGCCAATGCCACCCCGCTCCTTCCTTCTCCAAGGCACGCCCATGCTCGCTCTCAAGGAACCGCGGCGCCAATGAAGTCAAGGTCGCCTCGACACCGCCTCATCACGATCAAGCGTCCTCTTCTCCTTGCGGACGGGCGGTGCCGTAAGCGCCGCCCCAAGCACGCCATCGCTTTTGCTACAAACCGTGGTGGCGTGACTTCAAACGCGCGGCAAGAACGCCAAACAAGTCGAACGGCGGCTCGTACACATCGTCGCGTGCTCCACCTGTGGCGACCCCGCAGCCCGCCGGCCCATGGATTTGCTACAATCCTTGGGCGGCCGCCTCAGCAAGCCCATTTAGCGCTCACCGCTCCAGTTCGGGAATCTCGGCTCTTCCCGCAGCTCACACCGTCTTCGCCCATCGCAAGTGTCTCCTCCACCGCCTGACTTGGGATCGCAGGGTCTCATCACCGCCATGAACCACCGGCCGCTCAAGGAAACGGCACTGGTGATGGACAATAACCACCTCCCACATGGCATCGAACGATGGTATAATTCTCTCCCCAAACCCCTCTCATTCGATCGTCACCGCTGGTAACGGCTCACATCCTCGCCACCTCCCGTGGTCACTCATCCATCCACACACCATCTTCTAAATTCATGCTTAATGATGTCCTAGTCGCTCCTCTCTAATTCGTAACCTTCTTTCTGCTCGACGCTTTACTCGTGATAATAATCGTTCTATAGAATTTGACGTTGCTCGTTTTTCTCATCAAGGACCCTCGACCCAATGAGTCACCTTCACGCAATAGTGCGCGATCTCTACACTCGCCACCGCCACTTTCAACATCGCCGCCACTTTCGCCACCTCGCTTCCTCGCTTTGGCACCAACGTCTCTGGCCACCCCGCCATGTCGCCCTTGATACTCTTAATAAAACCTCGCCATTTCTTGCAATAAAGTAGATCGCTCCTATGCCACTCATGTCAACTCGCAAACATGTGCGCCTACCCTTTACTAGTTCCACCTCGCGTTCCTCGCTTCCTTTTGAGCTTGTTCATTGTGATGTGTGGACATCACCTGCTAGCATATCCAAAGCAATCTTTATTATTTGGTGATTCTCGATGATTTCTCTCATTTTGTTGGACTTTTCCTCAAAAAGAAGTCGACGCTCATCAACACATTGTTGATTTTGCCACCTTTGCTAATACACGCTTGGCACCCTCTAAAATCCATTCAGCGACAACGGTGCCGAGTTCAGTAAACAACACTTCCACCACCTTTTCACTTCCCACGCATCATCCTGCGCCTCTCTTGTCCGTGACACCTCGCCAAAAATGGCAAGGCCGAGCGAGCCATCCGCACTCTAAACAATGCACCAGACACTCGCTCCATGCGCGACATGCCGCTTAAGTATCGGGCCGAGGCACTTGCCACGTACCACCTATCTCTTGAACCGACGCCGTCCTCGTCCATCCATAATTCCATCCCCTACAAGCCGCCCATCGCTTCTCGCCCCAATATAGCCACCTTCGCCTCTACCGTTTTGCTATCCCAACATGTCCGCCATCGCTTCCAAACAAACTCGCCCACGCCCGCGGCTCGTGTTTTTCTTTGCCATCCTTCCTCTCACAAAGGATATCGTTGTCTCAACCTCGCCACGAAAACGTGTCATCATCTCGCCACGCTATCTTTGATGAGCGCACCTTCCGCTCGCGCAGCGATAACCAACCTCATTCTGCTTCACCCGCATGACCTAGATTTTCTCGATGACCGCCATGCCGGTGCTAGCATCGCCGACTGCACTTCGCAGTTCTGGTGCGCCACCTCCACCCCCTGTCGAGCAATCGCCTCCTCGTCGGCTCCGCTGCTCGGCGACGTTGAGCACGGCAGCGGCCCGCACCGCCCAGTTGCGCTACCTAGCAAGATGCCCGCCTCGGCTACACACCGCCCGCTCCACTCCCTGGTCTACTCCAGACGGCCACGCGCGGCTCTGACCTCTGCAGTCCCGCAGGCCACGCCTGCCGCAGCGGTACCTGCACCTCTCATTCTCAACAAACACAAGTATAAGGCATTACAAACTTATAATAGTAAAAAAAAAAAGGAAAGAGTGAAGCATGAAGAATGTGTTGTCAAAGTGTGTAGTGGTAACTGTTGGGGTACGGATCCGGGGACCGAGGGTAGGGCACTCGTCCTCATCTAACCGCCGGCAGAGCTCTTCCCTGTTGAGGTAGTGAGGCTCTGAGGCTTAGTTGAACTTTTGATTTCTTATTGCTTAGATTGATAATGGATATATGCTATCCCTTTTATAAGGACAACCCGACTTAACGTCTAAGAAATAATCTATAAGGAAACCAATCAATCCAATCTAATCTTTCTAGCTATTAAAAATAGCATTCCTAATAGATAAGATCATATCTCTAATAATAACTTGATAGATAAGGAATACCCAAATAACCTATCTAACAAACTATTCTTTATTCTAGGAAACCAATTAGCATGTACAGAAATAACGACACTACAGTACAGATGGGTACTGTTCACATACCGCTACAAGATTTCTACAACCCTCGAGCCTTTCTCCATAGCATTACACCGCCATGGCATGAGGCAAATCATCGAGCTACAATGGTGGCCGGTTGAAGTCCTTGGTGGCCCCATGTCGACAAGAGTATCGATGCATCGGTTCGCTTGAGAGCAAATCGTGACACTCACGTATGGTGCCCAAAGAAGAAGCGCCTTAACATGTCGTGGTGTTGAAGAAGACATTTGCGGCACGGGCAACCGACATGGGGAGCGATTACGCTCTTACTTCCATGGAGCGTAATAATGGCGGGGACGGGCGACGACCAAGTTGTCTCTCACGATCAGCTGGCTCAGTTTGCCTATGGCGCAGCATCGGCGGCCGTGTGGAAAAGATCACCGCTAGAAAGCAAGATCCTTCCTCCAAAGAAGCCGCATGAGGTGCAACCAAGGATAGCGATGTCCACTAGGTAGCTTTGGTGGCATCGCGAGGAAGGCGATGGTAGCGTCGCCATTGCAATGGCACACGACGCCTCCTCCGCTTCCTTCGCTTGACTATCAATGCACATGTTTCTTGGAGGATGACCATCATGTTGTCAATCGAGGCCATTATCTTTTCATTGCCAGCTTTCAACATGGTGAAGGGAGATAGTTCGGCACCGAAAGTCATGGTGGGTGGCTCTGATACCAAATATTGTGGTAACTGTAGGGGTACGGGTCTGAGGACCGAGGGTAGGGCACTCGCTCTCATCTAATCGCCGGCAGAGCTCTTCCCTGTCGAGGTAGCAAGTCTCTGAGGCTTAGTTGAACTTTTGATTTATCATTGCTAAGAATTAATAATGGAAACATGCTATCCCTTTTATAGAGACAACCCAACTTAACGTCTAAGAAATAATCTATAAGGAAACATATCAATACAATCTAATCTTTCCAGCTATTAAAAATAACATTCATAATAGATAAGATTATATCCCTCATAATAATTTGACAGATAAGGAATACCAAAATAACATACCTAACCAACTATTCTTTATTCTAGGAAACCAATCACCATGTACGGAAATAAAGACACTACAGTACCAATAGGTACTGTTCACACATCACTATAGTACTTACTACACCTCGCTCCTTGCTCAGAACAAAGCGAAACTCTTCTCCGATGAAAAGTTGGGATCAAGCACTTCAGATATAGCTTACTAAAAGTATTGGAGGTTTCCCTATGTTCAAATGCTAGAATGTGAATTTAATTAAGCATAGTTGCTGGCAGGAATTGAGTTCAGACAATTGAGATGAACAGTTTTAACTTACATTCCAGTCACTTTGTTGTCTTGACAAATAACATTTGGAAAATAGCAGGGACTAACTTGATTGTCCCTCCATTCATTCAGAACATCGCGACTGTCTTTGAGCATCATCTTCATTTCATACAGTGCTATGACTGTGGAGGAAAAAAAAACTTTTATTTGCAGATTCTGTGGTAGACACTCAATGCAAGATAATTAAAAGTGGTGATATCCTTCTGATTGGCATCTACTCAGTGTCTCATTTGCAATCTGGATTGCTTAACTGTTTCAGAGCATGCCAAAAGCATTTAGCCTATCCAAGAGCTATCCAGTTCAATTTAAAGGAAATGAACGATACTCAATAGAAGTGTTTTTATTCTCTCTTGAAAGAAAAATGCAAATGTACTAAATCAATTGAAAGGTTAGTCGATATGATCTAGACCACTTGTGAGTACAGCTGCACAGGTGCTTTATGATCTATTATGTACTTTCTTTGTTAGAGTTGCTAATTCAAACATTTGACTGATGACAAGGACAGGAAGGAAAATATCTAACAGACAAAGGAAAATATCTAACAGACACTTAATATTCAGTAAAGAGAGTCTAGTCAAAATGTCAAATAGTCAATAGCACAATAATTTCTGAGTCCCTTGTAATGCTTGCGAGTTCAGAGTCAAAATTCTCAATTTAAATATGTCATTGCCTTATCTAATGCCGGCCACACAAGAATATCTGATGTGGCAAAGGTATATATCCAAGTATAAAGGCCTTACCTTGGGGGTCAGGAGTAGCATAAGATTGTAGGAACCCCAATAAGACTAACCCAAAAGCTAGTAGCTTCATGCTTTCTGAAAGCATTCTCAATTCGTTTGGTTTTCAGGAACGAAAGCACTGCTGAATTTATTCTGAATCTGTTTTCTTGATGAAAACCAGAAGAACTCTCGAAGCGAGATCAGTACCAGATGGCTGCATCACTGAAGAACAAAATGAAGTGTATGAATCCTGTAAACAGTTGTAAAAATTGGGCTCAATTGCAAACTATCATCGTGATTACTTCTATGAAACAATCATACGATCTTTACTTGACCTATACAGTAGTGAATCCACAACAGAAATGTTCTTTCTTTTTTACATGCCAAAACTCAAGACAGACAACCCTTACTCTTTTAATTTATTTTCTTTATTTTTTTCTTCTCTTACGACCCACTGTTTTCATAAATGCTGGAATTTGAAGCAAATTGAATGCTTTCGGAACTAAACAAGCGCCTTGATATAGTAAAAAAAGACGAGCAAAAAACACGTTTTCCTCTCATTTTTGCTGTTACAAGTCAACCTCTCATAGTTCACAACCTGTTCTGAATACTTGTTAACAACTTCAACATCAAGATATGCAAAGTGAACTTTCTCACTCAGCTTCCTACCATTTGGGCTCTGCGGATGGAAGCTTCTCAGCACAATCCATTGCTCCACTAGTGTTTGAGCAAAAGAAAAGCTCCACCCATCCATCCAATGGTGTCCCTTCTTCCCAAGTAAACCTCCCCAACTCCTCCCTTCCTCAAGTTCCCCATTAACCATTCCACACAAGGGAAGCAATCAATAGGCTTGACCATCTCAAAACCACACAACCACTCGAATGGAAAGCAAGCGATCCAGTGAAGCAAACAGATAAAGAAGATGATGAAGGAGGAGGACGAGATTCAGAAGTCAACCATGTTGTACGGATGTGTATATGCAAGGAAGAGTGCCAAAAACTTACCAAGAAAAGTAAGAGGGAAGAAGCATGTGGTGCGCCTATCTTCTCAAGAGCTTTCTTCTTTCAGTTGTGTCTTAGGAGAAGCCTGGGAGTCTGAGCTCTGAGCTCTGAGCTCAGAGACAAGTGTAGAGCTACTGGACTGGGCACACACAAGCTTGGGTGGGTGAAATTTATCGGGGCGCTGCTTGCTTCCAGGAGGAAGCAATGGAGCCCTAGACATCTCATTGGTTCGTGCAATCGACGGCTCGGATCAAACATCCTCACGTGTTCTCTTGATCTGAGCCGTCCACCGGGGATCCAACGACTAGGAAGACACTTTTCCCTCTTCGGAGCACCGAAAGTTTTTGTGTTAGGGCTTTATCCTACTTAATTAGCCGGCTAATAAGAGTTCAAATTATGTGCGAGTCAGACTGTGATACTTGATATTATAAATAAATAGTGTAGGGATCCTAGGGATATACAATTATTACCCAAAATTCTACATGGTATCAGAGTCAATTCATCTAAAACCTTAACCCAAGAAAAAACCTTACCTCGAAACCCTCGTCGTCATCGATCCGTTTACCACCATTGCTCCATCGCATGGTCCACTGCAGAAGCATGCGGTCCCCGCATGCAGTGACGGATCTAAGTTTTGATTACATCTCAGACTAAAGTTGAATAAACTAACACCTTAAAACTGTTATGAATAGCGCATGTATTCAATATGAGGTCAATGGGCCAATATATATACACAATGAGGTTACAGATAAGGAAACCAAATCAAATCATATCTCTAACTATATCTCTAATCATATCTCTAACACTCCTCAAACTCATGGTGGATCAACAACACCGAGTTTGAGAGGTAAGCCGTCTTTGCTCGAGTCCGAGCCTTCGTGAAGAAATCCGCTATCCAAGCTCAAGGCACATACTGAAGAGCAATCACCTGATCATGCACACAAGACCTCACGAAGGAAGCATCAACACCAATATGCTTGGTGAGCTCATGCTTCACAGGTCACTGCAATACTTGATAGCACATGTATCGTTCGACAAGAGAGGAGTTGGTGTAGTAATGCGAAACACCAAAATCCTCAAGTAACCACCGTAGCCAAGTAATCTCTGGCATCAAGAGAGCCATAGCTCGCAACTCGACCTCTGCGACTCGAACGGACACTGCAATCGCTTTTCGCCTTCCGTGCAATAAGCGAACCACCAAGAAAAACACAAGAAGCGAGAGATAGACCGCGATCGAGGATCACGCCCAAGTAGCATCCGAATAAGCTGAAGTCAGAACGAGCCGGAGCGTGGAAAGAAGAGATTTACGAGAGATAGTCCCACGAAGGTATCGCAGAACTCAAGAAGATGGTCAGAGTGGACTGAGCGGAGCGTAAACAAACCGACTCGTAATGTGAACCGGATAAGTGATATCCTGACGAGTAATGACAAGGTAGACAAGACTCCCAACAAGATGGCGATAGCGAGCCTGGATCGTAAAGAGGCTCGCCATCGAGGGTCTGAGGTGAACATTGAGCTCCATAGAGTCTCAACAGACGCTGACAGATGAGGGAGGCGCGATCAAGAAGATCTGAATATACTTCTTTGGGACATAAAGAAACCATCTGGAGTGGAAGTAACCTCAATCCCAAGGAAGTAACGAAGAGGACCAAGATCCGACATAAGGAATCGCTCACTAAGACGAGCCTTGACAAAGGCAATGTACTCGAATCATCTCCTGTAATGATCATATCATCAACATACTGAGAAGAAGAAGAGTCCACCACGAGACGAAGTGTGGACAAAGAGCGCAGGATCATGATCACTTGTCAAAACCAAAGAAGAAGTGACTACAGAGGAGAAACGCTCAAACCGAGCACGAGGGGCTTGCTTAAGGCCATAGAGAGAGCGACGAAGGCGGCGGACCATGCCCTCGTGAATGTAATACCCAGTGGCGGATGCATATAGACCTCCTCACGCAACTCGCCATTAAGAAAGGCATTCTTGACATCAAGCCGAGAATGCACTGATGGCGAATGACGCCACCGAAAGAAGAGTGCGGACAAGGTCATGTGGGCCACAGAGCAAAAGTCTCGCCATAGTCACGACCATGCTCGCTGGAAGCCACGAGCAACAAGACGCGCTTATAGCGCTCAAGAGAGCCATCAGAGCGAGTCTTAATCTTATAGACCCACTTACATGTGATGGGACGAGAGTGAGATGGAAAAGGAACAAGATCCCAAGTACCAAGACGCTGAGGCAAGAATCTCTCGGCCATGGCATGCCGCCACTCGGGATGAGTAACAAGATCCAGGGAGGCGAGCTCACAAGTAGCCGCACCAAAGAAAGGCAAACGCAGGCGGGGCGAATCGATCGGGCGATCGCGGAGAGCGTAGCGAGGAGAAGACGGCCCATCAAGGGAAGATGAAGCATCAGAAGAAGATGAAACATCAGGAGAAGTGGGCTCATCTGGAAAATCCTCAATACGAGGTCGACGAGTGTAGACGAGTGTAGTGGGGGGAGCCTGAGGAGCCGCAGGAGACGGCAGCGCGAAAATGGCGAGAGGCCACGGGAGAAATATGTGGAGACTCGGTGGGACGGGTGGACAAGGGCAAGACAGAGATAGGTGTATCTCGAAAAGTTAAAAAGACAGAGACTCCAGAGAGGAAGCCAAGGAGAGACAGGGCGTGGGTAGAAGGGACGAGACTCGGTCGAAAGTGACGTCCCGAGAAATCCGTGATCCGTCGACCAACAGATCCCAAAGACCGATAGCCCTTGTGTTCGCATCAGATCCCGTAAAGACACACTCATCAGATCGAGCGGTTTGGTGCGTTCTCGAGGCGAGGAGAACGAGCAAACGCAAAGCAAATGCGATTTGCGCGAGTAGTCGAGGGAGACCACGAGACGCTCAATAGGGATTGCGCCAAGAGCGTAAGAAGGTCGATGTTGACGAGATAGGTGGCGATGGGAACGACCTCCGCCCAAAAGTGAGGTGGAATAGAGGCGCAATCATCGTGGCACGAGCCGATTCAAGAAGGTGACGATGCTTGCGCCAAGAACACCATTCGAGCATGAGCACCGTGACAAGAGAATCGAGCGAGAGTGCCTCGCTTAGCAAGGAAACTGCGAGGTGATGAGAGAGGTACTCGCCACAGAGTCACACGAAAAACACGAATAGGAGTGGAGAACTGTATGCGAACCATGGTGGCAAATCGCTTATAGATGGACAAGACCTCACTACGAGAAGACATGAAATATATCCAAGTGTGGCGAGAAATCATCTATAAATATGATATAGTATCGATGACCCTTTCAAACGAAGGAGCCTGACCCCAAACATCGTAATGAACAAGATCAAAGGGCGAAACTGACTCACTATGAGGATAAGGAAGCTCAACTGCTTTGCCTAACTTACACCGACAATCTAAAGAGACGCCACCGAGAGATCCCGTAAGACCACGACGAACTAAGGATGATGACGAGATCCACACAGATGACCAAGACGGTGATGCCATCACTGAAAGAACCGTGAGACGAGTAGTCGAAGCAGAGACGGCGGCTACGGGCAGCGGAAGGAAGGTGAAGCAGGTCAAGCTCCCTGAGACGCTGTGAGTCAAGGCGCCGAGGGCCGAACCAACCGAGCTCCTGTGGCGGTCCCGAACACAACAAGAGTCGAGTCGAGAATGACCCGATAACCAAGGTCAAGAATCGTCATCCAGCAGAAGAAGTCGCATGGTTAGGCGAGGAACATGAGCAATGAAGGAACATGAAAAGATGAGTTGCTAAGAGGTCCTCGACTGCAGACAGAAAGAGAGGTACCATCGCAGTAAGTACACCGGCTGTGGGAATCAAGAGGTGTAACAAAAGATAGAGTGGAAGAATCTAAGTCATGTGGAAGGATGCTCCTAATCAAGGATCCACTGGGAGGTACCGACCGTAGGAGGTGGTTTCGGTGCAGAAGAGTCGACCGCAGAACTTGCGTAACCCGCCGAGGAAGAACCCAAGCGGCAAGCGATGCGTCAAGTCCGCTATCTCCTCGCCGCGGAGAGAAAATGCGAAGTAGTCGATGCAGGCGCCGATGTAGAAGTACCGTGCGGTGCTAGGAGAAGAACGGCGAGACTCAATGTGGCCGATCTTGTCGCAGTAGGAGCAGCGAGGACGACCACCGCCAGATGGAGGGCGGCCACCACCACCTGTGGCAGCCGCTGGAGGAGGCAGTGTACTGAAGCGTGAAGTAGTCGATGTAGCAGGTGTACGGACGGCGAGCACGGAAGGGAGTGGCATCAGACCAGTACCACTCAGACGAGTCTCCTCTCGCACGTATCTCGGTACCCATTGGTAGGCGGCACCGACTGCGCGGCGACCAAAGGTAACGTAGTCTAATAAGCGGCGCCGGGCGGCGCGCGATTAGACCGACGTTTTCTCTCTTTTTCGACCGGCCTCAACCGGCCTCAACCGGCCTGTTTAAAACAGGCCGGCCCACTTCCTTGCGCGTAAGGGATTAGGGTTGGAACCCTAATCCCCTGCTAGTGGCGGCGGTGGCGGGGGCTTCGAGCGACGATCGCGAACGGCGGCGGCGGTGACACCGGCGGCGGCGGCTCGGCGCCCTCACGCTACAGCGGCGGGCGCGTGCGGACGGCGTAGCGCCCCTGCGCGGGCGGCTGGGCTCGGGTGAAGATGGCGGCCGACGGCGGGTCCTTGGCGACGGGCGGCGAGCCTTTCGAGAAGACGCCGACGCTGCCGCACGGAGAAGTCGAGGCGCCCGATCCGACGCTTAATCCGGCCGAGGACGCGGCGCCAGGCGGTTGTCCTCCGAGCGCGGCGGCGGCGGGAGAGCGGCGGCGGTGGCTCGAGCGGCGGCTCACCTTCTCACCGACTCGCGGCTCGGGTGTTGGATCCGATCTGGAGGTAGAAGCGGCGCGCTGGGGCGGAGGAGCGCGATCGGGATGGAGGCGCGGTGGCGCACGAGCGACGCGGCGCGACGCAGACGCCAAGATCGACGGAGAGAGCGGCGGCCACCACGGCAAGACGCGAGGTGGCGGCGGATCGACAAGCGGCGGACGGAAAACCCTAGGTACGCGCCGATACCATGTTATGAATAGCGCATGTATTCAATATGAGGCCAATGGGCCAATATATATACACAATGAGGTTACGATAAGGAAACCAAATCAAATCATATCTCTAACTATATCTCTAATCATATCTCTAACAAAACTAACGCTAACATCACAAATAGCCCGAAGTCGATCAAACCTGCGCACTTATGTCCACACGTCCACTTCGAGGTCACATACGTGATGATTTCCACCGACGACCAAATGTCATTTTAAATGTCTTCCCAAACACAGAACCTTCCTCATTATTTCTTGTATTGTCTTCACAAAGATAGGGAATCGCACTGGATCTCCGTGACCATTGCTAAAAAGAACACCATCAAAGCTTCAAATTAAGTACTCTGAAGCGTGCCAATTTGTCGAACAACGCTTATTTTCCATCCATATGATGTCAAGCGTCTCAAAATATTATGCTTGATTCCAAAATCATATGCAACCACCTAAAGAAGAAAATAAGTCGTTGTCGTATGAGATTTATCACGAATGTGTTGAAATAAGAGGTAACGAACAAGAATGAAGAACTGTCTCATATGACAAGAAAAATAACACAAATAGAAGAAAACCATATACAGCATTGGATCCAACATGTATGGACAAGGCCAAGAAGCCAAGAATTACTGCAAGTCTACACCTAACTACCTGAGCTGAGCACCTCTGTGTTAAGAATGAAGAAGATCCCGAGATCGCCGGGGACGTGGCCTCGGGCCTCGGCGATGTCAACTAGGACAGAGATGGAGGCCGTGGGTGTGGCGTTGGATGGGGACGGAGCCACGGAGGGCGCGGAGGGAGCCAGTAGGGGCGGCTGGCGGCGGCGGCGGCAGGCGGGTGAGGTCACGAGGGTGTGGAGGAAGGGCGTGGTCAGTGGGTGGCTTGGTGTAGAGGGGATTAGGTCTGCTCTTTGTTGGAGGCGCTGGAGCCTGGACTGAATGCAGGCAACAGGGGGGCATGGGAGAGAGGCGTGGGCCGGCTGAGCCTCAGGCTCCCTGGGGCTAGATGCTACCACTGTAACGTCTCGTTTTCGGATGGTAAATAGTAACTACTATTTGATTTTCAATTTTCATTTGTATTTCCAAATTAGCTTAATTTCAAAAACTTTTAGCTTCTATCTCAGCTCAGGTTTGTGTTTCAAACCTCCTTTCCAGTTCCAAATTCAAATCTCAATTTGAATTCACCTCTTCAAATTTTGAAACCCTCCTCAATTTTACCTTCCCCCCCTTTCCCTTGGGCTGGCCCTCTCTTCCTCCCAGCCAGCTCCCTGGCCCATCCCCCCCGGGGCCCATTCCTCCCCCCCCTTGGCCGCTTTGCCCAGCCTGTTCCCCCCTCTTTCTTTCTCTTTCTCCCCCGGTCCTTCCGCCATTCCACCCGGTTCTTCCAGCTCGTTTTCTTCAGGCTCTTCTCTCCTCTACACCTGGCGCCCGCTCGCCGCGCTCCAGCCAACCCGCGCCCATTGTCTCCGCCGCGCCACCCGGTCGACAGTGCTTGCGCCGCTTTGCTTCATGTCGCTCACACGCCGACTCGGCCGCCGCTTCCGCACACCACCCGGTCCTCTCCCACACCATCAAGTTTCGCGCCTATCACGGCTTTCCTCCCCTCCGCGGCTATAAGAGCTCCCCTCTGCCTCCCCTCATCGCCTTCCCCTCTCCCCTCTTTGTGCCGCCGAGAGCCAAAGCTCCCGGTGCTTCTTCCTCCCCCGGTACTACTGCCCATTCTTCCCCGGTACTACAGCCTGTTTCTACCCCGGTACTACCGTCAGTTCCATCCTGGTACTACCGCCCTTCCTTCACCCCGGTACTTCCGCCCTCCTTCCCCTAGTACTACCGTCAGTTCCACCCCGGTACTACTGCCCGCACCTCCCTCGGTACTACTGCCTTTCCTCCCCTAGTACTACCGCCTCCCCATTACTATCGCCGCCCTTCTGATCGCTCGCCCCACAGGACCAATCTTGCGTGAGACCCGGTCCACACACTGTGCGGTGGACCGAGAACTGTGCTGAGTGCCATGTGTTAGCACGAGGCTTTTTGCCAGTTTTCTGTTTTTCTTTTCAATTAAAAATTCATTTGAAAAGCTTCAAAAAATCATGTCTCTTTCGTTATAACTCCAAAAATTATGAAACTTTCAAGATCTTACTAATGGCACTGGTCTTGTTTAATTTGGAGTTCATTTGTTATAGATTTTGTATTTATTTGCTCTCTCTGCTGTTGTGCATTTTCCAGTACATTCGTCCAATTAGGATTCGAAGACGCTGGAGACCTCCACTTCGATCAAGCTTAAGAATACCAAGATCCTACTACCTTTAACCAAGGTAAGTCGATACTTTGATCATTTTGAACCTATATTTAATGCAAATTATATATATTTAAAATATCAAAATTGCATGCTTTAATTCTGTAATCAAATGTATGTTAAAGCTTAAGGTAGTTAAACACTCATTTGATGATTAATTAATTATTATCCATCATTTGATAATTGAATCCATTATTCCATATCACCCTAGTAGATATGTGGTAAATACTAGCATAGGTTGTACTTAAGCGACATACTAGTCTTGCTTAAGTACCGGAACAATAAGTGTCCTGATCGTCATCTTTTAATAATGAAAGTGGTTTTGGGCAATCATTGTGGGTAAATGACTGGTGTGTTGTGATAATTGGCTTTTCCTCCCTGAAATCCTAAACAACTTGCTAGTACCACATCTGGGCGGATGGAAAGAGTGGTGGGTGTCGTCGTGCACGAGAGTGGTTGGTAGGTGGTATGAACCGCCCGGATGGATTAAGGACTTAATCTTGTCATGACCTCCCGTGTAAAACAAGTACAACTGTAAGTCTGCAAAGTGCAACTTGGCTTAGTAAAATTATTAAACCCTAAATGTTATCCCACTGGTCGGTGAGTAGGAGCGTGCAAGCGGCAGATGCGTTCCGGCTTGAAAGGGACACCGTGGTAGGGTGAAGTTGCCAGCTGCGCTAGTCGTTGTGGCCGGGGCCAGCTGCGCTAGTCGTTGTGGTGAACATCCTGCACAACTTATGGGCGTGGCCCATATGGGTAAGATGACGGAAGGAGCGAGGTAGTTTGAAAAGTTACTGTGACGATCGCTCAACTACATGACTACGAAATCATGTGGGGTAATGAGTATGATTATCTCATGTTGGTACAATGTACAACCTCTACATAGTCTAAACTGTTTAAACAGTCGTGCCTACGGTCAAAGGCGGACATGAGAACTTAACTTGAGTTAGTTCTATTTTAAAAACTTTTGTGGGTAGTATGACAACTAGGTCGGCTCATCTAGCCTGAGGTTGGATTTTTCCTGAGCCGTCGAGCTCAGTGGTATGGAGGAGCGGAGGTAGCTCCAATCAAATGATGCATGTGTAGAGTTTCCGATGGAGGGAACATCTACTGTTATTTAATATTGCACTTACTCTCTTTAATAAAATACAATTTGTTTAAAATACTAAGTCATAGGAATTTGTAATTATGATAATTGAAAAATATTACTTTAGTAAATAAAAGAACCCGAGCCACCCTTGTTAAGCCATGTATGTATATTATTGCATCTTGTGTGTTGACTCACGAGCACGGAAGTTATGCTCATCCTCGCTCTTCCCCCAAACCCTCCAGATGATGTGGATCAAGTGGACTACGCATACTATGAAGACCCAGAAGTCGACGAACAAGGAAACGATGGAACGTAATCTAGTCTATAGTCTCAGTCTAAGTGCACTCGTTTGATACTTGCGTACAACAGATATTGTCCAACCCCTTGGGTAATACCCGTCATACACAGGTTACCTCAGTCGCTTGCCTGTGGAGAGATGAGTTCTACCCCTTTTGCTTCCGCTGTAGTTATGTTGCTTTTATGTAATGTAACCATGTTGGCCTGCCCGACCCTTTTGTAAAACTTGACCCAACGTGGTCTATGTTACTTTAAATATTGTAATATATTGAATGTCTTAATTTACGCCTTGTATGAATTGATTCAGCAATGTGTCTGTGAGTGCTATCTACTGATCCAAGGAATAACACAGTGATTTCACAGAGGATTTGGATTTGCAAAATCTGGGTCCGACAACCACTCAGTTTGTTAGGCTTGTATCTAAAAAAATTGCACTGTAATTTTTTGTGGACCTCGGGCTGTAGCCTACCCTGCCGGAGGACCAAATCTGGACCTGCCCGCATGACATAGAAAGGTAGTGGGGGGAGCGGTGGAGCTCGGGAGAAGTGGATCCGGGCATCGGTTCGGCGGTGGTGGAGGAGGAGAAGGGATCTGGTGGCCAGTGGGCAGATCCGGGTGCGGGCGAGGAAGCCGAGGTCGAGGACGGCACGTCGAGGGTGCGGTGGCCTGTGAAGAGGCGGCAGTTTGTGTGGGAGAAGGGGGCATCCGGTCAGAGGTGGTGGAGGTGGCGGGATCCGGTGGCCGAAGGGGGATCTGATCGGAGAAGGAGCAAGGAGGTGGTGGATGTGGCACGATGGTGCTGCTGGCTTGGAAGGCCGCGATGGTGGCGGCGAGTGGCATGGTGGCGCTCGGGGGAGAGGAAGATGTAAGATCGAAGAGGCCGGCTAGAGGGGGGTGAATAGACGGTTTTTAAAATCTTTTGGCTAAAACCGAGTTTATGCGAAATTGTAAATCAATTTGGTTTTGCTTAATTAAGGCCTAAATCAACTAGTCTTGACTAAGTGCACTAACAATATAAGACTATTGATAATGATAGCAAATATACAAAGACTATAAGCAATTTAGTTCTAGGAATGTAAATTGCACAAAGTAAAACACAAGGGAAATAAACCAAATGAACACAATACGTTTTGCCGTGGTGTTCGGAGACTTGCCAGTCTTCCGTAATCCACGTTGAGGTAAGCCCAAACTAATTGGATCGGCTCCACGAATTAAGCCAAACACCTCAATTCCACTAGTGGTAGCTCTTTTTCGCTCCGGGTAGGTGAGCTCCAACCTTCACAACACGCCGGGCCTTCTCACACGCTTCTTGAGAAGATCACCGGTCCACGACATCTCCACGCCATCAAGGTGTCGGCAAACACCAAGAGTAATAAGCCAAGCTCCTTGCTTGACTCTCACAACGTACGACGAATGCACAAGCTCAAGTGGATACGAAATCTACCTCTAGATGCAACACATGCAATTAGAGACCTCTCTCCTTACTCAAAAGGTGCAACACATGCAAAATTGATAGGAGAAACTCACACTAGCTCAAGTGAGTGAAATGGGATGCCAAAGATTGTCTTTCAACTAGCCAAGGTGGGTATTTATAGCCCACACACAAAAACTAACCGTTGGGAACAGAAATTCTCAAAAATCAGGATTTGCGGTAGTACCACCGTACAAAGGCCGGTACTACCGTTTTCTACTGTTCATCGGTCGCATGGGTGCATTAACGGCTCAAAAAAAAGCCATTAAAGTTTTTCATGTGGTAGTACCATGGTACAAGGGCGGTACTACCGTTCTACGGCAGTACCTCTCTTCTCGGGCGGTATTACCGTAGTTCAATTTCAGCACAGACGACACTCGGTAAAAAGATTATAACTTTTGACTCCGATGTTGGAATTGGGTGATCTTGGACTCTGTGGAAAGCTTATTCAGAAGGATACACAACCCATCTATTTAATTGATTTCAAATATATTTGATCAAATCAAAAAGTATAAATCCAAAGAGCCACTATCATAGTCTAAGTCCAAAGAAATACCAACAAGCAATCTTAGACCATGCAAAGAAAAAATGCATGAATTCCAACAATTTGCAAAATATATTTACAAACTTAGATCATGCCACAAGGAGTAGGTATATAGACTTCAACCTTTTGCAAAATACATTTGCAAAGTATAGTCACATGCTACAAGGATTAGATGTATGAGCATCGGCTATTTGCAAAACACATTCGTAAATAATAGCATCATACCACAGAGAGCTAGAGCAGGCAAGATTAAGCTATCAACACATGATAAGACTCAAGCTACTAGACAAGACCCATCTTAATAGTACGGCAATCCTATACTAGCAATCCAGCCTTCCAACCAAACACCGAGACCGGTAAAAGACTAGGAACACATTCTTAACCCTAACTAGTCATACATTTGCCTTGAGCATCTTGTTGAAGCTTGATGACGCACATCTTCACTTCAAGTCCGGGTCATCGTCTTGACATGCATAAACCTATGATGCATCATTTACTTGACCTCTATCAACACATGATGGGTCTTCTCTTGACTTAATGATCAACTCATGATGTCATCCAAAGTCTCCATTACCATGGAACATAACATATTCATGCAACTCATGGAAAATGTTAGTCCCACAATGATTAACATTAATTACCAAGATATACCTGCAATAAATGCTTCTAAACAAGCCATTACTGACAGGTGCGGTACTACTGTCGTTGATCATGTGGTAGTTCCACTCTCCGATACTTCCAATCACATAGGGCAATACGACCGCTTCCCTTCGAGGTCCAAAACTGGTCCTTACTAGAAATATTGTACCTCTTACTAAAATTCGGACTGACCAGGATGCGGTAGTTCCGCTCAAGATTTGTGGTCATACCGCGACGCGATAGTTTCGTGAAATAAACTCCGGTACTACCACACATCGGTAGTACCGCTTACCAAATGCGGTCATACCGATTTCCACTTAAATTCTTCTAGAAGCTTTTTGAAATGCAATGCATGACTCCTTTGTCTTGAGCCATGTCGATCTTTTATCATCTTTGCATTTCCTTTTCATGTCATCATTCAAAATCCAGGACTAAGCCTCAAACACATCTTAGCACACACATTAGTCCCACAACATAATTTCAAATAATTGAATATAAAGCAATATGAGTATATATGAACTATACAAGTTTTATATACTCAAAGGATATATTTCAAAATAGAGATCTCCAATATATGTGGATAAGGAAATATGGATCAATACTAATAAAAACACAAAACATAGAGTAAACTCTCCCTAAATGTGTGCATATAAAAATGTGTAATAAAAACATATACACATATTCAAGTTAAACTTTTGGTGGAGTTCAACCTATATTTTGGATCCGAGGCATGTAACAATATATAAGAATATGATGTCGAATGCATACCTCCATGATTTTCACCTTTTCATCCTAATAAGACTACACGATAGGTATATCAATAGAAGTGTTAGTCTCACATATAGATTTATCATTAATCACCAAAATACTCCATTAACTCATAATGACAGGTCTATATTCTTCAGAAGATGAGTTGAGGAGGATGCTCTCGGGGATAGAGGAAGTCCAGGAGAGGAATCAAGGGAGGAGGAAGAAAGGAGGAAGATGGTTGGCTTAGGCGAAGGGAGGTGAAAGGAAGAGGGAAGAAAGGAGGAAGATGACTGGCTTAGGCGAAGGGAGGTGAGAGGAAGAGGGAAGAAAGGAGGAAGATGGAGAGGCAGAGTGTGTGGGAAGAAGAGAAAAAAGGGAAAGAGAAGAAAAAGAAAAAGAAAGGAAAAAAGGAAAGAGAAGAAAAGGAAAAAAGAAAGAAGGGGGATCTGGCGATCTGGTGTGGCTGGATTCTTTGTGTGGAATCAGTTGGTGGTTGGGCTCGGGTGGTGTGCTTACGGGCTCATCCGGTGTGGTGATGGTGGGGAGATCCGGTGTGGAGGATCTGGTTTGGAGGATCCGATGTGGTGTCGGTGTGGAAGATTAATTTTTTAGGAGGATCTGGTGTGGTTGAGGGGGATCTGGTGTGGATCCAGATCGGTGGAGGATCCGGTGTGGTTGAGAGGGATCTGTTGTGGATCCAAATCGGTAGAGGATCTGGTGTGGCTTCGTGTGCCGTGTTGGGGAAAGGAGAGAGAGGGTGGTGTATTTGCTAAGAGTTCTAGCTGCTGTGTTGCTTGGTGGTAATAGTATCGGAGGTTACGACAAAAGGCATGAAAGACAGGGGGCGAAGATTGTTGAGGTGGTGCTTTGGTGGTTGTGCTAATGGTGGAATTGGTGGCGGTCTCAAAGGTGGTGTTGGCGTTGGAGTGTGTAGCGAAGGTGCTCACCGGAGTTGGTGTTGGTACTGGTTGGGGATGTGTTTGTGGTGGTAAGTGTTGGATGACAGAGATGAGCTCGACGATGGTGAAGGACGAAACAGGAGCTGGTGGTAGCTTCAGTGGAGGCTATGTCGAGCGGCGGTGATGGAGATAGTGCTGCTAGAGATGTCTGAAAGAGGATTGAGACTAGATTCAGGTGTAATGGTCTGTGACAAAGGTAGAAGTGGTGGAGGCCGAGACTGGGGGTGTGTGGGTAGAGTGGTGGAGGCTGGAGGTGGCTGGGGCATGATGGCAGAGGAAGATGAGGTTGGGGTTGGGAAGCTCGTAGATGGTGGAGATTGATATGGTGATGTCCCTAGTAGTATTGGTGATGAACAACTTTTTTATGTTATTAGTCATGGAGTTGATAGATAGTAGGTTTTGGCATATTCTAGTAATGGTATTACAATATGTAACAAGATGACCATGATTATTATCTCATGCCCATCTTGAGGGGGTACTGAAGATATTAGAGATTAGGTAAGAGTCCAGAGCTTAGGTAGGAGTCCAAGTCGTATGCGGGTCGAACTATAATACTTGGTACTATAAATAAAGGGTGTAGGAATCCCAATGAACACACAATTATTCTCTGAAATCCTATACTTCTCAATGTCATGACAAATACATGGGCCGTGCTATCTTTGGGCATAAGATTTTGTTGGAAGAGCTAGTTGACCATTAGGTGTTAGTATAGAGAATGTTGAACTAAATGGTGTTAGTATAGAGAATGTTGAACTAAATGAGGGAATTTGAGGCTTAAATTTGTTTGAGGAGACTGTGCTTCCTTCCCCCATTGACTAACAAGCAAGGGAGAATTACCAAAACCACCCATGTTTCTCACCTTTTTGTTCAACATACTCATCCAGGTCGATTTTATGAGATTGCACTTTGAAGCATATCTACGTGGATGCAACCATGCAAAATGATTTTTTTTTTGACACAAATGGTTCGAGCAAGTGTACTAGGTAATCTAGGAAACTACGTGAGATTGTTAGTTTAAGTCATCTGTCATCCTGCTGATGTTGATCTTTGAACCATAAATTCCATGATCTTAAAACGATAATTTGTGGAAGACAAATAACAGGTCCACAGTCCTAGTCTGTGTGTTAAACCTGCCAAAATATACCTGTCATGCATGTTACTATTGTTAATTGCATGTTGCTATCCGAATAGTTATCAAAGTAAATTAAACTAATTCTAGAATCATTGTGGTATTTCGTTATAGTTGCGTCCAACACTAACGACCTTTATTCTCATGCTACAAATTGCTGATATTTTAAGGTTTTAGCCAGTAAAGGTAACACATCCATAATTAGGTAGTATATACTGACATTGTTTATGCCTATGGTTGCAAGGTTCCGTACTGTGTAATTCTAACAAACAGGCACTTTTGAAATTTGAATGCTGACTTTTCTCCAGGCTCCTGCCAAAATTTGTTTATATATGTCAATCTTTGCTTCAGAGTTCTTCTTCTCCTTCTTTTTTTTTTTGCAAAAAAAAATCCATATATAAAGCATGCTGTATTACGGTATAGACAATAAGCTGGAGTTTGATTTTTCTAAATTCAGTTGGGAATTGAAGATTGCTAAAGTTAAGCATCAGAGATGGATTTTGCCGACTGCAATATCGGTAAGGTTGCTGTTAGCAAAATTCTATCCATTAACTCCTCAACAATTATCCTTTTCTTGGTACTTGCTCCCCAGCTTGAACAAGAAAAGGCCGTCCTTCTACTTCAGGAAAAGGAAAGGGTAACCTTCTCATCCCATTTTGGGGGATGAGAGATTGTTGTTGTTTTCAATGAAACAAAGAGTATTCACAAAAAATCTTTTTCACAACTGGTCCAGGGGCAGACCAAGCAATCGGGCAAGCATAGGCGGTCGCCCAAGGTAGCCCGCGACGCCGGTACCCCCTCTCCTCTTGTCTCTCGTCTTCATGGCCTTGATCTGTGGAAGGTTGCTCGGTGCCTCGGTCTCGATGAGAAAGAAGCCAAGACACGCAGCGGCTGGTGGGCGTGGAGTGCGAGCACCATGGGTGCTTGGCGCGTGTGTGAGGATTGAGTAGGGCCCACCCACTAGCCTGTAACAACCCGGCCAAACACTGAGCCCGAAAATGTCACTAAACTACACTATCAATTTTAACATCAATTAACAGTAAATTACAGGAAATATATCAATGATAAAACATGTCCACGGGTCACACTAACACAAGCATAATGATATGACAACCATAGATGATTAATTCATAGGAAGCATGGCAAGATAATAAACCAAGATCAAAACAAAACTAATCGAATCAAGTCTATTGAAGAAATAAACAACTCTAACCTATCAACTAAGACTAAGCAATAATATCAAATCTTAATTATAAATCATCATGCTAATAAAGTGTCTCATAGCCAATCTTTCAAGTATTTGAATGTACGACGTGGTTCCAAGTGCGCTAGCCCTTCCCACGTGCAATGTCATCAACAGTCACATAAAAGCAACAATAGAGCAAGAGTGGATCCACGACTCAGCAAGTGCAATAATAAACAATAATTAATCAACTGTAAAGGATACCAACATCAATATCAACCATTTTCTTTTCTTTATTCTCATACTCAATCATCAAATTCCCTTTTCCTTAAATGTGAGGTATCTCTACACTATATATCCACATGCAACTCTTTTCGCGTATATCAGCATAGCATGAGTGAGCACTCGCGATAATATTCACTCTCAAGCCCGTCCTCCAAAAGGATTAGGGACCTCCTCCACTCCTGTGGAAACTCTACCAATAAGGTAGACATGTGATCACCATGACCACCTTCTCTTCATGCAATGATGCTTATGAATGTTCAATTTAACATAAGTTCATCAATAATACCGTCATCCAACCTTCTTGAATTCATCAAAACAATTAATATCATGATCACTCATATTGTTTGCAATTAAATAATATAAAAGGAAATAATATAATGGTAATGAGTGGTAAATAATACAACGATCCACCATCGATCATTGTCTACCATGCACTTGCCTCTTTATCCCCATAGAGCTGGATAGCGAAGCAACGACATGGCACTAGAGGCCACACTCCCAGAACAAATATTTCAAGACACAACTCAAAAATCACAACATCATAGCACTCACACTTTACACTTATCGTCATCGCACGTCTATGCCAAACCAACCCAATTAACCCAAAACTACTAGACGCACTACCTGCTGTCCCAGTAGTAAAATGGCTCTAACTTATACATCTAAAATTCAAATCTCGAGATCCACTACTTTATGGAATACTCATGAAAAATCCTACAACTTCCTAGTTATGACAAACTTCTAATTCTACCGTACCCCGTTTCCTTCCACGAAGATCGTCCTAGAATCTATCGGGACAATCCAATTCATAATTTTATATCTTTAATTCTAAAACTTGAAAATATAATAAAAATACTAGTTCTGAAAACTATGCAAAATTTTCTAACTTATTTAAGTTATCACCACATTTTAATTTTGCTATCTACTAGATGAAACTGACTCATCTTCACAATATCTGCTAGCAACGTCCAAATTTTGGATAGTGGCCTTTCCAAGGCCATCACATTTCATTAGAAACTCCGATTCTAATGATCCAATCCTTCTTAGAAAGTTAATGAGATTATCTAACTTTTCTCTAATTGGACCAACCTCTTAATCCGAGCATAAATACCCCGAATACCCCTGCAAGGTTATGCATCTAAGCTCGACGAACCAGGTCATGCTGAAAAACAATCTTACCCTAAGCAAAACGATCTACAACCTTAACAATGACTAAACCATGGAAAATCCTAAGGATGAATAGGGTTTACCCTTGATGAACATGATGGATCATAGAAACCCCATAATTTTCCTCTCTTCCTCTTCTTTTTCTTCTTTTTCTCCTTCTTTCCCTCCTCCTTGCTGGCCTTCCTCTTCCCCGTTGCAGCAGCCACCAAGGTAGCAGGGCGGCGCGGCGCAGCGTGGCATGGGTAGTGATAGGGGGTGGCGGCCAGAGGAAGAGGAGCACAGGGGGCACCCCTGGGGTCCTATTTAAAGGCCAAGAGGCTGGAGGGTTGTGGCTTGGACATGGTATGGATGGAAACAACAAACATTGAATTTGATTCGGAGTACACTTTGAATTCAAGTTGGTTTTTTGCTTTCCTTCTGTCCAGCGAACCTTTCAAAGATCATAACTTTCTCTCCTGAAGTCAAAATTGAGTGAGTTTTTTTCCCGTTTAGCTCACTCATAGTACTTCACATTTTTATTTGTGGAGCTTTTCTGAAAACATCGTATTCATTGTAAAATTTGCTTTGGAAGTTGACTCAGTTACGAACCCTGGTTCTCTATGCAGCCTGACTTGCGGGCCTCATATCTCACACATCGGAACTCCAAACTAGGTCAATGAACACTTCTAAATTGGACTATGGAAAGAGATCTACAACTTTGTAGTTACGAGGTTTTTCATTCGAAGCCCTTCCGGTTGCGAAAATTACGTTGCAAGATGATTACAGATTCTGTCTCGTTTCTTGGCGAGGCAAATAAGGAATCTCTCAATCTCCTTATATTCTCATTAAATAAATGGAATATTACACAGCCCATGCCCACCGCTTAAGTGAGAGCACAGAGCAGGGTGTAGGAGTGACTCCCCTCTCCCTAATCCTAGGGAAGCAACTCAAGTGAGGGAGGTCTGAGGCGGCGCACGGTAGCACCGCGGTGGCGACAGTGAAGATCAACGGAGAGGGTGCGTCGCGTGTGCATTGTGTTGCAGGGTGCGAGAGTGGCTACAAGACTAGGGTAATGGGGCGTAGGGTGCGAGCTTTCTTCTCGTGGTTAGTTTAATAGTTGGTTCTTCTCTGTTGATGTTAATTAAACTGATGATCACGACTCTCAGAATTTGAATTAACCCAATTTTAGTTAACCAAATGAAAGACAATTTCTTTACACGAAGAGTGTGCTATTGCTCTAGTCCTATGCAAATTCAAGTTGCTTGTAGTCATACTCCTATATTGGTTTTGGTTAAGCTAGTTTGATTGTGGCAAATTTATCTCTTGTTTAAACAAAAGAGAACGACATTGTAGTTTTGGTTATTCTAGTTTGATGCTTAAGGGCTGGTACCGACAGTTGGTTCATCTATTTGTAAATACATATATACTCGTTGAATCAATGTATCCTTATTTTTAAGAAACATCATATCACCATATCGATGAATTCGTATCGCCATATTGACATATTCGTATCACCGTACCAGTAGCGTGTATCGGGGTAACTTAGGATATTACTAATGATCCACCGCCTACTCCATCTAACCTAAATTTCAATCCTAGATCCACCACTATCGTTGGAAATCTACAAGCACAACATTGGCAATCAATTATTGAAGTCAATTCATCTAGAATTCTAGATGCATGGCAACATGTAGTACAGGAGTAAGGAACAGAAATGTCAAACAACTGGATCACACCATATGTGTCTCACTTGTTAATTACTCCCCCTGTTTCACTATATTTGTCTATGTAACATCCCAAAAATCCTAATTTTTGAAAAAAAAAATATAAGGAAAAGAAGTGGGGAAATGATTTTGATCATGTTATGTGTGAAAACTATTTTGCATGATTTCTAAATTGATTGCATAAATCAAATAATGAATTTACATGCAAACAACAACTTGGAAGAATTAAAAAAACACACAAAGCAAATAAAATCTTGAAACATTTACAGAAGAAAACATATTGTTTAAAGAACCCTTGTAAAAAAAATTCATAAATTTTTGACCCTGTTTTCTAAGTACAAAATTTTAGGGAAACTGTCAACCAGTTTTGGAAAATTCAAAAGCCAAATCAAATTTCCCGCCGAGCAAATGGACCACATCTGCACCGGCCCAATTTCGTTTGCACCCACTCTAGCCCACGCCAGCCTCGCTCTCACCCTCTCACTGACATCCTGGGCCTGCTCGTGAGGTGGTGTCTTCCACCTTGTGCCTCACTTGCTCCGTCGCTCGCCCACAGAACGCGGCCGTCACCCACAGTTTTGTGCCCCAACTACCCCAGTCACCTTCGCCAGCCTTCGCCCATGTTAGCTGCCCCGTCGACACGCCATTATCTTGCGGGGGCGACGAGACAGAAGCTCAGCGCAAGAAAACCGTTCACGGTGCTATTTTCTCGACGCTCCTCTCGTGCCATTCTCGGCCACATTTAAGACCCTCACCGCGTCACGAGCTCCTCAGCTCGTCATTCTTGCTTCTTGCACATAATCAAAGCATTTAGTGCTTTGCTTCGTTGGGAACGAGAGCGTTGTTCTCGATGTCGATGAGCAAGCCTTACACCGCCATTTGCTCTGGTGAGTTTCCTTGCCCTCGCCAGCTGGCATCACCATGCGTTCCTTACCTCACCGATACTTTGTCTTTGCTTGATGTAGCTCTGAAAATCCCATAGCGTGATAGCGCCGCCAACTTCTTCACCTCCGACGCACACCCTGTTTCGGGCCTTCGCATTTCGGATGCTCTAGTGAGCTTGAACCGCATCTAACCATGTCATATCACGTTCCATACTCTACTAATGCTCCTTCCTTTCTCAATATGGACCCAAGCTCAAGGAATCACCGCTGATTCCTTTTATGTTTGTCATCACTACGGTGAGTCCATGTTCAATTCCTCGCTCCTGCATCATCTTTAGGACGTCAGGGATCTAATGCACTACTTCTTGAAGCATCTCCAATGCCATAACGCACCAACATCATGAGTCACCTCTGCGCCACCGCTAATCAACGTCGACATGCTTGTTCGGCCATCCCCTAACATCATATACACCCTTGTTGAGCTCCAAGTAGTCCCTAGTGCTTCTGTGCGCGTTAGATTGGTAAATTAGCTAGCATAGCATAGACTTCATCGTGGCCTCCCATGGCACCGCCGCCACTCCAGTGACCATTGGTCCCCGAGCCGCTGCCTATAGCATCGTAGTTATCCCCTAGAAACAATGTGCACCACCCTTCATTGCCAATTTCCTCCGGGCGTGAAAACCTTATCGAACCTGAGGCACCTCGCTGCTTCTCGCCGGCGTAGCACCACCTCCGACCATCTCTCTGGCCCTCGCCACCACCCGGTGGGATCACCGTCAAGAGGGGAACCCATTTTTCCCATCCCCCGAGCCTCTTTGTGCCTACCTCGCTGTCGGCGTGCTCGCCATGGCACTCGGCCGGCACAACTATACTGCATCTCTCTCTCTCTCTCTCTCTCTCTCTGCTAATGGGCCCAGGTGATTAGGAGAAGTTTAGCGCTAATTAACATAGCTTAAAAAGTCTTGAGTCTATGACAAGTGGGATCGGTAGAAAAAGTTAATAGAAATCTAATTTAAAACATAGTTAGAACATGAGTCACTGACAAGTAGGTCCCACATGTAAGTTAAATAAAAATCAGGAAAAAAAGGAGAAAAGTCATTTTCAATTCGGAGGAAAATGCGCTTCCTCTAGTAGAAATCTTAAACCTCGGTAGAACTCAGAGGAAAATACACTTTCACTGTTGGAAAGCATAAACCTCAGAAAATACGCTTTCGACGTCATCCTTTTCTTAATTTATGGAATTTTCAAACCGAATAATATTAAAACGTTAATAACTTTTGCATACAAACTCCAAATTGAATGAATCTTTTTTCCAAAATTCATCTAAAATCATTCTCTACCTGAATATTCAAAAATATTTGGATTTTATTGCTATTGAAATTATTTTTCTTTATTTAATTTGCTTCCTGTTCTTTTGATTAGACGTCGACTGTTCGAGCGAATTTTACAACGATACTCCATCCTCGTATTCAGACCAACCAGAGCAAGGCAAGCACCCCCTTTGACCATGTCGATCCTAATATTTTAATTATTGTGCTTCTTTTTGTAAAATCGACTATGCATGCGTGTATGTTTGCTTAAAATTGCTATAATTAGGGATAACTGTAGTTATATTCCTATTCAATGCATGATCCTCCTTGAAATATTGATGTACTTATTGTTGTAGCCACTAGGGTATGGTTTTGTTAATGAATGATGTCGAATTGGGTTTTTCGAATGCGAATATTGCATAAATGCTTAGGCGAGCTTTAGTCTTTACTAAAATGGGAAAAATGGATGACATGTTGAATATGAGTTTGGGATATTTTGAAATGATGGTCCAGAGGGATTTACCACTTTTATTTTGTATTTAAAAAATGAAAAACTTAGTTTGTGATGAAAGGTGAGTTATATTATAATATGAGGATTGTGAGAAGTGTATCTCACAAGTAAATAGGAGGAGATCCTTACCCGAGTCAATTAAGGACCAAACACCGGTGCTCTCAATCTAAAGCCTAAGCGTACAAGCACATGTACCGGTATGAGACGACCTTATCTAATTAAGTTATTGAAAACTAGCCTTGCACGTTGGTAGGCTATACTAGTGCGAGTATGACTAGTATAGGCATGTTCGAAGAGGCTCTCTTCACCACGGTGTCGAGAACGAAGCTTGCCGACATAACGGTGAATACCTCACTGATACGGGGGGTGTACCTAGGTAAAGTGAGGGTGTTCATTCACTGGGCTAGTGCAAGGTTAGGACTAGATGATGTAAAGGCTTCGATGCGTGCTCTAGACTGCTTACCAAAGGATAGTGAGCGATGGTATCGACGGATGCCAAACAAATTAGAGAATTTGTGTGTTGTGTGTAAAGTTGTACACCTCTGTAGAGTGTAAATCTATTTAAATATATGTTCTCGCGGTCATGAGCGTGCTTGGTGCGGTCCATTGGGTATAGTCTTGGTTTTTGCAAAATCGTTTCTTGTTGGAAAATGAGGGAACGACTTTGTTGTTGATATTTGAGTTGAGTGCCATGTCCATGGCTGCAAATAAGATGTTGATCGCAGCCGAGGAGGGTTGTGATATTCAAGTACTTAGTTGTCGTTCAATATTTATCTAGCTTCTCTTTAAATTCCCGTTGCAAAGTAGTATGTATTGCAAATAAAACTTGCTTAATACTGAAAGTAACTTGTTGCATAGAGCATCATCCCTTGTTAGCCATGGCGCGCGCGCGCGCACACACACACACACACACACATATATATATATAATTGTAATTGTAATATACGACAAGTCTTGCTGAGTACGTAATGTATTCAGTCTTACTTAAATTGTTGTTCAGAGTTAGAAGATGAGCCTACGTCGGACGATGCGTTCTTTGCACCTGATACCAGAGGGTTCAGTGATGGGTCTTTCTTGGACTTGTTTCTTGTTGGTTGCCTGAGGATTTGGATGGACATATCACTGGACTTTTGGACTTACTATGTTTCCGCTGTTTCATTCACTGCTTCTGATGCTTGAGCTTTTATTTGGCCGATCGGCCCTTGTAATGTAAACTTTGTAACCGCTTAAGTTATGTACCATATTTATTTCATTTTGTATGTATGGATGGATGGATGGATGTGATTATCAATATTGTAGATGTGTGTACTAGCCACTGATCATGGAACTAGTACGGTATACACACTAGGGCTTCGGGTATTCCAAGCCCGGAGTCCGATAGTCTATGACCTCAAGAGTATCTGTTTCAATATATTTGTCCATTGAAGGAGTCTATGTCGAGACCCGGATTAGCAATCCAGAACATCTCGTAGATTCTCTTGATCTGAGCCGTCTACGAGCGATCCAACGACTGGAAATACCTTTGGAGCACTGAAAGTTTTCTGTTAGGATTTTATCCTACTTAATTAGCAGACTAGTAGATCTTTTAAATCTCAAGACAAATACATGGGCCCTGCTATCTTTGAGCATAAGATTTTGTTGGAAGGACTAGTTGAGCATTAGGTGTGAGTATAGAGAGTGTTGAGCTGAAATGATGGGAATTTGAGCCTTCAAATTGTTTAAAGAGACCGCTTCCTTATCCCATTGACTAATAAGCAAGGGAGAATTACCAAAACCACCCTATGTTTCTTCATCTTTTTGTTCAACATCCTCAGCCAGGTCCCACTCAATTTTATGAGATTGCACTTTGAAGCATATCTAGGTGGATGCAACCATGCAGAAGTTTTTTTTATAAAAAAATACTAATGGTGGGAGCAAGTGTACTAGGCAATCTAGTATATATTTTCTTGAAGAAGATAAGTGAGATTGTTAGTTTCGGTCTTCCTGCTGATGTTGATCCTGTTGAACCATATATATTCCATGATCTTAAAACGACAATCTGTGAAAGACAAATTGCAGGTCCACAGTCCTCTGCTCAAACCATATATACTCAGGAATGTACCTGCCATGATGAGCAGGGCACCACACAGTGTTGAGATTATCTATTTGCCTATTACTGTAACTCAATTACTATTGTTGATCGCATGTCGCTATCCGAATAGTTATCAAAGTAAATTAAACTAATTCTAGAATCATTGTAGTATCTCGTTATACTATCATCCAACACTAACAACCTATATTCTCCTACTACAAATTGCTAATATTTTTAAGTTTTAAGCTAGTAGTGGTGACACATCCATAATTAAGTAGTCCAGTGACATTGTTTATGTGCCTATGGTTGCAAGGTTCCATACTGTATAATGTAAAGAAAGAGGCTCTTTTGAATGTTGACGTTTCTCCAGGCTCCTGCCCAAATTTGTTTATATATAAGTCAATCTTAGCTTCGGAGTTAAATTTTAATTTTTCAAAAAAAAATCATATATCAAGCATGCTGTATTACGGTATAGACAATAAGCTGGAGTTGGATTTTTCTAAATACATTTGCTATGCAATTGGGAATTGAAGATTGCTAAAGTTAAGCATCAGAGATAGATTTTGCCCACGGAAATATTAGAAATGTTGTCTAGTTGTTCTGCAGTTCTATCCTCCAATTCCTTTTTCTTGGTACCTGTTCCTCAGCTTGATCAAGAAAACTAGAAAATGCCGTCCTTCTACTTCAGAAAAAGATATCCTTCTCATCCCATTTTTGAGGATAAGAACTTGTTGTTTTCAATGAAATGAAGAGTATTCACATAAATCCTTTTTTTACGAGGACATAAATCCTTTTTCACCGGTGGAGATCTACAACCACCACAACATTGGCACCCAATTAAATGTTGCCGTCAGTTCATCTAGAATTCTGTTTGGCAACATGTAGCACAGTAGTCAGGCACAGAAATGTCAAACAACTGGATCACCCCATATGTGACTCACTTGTTAATTACTTTGTAGTACAGATGGAATTAATAAATAATACAAGTTAGCTTCTACATACTAGGAATCCAAGATATAGCTAGTCTTTAAGGAAACTGTAACATCCAGAGATTTCAAAACTTTGCATTCAAAAAATCAAAACTTGATTTTCAATTTGAATTTTTCGGAACCCTAACCTGGGATGGCCCGGTTCCTCTCCGCCCACCTCGGCCCGGGGTGCTGTCCCGCCCGCCTCGCCCGTGCACGCCACCGCCCTCTCCCCCCAACCGCTGGCCTTCTCCCCACTCCTCGCTCACGCCGACAATCGCAAAGACGCCCCGCTCATGTCAACTCCACCGCTCGACTGCAGCGTCCGCCCTCCCTCGTCTTGTCTCCATCACCGCCCCCCCACGCCAATCGCCACTGCCGCACCCCCTGCCTCACCCGGTCACCTCCGAGCGCAGGCACTCGTGGCCTAGCTCGGGACGCGCGAGCGCTCTCCCTCTCCCGCCTCCCGGCTATAAAGCCGAGCCTTCCTTTGCTTCCTCCTTCACCCTTCACTAATCCGCTGCGTCGCGCCGCTGCGGCCGCCCCGAGCTGCCGCCGCCTCGGTGTCGCCGCCTCCTCGCCCGCCTTCACCTCGCTCCGCCCCGCCTCGCCACTCCTCTCCTCCTCCCGCACTGCCGCCGCCGCGTGCGCTCACCCCGCCTCCCTCCCTCTCTCCTCCCGTCCCTCGCTCTTCAGGCGACGGAGAAGACGAGGCGACACGTTCAATCAAACGCGTCGCCCGACCTTATCTCATGAAGCGACGCCGACGACGGTGGGCCCCACCAGAAGGCCGCGTCTTGGCCGACAAGTGGGCCCACCGGCCACTATTCGTGGGCTCGGGATCGCAGCGAGACCCGGCCTCACGACCGTGATGTGGACCGGAGGCCACGTGTCGGCGCCAGGAATTTCTGGATTTTCTGATTTTCTCTTTAATTGAAAATTTGGTTTAAAGTTTCAAAAATCCATATCTTTTTCTTTATAACTCCAAAAATTATGAAACTTGTGCCCAAAAAATTGTAAAATCAAGACCTTTACTTTGGTACTGGTTTGATTAATTTTTTAATTCATTTATTGTGGATTTTGTATTTATTTATCTTGTTTGCTTGTCTCTTTATTTCCGGTGCAATCGTCCAAGTAGAGTTCAAAAAAGCCGGAGGTTCCCACGTCGACCCAGCTCAAGACTTCCAAGACCCCCTAGCCTTTGACCCAGGCGAGTCGACACTTTTACCATGTTGAACCTACATTTTATGCCTATATTCTTTTAAAATAGCAAATTGCATGCTTTAGTTTCTTATGCAAATGTATGTTAAATGGTCCTAAGGTAGTTAAATTCCAAATTGATGACTAAATATTCAGTATACCTTTTCCTTAGTAAATTGTGTTCCCTAACCTTGTCACCCTAGTAATTATTTGGTAGCTTACTAGTTATAGGTTGTACGTGATTGCCATGCTAGTCCTGTTTAAGTACTAGGGTGTCCACTATCCTAAATCATCATTCTTTCGTCATAACAAATGTTTTGGGTAGTCATTGGGGAGAATGACTGAAAAAGGATGTGATGATTTATTTTCTACTTCCCAAAACCCCAAGAACTTGCTAATACCCCATCTGGGCGGATGATACGTTGGAGGGTATGTGGTTGGGTACTAATGTAGCCCAGGATATGTTGGTATGTGTTTAGTGTGTGGTATGAACCGCCCAGATAACTTTAAGGACTAGTCCTGTGATGACCTCCTATCGTAAAACAGTACAACCACAAGTCTATAATGGTGTCGACCTGGCCAAATAATTAGTGCCCGTCAATACGAGTTGCACCAGATAGATGACTCGCGACGCCATAAGCCTTCGTGGCAAAGGGCCGGAGTGCACGACGAAGGTCGTTAAGAAGGCGCAAGGGGGGGTCTGGGGCTAGGGTTGACGCGGGTGCGAGAGCGTAACCCACCTCAGGCGAAACCTCAGCGGGTGTAATGAGTACTGAGGGATGCATTGTAAAGGCCTTGTGGTAATCTCCCCTTGATTCACATGTCCAAGGAAACGTATGATTATATCAAGCCGATTATCTCTTGTGGGTAAAGTGTACAGTCTCTGCAGATAATCAAACTGTTCGAACAGCCGTGCCCACGGTCACGGGCGGACATGGGAACTTACAAAAGTTAGTTCTATTTCAAAAACAACTTTGTGGGTGGGTTGAATTAAAGTGGCGGGCTCATCGGGCCTTGTATTGAATTTCCCTGGGTAGTCTTGCCCAGTGTTGTTAATAGGTGGGGGTAACCACCGTCAAAATTAAATATGAGGTGGAGGTAGCCTCCGCTGTATTTATTATTGCACAACTATTCTCTTTTAAGAAATCATGTTTTAGTCAAAATGCCAAGTGATAGGACTTTCTATTACGTGTATTTACAATTGTTGCTTTGCGCAAATAAAATAACACGAGCCATCCTTGTGTAGCCTTGCATGTATATTATTGCATCTGTTGTGTTGGCTCGCGAGCACGGTAGTTGTGCTCACTCTCGCTCTTTCCCCCCAAACCCCAGAATCCACTGAGCAGGATGGCTTCGCCTACTACGAGGACCAAGGATTCGACGGTCAAGACCAAGGCGAGGAGTAGTTAGTTCGTAGGCTTGGGTTCACCACAGTCTAGCTGGCTCCGCAGGTACTGGTGTACAACCAATATTCACCAACTCTTTGGTCAATATCGGTTGCACGTAGGTCACCGCAGTCGCTCGCCTGTGAGGTGTTGCACCCTGCCCCTTTTGCTTCCGCGCTTATTGTCTGTACTTGATGTAATGAACTTATTTGGCCTAATCGGCCCTCTTTTGTAAACTCGACCCGACGCGGTCTAATTAAACATGTGGTTGTAATATTATGCTTGGTATGTTCTGTGATGTATGAAATGACACAGTGATGTAAACTGTGAGTGCTACCTACTGATTCAGGGAGTAGCGTAAGCTAATCACAGAGGATTCTGGATTAAGAAAATCCGGATCCGACAGAAACATAGATAATTGATGTATTTGGTAATCAACGTTTCATGCTTTAAATATGAGATAATTTTACCAAAAGAAATTGAAGAAAAAAAAACTATATAACTTAGTTTGGTTAAACTAAAGCCCATAAAATGGGATGTCAAGGCAGAAACATGTAAAGATCACACGAGAAAGATATAGTTCTTTGCAACACACAGCCTAATTATATGTGCCATGCAACTAAAAAAGATTCAAGGTTAGCCACCCCCTACTAAACAATGACCAAGAAACCCAGCAAAAGTGGTCGAAAATCTAGCGAGTATTGATCGTATCTATTCTGTTCCCACTTAATTTGTTGCTGCATCAAAATGTTCCAAAATCCATCCTCATCCAACACCCCCTTCTCCCCCAAATGCAAGTCTTTCTTTTCTCCTGTCAACTGTGGATTGTTCTGTCCTTGAAAAGCTCGGGATTCCATGGCCTTTGGTTTCTTCCCAGCTTTCCAGGGCAAGAAGAAAAAAAAAAAGCATGTCCTAATGCATTGCACAGACAAGATCACAAAGGCAAGGGAATTGAAGGACAGTGCCGTGAGACATGGCCTATGGTCCATGAGTAGGCCATTGCTCACGTTCAATGTGTCAAACTAGTCATCTCATCTGTCAGTGTGTGGACCCGACGCAAGGAAAAGTTTAGGTGCTAAAATGAAGAAAGTTGGGAGTACCAAATTGGAACTTCCTTTCGTCGAAAATCAAAATTTATGCATCTATATATGTACATATTTTCCTTCTTTTTCATTGTTGTGAAATCAAAATATGTTATTCCAGTTTTCATGCCATTAGCTTAGCTAAACTGTGGCCAAATTCCTATCTTGATGGTGACGAGAGGGCTGATAATTCGTCTGCAAGTTTTCACTCATTCATACAGATGGCGATAGACAGAGGAGAAATGATTCTTCAAATTAAAGGGAACTGTTTGGCTGAGAGAGAGAGAGAGAGAGAGAGAGAGAGAGAGAGAGAGAGAGAGAGAGAGAGAGAGAGAGAGAGAGAGATATATATATATATATATATATATATATATAGGAAGCCTTTTCCTACTCCCTAGTAGTTCATTCTCATTCCGTATCTCACAATGTAGAGAGTATCTTGCAAGAACCGGTAGTATGTATGTGTAGTATACGAGTATATAAGACTACCTAGGTGGTATTCACACATTTTCAGGGGTGGTATGTAAAATTTTTTTAGACATACTCCTTTTTAGTGCAAATATGAAGGTATTTACAAAATATGCTAAAAACTAAGGACTTTCTTACAAATTTTTCATGTGATTCGCATTGGAATATCTTATAATTAGTATATGAGTATACCCAAAGTGATAAAGGAGTATGTCAAGTTTTTTTAAGTGGTATATCAGAGGTGGGAGTAACTACATCCTAGGAGTAGAAAGTATTTATCCTATATATATATATATATATATATATATATATATATATATATATATATATATAAACTAGTTGTTGTCCCTAGGATATTGTCGGTGTATTAGAACCGATCTTACGTAAAGATTATTTGATTCGGGGGGTCTCCTAGAGATAAAATCACGCAGAGTGGATTGACACGGGATGTTTAGACAGGTTCAGGCCTTCTCCGGAGAGAATAATAACCCTAATCCTGTGTATGGTATTCTTGATGATCCAAAGAAAGGACTAAAACTATTACAGAATAGTGCTTGTGTTTCTACTTGACTAGCCCTTGTTTCTTGTCGTTCTTGTCCGCCTCCCTATCTCTCCGATTGATGCCCTTATATAGTCGTGAAGAAGTAGCCGTTTGTCTTCTACGGAAGATGCGCCTAATTAATGTAGTAATAAGCGCATGATGGTAGTAATTACCGCGCCTTGACTTCTTCACGCCGTCGCAATTATCTTCCGAGATAATGGGGTATTTACACACCATTAATACGCGGAATAATAGTGCGTGTAGACCGCTCGATTCCTTAATCAATTGGACCTACCCGTCTGTAGGTTTGATTATAAGGTGGTCGAGTTTTCCGGTCGTAGAAGGACTTACGATCGGTAGCGATCGTGAAGAACTTACGACTATGTAGTGGTCGTAGAAGGACTTACGATCGTAGCGATCGTAGAATAACTTACGACTATGTAATGGTCGTAGAAGGACTTATTTACCATGATGTAGTCGTAGAAGAACTTACGACTATGGGGTGATTGTAGAAGAACTTACAATCAAAGGTTAGGCCTCTCCTTATAGAAATAAGGGGTACTTACGGGACTATGTGACATCATATTTACCCATAATAAGAATTACAGATAAAAGATAAAATGAGGATTATCGATCCTCGTCATCTAGCCCCCACCTTCAAGTGAAAGTAACTTACTTGGTGAAGGTTTCAGAATGGACTTACGACCATGAGAATGTCGAGAATGATAGTCGAAGGAAAACTCTTCGACATTTGAGTGTTGCTTTGACCAGAATTTGCTTTATCAGAAGGTTGCTTACGACTATCAAAAAGTCATAAAAACCCTATGACCGTCTCGATGGTCGTGGTAGGGAATCGGAGAAAAGCTCTTCCGATTGATACTTCCTTCGACTAGAAAGACTTGGTCAAGAATGTAATTTTGCTTGGAGGTGACAATACGCACCTACTTTTTCTCGAATCGGACCATCCGAGAATTGCAACCGCTCTCATAGACTTGTCCGATGAAGCGGTTCGGCGGTACAACCATCTATCATAGACCTATAGCGGGACGGTTCCGGCGGCGGAGATCGTAGCGTTATAAAAACTTACCAGAGGTAGACTTGGATTTTACTTTTCCCAAATCACTCCGCCGTTTCTTCGAGCTCTTGCTTTCTCCGTCTTCGACTAGGTTTCATCTTCTCGCCAACCCAATCAAAAACTTCTGCTTCGGCGAAATGGCCGGAGAGTTTCGAATGGGAGGAATCGGAGATGGATGCGCTAAGATCAAGATCTTGGTCGATGCCGGAAGATCCCGAGAAGGCTCGTGAAGTGGATTCCGCTATCGGGCAAAGATCGCCATCGGGGAAAATGGGCAAATCCCCGCCTTCCAAGCGTACAGAGTCGGCCTTCGATTGCTCGCCCACCCCTTTCTTCTGATGAGTACTCGAACACTTTGGGGTGGAACCGTGAACTTAGGTCCCAATTCCATTACCATGTTGAGTGTGTTCGTGTATCTGCATGCGAGGCGACTGGGATTCCATGGATCTCGAGCTGCTCCAATATTATTATGGGATGGCTCGACAAACCGAATCGCGGAAGTCGTGGTCCAAGCTCCACGACTCAAGTCAAGGAGTACATTCGAGTTTTACCCGGTCTTCGTGGTCGGGCCGGAGGAAGAGGTGGTTCTACCGAAGGTCACCTCAAGACGACCTTTCTTTCGTGGGGAAGGTCATTGAAAAGAAATCTTCATGGGATTCAACCTCAAGATATCAAATGGATTAGCCCTTATATTCAAGCCATTAAGGACTTGAAGGAAGAAGGGTTGACCGATGGCATGTGGTGAAAGATTTCATCACACGCCAATTAGTCCTCTCAAGAAACGAGCATCTCCTATGTGGAGGTACTGGGAAGAGGAGACCCCACCGAGACTACGAGGAGGGTAAGCAATTGTCGACTTAACTCTCCGCTTGGTCTTTCTCAACTTTGTCTAATATTTTTATCTGCTTATTATTGATCTTTCACAGCCGAGGTTGACTCAGAGTCGACTCATCTGTGAGAAGTCCCCGCCACCCGAGGGGTTCCTCAAGTCATTGCGGTTTTGTCCGCAGATGAAAGGATAGAGCGCCTAAAGGTAATCGTAAATCGATTCTCTCTTTAGGACTTTATAGTCGTAGAAGATACTTACGACTAATGGTGATCGTAGAATATCTTACAATCAAGAAAAAGTCGAGAAAAACTTACGACTTGGTACTAGTCGAGAAAAACTTACGACTAATTAGTGATTCTTCTTTTCTGCTTTGCTTTACGTAAAGTAGGCATGGAAAATCGCCAGACGACGAAGAAGTCGCTCGATGACTATTGGCGCTGGGTTGTCGAAAGACAAAGACTCGCTCCTCCTCAAGAGACGCCGACTTGTAAAATCTGCCGACAAGGGGGAGCAAGTTCGAGTTCGGTCTTTCGACCAAACCTCTACAATTCTGCGGCACCGTAGTTGTATCTCGCCGAGGCCGCACCTGCCGGCCGAGGAGGTTGAAGCGGTTGAACCTCTCAAGCGCAAACCTCGCAAGGCTAAGGTACCCTTCTATTATGACACTAATCTTTCGCAGCTTGGTGCCACTCCTAGTTTTATTAAACAACCGGAAAGGGAGAACTGGAAGGATTTTATGTCTTTATGAAGGACGATGTCGATCGCGACAACTCGCAATCGAGGGCGTTGTCGCTTCGGAATGGTCGAGACACCTCTCGCCCATCCAGAAGATCGAGAAACCGAGCTCGGTTCTGTTCAAACTCTACGACCGCACGTGGTCGAGCCGAGCCAAATGTTGAACCTCGACCGCACGTGGTCGTGGAGAAGAAGAGGTCCTCCGCTGGGAGGATTGCTCCAAAATTCCCCGGTTAAGACCGAGTGCAGAGGTATGTGAAATGTATCAAGTGTAAGAAGGACATTTACCTTTTTCTTTTCACAACCCGATTTGCTTTTCTTTATTTCATCCGACTCTTCAAATTTCCGGAATGCTTCACGAGAAGTCCATTGCTATCCCTTCACCATCGGAGAGGTAGCAACGGAGGTGGTCGAAGCATCACCCTTGGCCCGTGGCCGATGAAGTCGAGACTCCCGAGTGTCTCCCACATCTGCTGAAGTCGTAATTCACGACTCTTGAGGTAGCGGTATTCTCGTTGAGGTGGCTGCCACGACCATCGGTCGAGAAACAACAGAGGCAACAGGAAGCCTCCGTCAAGGTGGTGACCACTGCAGACCGCTCTGGGAAGGAAATCGAGGAGGCGTTCTTCCCTACCCAAAGAGAAATCACGTAACCGTAAGGAGAAAATTTCAACTTCGTGGTGACTTCTTTGGGCCCTGCCTCCGTCGTAGGGTCTTCTCACATAATCTCGTGACCGAGTCCCCATCCCAAAGATATTCCCAATACGGACAATACTTTTGACAACGAGCGCCGAGAAGGTGTGGTGGGACAAAGTCGCGAGGATAGATAAGTCACAAGACCCTGACCTTGTATATTCGATTTTTGCTAGAACGACTATGAATGTAAGTATCTTCGTAATACTTATATATGTGGCTTTCCTTCCCTTCTCACTGCTTTCTTTTGCGTAAAGCTCGAGTAAATTGTCGCTTGCTCGGTGAGTATCATCGACAACTTTTAGAGCTAAGACAAGAGAAGGAACTACTCAAGCGCAGAGGCGCAGAGGTGGTAAGTCAATTATCATTCATAGTTGTTTTTGACTTAAATACTGTAAAAGTTTCACGAGAATAGTCATGGAAGAAACTCATGATTTAAGTATCATCGAAAAGAACTTACGACTATTTACGACCGTGGTGGTCATAGAAAGACTTACAACCATATCTTAGTCGCAGAAAAACTTACGACTAGGTCGGTGGTTGTAGAAGTACTCACAACCATTCACCGATGTTTATCTTCGCCTCGCTTTTTGTAGGTTAAATAAGGATACGAAGACCTTAATGACTCACTCGATCGTGAAAAGAGGAGTCGAGAAGGCTAAGGAATGAAGTATTAGTTCTCTTGATAGACTTCGAGAGACTGCCTCTCAGATCTAAAAGATTGCAGAAAAAATAAACAAGAAGTTCAACTTAAGATCGCTTTTGATCTTTAACCTTTACTCGACCCTCCTTTCTTCTCCAGATAAAGAAAAGAGATGCGAAGCTCCGCATCAAGTTCAAGAAAATCTTTGGTTATTCAGAGTTTTCCCAGCATTCTGCGAATAAGGATCAAGAACTCGAGGGTTTTAGAACTCGATTAATGTAAGTAAATCTTTACTGCTATTCTTTTTAGTATTTTCCTTTTCTAATGCCAATTTCTTGTTCGTAAATTGTCGCCCAATTGAGAAGCCTCGAGGTCAAATCCAAGCAAAGACCTTAATCCGCAATGAGTCCGTCGCATTGCTAAGATGAATGCAGAGGACATCGAGCATGGGAGCAAAAGCATGTCAAACTATTGCTTCCCATCGAGAAGAGGTCAAGAAATTGATTCTCAATTAGTAGGTAAGAAAAGCTTTTACCTATAATTATCTTTGTGTTATCTTCCTCTAGAAGTATATCTTTGTTTGACCGATATTATTCTTTTCGTAACAAGTGGTCGAAAACAAGAAGCTTCATGAGGCTTCGACTTGTACCCAACAGAGATGGAGTCGATGAAGACTAGTCTTCAAGGCAACATCACTCTCCGAACAATGTGCTTAATGAGCTACATTCGAGGGAAAACTCCTCGAGAAGATACCATAGCCTCACACAAGTACCATTGGGGAACAAGTCGGAAAATTGCAAGAAATGGTGACCACTCAAGACTAATCAAGTCGAATCGATAAGGGAAGCAATAAGTCTGCAGAAGTTACGCTTTAGCGAAACTTAAAGCTCAAGACCCCGCCTTAATGTTAAACCAATTGAAGCCGACTTGATCGTCCCGAATCGAGGCAAGTCGTCTGATTGAGGAAATGCAACATTGGTAAAAAGGTGGCGAGGAAATGCGCCTAGGCTCTCCCTTCGTAGTAATCTTGTAACTACCTTGTAAGGCGCATAATTTTGTTAATGAGTAATATATGATCCGCTTCATTTCCGAAAATCATCTTGTCGAGTAGTTAGTAACTCAAAAGATAATAAACGAACGAAAGACTAAGAATTGAAGTCAAATTAATAACTTTATCCTAGCCCCGACTATTTGCTTAGATTGTTTAGACAATCTAAATAAATAGTGTTTAAAAATGGGGTTTCAAAACAAAGAGAGGTTTATTTAACTTATAGCTTTTGTTACTGCTGTTAAGCAATCGTCTAAAAGAGTAGAAACGACTTGACACTAGGAAGTTCCTTCTAGTGGGCGGGACCACGTGCGAGAGGAAAGACTTCGACTAGGTGATGTTCCCATCTCCGACTAGTTTAATCAAACCAAGAACAAGAACTTGAGTTAAACAAACGCCTTAGAGTACTTTAGTCATTCGCTCGTCCTTTTTGGTGGACTTCATAAGTCTTTTCCAAGAGCAAAAGTAGGAGACTGAGCGACACTAGGAAGTTTCCTTCTAGTGGGCAAGACCACATGCAGAGAGGAAAGACTTCGACTAGGTGTGTCTCTTCCTTCACCGCTTAAAACAAATCGAGTACACCAAATGTGGTCGAACAAATGTAAGAAAGTGCACTCTACTTAGAATATTTTTGAATTTATCGAAAAAATAGACTAAGATTGAGAGAGTTGGCTTTGATAACATTACGACTAGATAAAACCCGAGCTCTTTGTATTGGCGTAAAAGTGAGTAACGAGTCGATGCTAGGAAATTCCTTCTAGTGGGCGTAACCACATGCAGAGAGGAGAAGTTTCACCGGATGATGTTTCGCTTTTCGCCAAGTAAAGAAAACTGCGTGTTTTCATATCATAGTCGAAAGATTAAAAAGCACTACTCAAAAATTAAGGCAAAAGAGGTAGAAAGAACTCGGACTTTTATTGCTCGAGAAACCGTCACACATAGAATTTGCGAATCGGGTCGATGTTCCAAGAGTTTGAGAGAACTCGTCCATCTTCCATTGCTAGTCGACCGACTCGCCGAAAGTTACTTCGACCATCGTAAGGACCTTCCCATTTAGGGAAAGTTTATTCCGATTAGACTTGGATTGGCGAGCCTCAATACTAAGTCACCTACAAGAAGGTCATGCGAGGTTGGACCTTACGATTATAGTATCGCACAGGCTTGTTGGTAGACCGCGAACGGATTAAGGCTAGGTTTCTCCTCTCGAGTAGGTTAATGTCATCTGCCGAAGTTGTTCTGGTCCGAGTTGTTGAAGGTTTCAACTCGTGTCGACCGCAATTTTAGCTCCGGAGGAAGCATGGCTTCGCCCAAAAACTAGAAAATGGTGTTTCTCCCGTTGCTTCGATCGGTGGTCGCATTTAACCGCCCATAATATGGAGGGTAATTCTTGTACCCAAGCCCCGAGCGCTAACAAGTCGGGTCAAGACTCGAGTTTTAATTCTCGCATTATTTGGCCGCTTGCACGCTCGACCGCCCCATTGCTTTGGGGATGTGCAATGTAAGCATAGCATAGCTTGGTACCCAACTCGCCGCAAAATTCTCAAATTTTGCACTTGCGAATTGTTTACCATTGTCTCGTAATTATCCGACTTAACTCCAAATCGACTAATTACGCTTCTCATCATGAACCTTTTGTCGCTTCCGCTGTTATCCCGATTCTGAGTTCACTTCGATCCATTTTGTGAACGTGTCAATAGCCACAAAAGGAATTCAAACCTCCGAGCTTTGGGAAACGGTCCTAGGATATCAAGCCCCAGTGTCGCAAAAGGCCAAGAAAGAGGTATTGTTTGTAATGCTTGAGCCGGTTGGTGTATCTGCTCTACCATGGAATTGGCATCGACACACTTTTTAACCACCTCCATAGCATCGTGACAGGTCAGAGGCCAAGAAAACCTTGTCGAAAGGCTTTACCAACCAATGTTCAGCAGGAGGCATGCGTCCCACAGATGCCACTGTATATCGTGAAGGAGTGTTATTCCTTCGCTTTGCGGAATGCATCGCATGAGTATTCCTTGGGTTCCTCGCTTATAGAGGACTCCTTCAACCAAAGTATACATTTTGGCTTTTCGGGATAATCGATCCGCCTCAAGATCATCTTCTGCACGGAACCCTTGTAAAGATACTCGTAGATGGGAGTCATCCGTATCCTCGTAATCTAATGAGGCCATCTCAAGAGGAGGTGTTTCGATTCTTCGACTGTAGACGCTTTTGGAGTTGCTCCAAGAAAACTCCTTTGGTAGTCGTGGATCGGAAGAAGCCATCCGAGCAAGTTGGTCTCGAGGAAATTATCCTTCGAGGGATAAATTGTACCTCGAAACCTAAAAATGTTTTTCTAGCTTACGTGCTTGATAAGTACCGAGCCATTGTTGAGTTAGAGCACCGGTACTCTTTCCGATTTGATTCACGACTAGTTGAGAGTCTCCTCTCACGAGTAGTCGATTTAATTGAGAGTGCTTTCACTGTATGCCGCCTAGCAAACCTTCGTACTCGCCACATTGTTAGTAGCCCAAAGTTTAATTGTATGGCATACTTTAAGGTTTCTCCTAGAGGAGATACCAGACCACCTCACTTTCGAGCCACTTAAAGTAAGTGACCCGTCAAAGTACATCATCCACCGGTCGTGGGAATCAGATCGGGATCCCGAACAGTTCAGATTTGTCCATTCGCGACAAAGTCCGCCAAGATCCGATTTTATGGCCGTCGACACGAAATGGAGGTCGAACTCCCAAGTTCGATTGACCATTTTGCCATGCGTCCCATTGCTTCCTTATTATGGAGGATTGCTCCCAAAGGAAACTCGACGCAAGACAGCCTATTTTGTGCGCTGAAAATAATGCCGCAGCTTCTCAAGACATGAGGAGGGCATATAGAAGTTTTGGACTCGAGGGTAACGCCTCCTTAGGCCTGTAAAACTCACGACGAGTAAACCGGTCGTTGTACGCTTTCACGCTTCTACGACTAGTATCTGCGCTTGCTTTGCTGTGGCGTGGCGGCTAGGTAAATTAAGAGCGCCTCTTCGGCTTTGGAGAAACCGTAGCAGAGCACTCGAAAGATACCTCTTGACATCCTCAAAGGCAACGCTTGCCTCGCTCGACCACTCAAAACCTTCATGTCTCCCCGAGAAGTTTAAAGAAAGGTAGTCCTTTTCTCCTAGTCGTGCGATGAAACGACTTAAAGCCGCCATGCACCCAGTGAGTTTTTGACTTCCTTTTTGTGTTTGGAGGACGATCCGAGGATGGCTTTATTTTTTCAGATTTGCTTCGATTCCTCGCTCGTATACTAGGAATCCAAGCAATTTTCCCAAGAAATTCCAAACACACACTTCTCTGGATTGAGTTTTAAGCGGTGCTTTCGAGGTTGTCGAATGTTTCTTGTAGGTCGATGATATGATTAAGTCTCTTAATGCTTTTACGACTAGATCATCAACATAGGCTTCCAAATTCGGCCTAATTGAGATGAAAAGTCGATTGCATTAAGCGTTGAAAGAAGCACCGATTCTTTAGACCAAATGGCATTTTGACATAGCAAAAGGTACCAAATGGAGTAATGAATGCGGTCTTTTCTTCATCGCTTAAACACATATTGATCCGTGGTATCCGTAATATGCATCTAAAAACTTAATATCTCACAACCTCGCAGCTTGAATCAACCAAACGATCAATACGAGGTAAAGGGAAATCATCTTTTGGACAAGCTTTATTAAGATCAAGAAAGTCCACGCATACGCCATTTGCCGCTTGACTTTTTGACCATTACAGGGTTAGCCAACCACTCTGGGTGGTTGACTTCTCTTATAAAGCCTGCTTTAAGTAGCTTATCCAACTCTGACTTAATAGCATCTCGTCGATCAGGGGCAAATCTCCGTAATTTTTGTTTTACGGGTACTTTATCAGGCCGTAAAGCTAGCCTGTGCTCGATTACCTCCCTGGGGACTCCGGGCATGTCGGATGCTTGCCACGCGAAGATATCTGCGTTAGCTCGGAGGAAGGTAATGAGGCGCCTTCCTATTTGGGATCGGAAGTCTCCCAATGCGAGCAGTCTTCGAGGGTTTCTCAAGCCCGCAGGAACCTCTTTGACTTGGTCGTTCGGCTTTGGTGCAGCTTTAGGCTTCGACTTGCTAGTCGAAGGCTGACTTTCATCTCGAGTTGGTATTTGACCAACCATCTCGAGGGATCGACGGTCGCAGCTATACGCCATCTTTTTGTCACATTGAATTGTGATCACTCCTTTGGGACCTGGCATCTTAAGACATTGATACCCATAATGAGTAGCCATTAAGAATTTTGCCAAAGTTGGTCGTCCGAGTATGGCGTTATATGTCGATCGAAATCGACCACATCAAAGGAGACTTTCTCCGTCCCTGAAATTACTTGGCGAGCCAAATGTTAAAGGAAGAGAAACTTGGCCAATGGGTTTGGCCGAAGACCCCGGTACGATTCCATGGAAGGAATATCGTACCGGCCTTACCTTTGTCCTGGGTACTTGCATCTCATCCGGGCTTTGGTAAATAATATGTTCAAAGAATCGCCACCATCAACTAACACTGATTGATTCGACAGCTTGTTGATGGTGGGTTCGACCACAATCGGAAATCGACCTGATCGACTCATAGTGATCGGGCAGTCGTCCTTCTCAAAAGAGATGGTAACTTCCGATCCACTTCGGTTAATTTATTGACAAGAGGAGTATGTATGGAATTTACCTCTCGTCCGGCAGCCTTTAAGTTGTCGCTTGAGTCGTATGTCGATGATCCTCCGTAGATGTGCTCAACGGTATGTTATGGATCTTGAACGGCATCTCCTCATCATCCGACGACTTTTGGCCACTCGTATGTCCTACCCGCCGAGAGTAGGGAGTGGTGCTTTGTCCGTTGTAGTAGTCTTCGAGCTTTCTTTGGAAAACTCTGGCGATTCTTGGAGGTCATGTCCTTCCTTTTATGAAAAGGACACCACCTTGGTTTGTCGCTCCTACGATCGTGGCGCTTACCTTTGCCTTGATCGTGGTTCGACTTGGTGGTTTGGGGCTCTCTATCTTTTACTACTAAAACCTCCTTGAAACCACTAGTTTGTGGCTTTTGACTTTTATTTTCTTCTTGGACTTTTTGTTTTTTATCTTTACCAACTTCACCGCTCTCGAGGAGTATATGTTTCTCGATCGATAGTGTTGTTCCACTCGACCGCTCGTAGCGCTTGCATATCGATCGCCATCTCAAGAGTTCTAAGAACAAGTTGTTGGGAGGATTCGTAGCAATGTCCTCCGTTATTCTTCATCGCGACTCCTTGCTTAAAAGCCCCGATCACAGAGGAATCGAAATTTCCTAATTGAGTTACTTAACCCGACTAAAGCGCTTGATGAATTGACGCAAAGTCTCGTTGTTGTTCTGCTTTATCCGGCAAGTCGCCTTCTTTCCGTATGCTTGTATGTGCCTTGGAAATTCGCCAGAGAAGATCACAGAGGTGTTGCCAAGAGTAGATCGACTCGAGTGGTTGGTTTAATAACCACGATCGAGCGGATCCTTCGAGCACGCCGGAAGGTAATTCGCCATTACATGCTCTCCTCCTCCCGCCGCTTCGGACACCGTTAGATAGATCTCAAGAAATTCGATGGGATTTTGAGATCCATCAAATTTCTCCATGTTCACCGGTCGAAAATGAGGTGGCAAATGAATCGCTCAAGGTCGGCGAAAATGCCCGCATCCCAGAATCACTTCTTGACGCCTTCTTTGTAGAAAAGAAGGGTTAATGTCACCAGTGATCGTGATACGACGATACCCTGCAACAGTGACTTGCTCAGTAGTAGGCCTCGCCCACGAGGAGAATACTCCTCGTATTCCACTCGCTAGAATTTCTTTGTCGAGTGGTGAATGATCACCTCTTCGAGGGGCTTCTTGATCTTCACCGATCGAAAGGTATTTCTCAATAGGAATCGATTCGACTTATGGTCGTGTCGATTCCTACGAGAGAAATATTCGATTGATCGGTAGCCGAGGAAGTCGATTGCTACGACTACCGAGTGTTGTCGATGAGGTACCTCCGCCTTGTCATTACAATTCGAAGTCTTTGCGTAATCTCTTCAAAGAAAGAGATCGTGACCGCGCTCGAGCAAGCTCTTGATCGGGATTCTCGAGCAAGTCGCTGATGTTCGGAGTTCTTGTACCTCCGATCGATGTTGAATGCGCCTGTGCAAGTTCTTCCGGACTGCAATTTTCTTTCTTCCGACGACATCAAAATCCTCCTCCTCGTGTCTTTGAGGCCTTCTTAGTGGAGTGCGAGAATGTCGAGGATTTCCTCGCTCATCGAGTGTTGGTCCTCTCTCGCCAATGGTGGTGCCCTTGCCATTACCACGAGGGGCGCGCAGTGTGATCTTCGGGAGTGTCCTTATCTCGGCCTCCATGAGGTCGACTCGATTTGGGGAAGGACGAAGACCTCCGCTGATGATTCTCACTTGCGCCGAGGCCTCCCGCTGAGGAGTGCTCGAGGACACCATCTCGGCGACTTGGAGTAATCCTCCGTAGGGGAACTCCGGTTATAATCGCCTCCATTCGCAAATGAGATCCATGGAGACTCGGCCGAATTTGCAGAAAAGCATGCTTGATCCCACCCTCTCCGGAGTTACCCCAGAGAGAGAATCACTAGATGTCGGTGGAGTCCTCGGAATGGTGGCTCCTGAACTTGACTTACCAAGTCTGACCGTCTTAAGGGACTTGAACACTTGAGAGAAAACTCGTCGCGTTGTGAGTCCTCCCGGGGCGGTCCTGGTCTGATTGACCCTTGTCCTTTGAGGGAAATGGCTCCTCTGTTGGACGTATTGTTGTGGGGATAAGGATCCTCCTCAACTCTATTAATGGGATGGTTTCGAGAATAATCTCAAGGCAACATCACCATCACGGATGCATCACTCGCTCATAGTCGAAACCGCATCCATGTCGACGTCTCACAGACCGCCAAGTCAAACCAGCTTCCTCGCTCCATTCTCCCGCCATGATTGCATGAGATTGGAAAAAGAGAGTATGTTGACAAGAGATTACCTAAGATCCCCACGATCGGCGCCAACCGCTTGTATTAGAACCGATCTTACGAAAGATTATTTGATTCGGGGTCTCCTAGAGATAAGATCACGCAGAGTGGATTGACACGGATGTTTAGACAGTTCAGCCTTCTCCGAGAGAATAATAACCCTAATCCCGTGTGTATGGTATTCTTGATGATCCAAAGAAAGGACTAAAACTATTACAGAGAATAGTGCTTGTGTTTCTACTTGACTAGCCCTTGTTTGTCGCCGTTCTTGTCCGCCTCTCTATCTCTCCGATTGATGCCCTTATATAGTCGTGAAGAAGTAGCCGCTTGTCTCTACTAAGATGCGCCTAATTAATGTAGTAACGCATGATGGTAGTAATTACGGCGCTTTGACTTCTTCACGCCGTCCGCAATTATCTTCCGTAGATAATGGGGTATTTACACACCATTAATACGCGGAATAATAGTGCGTGTAGACCGCTCGATTCCTTAATCAATTGGACCTACCCGTCTGTAGGTTTGATTATAAGGTGGTCGTAGTTTTCCGGTCGTAGAAGGACTTACGATCGTAGCGATCGTAGAAGAACTTACGACTATGTAGTGGTCGTAGAAGGACTTACGATCGTAGCGTCGATGAGAATAACTTACGACTATGTAATGGTCGAGAAGGACTTACGACCATGATGTAGTCGTAGAAGAACTTACGACTATGGGGTGATTGTAGAAGAACTTACAATCAAAGGTTAGGCCTCTCCTTATAGAAATAAGGGGTACTTCTGGGGACTATGTGACATCATATTTACCCATAATAAGAATTACAGATAAAAGATAAAATGAGGATTATCAGATCCTCGTCAGATATATATATATATATATATATATATATATAATAAAACTAGCTGTTGTCCTCCTTCTTAGGGTTAAGACTTACGAATTTGATACCACCTATGGATTGTGACCTATGGACGAATACTCGACTCGATTTAATACGTGACCTATGGATTGTGACCTATGGACTAAATCGTGACTGACGAGAACTAATATCGCTACCACATCGCATGCAAAGTATACACATGTGACCTATGGATTGTGACCTATGGACGAAGCAAAGAATAAGTTTTTTAGATGCAAATTGACCTTTTTTTTTATCACAATCACTTTAAGAGACAAAATACCGATGTGCCTATGACATAATGGTTACAGTCAATCATATGTTTAGGTAGGATCGGATACGACAATCAGAGAGTGAGTGAATGATTGCAGTGCCTTCTTTTCGACTTACCGAAGAAGATCTGTGTTGGATTCAACCGACAACTGAATACAACCTACTCGTACGAGTTTGACTCCTCGTAGTAGTCGCTTGGATCGGCTCGATATGTTCCGCCACCAAAGCTATTGTCGACAATCGGAGAACAACTCACCGCCATCGAAGACGATGAAAACGACCTGATCAATGGGAGTTCCGACCACCGCTCGGAACAAGAACAAGTCGAAGACTGATCAACACAAACGTTGGTCGAAGACAGAAGAACATGCAGAAAACGATGAACAGGAACAAGTCGAACACTCCAGAATCACACTCTAGCAGAGATGACTAATCTTTCTTGGAATAGATTTGATCTGTTATTGCTCAATCATGTTCTGTGGCTAGAAAGTGCTCTGACGACACCCCTCAAACCCTAGCATGAAAACACCAAAAACTCTCTACTGGAAGCCGCCGCCGCCAACCACCTCGTGTAACACTTAGCCTCTTCCGGCTTTTATATGTTAGGGCCCTAAACCGTGTCCTTATCAACATGGACACACAATTTTATCTCTTCTGAAAATCAAGGGACCCAAAACCCCCCAAATCACGGGTTTTCCAAAATCTCTCAACCTTCCGTTTTTAAGAGCACATTCCAAACATCCTCACGCTTAGAAATCTTCAGGACGACACCTCCTATAGCTTCAACCATGTAACATGCATCCCCTTTGATCTCTATGTGCCCCAGCATAAGCACGATCATCTCGTGACATCCACGACCACCTGAACCTTGGATTTCTCCATCCTAGTCCCGGCCTTCCTCATCAACGATCATGACCATCTTCACGCTCAACCTGCACATGTAAAGATCAAAGAACGTTTTTCCCAGCACAAGTTCTCCAACTTGACCAATATCAATTCACACACGCATATCACAACCTCATTTATCAATAATTACGAACCAGATTATCCACGACCATAAATTCCAGCTTTCAGAAAAATAACTCGAGACGACTCTGTAAAACCGGTCTTACCGCTGTGTACACGCCGATCATACCGCTGCCCGACCAGACACGAGTACTCGAGGTACTCGAAAATTACAATAATTGAAGTACTCAAAGCTACGACTGCCGATCAGAGACCTACAACCACTTACCAGAAGTCTACGACCACTTACCAGCACTGTAGCTTCGGCCATCGACCAGCACTGCAGCTTCGACCATCGACTAGTACTATAGCTTTGACCATCGACCAGTCACTGTAGCTTCGACCATCCTTCGTACTCGTTACACATCTCGACTTACGATTGAGTACATTTCTCAGAGCTCTACCACTCGGTACTCAGATCTACAGTACTCATAGATACAAGACTTGAGTTCTATCACTCTAAGACTCAAAATTACGTAACCTCGAGCTCTATCACTTCGGAGTCATAATTACAAGATCTTGAGATACAAGACTCGAGCTATATCACTCGACACTCAGAGCTATAGTAGTCGGTGCTACAATACTCTAAGTCCAGTTGAAAGGGATCTCGAGTATCACCGATTGGACCACCCAGACTGAAAATTCCAACAACCGAAATTCTCACAAACGCAAATATCAATGCAACCCAACTGTCAATTATTCATCATCATAAATACTACGACCAGTCCACATGGTCTAACAATTTACCTCAACTTCAGTCAACGTGGTTAAACTGATGGAAAAGGTGACATAAAATCACAAAACTAACCCCACAAAGATGGCTTAATTCGTCAAGTGGTACTGCTAGCAGTAGTGAATAATAGAGCACCAGACAACACGTAGGTCTTTATCTCTGCCAGTTTTTCATTCCTTGATTGCAAAATTTCTCATGTTGGATCCATGCTGAGAACTCAACAAGGACAAAAGCTGGAAAAAATCAGAAGCTTCCAAACCTCCTTGAAGTTTTCCTTGAGATGAATTGGCAGACATGGGTAACAATCAGATGGCGACGTTTTGTTCTTCTGATGTCTACATATTCATGCTTATCATGTCTTTGCATGTGTACTGCTAATAATTGAAACTCGTTCTGAATGATACTAGATTCTGTCAGTTTCATATGCCCCTCTTTGTCTTCCCCTTCTGAACCTTTTCCCTCTGATAGCTAGATACTGCAAAACATCACCCAGTTGAGCGGTAGACAGGATACTCGGGAAGTATAAGGACACACTTTTCCAAACCATAATAATCTTTGTAAGAGATAGCTTGAAGTAATCACCCAAGACCATGGATATGCATGATTGAGATGTAACAATGGACATGACAACTCACACATATGAAACCCTACATTAACCAACAACCTAAGCAAGCGCATTTTCAGGCCTGAATCAGGGCAAGGTTGGAACCACAACATACAAGACAATGTACTTCAGTGCATATGATCAAGTTGGAAGCAACAATAAGAAATTTTTAAAAAAATAATATTAATTTAAAAAATAATTACAAAAAATAGTCATTTTTTTTTACAAAAATAGATGTCTGTCGGCAGTCCAAACGGCGATAGCCACCAAGTTTCTGCCTGTCGCCGGTGCAACTTCCTGTTGCTAGCAGAAGAGAGCGGAGGAAAGGAGAGATGAGACGTAGTGAAGCCCTGTCAGTTCCTAGCGGAGGAGAGAGAGACAGAGCAGTAGATCTGGTCGCTCATTCTGTAGGTAAATATTCTTGTAACTCTGTACCTAAATTCGAAACCTTGTAGGTTAGCAAATACAATTAGCGACATAAAATTCAACGGATTAGATAATTTTAGTTGTATTGTTGTTTGATGTGGTACATCATTTTAGCTATGTAGGTTTTAATTTTTTACACGGTAACTATTTTGTTAGTGCTAAAAACACTTCCTAAACAGGAAAACAGGAAGACTCCTCTAAACTCTAAAAATAACAAGATACCTATGAAAAATCTGTAAAAATTATAAAGTACCTAAACAGGGTATGTAGAGCTTAATCAAAATTATCCCAACTTAATTTTGGTTTTAATTTGTGCACGATAAATATTTTGTTAATGCCATAAATACTTTTTAAACTAGAAAAATAGCAAGATACCCCTAAAAATTCTCTAAGTAATCCATAGTAGATACATAGGGTATGTAGAGATGAATTAGAATATTGTGAACTTAATTTTTGTTTCCTTCTATACACGGTAAATATTTGGTAAATGCTAGAGGTACTTTGCAAACAAGGAAAGTAGCAAGGTATATATAAAAAATCTATAAAAAATTACAGAGAAGGTAAATATGGTATGTAGAGCTTAATCAAAATAATCCAAACTCAATTTTGGTTTCATTTGGGCGCATTAAATATTATCTTTATGTCGATAATAAATTTTAAACTAGGAAAATAGCAAGACACCTCTAAAAATTCTTTAAGAAATACAGATGAGGTGCATAGCGTATGTAGAGCTGACATAAAATATTGTGAGCTTAATTTTTATTTCTATTTGTTCACGGCAAAAATATTATGTAAATGCTGGAGACACTTTTTAAACAAGGAAAGTAGCAAGGTACCTATTAAAAATCAGTAAAAAAAAATTGCAGAGAAGTTATGTAGGGTATGTATCCAAACTTAATTTTGGTTTCCATTCGTGCATGCTAAATAATTTGCAAACAACAAAAATAGCATGGTAGCTAAAAAATTCTATGAAAATTCCAGAGTACCTAAATTTTAGATATGTTGCTTCTTATTACTTTTTGTATATGTTTCATAGTATTTACAATGTATGCACTGAATTTTTAGGTATAGCGGACCCAGGACACGCTACATAGTGGTCGTACGAGTTGCTTGACCCAGTCATTGACGCACATCACCGTCGCCGCCTCAGTACCATCCTCCCCCAAGAGGGCGAGGCGGTGATTGAGCTTGGCACATTGTGGCTGCGCACGCCCATCAGGTCATGGAGGGTGGACCCATGTTGGATTCTGAGGTACATGTAGTTGTGACCTTCGTGTACTCGATTGCTGTCTGACTACTATGGATAAACTCACGTTTGTTCTTAATTGTTTCAACATAGGTTGCGAGCGGCAGGTCTCCTTCCACTAGCGAGGGTGGTGGAGGCGACGTGGGAGGATGACCAAGACCGTGCGGGCGGTCATCGTACATCGAGACGCTTTTCGTACAACCGGTGTCCCCTTACACTGGTTGACCGATGGAGGCTGGAGACGTACACATTCCACCTCCCTTGAGGGAAGATGGCGCCGACGCTTTAGGACGTGACCTTCCTGGCCGGGTTGTCCAGCATGGGCTTCCCCCTGGCGGCACACAACATCCTGGCCACGTGACGCATGGAGTTCCTTGCGAGGTTCCAGGGGGTGCTACCGCCCAACTTGTCTATTACGTGTACAGGTCGATCTACAGTGGGAGATGCACGAGCTGGCATCCTCCATGCCTCGTATGATGCTTGGGGACCGCTTCAGCATGATGACGTAGGAGATCAAAGGGCTCATGGACCAATTCATCAAGAAGACAAATCGAGCTGACGTCCTACCGTAGGCTGAGGGAGGTGGTGGACCCACCTGGCGCAGACGGAGTGAGCCACGCAGCTTCACGCCCCACGGCTCCTCACCCAGACGTGGAGGGTGAGTCCTCGTGGCACCACGCTTGGAGTATCGCGGCACAGTTTGCAGGTCAGCACAAAGCACTCAAGTCTGGTTGTTTATTTCGAACTCCAGTAGTTACTAACGGTAATTTTCTCTGACACGTCCTGAGTTCCACCCGTACACACGGCACGAGTATGTAGAGCCATCCGCTGTCTTCTTGCACCGAAGTATGTTTGTTTCGTTTGCATGCACAATGTACTATTCCATCATTTTCACCATGTTTATATGCATAATGTATTGTTTCACAGGAGGTGCACCCCTTTGGGGGGAGGAGCTGGTATCGCACGAGGAGTCACGCTCCGCAGACTTCGATTTTGACCTGGGTGGCGGGGGGCCTTCACATCTACAACGTGCGCCTGGAGCGAGCCAGCCAATGCAACACCCTCGTGCGACACCACCTCAGGCCACTCGCGCCGGTAGGGTGCCTTGGGCGCCTGAGCCTTTGACCTACTCATACCAACGCCCGCAGCTACCCCAGGCGAGGCCTGGAGCCACACGTGGGGTACGCCTCAAGAGAGCTCGCGAGTAGATATTTGTTCTTGTAAATATCAATCATGTTATGTAAATATAAATTTCTATAAAACTTACATTATGCTAGTCTCATTTTTCAATACTATTTGTTCTTGTTTCTACAGGTAACCACGCGAGGGAGTTAGCATCGCGACACCCCACCTTTTAAGACCTTAAGGACCGCACTGGGTCATGCCACACACTGCCATTTTTGCAGACCAAAAGGACAACACACTACGCCACGCCCCTTTTCAGACCGAAAAGACTGCACCCTGTCACGACACACTGTCACTTTTGCAGAGCAAGCTGACAACACACTACTAAGCTACCTTTTCAGACCGAAAAGACTGCACCCTGTAATGACACACGCCGTCACTTTTGCAGAGCGAGTTGATAACACACTGCGACGCTATCTTTTCATACCAAAAAAAGATCGTATTATGTCATGACACACGCTGTCACTTATGCAGAGCGAGTTGACAACACACTGCGATGCTACCTTTTCAGACCAAAAAGACTACACTCTGCCACGCCACCTTTTCGGACTGAAATGGCCCATTATAAAAGGGGGGAGAAAAGAACTGGGGGAGAAGTGAGCTGGAGGATAACACTATAGCACCACACCCAATACCTCACCAAAGCTTGGTTCACACAACTGAGAGAAAGAAGATGTCGGACTCGTCGGCGAACTTCTTCGCGAAGATTATACGGAAGCGCAAGTGGATTGAAGAGAGGCCTAAACCCTATCTGAATTGTTCTATGACAGATGTCTCGGTACCACCGGAGTTTTCACGCCCACAGTGTGTGTGCGAAGAACCGACTAAGATCATCATGTCCACACACCCGGCGATGGCCGCCCGGGCGTACTACACGTGCAGTCATCACCTCGTAAGCAAATGTTGCACACACAGAGATTTTCCACATCTTACGTTCTATTCCACAAATCCCTAACTACATCTATGAATAATGGTAACCAAAGATGCAATGCAACTTCTTCCAATGGATCGACAACCCGGACATGTACAATAGGGTCTTCATCAAGCAGAAGTACATGTTGAACTATGCGATGCGAGCCGAGACTTTCAAATGCTAGAAACGTTACGTACCTGACGCAACTGAAAATGCACCGAAGGAGCTCAGGAGAGCAGGGTGGTAGTGGGGGACCCTCGAACAGGAAGTTGAGTACGACCAGGCCGAGCGCGCTGCGCACAAGGGGAAAGCTCCTGCTAGTAAGACCGGCAGTCGTCCTAGCGCTCCCCGTCGCCCGAGCCAATCCGAATCAAAAAGGTGAGTTATGTTCAATTTACATCCTGATTATTAATTTGGCCATGCATTGTGCTATCCTAATATCATTCAATCGTCCAGCCCGTCTTGCGGAATATGGTTGACTTCGAGACTGTCCACCGCCGCAGGCAATCTAGAGACAAGGGGAAGGGACCGATAGGCCGCCAGAATTGATTGATTTCGTTTCAATCAACCTTTTTCGGGGTCCAAAAATACGCACATGTATCGTAGGTGTATTTTGGTTTGTGGATTCGTGCATGTTGGTGTTTCTAATGTACGTAACCAAACTAAACACGCCATGTATTTCGTAATTAAATTATAAAGTCTTTCGAACTTAAATCTCCCGACCCAAATATTTTGACTATTATATATTTCGTAATCTTTTCCCGAATGAATCGGTTCCACGAAAAATACAATCGGGACATCAACGCGCATGGCAACTCAAAACCTTTTTTTTTCATTTTGCTCTGAAGGGGGGTATTTGTGTTATTACGTCGCCTAACTCGCGTGCCAAATTGCGCCGCTGATCTCGCTTTATCTACTTCATATTTCGTTATCTTTTTCAATTTCGGATTACGAACTATGCAGACACTTCAAGATATTACGAGAAAACTTCGTCAAATACACTAAATGTTTCGGAAGAATTCTATAAACATAAATTAAATTAAAAAATAGGACCCAGTCGCCCTAGCGAAATGCTCCTGTCGCCATTTCAATTGGCGGCAGGAATCTCTCCGCACTGTACCAATTAGCGATAAGAATCCTGACTCCAGCTGGTTGCCGCCGTTTGGACTAGCGGCAGACACCAATTTTTGTATTTTTCTTGGACTATGTTTTATTATCTATTAAATTAATATTATTTTAAAAAAATTAGCAACAATAATACAGCGAGCGGGAGTTCAGGACTGAACTCTCGTCAACGCCTGGTCGGTCCCCACATAAACACTGAAGCATTGAAAAGATACGTAGCTCGTCGTCGGTACATTAGAAAACGAAAACTGAAACGTCAAAGATGAATCACCAAAGCTTTTCACCAATCCAAAATCTTAAACAGGAGCAAAAGAGATCTCACAAGAAGCGAGAAGCGAGTACCAAAAGAGAGAGAAGCAGCGGAAACCTCCTCGTTTACCTGTACACGATGAGTGCTTGCCCGGCCCGCGCCTCGCGTGAGTGAGTCGTCTCACCGGGCCGGGTAGGGGTACTTGGGCCGTACGTCTTAAGGGCGGCCCAATCCAATTCCGGCCAGCGCATTCAAGTTCAAATGGGCTTGGATTTCTTTTCTGGCCGGGTCGAGGGCCGAGGCAGGAATATGCGAGCACCAGAAAAAAAAAAGAAGCAACTAGAAAAGGAGAAAAAGAAAGAAAGAAAGCAGCAGAAGTACACAAGGCACTTTGGATGTTTCTCATGCTAAAGGTCACGAGTTCACTAGCATTGTTATTTTGCTTATTTTTACATGCATATTACGGGCATTGCATACCTTGCATTTATCCCTGTCAAACCATCACAAACGTACAGCACACTCAGAAAATTAATGCAATTTTTGTGCTTAGTATGTCGACATTAGCGTATGTGTAACACATTGTTCCAAAATCCGCACAATGCATAACCCACCGTAGGATGGGCCCGCTCACACACAGCACCACATTTACGCTTTCGTCTCGCTTCGTGTAAAAGGGTTAACCCGAGTATACTAGACAAAATACAAATTAATTACGATAAATTTAATCACAACAAATTTATTACAGCAAATTTATTATAACTACTTAATTACAACTAAATTAATTAGAACTAAATAATTATAATTAATTCACTATGACTAATTAATTAGGACCAGTGAATTTTGACCAAATAATTACGATTCAATTATTTTAACACTAATTACACAGTTAATAAACATAATGCAATGGAGAAAAAAATACTTCCTCTAAAGATTGATTTTCGTTTGATGTCGAACTTTCTCTACTAATACGACCGCTAAGCACCGATGTAAACACTCCTTAATCGGCAACGAAATTGGAACTAATTTCGGTCGTTCATGCAACCTCTCGTTTGCTCGATTATCTCTATTTCTCTATGTTGAGCGCTCGGTTTTCGGGTGATGAATGAGAATGAGAGCAACGCTGGATTTCATAGCCGTGCGAACGAAGGATTTGTGCCGTCCGCGAAGCATCCCTTCCACATGCTTTTTTTTTGCACATGCGAGACGTGAAGGAATGACCGGTATGAGGCGATGGGGCAATCGATTCCCTCCCACACAGGCGTGTGGCAGGAGCGGAGTCCGTTCGCGGATGCTACGCGACACCGTGCCCCAGGGGTACGAACAAGACTCCACGTGGTGACTCCGATTCCCATTGACATAGACGAGGTGACTCCGGCTTCAGGGGCACAGACAAGACAACGTGTCGTGTTTCCACCGCTTTCACGGTGTTATTTTTGAATTTAACGTGAAGAGAAAGTTAGAATAGCTAATTCGTATGTAAACAGTGCCAAACATACCGGAAACTTGTTTTTTTGTTAAAAGTAAGTACGGCTTCATTCGAATATTTCAAAATTAGTGTGCATTTTGGCAGGCGTGGCCGGCAAACCCAGAGACAGAGCAAAAGACCATCGCTCCATCCGTGCTCCCCGGAAAGATTCGTTTGCTCGTGGTTGATTCACCCAACAGCTCATAGAGTGGCTCACCTACCCCGCCGGCTTCCACCGAGTTTCACGTGCAGATTCCTCTTGGCAATATCGCCCCTCTTGCACCTGTCGTCCGCTCTTCTCCCCTCGCCGAGTCAACTCCAGGTCTCCTCCGCCACCGTAATCAGGCAAGCAAACTTGCTGCATTTCTTCACATTTGCGTCCCGGGAGCGGTTCCCATTTCCTGCTCCAGTTTATGCTAATCGCTGGAACCTGGACCCCTGCGCGCATTGTGCTTGTTCATTTGCCTGTGAGTCGAGAAGCTCAATACTCTACCGAGTCTACTCCAACTTCCTGCACTTGCCAAGAAAATTCATCGAAGTGCTGCTGCCTTCGCAAGATCAACTTTTGACATAGTAGTTGCGTAGTGCTCACCCGGCAACTTCCCACCCAATTCCAAGTAAGTGTTCAGGCGCAGGCCACTACAAGAACCAGTTGAGGCCAAGAGCCTTTGTGCCAAGCAAGCACTGCTTCTTTGATCCGTTCCAATCAGCCCAAGTCAACTCCTCCGCATTCTTGATTTCCACCATGAGTTGGCTCCAGAAGCTCCCCGTCCTGTCCGGCGTCTCCGACAAGATCGGCGGCGCGCTCCTCGACCTCGCCTATTCCAAGGGGACCCGCCTGTGGAACGTCGAGGAGGAGGCCGAGAAGCTGGGCCGCACCGAGGAGCGCATCCGCGCGCTGCTCAAGGACGCAGAGGAGCGCCGCTACATCGACGACGACTCCGTCAAGCTCTGGCTCCGGGACCTCAAGGCCGTCGCCTTCGACTCCGATAGCCTGCTCGACCGCCTGACTACCATGACCGCCGTGGCCAAGCTGGACAGCGCGGAGCCGTCGCGGAAGCGGAAGCGCTCCTGGCTCGCTGTCCAGCTCGGCCCACGGCAGCGCTGGAGGCTGGACGCGAAGATCACCGAGATCAATGAACGGCTCGACGAGATCACTAAGAGCCGGAAGAGGTTCAGGTTCCAGTCTGGTGACGCGACGAGGAGGGCTCAACCGGGACAACGACCGCGGTTTTCTGAAGCTGCGTCGTGCCATGCTGATAGATCTCAGGTCTTTGGACGTGCGAAGGAGGAGAGGGAGATTGTGCAAGAACTGTTATCTGATCATGCCATTCCTCTGCCCGTGATCTCCATCTACGGTGTGCCGGGCATTGGGAAGACGACACTGGCGAGAAAAGTGTACAATGATGCTCAGGTAAATAGGTTCTTTGCTACTAAAATCTGGGTTTGCTTGTCTGTCAAATGTGATGTGAGAAGGACTACAGAGATGATCTTGGAATTTGTAACGGGAGTAAAATGTGATGCTTTGAGCCTGGACATATTGCAGCAGCGACTCCGTGAGCACCTAAGCGCTAAGAAGTTCTTACTGGTGATTGATAACCTCTGGTCTGAGGATTACAATTTTTGGGAGTCGCTGCGGTGCCCATTGCTTGCAGGGGAGAAAGGAAGTAAGGTTTTGATCACAACTCGACATGAAAGAGTTTGGAGAAGGACGTCCACGATCCTTCCTATACATTTGAAGGGTTTGGAAGTTGAAGGATGCTGGCTCCTCCTTCAAAAGTATGCATTCCAGCCAGGGCAATGCATGGAGAAGGATGATCTGGTGTTAATTGGGAGGGTATTGCAGAGAGTTGTCAAGGTTCCCCATTAGCTGCCAAGTCACTTGGGATGCTTTTGTCCGATACTAATGGGGATGAAGAAGAATGGCTTAATATATTAAGTCAAATGCGGATTCTTAAAGATGACCATAGTAAAATCTTGCCAAGTTTGCAGATAAGTTATCATCACTTGCCATATCATCTGAAGCAGTTGTTTGCTCTTTGTTGTGTGTTTCCTCTTGGGCATGAATTTCAGAAGGACGAGGTGATCAGATTGTGGATTGCAGAAGGCCTGATCCAATGCAATGCTAGGAGGCGTTTGGAGGCAGAAGCAGGAAGATTTTTCGACGAGCTCCTGTGGAGATCATTCTTTGAAACCTCTGAGTGTTTCCCAAATCAGACTTACAGAGTGCCAAATCTTATGCACGAACTTGCGCTACTTGTTTCCAATTGTGAATTTTTGAGTATTGAGCCTGATAACTTACAGGATGAAAAAAACTCGAAACTGGTACGGTATGGATCTATCTTGTGCCAAAAGGATAAACGCCCTGAGTTGAATATGATCTGCTGTTATGAAAATATGAGGATTTTGAGACTGTGTACTGAAGGAAGGGTTCCTCTAAAATGTGTTCCCTCAGAGCTTTTCGTCAAGTTAAGTTGTTTGCGGACACTGGACATGAGTCACAGTGAGCTAGAGGAGTTGCCAGATTCAGTTGGATGCTTGACACAGCTTAGATACCTTGGCCTACGCAAAACACTGATTAAGAGGCTTCCTGAATCAATTAGCAGCTTATTCAACCTGCAGACACTAGATCTCACAGAATGCTACCGCCTGATGGAGTTACCTGAACGGATGAGCCGCTTAGTCAACTTGCGGCACCTTTGCTTGCACCTTGAATGGGATAGAATGATACCTATACCAATGCCAAGAGGGATCGACAAGTTAACTTCTCTTCAAACACTCTCCAGATTTACTGTAACTGCTGTTCCTGCTGAAGCCTACTGCAACATGAAGGAATTAAAGAACATGAAGAACATACGTGGTGAGCTTTGCCTCTTGAAATTGGAAGCTGCCACCCACAATAATGCCAAGGAGGCTGATTTGAGTGGAAAGCAATATGTTGAGAATCTAATGCTGCATTGGAGTGATGACGCCTACAACAATAGTCAAGCATTAAATGAAAGCTTGGTGGTTATAGAATCACTCCGTCCTCATGCCAGGCTGAGGTGCCTACGGATTGATGGCTACCCTGGGACAGAACTTCCTGACTGGATGGGCGAAAATTGTTTCGAGTATCTCGAAAATATGAGGATCTCCTACTGCAGAAAGCTTGGGTTTCTTCCGCCTCTTGGAGTGCTGCCGAAGCTCAAAATTTTGCATCTTGAAGGAATGCACAACATGAACAGCATGGGCACACTACTGGGTTTTCCTTCTCTGGAGGTTCTAACTTTATGGGACATGCCTAATCTTCAGACATGGTGCGATTCAGAGGAAGCAGAACTTCTTAAACTCCGGGAACTGTATATTTCCCATTGCCCTGAATTGCAAAGTGTGACAAATCTTCCCGTGGCCTTGCTAAGCTGGAGATAAATAACTGCATCAGACTGTGTTCTCTTCCTGTCCTTCAACACCTTCACAATCTAGTCATTCATGGAGGCAGTGACAAACTCATCAGCTGGATCAGCAAGCTCAGATCTCTGACCTCACTAACCCTGATGTATTTTTCGGAAACGGGGGATCTACGACAGTTACAGCAGTTAAGTGCATTGAAGAGATTGAAGATTGGAGGTTTTAAACAACTTTTGTTAGTGTCTGGTGATAGCAGCATGGAGGAGCTCTCATCCCTTGAGTTCCTTGAGATATCATCCTGCCCAAAACTCCAAAAACTCTCTGTTGGGGTTTGCAAGCACTCAAAGACTTCAGGGTTCGTCACTGCACTGATCTTCAAACTCTCCCAACAGGGTTGGGCGATCTGAGTTCTCTTAGATACCTCGAAATTCGCGACGTCCCTAAGCTGGTAATAAGCGCCGGCGACATGGTATTACCTGATAATGTCTCCTATTTGGCATTAAGTGGATGTCAGGCTCTGGAGAGTTGGTGCAGGAGCATAGGAGCCGAGAGAGTAAGCACAATTCCTGATGTAAAGATCGGACTCTAATCACGGTTGAAGCAGAAGGCAGTTTGTGGATCAACCATTCGTTCGGTTGAGATTCGTCCAGTGCTGCTGCTGCTATTGCATGTATTCTTTCACTCTTTTCATCTTTTCTTTGGTGAAAAGAGTAATTTTTCTTGCTTCAATTTGGAAGCTGTGTACCTCTAAATAATTACGCTGAGCTGCTGAATGAAGTGGTGAATTCGTCATTACCTGCTTGTGCCTTAAATTTTAAAACAAATTTACCTGCTTATGCTTCGTTCTCATGGATTACCCAAACGGCCAAACGCTTAGCGTTCATATCTAGGACACGTTACATGTTTCCCTGCCTCGAAAATAATTCCATTCCATTTAGAACACGGGGATTTTGTCGGAAATTTATAGGAAAAGAAACATCATGAACACGGGAATTGTGTCAGAATTTTATAGGAAAAGAAAATTCCACTTGCACTGAACGTGGGTTTCTACAAAATTCATATGGAAAAAGTTTCTTTATTGTGTCAAGGACAAGGAGGAATAGCAGGAATTACCCCTTAACTACGTATGCGCATCAGAATTTCAGAAAGATACACTTCCTCCCCACGAGGCCACGAACCATCTTCTAGTCCTACCACGGCATCCATCCGCTGAACCTGATATCCTCCACGCGCGCCTCCTCCTTCGCAGGCTTTGGCCGCCGGTCTCCGACGGTGCCAACAGACAGCGGCTTCTTGGCAGGCACTGTGCTCCCCAACTCCATCTCCATGCATGGATTGGTCCTCACGACGACGTGCTTAGCTGGACCGGCAGTGCACCGTATCTGCTTGCAAGGCGGAGGGCGGAGTATTGTTGGGCACGCGAAGGTGTCCAGCAAGACGAGAACCTGCACGCCGCCCTTGGCGAGGCGCGGGTCGGCGCAAGCTCCAGACACGTAGGCGCATAGCTCCTTCCTCGCGGCGACCACGGCGCCACGGTCGAACGGGTGCTGCACGAGCGGGATGATGTCCGCGGCGAGGGCCTGCTCCACGAGCTCGGGGCGGCGCAGCTTGCGTGACGGCTGCCTCCGGAGGGCGATGTCCTCGGCCACCTTCTCCACGATCCGCCTGTCCGTGCCGACGGGGAAGTGCCTCCTGATGACGACCCTCACGTCCGCCATCGGCGCGGGTGGGGATGGTCTCGCCGGCGCGTCGCCGCCACGTCGGCTCGATGGCGGGAAGAAGGTGGCGAGCTGAAGACGGCTGGCGAGGCGAACCACCGGAACTCCAGGAAGATGCTTGTCCATCGCGCGCTCTTCGAATCGCCTGAATCGAGCGAGTCAACGGATCAAGCAAGGGGAATGCGAGGCACCAAGCAATGAGACGAACAGCTAGGAGAGGTGCCCTTATTTATGGCGGGAGGAATGGCCATGGGAATCGGTTTCGGACATCTCCGGTGGAACTGGAAGCGCACCTGGCGTCCGATTGCAGCCGTCGGACGACACGAGGAATACGGTTAGGAATCTCGTGCCTACTGTTCTTCCGATCAGGATCCGAGTCGGGATCGGGCATGCTAGTTTGCAATCACACTGCAATCCGGGTCACATGTACACGACTACACGTATAGCTAACAAGTAGACGTATATCTCATCTCTCAAGCATGTGTACTGTCCATCTTTTTCCATTACAGTGCACAGTATTTAACAACGTATTTTCCTCAACGTATTTACAGTGCACAGTACTGTCCATCTTTTTCCATTAGAGTCGGGAATCGCACTGCAATTTGCAATCGCACTGCAATCCGGGTCAGCACTGGCACATACATGTACAACTCGACGGGTATGAGAGTATTTATACATAGTATATAGTAAATGTGCGTACTCATGCGATGGCTAAAACTGTCTGTGATACGTATATTGATTACATCGTGCGTAATCCTACAAACATTGATGGGCATACCAAAACACAAGAAAGAATGATTTTGACGAATAAGCAATGGTCTTGCCAAACAAATGGTCTGATCATCATTAATCTTTGGTGCCAAACAAGCAATCAACGATTTTTCCGACCGCATAACTATATAAAAGTGTTCAAAGATAAATAATTGCTAACAAAAGATTGCAAAATGTCGTATAAACCGTGTCGATATTTTAATATCGATCTTATGAAATGAATGATGTGAGTTTCCTTAATCGAGACTATGCAAGAGAAGACACTGGGATTTTTAGATATGGTAGTTTTTGTTACACAGACATTCCCCCCACGTCTACCTTGCATTTATGCCAGAAACAGAGATTGATACATGTAGTTATATCACAGGATAGCGACACATATTTAGCTACTTCATATAAATAAACATAGCGCATAAAGTCTCTAGTCGATTGGATCCACATGTTGTCGATGATTTAGTATCGATCTTATGAATGAATGTTAGGGGGCTCTCCTAGAGTGAAATCACACAGAAAAGGATACGGAAAATTTATATAGGTTCAGGCCTTCTCTTGATAGAATAACAACTCTACTCCTATGTTGTTATATCGATTGTGTTTACAGCCGGGAAGAAGTCACTAAAAATAGGACTTGATGACTTCTGTCTTTCATTGTGCATGTCGAATCCCTTGATCCTCTTCTCTTTATATAGCGCATAAAGGGGTGGCAGTTTTCCACGTCAAGAGGCACCTTGTCGTTTGATGCAATGCGCATGTTTAAAGGCGGTTATTGCCAAAGACACACCCCACGCCGCCTTGCGGTTATGTCGTGACGGGGTTTAATATGTGCAGTTATCTCAGGAATAACGACACATACTTACTACTGCGTGTATTAAACACAGTGTATAAATATCCCTAGTTGATTGGACCCATATGTCTATAGGCTTTATCGACCATAGGGTGGTCATAGCTGACCTGGTCGTAGACTTATGACCATGAGGTGATCGTAGCAGGACTCACGATCAATAAGTAGTCGTAGAAGAACATACGACCATAGGATGATCGTAGTAAGACTTACGACTATACAGGATGGTTGTAGAATAACTTACGACCACTAGGTATGTATGATCTCCCTCATTGTTAATATCGAATACTTTTGAAAGTTATATAAGCAATATTATTATCTATAATAATAATATTACATATAAATAACCTAATTAATTGAGGATTATTAGATCGTCGTCATCTAGCCCTCCAACTTCAAGTGAAAATGACTTACTTGGAAAAGAGGTCGTAGGTATACAGGTGAAGATTAAGCATCTTCGACCTGGTTTTTCTTTTGACCAGAAATTGAATTGGTCAAGAAATGTATTTTTACTTGAGTTGTAAAAAAATAAAACTTCTTTTTTCTGAATAGACAGAAAAAGGAATGCCAACCGTCTCTTGCAAATTCTATCAGTTGGGAACGGCTTCCGAAGAGATTTGCAACTGTTAGCATCCCACGATCTTTTACTCAAACCGGCGGCTATAAATATTCACCAAGGAGTAACTTAGGGTTTTACTTTCCCCATTTGCCTCAACTATTCCTGAGCTCTTGTTGTCTCCGTCGCAAACCAAGCTCTTGTTCTCGCATATCTTGACGGTATCGTGGGTACATAATCTGGATTCCAATCACACCTATGAAAATGCATGTCCGTCGTAGCATACTCACGGATGAAGTTGTGGAGTCACATGGTTGCTGCTACTATCATCTTTTGCTTTGCATGGGAAAGCTCGGCATCTTTAGCAAAATTCAACACTTCATCTTCCATAGACCAAAAGATCGCTCAACAACATTATGATAACTTGAGTATAGTTGGTTGAATTTCTCTTTTTCACCACTTGTGCAGGATCTCCCCGAAAACCAGGAACATGGTACCTTTGGCCCTTGTATGGTGCCAAGTACCCTGGCCGGTTTGGATAACCGGCATCGACAAGATAATATTTCCATGTAACATAAGATGCAATAGTCATATGAGTAGTATAAGTGGAGAAGTTGTGAAATGTTAGCAAGAAAGAAAATTACCCCGGAGAGGATGTGGAAAGACATCTCTATCTATATCCAATGCATGATATAGCATACTAGTATCATGCATAGCCCATGTCTGACCAATCGATGCATATGTGAAACGCATGTCAAAATCAAATATCGTCGTCACATTCTAAGTTGTACTTCCTGATATACCAATGTATATAACTTGATCTTCTGGGCGGACGGTTGCAAGTATATGAATCGAGAGCTCTGATGCAACCCTTGAAATGTGGCCACATCATCCGATCATTTCTAATTCAACTATGAATAGTATAGAAGTTAGGGTCCTTGGATTGGACATAATCTCTATACATGCTGACCACACATTCCAAAACCGCATCAAACTTTCTGCAAATTGCCTCACCAGAATGCTTGAACCGATTTTGAGCTCTTCGGTTGGACTCACAACCACCACATATGTATAGGAACATAGCTAGTGCTTCCTTTGAACTGATATGGTTAGTTAATCTCAAGTTGTATGTACTCACCAAAAGATCATGCAAACTATGAAAAATTGATGCATTCATACGAATCATGTTGTGGCTTTCCCAGGAGTGGCCAGAGTCTCCATCACGAAACCCATTCCATTGAGTCGTGAAGTCCCAGTCTCATTCTTCTCTGGGTAGGTTGAGGAATAATTCTCCACAAGAGATGCAACAATAGTTAGATTACTCATCGCCACTTATTGTCGACGCACCATCTCTAGATTAAATGCATGTTCATCATTTGAGTCACCGCTGTCATCACTATTTGACAACATCTGTATATGACAAAAGGAAAAAAAAATGATACAATAGGACGAACTTTGTATACTTTGGATACCATTTTTTTTTTTAAAAAAAAAAAGATAAATGCAAAGTACAGCACATGACATAATGTCTTACAAGCGAAATAAACGGGTAGTCTTACTTGGTGCTTTGTTGTTTTTCGAGATACTTCGGTTTGATTTATTACCACAGACAAGACGACAAAACAGCAAGCGCACCCCATGTCATGCGCGGAAGGCCTGTCCGTAAGAAAGCCTCACTGTGGGTAACCGCAAAATAGGAGATTTTGTAAACATTCACCAATTGCAGAGAGCTCTAACTCTTTGCAAAAGTTACGAAATTCTGTTTGGAATTGAAAATACAAAACGAATCCCCTCCCGAAATAAATAACAAAAATATCACTGCAGATATGCCGGCAGACATATGTCACTTAGCGCACAGCAACAGCCTGCCGCGCCCTCACCGCTCGGCACCCTCCGTGCCGCGCCCCCACCGTCCGTGCCGCGCACCCACTGCCCTACTGCACTGGGTTTCGATGCTGGATGGACGTGGGCGGGGGAGGGACTAGTGAGGACACGTGGTGTCGTCTCGATCTATAGAGGCGGAGGGTGCTCCGATCGAGTGGGATCCAACCCAACCCTACCTCTTTTGATTACCTCCTCTTCTTCTTTTCCCGCTAATGAGCCACTGTATCTTCTTCACGCAGGAGGTTCTAACAAAATGCACCTTGATACAGGGGAAAAGTTACATAGATAGTACTACTACTACCCAAAGCTCACAACACTGTTCTAAATATACTTGTTAAGACCTACAAGATCATGATATGCATGCGAATATAAATATTGTCTCTCAGCTTGCTACCCATTCGGGCTCTGCAGAGCGCAATTGGAAGCTACTCACTGTAACAGTAGAACCCAACAGCGTCACTGGAACATGTTCATAGATAAAAGAGACGGTTTTTAGTCATTGATAGGGTATACAGTTCGTCGCCTCATCGGTATACAAAAGATGCTCTCGCCAAGCATCGAAGAAAACCAAAACCAAAAACACTGAAGCTGGGTGATCACCAGTATCCAAGCTCTCAAAATATCACCAAAGCTGGCTGGTTACCAATCCAATGTCATCTAAGGATCACACCACGCGATGACCAAAAAAAGAAAGAAAGAAGCTGCAGAAAAACATAAGGCATCACATTGTTGTTTTTGTTATTTCGCGTGCACGCTAGGGGCCTTGATAACACAATTCAATTAGTCCTGCCAAAACATCGAAAATGTGTCAGCACAATGTCAGAACCAATATTATGTCTAGCATGCAAGCATCAGCATAGTATGATCATACTAGTAATTTGCCAGTAACTACTTTTGCTTGGCCATAGATATATTACAGTTTAGAGATAAACAATGGCTTGCAGAAAACTTGCTAAATATTATGTCTAGCACGCAAGCATCAGCAAGTATGATCGTACTACAAATATGCCAGTAACTACTTTTGCTTGCCCATAGCTATATTACAGTCTAGAGATAAACCATGACTCGCAGAAAACTGGCTAAATAGTTCAACTCATTGGTTAAAGTGCATATTACCTGTATGTGAGAGTTCACTAGGTGTTTCAGTTAAGTACATCAACAGAACAGTGGGACAAGACTTGTTTAACGATTCACTGTGTTTAGTAGTAACCATTATCGTACTTCACTTTGATGCTTTGTGGTTTTAATAGTTATCCAATGAATGTCATGCTCAAAATTATCATCTATAAACAGATACTTTTCAGATGTGCAACAGGACAAGGCTACAAGGCTTTTACTGCAGATGTTAATGGAAGTTTTAGTGTTATACCAGATCCAGGTTTTTAATTGGGAATATCACTATAACATAATTACTATGGTAGTATGTTCTGTGCTGGATTATTTACTTTTTTCATCAACCTTGAGAACCTTCAAACACATAGAATTTTGCTAAGAGAAGGGTATGCATGCATGTCGTAGGCAGAAACACCTTACTTCCATATCGATGTCGCTATCCTTTTTCACCTGTCAAAATAAAGAACCATATTTGTGGTTGTCAAGGGATAAACTAGAAACTTGGTGCCATAATTATCATGAAGAATTTGTAAGTGTCAAAAGACTAAGCATTGACCATAACCAATTTTGCACTTAGAGGTCAGCCAAGAATAGCAGAGCTATGTTAGCGTTGGTGATTGGTGATTGGTGATTGGTGAATATATTTGACAGAATAGCAATAAATGGGATCTACATCACCATCTCAGGAAGTACAAATTATCTGTACCTTTTGAGTTACTCTGATCATCAAACTTGAATCAATTTATTAGGATCTCTGTTACTTGCATAAGTTATCATATAAATGCAAAGGTGGCCCAGTAAGCATTATTACAAGTAAGTTTGTTTGGGCAGAATGACAAAGCAAAGCAAGCATAATCGGTTCTCAGATAATCAAGGATCCATCGCACAGTTCACTTGGCATACGTGTTATGTCACTATGGACTGATTACTAGTCGTTTCTCATGCCTTGTAACCCCCTAATCAAATCTTCTGTAGTAATTCAGAGGGGGTTTTGTCGTGACAACTGCCTACGTGCACATCTATTCGCTTGTGTATTACTATTCCTCCGTATTGGGGATCCAAGTGCGTGGTATTGCACCAGACATTTGACAGCTTATGCAACAAAAGACTATGATGGAATAGCCACGACATATATGCAGAATCTCTACTTGTTCTATCTACCGAATCACAAATCATACTTCCATAATAATACCATATAAAAAGATGTTACAACATCAAAAATTTTGTCTGAACCAGAAAGCGGAAAGGTGACATTAGTTGATTGTTGGAAAGTATTTTTCTTATAATGGTTTTACCTCCAGTTAGTTCTGACGTCCACAATGCTAGGTTGTCCTTCAGAAGCTGCATCATAAGTGTGCTGTCCTTGTAACCCTCCACACCAGCATAATTAATCTCAGTAGTAGCCTCATCAAATGCTTGTTTTGCCACTTGGCAAGCTCTGAAAAGAGAGAGAGAGAGAGACAAAGAAATCTCATTGACTATTTGATGCTTTCGAAAACTGGTGGCTTGTACCAACCAGCATACCGGATGATGTGAAAGCTGCCATGGTCCCAACATGCAGAATCACCAAAAACAAACTTTCATCTATTTATTCTTTCAAAAACAAGGGCAGATTCAGAAAAACTCCACCAATGGGGCCAGACTGTCAAAGTGTTAGCATTTGACTATTGAATATTGCATTTGCAGGGTTCAATTACGCAAATTGGTAAATGCTCTGTGACACTTTTATTTATATTTGAAAAAAATAAAACTTAACCTACCAAATAAAGTAGGTAGGTATGCCTATGTTTCAAAACAAGAAGCACGAAGAATTAGCAATAAATATGTTAAAATTCCAAATATCGATAAAAAGGGAGAAAGGCATTAAGGATGAATGACCTCTCACGAGAGTTCATTATCTCATAAAAGAAGACCGAGAAATTGAGGGCAACACCAAGCCTAATTTGGTGGGCAGGTGAAAGCTCACTGGAGGCAACAACCATGGCGTGCTGCAGAAACATTTGTTAGTTTGCCAAAGGTGGGAAGGGACAGGTTTAACAACAGAAGTCCATTTGAGCCTATGCACGATGTTTGAAAATTTTCACACCTGATAGGCCATAAGTGACTGGTCAGCAGCAGCCTTCTTTTCAGTTTCAGTGCTAAATTCAGCCAAGTAACGGTAGTAGTCACCTTTCCTGTAATAATTTTAAAAAATAGTCATGTATAAAGCAGATAAGGTGTAAGCGTATCATGTGAACATGCAAATGCATAGAAGAAGGGACGATCAATGGAAAAGATGGAGAAACAGTCCTATTGTCGAATGGATTACAGGGCCACACATAGAGCATGTAAAGTTCCTACCATCATCTTACATTATCAGATACATGAGGGACTGAGGGAGAGCTTCAGAACTAGTGAAGAACCATTCAATTCTTTCGATATTGCAGTATAGAAAATAATAATGGGCAAGATAATTGGAAACCTAAAGAAGTAAAGAACTATAATACTCTTTCCAAAAAGATAGAACAGCATGTTACAAATTTTCGCCCACCTTTTTTTATAATGGAAAACAACTTAGCAAGACTGCATAAGAGTCTACCCTCAGATATAGTTCATAATAAAGCGGTACTAAAAATAGATCAATCCGCAGAGGCGTGAAATATATAAGTATTTCATTTGCCCTGTTAGTATGCATCCTTTTCATCTTAGCAACAGAATAAACCAACATAAATGAAAACCGAATTTAGTTCAAGTGTCCACTATGTTCAGCCATGTTGTTGGTCTATTTATTTGGTTAAAATTGGAAAAGAAACCAAAAATAACTGAAACAAGTAACCAACTGACTATACACCCCTACTTACCTCCCTCTATTAATTTTGACACTGGACTATTTAGCATTTACACCATCCGTTCAAAAGAACTAGACAAGACATGTACCAAACATGATACCATCCGCTCAAAAAAACATATTCTTGCTCCATCTGCATACGTTCAAATCTAACCAGAATCGCGAATATCATGAGTATTTGTTTGGTGACACTGTCATCGCAACTTGTCAGAAAAACATCATAATCGAACAGGTTTGTCCTTTTCTTCTGGGATTTATTTACCAAGATGTTTAATCATGCAATGCTTAGGAAGAGGATTTAGTAGAAAGTCTTTAGGATGAATCAAATCAATGCTCTTCAAAGGAAATTTTTAGCCCAAAGTTGCATATTCTTTTTGAAAGAAACGTTGTATTATCAAATTTACCTGGAAAGATAATGAGCTATTGATTGGGAATAAACTCCAAACGTAATCATCAGAAAATGGGCCAACATGAGAAAAGTAAAACGCAATTGAGAAAGAAGGCACTGAATAAATGGAATGGTACATACATCTTATAAAAGAACACGACATTTTCAACCGAATTGGCCAAGGGAAGGCAATGAATAGCGATGATTGACAATATTTCATTGCAAACTGTCCTTATGTCATCCTCTACATTCTTTTTGTACCCATTTATCATCACACCAGCCTGCTCACCAGTTGCCACCTTTTGCTCAAGTGAAGAAAGGATCCTCCATGATGCCCTCCTTGCACCGATTGTATTCTTAAAACCGACTGAAAATAGATGTCTCTCTTCAGCACTCATATCAACATCCATCCTAGCTAGCTTCTTCATAAATTCTACCATATCTGCAGGGACAGTCATGCATTAAGAGTTAAGACTAACTTCAGGGAAACAAGTGCAACCAAATAGAACATAATTAATCACGGTACACCTTAGAAATTCTAATCATGGGCAAACATGAAGGATTGGTTTTGCAACAGAAAAGGTAGCATTATCAGAAGATGTTAGCTCACCATGTCAAACTATTCACATTCTCTGTCATTTTGAAATTTGATTTTATATTATATGAAGACTAACAATAAATCTTGAATTAATACAAGCACAACTTAAGTCGCTACCTTACATGAAAGTTAGATATTGCTCGGACTGGAGCAAATTCAAGCAGAAGTGTTTTCCAACCCAAGTAAGCACATGAATTCACTTCTTGTTTTTTTTTGGTCAGTACAAGCATTTCAAACGTTGTGACAAAATTAATTGGAATGCTTTTTATTTACTGCAAAAAAGGTATCCACCTCATGTGTACTCCACCCCTTTATTTTCGGCCGATGAAAAATGGAAAAGTCTAGCCCAAAAACAAGGTAAAACTCTTATCCAATCAGAAGCATTAGGAAGTTCACTGCAACAAAGACTCGCGGGAAACAGAGGGGAGATCATGTTGTCTACCACTTTGAGATGGAATATGGAAGCGTAGAAGACTACAAGAACTTTCATGGCTTCATCTGGTATATTAAAGGAACTGGGTGCACTATGAAAGTGGTCTATAAATTGGAGAAACCTTTTATACTTGGATGCCATGATCGATCTTTAGATGCTAAGGTCAATAAATGACAAAGATCCAAGTAAAAGAATCCTACATAACACAGTGATTCTTCAAAAAAAATAACATAGTGACATACTTTGTAGTTGACAGACATAAACATCCAATTGCGACCAAATTACCGAAAACTGTGCTCCAAAAGATGGGCAAAAACTATTCAAAAGAGTCCAGAATTATCTGATTCTGGCAAAGGGATGCTTACTCAGACCACACTAGTACACTACTTTAAGCATTGATAAATCTCTTTTAACCAATGTAAACAAAAATGGTGGGATCCATCGCTCCACTTATTACACATTTGTAGAGTTCAATAGATCATGTGCAGTTAGGTTATAAAGAAACAGATACAGATACACTGGTATATTTACACATTTTTAGAACCGAATGCATCATCCATGATTCCAAGATCCTTGTTTTTTTTTTCTCAGAGGAAAATCAGGAACAGTGGAAAGCAACTCAGGGACACTCAAATGATAAAATTGGCCCCCACAATCTGTTCCAATAGGCCAAGACATGCATGATCTCATGATTCCCCTCTGCAGACACTAATCAGAAGTCCCGCAAAAAATCAAGACCAGTCAGAACCACTCAAAATTGACAAGATTGGCACCCAAAATCATCAACAAAAAGCAATCTTATTTGTATCAAAACGGGACACATCGAATCCCGCACTATGGGATACAATCAAAACCACCAAGAAATTGCTGAAATTGGCTCAGAATAATCATGAAGAAGCAGCCTTTCCGGTCAAACTGCTGCACATTCAGACATTTTGCTCATGGCCAGAAGAAAGAAACAAAATGGCCGCAATGGCCGGCAGGTTACTGTTCAAGAAAGCGAGCAAAGACTGCTGCAAAAACACACATAATCACATGGCAAAGATCCCAAATGAGCATATGAACCAAGGACCCCAAACTCCTTTCCATACTCCGAATAGAAAGGATCAGCAATCCCCCAAAATGCAAAAGCACCACGCTGCACACAAGCAAGGCGCAACCGAACCAGGGGATCCCTCGCACCATACCATCGTATCTCTCTGCCTGCTCGGCCAGCTTGGCCATGCACACGACCTTCTCCCTCTCCTCCATCTCCTCCTAGTCCACCCCCCTTGGCTGGATTTCCCTGCAGTGTTGGCTTCTTGGCTCTGGCTTCTCCTCTCCCCCTCTTCACCTTCCTAAAATGGAAGGTACGTTCCTGCCTTTTCTTTTCTACTTACGGGATCTCTGTTCTTGCTGATGGTGTCCCCCGTATCCGTGGTAGCTTTGGTTAGTTCCAGTGATTTTTATTTGATCTGATTGTGATTTTGGTTTTATGGGAGATGCTGGGGCCTAGTGGTTACAGTTGGATATTTACCTTTGGCCTACCCACTTCTCATCTGTAACCATACATTAATCCTTTTGTTTTCATTGCCTTTCCCTCTCTCGTATCGCTGGATGAGAGAACGATTATATCGTAAACAGTTATAGTTTCATATCAAATAATATAAAAATAAATAGTAGATTGAACACACACACAGAGATAAAGATGTAGAAGGTATTCATCTTCATCTTCTTTATTCTTTCATCAAGCGATTAACATTTTACAATGACTAGCACCATCTATTTATAGTCTAGAGACCCTAGTAGGGTTTGGTATGGAGGCGCTCACATATGTGCCGGCTGCTGGGTTAAACTCATAGTTTCCCAATATTCTCCATTGAGCATCTATCCTCACATATTCATGTCTTGTCAAAACTCCATTAAAACTCAGTGGAAATTTTTTGAAAAAAGAGTATATGATACCAGTTCTGCTACGTTGCACGAATTGCCTCATTGAAAATCTTAGCCGAGAAACTTCAGAAAAACTCGTCAAGAGAAAAAGAGTACAATCCACCTAATTTCATTTAATCTGTAGGATTTACTTTTTGGGTACTCGATCTTTGTAATCAAATTTCAATAATGAGTTTACGAAGATTCTCATCTAAATTATGCACTTCTCTAAGTCTCATCATTCCAATTCCAAGTATGCATCTTTTAAGGTTAGACGCTAGAAGTGGCTTAGTGAATAAATCTATAAGATTTTCACATGACTTAATATGCAGTACTTTAATTTTGTTCATCTTTTGTAATTCATGGGCATAGAAGAACTTATGGTTGATATGATTTATGAGATGACTCTTCACATAACCCATCTGCACTTGTGCAACTTCAGGCAGCGCGGAGTTCCGCATTGAGTGACGGAGTTCCGGCTGGCCAGTGCTACTTTGAGTGACGGTGGGCCGGTGCGGTGGAGACGGCGGTCCGGTCAGCGATGGCTCGCCCGGTGGCTGGCTAGTGCTTCTTCAGGAAGCGCGGAGTTCCGCATGCGGCTCGGCGTTCAAGCCGGTGCGGCTTTGGCCTGCGTGGAGCCCTTCGGGGGCAGTACGGGACCGAAGAAGTGCGTCGGCGCCCGCGCTGTGGTCGTTCATACAATGTACAATCTGCAGCGCAAATCGTTATCTACTCTTTCGTGCAACCCACCAATTGGCTTGGCCGGTGACTTCAAGTCGGCTCGTGGTAGATTAGAGCAGATTTGCACCGTAGAAAATAATCTAGAAAACCAAATTTGCGGAATTGAAAGCGGTCTAGAAAAGGCGATTCAATCTACGAGCGTCGTGCTACGACGGTTACCTTTCGATCTGAGTAGAGTAGACGTAGAGGTAGGCTGGAGTTGATTGTGTAGATAACATGTTGAGAACCCGTCGCTGGTGTGTCCAGATCGAACGATCACCTCGTAAACAAACGTAGAATCATGTAAAACAATGCAAGAACAAATAGTAGATTGAACACATAGAGAGATAAAGATGTATGAGTTATTCTTCTTCTTTATTCCTTTATCAAGCGATCGACCTTTTACAATGGCTATCACCCCTATTTATAATCTATAAACCCTGCTAGGGTTTAGGATGGAGCCCCACCCATGGATCGGCCATTGGGCTAAGCCCATGGTTTACCAACAGATCACACCTCAAGCAAACTTTGGGTGATTCTGACTTGTTATTTTTAGGGGTGTTTCATTGACAGGGAGAGGTCTTTCACTTCCTTTTTTTTGAAAGACCGGTTCCAAAAATTTGTAATGAATGCCCGCTAGTCAACATATGTTCTTCAGATTTGCACTAATCAATTAAATTAAGTATTTGACTTTTCTCATCTTTATTCTATACTTCAATTGTTTTTATTACGGAAGTTTTTATTTTTATCAACATAAAAAAAGGGTATCAACGATGACTAGGACATGGAACTGAGTATAAAACTGGGTTTTTGTTACACTAGACAGATATTGAACTATAATAAAATCCTACCCTCTTGATCTGTCCTTTTGTTTGTGTTTCGAAGCTCACTTGTTTGCTCTTCTCATGGACAGCTATCGCTTCTGATGACCAAAGAGCATTGCCAGCTTTTGTCACTTCCCAATTTCTTACTCCATAGAAAGGAGAGTATACTCTATCATACAGCTTGATTTCAGCAATAACCTATTTTGGTGTCTCCCTTAGCTGTCCATGAGATTAGGATTTTGTAATCTCAAAAAAGGCATTCTTTAACCAAAAATAGGCCGTAATTTACAACAAACATGGTGCACGTTAAGTGATATATGGCTCCACAGGTGTTGGTCTTGCGCCAAGGGAAATAGGAATCACAAGTTCAAAAGACACCTAAGGTGGCTCATGTGTTTTCTTCTCAATCTTATAAACGAGTATCAAGGGTGGTTCAAGCTTGGATTATTTTAAACGGCATTTTGATCGATTGAAGATCATACAGTAAAATTTGTGGCATTTTAGCGTCCCTACTTACTCTGTAAACTTATCGATGACTCATAGATAGACACCTTTAATTAGTTATATGGTCGCGCACAAAAGGATTTTTTTTTCTCCTCGAAACAGGAGCTTCCTTCTCATTCATTAAGGTGTGTTTGATTGGTGAGATGAGTTTTAATGGGATGGGATAATACAAGTAGGATGGGGATCACCCTGGATGAGACAGTATTGGCAGACTATTTGGTTGGTTGTATGAGATGATCTAAGATGGTATAAGATGGTATTTGGTTAAGAGGGTAAGATTAGTTTGGTAACCTTCTCCGTACATAGGTGAGATTACGTCTATAGTATTTTTCTCTTCTCTTCTTTTTATTTTTTCTCTCTTTGTTTTTTTTTTCTCATTTTACCTTTTCTTTCTCCCTTCTTCTTTTCTTCATTCTTTATTGCTTCGTCGATCGATCCTTTTGTCTCCTTTTCCCTTTTCTTTCTTCATCTTCTTTTCCTCTTTCTTCTACAGACGTTATCTTCTCTTCTTCGTCTCCCTTCGCCGCTGCCTCCCAACGACACTGCACCTCCTTTCGTCGCCTCCCCCCCAATGCCACCTTGCCCAGGACACCGCCTCCGGTGGCGTTGTCTATAGCCCCGTCCTGGCCGGTGTCGCAGTGGTCGCAACGGCCACCTAAAGCCCATGGGAGCGAGCGAACACGTTCGAGACGAGATGGTTCGCCTAATTTTTATGAACGAGCTGATACAATAGCTGGGCGGAAAATTCTTCAAAGTTGGATCATCTCATCTGGGATAGATTGGTTCCATCCCTTCGACCAAATATAGGGACGGTACATATATGGGATGATCCGATCTAGCTACGAATCGGTAGTAGCAATCACAAAGGAAATCAGGCACTTGGTTAAGCCACGCGCGTGCACAATTGCCTACTTCCAAGCTTGTTTGCATGGCACAAATGTAAGCCGCTTGATTAAAACCACGGTGAGCAAAAACAAGAACGAAACAAGTAAGACTCCTACATAGCTCCAGAATTTCAACGAGGATAGAAGACGCATCAGAGCGGTGAAAGCTGCGATTTTTCGACAAATTAACCAAGTTTCAGGAACCGCATTCTATCACCACCCTGTGAAATTCGGACGCCACCTGAGGCGCACAAAGGATCGGAAAGAGAACGAGTATGTACCACGTATGGTTTCATGATTTGCCCTAGTAACTCTACCTGTGTTATTGACATGAGCTAGACTGACACGTTAGTGTTATCTCTATTACTTAAAAGAAGGAATTGGTGGCGGATCGTCTTTCCTCATACGATGTGCCGTTAGATCTATCTTTTTTTTGTGAGATGTGAGTCGTTGGCCACCCATAATCTCCTCTCCACTCCTCCCACACACCCCAACTGCTCAAGTTGATACGCAAAAAGTACAAAGATTCCATCGATCTTTCCAAGAACGGGTTGTCGGCGAATCACTTGTATTGTAGGCTGAGCATGAGGACGGTTAATAAGATATGATTTTTTTAATTCGTAGCAAAACACGGGTATTAAACCAGCACAAGAGAGGAGAGAATTATCCTCTCTAGAGAAGAATTGTCCTGTATAGTACTAGTGACGAGGTCAAATCTGCCCTCGAGCCCTCCATGCATGTCGCGGGGAGGTTCCACAGGCTGGGCTGTGGGCCCCGAACTGCAGGATATTTAGGAAGGAGAAAGAACCAGAAGCTCTATCTGTTGCTGCCGGCCTGGCCCACAGCATAGTGGCACAGTCACACTCTCCCAAAGGGACCCAACGCGTATCCGCACCTGTGCCGACGTGGCGGCCGGGACCCGCCCGCGCCAGCCACCGCCTCCCGCGTGGGCACCTGGGACGTTCGCGTCACGCGCCGCACTGCGCTACGGCGAGCTCAGGGGCTGATCGGCAGCAGCAGTGCACGCCACTTCCTCGATGATACATCCTAGTATTTTAGTTTTAGTAACGTCGCAGGGGAGGAGCTCTATGTCGGTCAGTCCGGGCCGTAACCTCTCTTCGTTTTAATATCTCTTTACGTGTAGTTAAGAAGCCGGTAGTTTATACTAAAAATCAACTAGTTTTGCCCTCTCTAATCCCTAGTTTTTGTAAAGTTAAAAGGTTAATATTTTTCCATTTTTCTTGCGCCATCTTTGTAGATAGCCTCCTCTTGATTTTTGGCAGTACATCCCTTCTTTTAACTTCTCCTTCTGCTAGTAGCTAGTATGAGCTGACGTTACCTTGCACTAGCTTAATGATGGAAAGAGAGTGGTGGTAGGGCGTGATCTTTTCTTTGCGTGGGTGGCCCAAGCCCAATGGTTGAGCCATGCCAGCACAAGTCAAGCTCTCCGAATGCAAGGGGGTTAGCCTGAGTCTGTGTGAAGACGTTGTTTGATTGCTTGAGTTATGCGCTTCGTCGTAGTAAGAACGAAATTTGATGACACACGCACGATGAGACGATGTATATATATATAGTGCTCCTTTCTATGTGCCTTCTACCGAGCCGGTATTGCTATTGTTTGCTCGGTGATGTAAATCGCACTGTTTTTTTTTTTAAAAAAAGACATGTGTTCCCAAAGGGAGCATCGTCAAATGCACCACACGTCGGGAAAGAAAAGAGTGGGAAAAACGAGCCCTCCGACCTGCCGGATTCGAACCAGCGACCTAAGGATTTGTCTGCAAGCGTACTACAGTCCTCCGCTCTACCAACTGAGCTAAGGTCGGTTTCTTATCGATTGGAAATCGGATCTGATATCTTTATCCACATATGTCAAGAAGACTAGATGGCACTCGCCCGTGTTTGCTAGTCGAGTTGGTGATGTTTTATGGCAGCGATCTCGCATAGGTTGGATCCGATGGGTTGAATCTAGTGAGATGTCAGTACAAGGTGGTTTAAGTGGAGGGGCTCGATGCAATGGATATTCACGAGCTTAAGAGTTGTATCCATAAGGAGTTCAACACGGAGCCAATGACGAAGAAACTTGTTATCGAGATGAGCACCTGCATAAGTAGGCAAGGGCAGGACGTATGGGAGCTAGTCAATGCGAACAAAAGCGTAGCAAAAGGCCAGTACATGCATATTGCTTCCCAGCCCAAGGCAGCGATATACAGGAAGCCGATGGTGTAAGTGAATTTCGTACATAGAGCGTCGGGAAACCTTGATGATGCTGGTGCCTCGGGAAGCGGGCGACCGCAAGCAGACCTTGAAGACAGTAGCACGGAATGTGTTGTTTTGGAGAAAGTCCACGAGAGAAGAGTTAGCATAATTTTATGCAAAATAAGGGGGCGGGACTGTGGTGGTCGGCCCGCATTGACTACCACGAGTATCGATCAGGCCAGCCTCTCGGGTTGGAGTCCGACGAGGACGCCGACCCAGGCTCGGATGGTAGTGAGGTGGACGCACCCCAGGGTGCTGGTCCTACCGACAGAATTGTGTATTTGGAGGTGCCGTACGTAGTATCTTGACTTGATGATAACGCAGTGCGATAGTTCGTACTACCGCAACAAGGGTCCCAGTGGGGGTTTAATGCTAACACCCTCTTAGTTGGGCAACACTTCCATAGCAACGTGGTCGTGCATCAAGATATAGCACGGTAAGCCTTGTTCATCAGTCGGGGTATACCAGGTGCACCGGTCTAACTCAGGACATTACACAGTGAAGTGTGTAGTGGAAAGCTGCTTTAGCAAGGTCAGCGCTAACCGAGCAAAGTTCTGCGGCTTAGTCCTCACGGTGTGATCGACCATACTTGCGAGCTTAATGAGTCGTTGCGGCAGTATCGGGATGCGACTTCCGCATATGTGACAGGCCTCGTCAACCACCTAGTTGTGGAGGACGTGTCTGTCTCCCCCAAGATGTTGTTGTAAGATGTCGTCAATCTGGTTGGTTATCCGGACAAGCTATAGCAAGGTCCGATGAGCCAAGCATAAGGTTATCTGAGTTCATGTACGGGACATACGAAGAGGCGTACAACCTTATGCCAAGGATGCTTCGCCAGATTGCTGAAGTAAACCCTAGTACGTACACAAATAAGCTTGAAAATGGATATACTAATGGAAGCCCCAACTGCTTTATAGAGGGCTTCAAGTTCTATCGTCCTATGCTCACGATGGTGACACTTTCCTCATGGAGAGGTGCAAGGGCACCATTCTCTCCGCGATGGCGGCCGACGTGAATGACCAGCTTCTCCCGGTTGCTTTTGTCATTGTAGAGAATGAGAACACATTCAGTTGGTGGTGGTTCCTAGCGAATGTGAAGTGGGCGGTTGTGGAAGTCTGGCCCAATGTATGCCTTATCACATACCTCAATGCTGGGTTGTTGTTGGCTCTGAACACAATGAAGAATGGGTTGGAATCCCCTCACCAGTGGAACAACGTGGAAATCTGGTGATGCATGAGGCAGCTTGCATCGAACTTCTTCACGTGGTTCCACAGTTAGGAACTTATGAAGAAGTTCAAGGTGTTGTGCCTGCAGAACCAAAGGCGGAAGTTTGAGTCCATCTGGACAGATCTCGAACATCGGACAATAGGCGTACAAATATAGTGCAACAAAAGCACATAAAATCTATGCATTGCAATTACACACGGGATACAATATGGCTCACACGTTTGAGCCACTTTCTGCTTACTACGCTCCCGTGATCGCGTTCGCATCCTAGTTTAGCGAATTTCGGCTAGTAGCGCCGCCGCCGCGTGGCATGTTCGAGCGGGCAGTAGAGCAGGTCCAGCACCACGCAGTGGATCGTGTCCGGCGAGGCTAGAGGCGCCAGTGGACCGTGTCCGTGGAGGGGCCGAGGCGCACAGTGGTCGTGCGGCGAGGCGCCGAGGCACGCAGGGACCATTTCAGGCGAGGGAGCGTGCTGTGGACGATCAAGGCTTTCGGGCCATGAGACTACAGAGCATTGATCAGCAAGATGCCGCAGGGCAGCAGAAAAGGCAACATCCGGCTAGTGGCGCGACAGGGGGCATACGGCACGGGGCGTGGATGTAACAACGTCGGTAGAAATGGAGTGTCCGCCACATAGGAAGCGATGCATCATCCGGGAGAGGGCATGGCGTGGCGATGTCGATGACGGCGTGTTCGTCTGTGTTATTTTTAGCATTACTTGTATGAGGACGGCAATCCGTGGACATGACCATATCTGTGCACATGTGGACATAAGCGATCCGAGGCGTCCATCAACAAAGGAACGACGCAGGGCGAGCGAGCCTCCCGCTCGAGTTCACTTTGCGAAAAACCCCCCCCGTCCGAACCAACATCATCTTCAATTCAACCCCCGCACTGCTTTCCATTCCCCCCGAAATGTGCCTGGCCGCCTGCTCGTCTCGCCGTCGGCCCTTTCTCGGGGCCGCCCCCTGCTCGGCCCAGGCCTCCAACTTTATTTTCAAATACAGAAATATAGATGTTGGAGTCATGCAATAAGTACAACTTTATTTTCAAATGCAGAAATATATACTTGCATAACCTAATATGCAATTGAGCGGGGGGTTTTAAACTGTTTGGCTCATGCAAGCCACCACACCACCCCTACCTACAGGCTACGGTGCGGATATGTGTGGCAGTTGGGGTGCAGGACGCCTTGCCCGGCACACCGGCTTACCTAAAGTCGTGCGTCTGCCACCGCTGCCAGGGAGTAGCAGCAGCTCTTGAAGGTGTCCATGTCGCGGCTGAACAGAGGCACGTAGGCGTCGACGCTCCCGTCCCAGGAGAAAGACGGCACGACGATGATCGAGCCCTCCACCGGCAGGTAGCTGGGCATGGCGAAGAACGGCCGGCCGCCGCCGAAGTCCATCTCGTGGAACGGGATCCGCAGCCAGCTGTCTACGTCGACGTCCGGGCTCAGCAATGTCTTCGTCGCGTCGGCCGTCGGCACCAGCCGCTCCACCTCCACCGTCCCGGAGCTTGCGAAGTCGACGAACGACTTGAAGTAGCCGTCGCCGATCCGGGCCACCTCCCGGCTGATGAGCAGCACGGCGTGCCGTAGCGGACGGGCAATCAGCTCCCGCGCGGCGGTGGTCGGACGCGCCCAGAGCACGACGTTGCCGGTGTAGCCGTCCGGCACCGGCGGGCTCGTCATCCGCGCCCGCCCGTCCACGGCGATGCGCACGCTGGTGGTCTCGCACCCGTGGAGCCCGCGCGCCTTCGTCACGCACCGCCATAGGTGCGCCACCACGCACTGCAGCGTGCTGCCCGCCGACGCCTCTGATTTGAGCCTGGAGATGAACTCCCGGCTGAAGTGCGCCTTGTGTACCACCACCTCGTCGTCGGCGTGGCTGTTGTCTGCCTTCTTGTCGTGAGGATATTTGAACTCGACGCCGCGGTGCTCGAACTCGACACGTGGCGGGTCGCGGGCCTGAAGAGGGACGCGCGGTCGTGCGCCGGACGGGGTGGATGACGGCGCCGCGGGTGGCCTGGCTCCACGCGAGGAAGAAGTTGGTGGCGGCGCGGCCGTCGGCTACGACGTGCCGCGCGGTGGAGCCCACGACGAGGGACCCGCACGCGAATCGCGTGACCTGACCAGCACCAGCTCCTCGGCGTCGTCGCCGCTCGGGTGCAGGCTGAGCGCCTCGGGGTCGGGCTCAGCGGCATGGCGCTGTCGAGCGCGACGTCGGCCGTCGCCTCCACGAACTGCGCGCCCGCGTCGTTGAGCAGGATCGCTCGGCCGCAGTTGGCGTCCACGCCGAGACGGCCCGCCCACTCGCGGTACTCGGCCAGCGCCCTAGCGAGCCCCGCCTCGAGGACGGCGTTGGGCGGGGACGCCGGCGCGCGGAAGGCGTAGATGACGGAGATGTACATGTCGAAGGTCGCCTTGTCGAACACGGTGAGCGGGACGACATCGGCGGCCGGAGCGACCCGCCGCCGTAGGCAGGCTTGACGGCCTTCGACGAGTGCACGGTGATCTTCATGTGGAGAATGCATGCGGTTGGAAAGCTACAACACACTTGGGTAGCAAGTGTAGATGTAATCTTCGCCGGTCGAGCCCTCGAATTAATCAAATGGTCAGATGCGGGGAACAGCTGAACAGCTGATCGATCGATGATGCCTCGGATCGAGGTGTCTGGCACCGAGACCGAATATCTTACTCCACTAGCTACAGCTTGATTGCTGCATGTTTTATTGTCAACGAGAAGAACACAAATCACTAGCCAATCATTACAAAAACCTACCGCTTAAACATATGTTCATGTGTGCAAATTCTATGCGTGCTGCAGAATTTTTTGAGTTCTGATGTGAGTTCTGGATGCAGCATTACAGCTTCTAGTTCTGATGTAATAGGAGACCTGTGTAATTTCAGTGGTCTGTAAGTGAGATTTTGTTTTGACTTTCCCTAAAACATTTCAAGTTCATACAACGAAATCACAGTGTTTCTTCCATTGCCTCCATTGACTAGACATTTTCAGGAATAAGCTTACACATCCAAGTCCACGCTTCCATTCCAAAAAAACAAAAATAACTTAGCACATACATTTGGATAATACATTCAAGTCCCAATTCTTGAACATACATTTGGATAGCACAAAAAACATTCAACTCCATGCTTTCATTCACTCATACAGAATTACATCATAACTCAATTCTTCCATTTCATCCCATAATTTCTCATTACCAGCCATTTGCATACAGAAACTAGAAGTTGTAATGCTGCATCCCATAATTTGTAATTACATCAGAACTAGAAGCTATAATGCTGCATCCAGAACTCACATCAGAACTCAAAAAATTCTGCAGCTCGCATAGAATTTGCACACATGAACATAATTTCTGATTGTTAGCCATTTGCATACAGAAACAGAATCAGTGCAGCATTTGCATACATAATCAGAACACCATTTACATAATATTTCGAAGTTTCAGTACACCATTTGCATAATACAGAAACAGAAACAGAATCAGCCATTTCGGTACACAGGCGGCAGGGCGGGCGCGCGACAGCGGAGGACCTCAGGGGGGCGCACAAGGGGGATCTCACTTGCACTGGAGCGCAGTGCAGAGGGGGACTCAGCCTACGACTCAAGTCCACTTCCACTGGTGGGGACTCAGCGGGCGAGGACTCACTAGAGAGGGAGGCGGCGGCTGGAAGGGAGGCGGTGACTGGAGGGGACCCCCAGGAGGGGTAGTTGATGCCGGCTATGGAGGTGTCTCTGGTGGAGAGTCGCCGAGCAGGGCGCGGAATGGAAAGCAGTGCGGGGGTGAATTGAAGATGATGTTGGTTCGGACGGGGGGTTTTCCGCAAAGTGGACTCGAGTGGGAGGCTCACTCGCCCTGGGTCGCTCCTTTGTTGATGGATGTCTCAGATCGTTTATGTTCACATATGCACAGATATGACCATGACCTCAGCTGCTGAGGTCATTTCCCGCAGTTCGGGTGTGGCAGTGTACCACTACCTACAGGCTACGGTGCGGATATGTGTGGCAGTTGGGGTGCAGGACGCCTTGCCCGGCACACCGGCTTACCTAAAGTCGTGCGTCCGCCACCGCTGCCAGGGAGTAGCAGCAGCTCTTGAAGGTGTCCATGTCGCGGCTGAACAGAGGCACGTAGGCGTCGACGCTCCCGTCCCAGGAGAAAGACGGCACGACGATGATCGAGCCCTCCACCGGCAGGTAGCTGGGCATGGCGAAGAACGGCCGGCCGCCGCCGAAGTCCATCTCGTGGAACGGGATCCGGAGCCAGCTGTCTACGTCGACGTCCGGGCTCAGCAATGTCTTCGTCGCGTCGGCCGTCGGCACCAGCCGCTCCACCTCCACCGTCCCGGAGCTTGCGAAGTCGACGAACGACTTGAAGTAGCCGTCGCCGATCCGGGCCACCTCCCGGCTGATGAGCAGCACGGCGTGCCGTAGCGGACGGGCAATCAGCTCCCGCGCGGCGGTGGTCGGACGCGCCCAGAGCACGACGTTGCCGGTGTAGCCGTCCGGCACCGGCGGGCTCGTCATCCGCGCCCGCCCGTCCACGGCGATGCGCACGCTGGTGGTCTCGCACCCGTGGAGCCCGCGCGCCTTCGTCACGCACCGCCATAGGTGCGCCACCACGCACTGCAGCGTGCTGCCCCCCGACGCCTCTGATTTGAGCCTGGAGATGAACTCCCGGCTGAAGTGCGCCTTGTGTACCACCACCTCGTCGTCCGCGTGGCTGTTGTCTGCCTTCTTGTCGTGAGGATTTTTTAACTCGACGCCGCGGTGCTCGAACTCGACACGTGGCGGGTCACGGGGCGTGAAGAGGGACGCGCGGTCGTGCGCCGGGACGGGGTGGATGGCGGCGCCGCGGGTGGCCTGGCTCCACGCGAGGAAGAAGTTGGTGGCGGCGCGGCCGTCGGCTACGACGTGCCGCGCGGTGGAGCCCACGACAAGGGACCCGCACGAGAACCGCGTGACCTGGACCAGCACCAGCTCCTCGGCGCCGTCGCCGCTCGGGTGCAGGCTGAGCGCCTCGGGGGTCGGCCTCAGCGGCATGGCGCTGTCGAGCGCGACGTCGGCCGTCGCCTCCACGAACTGCGCGCCCGCGTCGTTGAGCAGGATCGCTCGGCCGCCGTTGGCGTCCACGCCGAGACGGCCCGCCCACTCGCGGTACTCGGCCAGCGCCCTAGCGAGCCCCGCCTCGAGGACGGCGTTGGGCGGGGACGCCGGCGCGCGGAAGGCGTAGATGACGGAGATGTACATGTCGAAGGTCGCCTTGTCGAACACGGTGAGCGGGACGACATCGGCGGCCGGAGCGACCCCGCCGCCGTAGGCAGGCTTGACGGCCTTCGACGAGTGCACGGTGATCTTCATGTGGAGAATGCATGCGGTTGGAAAGCTACAACACACTTGGGTAGGAAGTGTAGATGTAATCTTCTTCGCCGGTCGAGCCCTTGAATTAATCAAATGGTGATCAGATGCGGGGAACAGCTGATCGATCGATGATGCCTCGGATCGAGGTGTCTGGCACCGAGACCGAATATCTTACTCCACTAGCTACAGCTTGATTGCTGCATGTTTTATAAATTGTCAACGAGAAGAACACAAATCACTAGCCAATCATTACAAAAACCTACCGCTTAAACAAAGCGAAAACGTATAACACAGTTCATAAGTCTGTATATATATTAGGAATAAATTTGCTATCTGCCGGCCAGATGCGGGATGTCATGGCGAACGCCCAACGCTGAAATGATCAGAGTTGACTATGGGTTTGGAACTTTTTGCGTATTCCCTATGTAATATATATCCACTAGGAGGCAGAGTTGCGTGCTAAAATTGTTATGCAATATGTAGCATCCGTATGGCAAACACAGCGGGGGGATGCTGCATCTTAACCTTTTTCCTGCTTGTATTCCAAAATTCTTTTACTCTGATAGCTATAAAAAGGCTAGAAGATCACAGTCTCACAGCAGAAAAAACACAAGGAAACCGAGCAAAACTTTTCTTAGGAACCCAAAGCCTGTAGGAGTATGGTCCACCCCCTCGTGGTCCTTCCTTAAGGTTATAGGATGGTCGAGCTAGACAAAGAGAACAAAAACTTCACAAGAACTACCACAATTCTCAATCCGCCTTCTCCAAATTGCATGAACTTGGAACACACGTTCCCTAAGACCTCAGAAACCATTCCAATCAACAATCGTAAAGATATTTGCCAAAGTTTCATCCTTTTTTTTTCATCTGAGGGAATGTTGCTCAAGAACCAAGCCAAACACCAAATCTTAGACCAAGACTTGCCCGTAGGCGTAGGTGTAATATGGTCAAGGTGACCTTGGATCACTTCTCATACGTCCTAGTAAGCCTAAGAACAACAAGACTCACACCAAAACCCTGTGAGCAAAGGTATGCTAAGATTCACCAAAAGCACAACCAAAATCAGGCAACTTCAAGGAGATGCTGTGGAGATTGCCTAGTTGGATGGGATTTGACCTCCAAGAGGTTTCTCCATCACTTACACATCCTTGGCAAATAGCAAACCCAAGAAGAGAGAAGGAAAAAGGGAAAAAAAATACTTCAAATCAAGAAAGCAACATCCTAACCAAGTGTGGCCTTCTGCACCACGCCCATGATCAAGGTCACGGCCATTCAAATAGATTATACACTCTACAGAGGTTGTACAACTTTATCCACAAGATATGATCAACTTGTGATATACGTCCGACATACTTTCGTAAGTGTGCGACTAAGTAGATCATAACAAGGCATTTACAATAACTCGCCGTAATACTATACCATCTAATGAGTTCGATCCTCGAGCGTTAGGACGACATTAAACTATGAGGAAACCATTGTTGGGAGAGTAAACGTATCCTGACTTAGTACCACCAAAGTAACGGGGAATACGATGTCATGTATTAAATCAATTGGTGTGTACAAAAAAAAACTCCAAAAATTGTTATTTTGTCACTGTTGGAAAGGTTTTGAATTTACATGAATTTATAAACAAAAATTAAGTCATTTGGTTTTAAGATGAGGGAGAACGAACTCTCCAAAGTTTGACCCAAGAGGAAATTCCAGAAAATTCGATATTTCTAACAGGTGGGGTCCAATCGGATTTTAATTTATTTTCTCAATTATTTTTGCTAAGTAAAGTCATCTGCGGCTGACAGGTGGGGTCCATCCATATTTTAATTTCTTTTACAAATATTTTTATTAAGAAAACCCAAGAGACTAACAAGTAGAACTGTGGTCCACATGGACTCGGTCCACGGGGCGGGTCACAGGGTCGTGGGCACACATATCGGCGGATATGGTCCACGTAATAAGTCTATATATGGTATTTTAAGTGGTGGGCCCCGCATGTCACACACTCATACATTAATATAGCTTCTAATAAGATTTTTCTAATTACCGAGGGCCCATATGTCATACTAATACTAACATTCTAATTAATCACAATTAACCAAACCCTAATGACCGTGAGGCCCACTCGCCAAAGCTATTGTGCATATTCTCCGTTCAAGGGAAACCATGACTTGGTGCCTACGAAGGAAGCCATAGCTACCACCCGCGATCCTCGAATGGGATGCGGCGATCTCGGCAACCACGATGGTTGTTGCACTGTGGTAGGGGTGGCGGCTGCGACGACATTGTGCATGATGGCTACCAAAAATTACTACGCAATCCGCGAACTAGAACACGGCTTAAGCATTTATACCACTAGGCGATCCTATCGGTGCAGACGGTGCGGCGGGAGATGGCCAGAGGCGGCGGCGGAGACACTTTGGATGAGGACAACTACCAACATGGTTAGAAACTACAAATTGAAGCGGACACTACCATCTACTTGGCAACATGAAGCTAAAGGTGCTCCCGACGCTCTAGAAGAAGCGGTGGGGGAGTGCTATCCACGGTGACCTACATTGGCGTGGCTCGGTGCTATGGGGCGACTGTGCTACGGACATCTAGATGTGACATTGACTATCCTACGAGGTTTGCCTCATACTAGAACACATGGGAACGAAAGGGCTAACATGGAAACCGAGAGGAGAAGGATATCAAGTGCGGCGGTGGGGTCTAATCGTGCTCTGGTCCGGCGACAGTGATGAAGGCATTCTGGAAACTCTGGCCCATGACAATAGAAAAGCATGAAGGAGTTAGGAAGAATGGACCGAGGCGAACAAGATGGACATGGGATTTGAGTTCGAACCTCACTAGAACGAAGGGAATGAGGCAGCGACGACAAGGTGAGCATGAGGAAGGGAAGGTCGAGGCGACCACAATGCACAAGAGAATGAAGGCAGAGAGGAAGGGAGAAGTTGGGGGAAATGCAAAGGAGGAACGGGCGAACACGGTGACGTGCTCGAGCCCAACTTAAATGGAGAGGAAGATGGAGAGAGTGGAAGGAGATGGGCAAGACGACGGTTGCAAATAGGTCTAACTTTTGATCTACAACTCCAAACTTGATGAAACTTGGAACACACCTTCTCTAGGATGTCGTGAACCTATTCCAATCGAAGATCATGGAGATCCATGGAAAAGTTATGACCTTTCTTCGTTTGAGAGGAGGATGGTTCAAAACCGAGTCAAAAGCGAAAACTAGATCCAAAAACTTGCTCGTGGGTGATTGATGATCAAGATGATCCTAGATGTATTCCCACATGTCACGACAAGCTAGATCACGTGAAGAAATCAATCAAAAACATGCAAATCAAAGAAAGACTCAAAATCACCAAATAGAGAGAAGAAAGGCAAAGAGACACATCTTTGATCAAACTTTCCTTGGATTGATTTGATAGGGTTTGGGTTCTGATCACTCCATCAATGGAGGACAAACTCAATCCAAGAGCACGAAATCAAATCAAAACTCTCTAGAACCCTAAGCTCCACTAATCCTCTCCCTAAGCCAAACTAGAGTTTCAACGCGGGCTCGAGCGCGAGATATCGCGAGCAACGCATGAACTCGGCTTGACGGGACGACTCCAATTTGACAAGGTCGTGGCGCTTGCTATAGGGCTCGAGGTAGAGGGGATGACATTGTGGATCGCTCGACACAGCTGGCGCACGCGTGCGTCACGGGCACAATGGGCGAACGGGGGGGGGGGAGATGGCGTGAGGGAGAAGAGAAACAGTGGTTCTCCCTCTGCTACGACGACGGGGCTAGGGGTCTTTCACGAGGAGAGAGAGAGAGAGAGAGAGAGAGCTAGGCTAGCTGCTGCTAGGCCTTAGTTAGTTCGTGGGTCGTGAGGGAAGAGAGCAAGAAGAGAAGAGAGAGGGTGACAGTTGGGCCGGGGAGAGTAGAGTCCAGGGCGGTGATTGAGTTTAATGTTTGAAATTTTATTTGCATTTCAAAATTTGATTTGGGTTTGAATTTGAGTTTTGAGGAGGTTTTGCAATAATCATGTTTTAACTAATTTTGGGTTGCACACAATTGTATTTTAAGTTTATTCAAATCTTGATTCTTGCAAAGGAAATTGTTTTAAAATTTTAATTACAAAGAAAATGTTTTTAGAACTTTTTGATACGCAACTTAAAGTTTTGAAAACTCGTGAAAATCATGCAGATTTAAATTGGAACAAAATTTGGGATGTTACAGAGCCATCCATCCGTGTATTATCTATCCACTAGAGATTTAGATCCTTCTAGTAGTATCTGCACAGTTGGTAGCACAGCACACATTACACTGTACACGCAAAAAAGGGAGCTGGGGGAGTACTCAAAGATTCTGGCCTGCAGCGTGTGTTTGATGGCCTGCACTGCCTTGGTCTGCATGTACGTAAATAAATTCGGCCTGTTGGTTGCTTGCACGGAGCCAGGTTTTGCCTGGACATTGATCTCTGATGATCGGCCCAGAGTTTCTTGACGATCCAATCGAGAAGCAAGTAACTTAGCATCGATCATTACACCGGTTCTTCAGACGCCGGCCGGCCAGTTTGCCGATCGCTGATTACTTTCTGCATGAACTCGTGTCTTTGGTTCAACGAGCTGCATGGGGATTTCGACTTGGATTCGCGGATCCACCGGGGCGGAGCGAAGGCGTCGCCCCTGGTCTTGGACGCGCCGCACGAGAAGCCAGACGACGACGACGACGACTATCCTGCTGTTGCTGCTCCATGCTCGGCTGACGGCCAGGATCGGTACTAAAATTTAGGAGATGTTTTTGCCTGTTTGCAGTTTACTGAACACCGAGTTATCCATCAGCGATAGTCTGTTTGAACACAACTAAATTAAAGGGTGCGAAGGGTTTATGTGAGAGAGGTAGCAGCGAGGATTGGAAAGCTAATGATGGGGGAGCTGGTGGAGATGCACTATGAATTTGTAAGGTACTATGGGCCAGATATTGATGAGTCACCCAAGCGGATGGAAGGGGGAAAACTCAAATACTGTCGGTGTTGCAGAAGATAGTGATCGAAGATGAGGGGGAAGGATCTAAGTCCGGTAAGTAGTCTGTCCTCTTCTCTCGAAAAGCTGTAGCCTAGCGTGAGACCGCCCGGTGACGTGTAGCTCTTCTGGTGAACGCGGCGGCCGCGCGTGCCGCCCTTGGCGACGGCCCAACCACCTCAGAGTTGAGTAGTTGACTACTCGGTATCAATTGCATGCAGGTCCTCAACCGCTCGTAAAATTCGACTGGACTCCCTGCATGGCCGACAACGTACGGACGTACAAGGTTTACACGTACACGAGTACACGACACCTGCGAATTCGTCGGAGACCAGATGCTTGGTCATTACAGCTTAGTTTACAGTCATATTCTTGTCTCGAGTTTTAAATTGATTTCCAGTTACCACCAGTTCATCTAGATAAGGAATTTAAGGGTCCGTTTGGTCTCTAACTCAGATAGGCGGACCAAAAATTTTTGCCACGATAAAACCTAGGTAATACCAAAATCAAGGCAAAAAAATGATGTTTAGATTGTAGTTATACCAATTCACGGACAATATCAAAATTAGGATACAAATTGACTCTCTTTCTCTTGCTAGCTAGGGTGCACATGAAGTTCCCAGTGCTAACCCTTCACTACTACAAAAGACTGGTATTGGACGCCTCATCACAGTTAGGTATAGTAAAATCAGGGAGTAAGGCATTTTTTTAAGTTACGGTAAAATCACATAAGGTTCATGTTGAAAATCGTCAACATACGCGGCGGCGTGGGAGGAGGACATGGCGGGGCGGCGACGCGGGAAGAGGAGGGAGGACAGGGGTGCACGGGAGGATGAGGGGGAAGGAGGATGGGGCTGGGCAGGGTAGGAGCTAGGGTTAGGGTTCGAGCGGGGGCGGTGGGGAGGGGGTTTTGTTTGAGGGCAAAAGCTGGTAATTACTCTCAAGTATCTGGCTTCCATACATTGTAACGGCTGACGGCTTCATGGAAAGCCGGGGGAGAAAAACCGCCCGTTTGAGACGGCTCGGGCCCTACAGCTTGATCGGCTATTCATTCAGCTGCTGCTACTTTTTTCTATGGTACGACTGTGCGAGGGTGACTATATATGTAGCTGTGAAAATCAACCTTAATTCTAGCTCTAGCTATCACGGCGTGGGGCTCATTCGCAGTGACGGAGCATGAGCAAAATCTCAAGGGGGGCCAAAGATCATAGCAAATTCAGAAGCACGCTGCTCACTACTGGTTGCACACCCTACACGGTGCATAGACATGGCTCTCCGTTCAAAACTAATATAAAAATATCACCGCAAAGTCACGCGGACTCGCCACATTGCAATTCCGGCCCGCAGGGGCATGGAATCCCTCTCGTCTGGCCCCTAGGGGCACTTTAGTGCCACATGGCACCTCGTCCTGCCCCAAGGGCACTTTAGCCCCCTCGTCCGTGCCCCTAGGGCACGGTAGAACCTCGGCCGACCCCATGGGCCACGACAACCCCCTCCCCAACTTGATTTTTTTTTATTTTTTTAAACCTAATTGCGGCTTTCGGCGCTAGGATTCGAGTTGCCCCCATGCGTGAAAAACCAGATGATTTCGTCCCTTCGCATCGCGCGTGGCTATAAACCGAGTGACACGCTCTCATCCCCCCCCCACTAGAACCATTCCGCTCTACATAGAGAGAGGAATGATCGAGTGAGAGGAAGCGCGATTGGCCGAAATTAGTTTCGATTTCTCTACCTATTTGAGGGTGTTTAGAGAAGTGTTTAGCGGTCGTTTTAGTGGAGTTAGTTTGACATCAATTGAAGATCTTCTAGAGGAGGTAGTTTCTTTCATAGTTATGAACTGTGTAGTTAGTGTTGAAGTATTTAGTCGTAGTTAGTTAGTCGTAAATATTCCGTCGTAATTGAAATAGTTGTAATTAATTAGTCGTATTTTACTTTGCAAATTAGTTAGTTCTATTTAATGATGTCGTACTTAATTAGTCGTGATTAGTTAGTTGTAATTAATTTGTCACGGTTAACTAGTCAGAATTAAGATTGCAACTAAAATGGTCATATTTAATTAACGTAATAATTTAGTTGTAATTAATTAGGCTTCATTAAATTATTCATTGTTAGTTTGCTGTGTTTAATTATTTAAATGGTACTAGTTAGTTATTCATAAATTTTAGTTGTAATTAAATAAGCTTAATTAAATACTCATAATTAAACAATCATAAATAATTACTAGTAATTAATTAATCATAATTAGTTAAGTACATAGTATTTTTAATTCATCATCAATAATTAACCATAATTAATTAGTCCTAATTAGTTCTGCTTAAGTAAATATTACTAATTAATTAGTCATCAATAATTAATCGTTAGTAGTCAGGCTTAAGTAAATAGTTCAAATTAAATAGTCATCAATTATTAATCGTAATTAATTAGTCATAATTACGTAGTTGCAATTAATTAGTCGTTGTTAGTTAGTCGTAATTAATGAGTCCTATAGTTTATTTGCATAGTTTTGTTGCACTAAATACCCCAAAGTCGTTATTTTGCTTAGGTTGGGTAATGTGGTTATTTTTTGTATAGTAAGTTGGGTTAATGTGGCTTTAGGAAACATCGAACATGCAAAACTTGCTTGTGTTTTATAGGTGGTGTGGTTATTTGGTGTACGGTAAATTGGGTTGTTGTGCCTTTAGTAATGTTGAACGTGTCAGACCTGGTTGTGTTTTATGATGACAGTGTTGTACGGGGTGGACCCGGCGAATTGGACCTATCGTTGTGCCAATACAAGGTGGTCCGGGCAGAGAGGATCCATACATCGAAGAGGTGAGTTATGTACAATTTTTATTCTAATTATTTATTTGGCATAACGTTCTGCTAACATCATTCAATCGTTCAGTCCGCCTCGCAGAATAGAGCTTCCTTCAAGACTAATCGCCGCCGTGGGCAGTCAGGAGACAAGGGCAAAGGACCGATGCACCGCCAAGGCTAATTTCGATCCTTAGTTTTTTCGATTCATAAATGTCATGCATGTATCGTAGGTGTTTTCTGGATTTTTGATTCGTGCATGTTGTCGTTTCTAATGGACGTAACCAACTGTTGTGCGTCATGTAATGTAATTAGCAAATTTCGTTACGAAGTCTCTCAAATTTTATTGCAAAAGTTCGACAAATTTATTTTCCAAATTTCATTCGCTAAACCCTAACTTTGCATAAAATGATAAAAGCCAAATACAGCCCGCAGGAGGCGGAGCTGCTATGGTCCAGAGGGCCGGTCGAGGCTCAACCGTGTCCTAGGGGGCTGGACGAGGGTGCAGTGCCCCTAGGTAGGGGTGTCAATCGAATCCGAATTATCCGATATCCAAATTCGGTTGGTAGCAAATATGGTTTAGATTTTTCCACCCGATTAACAATTTCCCCCCTATTCGTATTCGTATTCGCATAAAAAAAGTAGAAACAAATATGGTATGGACTTTTGCCATCTGAAATGTTATTTTATCCGCACTATTCATATTCGTATTTGAATTCGATAAAACAATATACATATTTCTATTGTTGTATGGCTAATTAGTTGGATGAGTATTTTTAGTTTAATACGAATTCATGTTTTTAGGTGAAATAGGTGAACTAGAATAATTAGGTCTGCTATGTACGAGGATAAAGCATTATAAATATCTTGCAATTACGTAAGTTATGAGGATATCCAAATCCGACCAAATTGAGTAAGTATTTGATTTGTATTTGTATTCGTTACAACATTCGATTCGTATTCGACAATATTCGAATTTGAATTCGTTTATAAAATACGAATATGGAAAGACCACTATTCAATTCGTATTCGATCTGTTGACACCCCTACCCCTGGGGCGGACGAGAGGGATTTCGTGCCCCTAGGGGCAGGAATTGCGACGTGATGAGTCCGCACGACTCCGCGGTGATATTTTTGTGTTTGATTCGAACGAACGACTAGTTTTGTTAAGGGTTCGTCTATATAAGATTGGACTATTTTCTCAACCCAAAATAATCAGATTTTAGTTCTTTTACAACTTCATTATACATAAACTAATGTAATTTATTACTATAATTTTTGTTCTTGGTCACTATAATTATTATCGAAAATATTAATAACTCATATTTCCATCACATAATTCAAAATCTAACATATTCTTTGAGATATTGAGCAAAACAAAGACAAAAAAACAAAATTCTATATCAACAAAATACGGCAACGTGGTGAATCCATTATATTCTGAAAAAAAAATAATAAATTCGAACCCAATTCATCATATGAGAAGAGTGTAAATCTCAAAGCATGTCGGACGAATGAAAATTCAACTATTTTAACAAAAGAAAGCTGTCGAATATTGTTTAGCAAATCTTTTTTTTAAATTTACGATGCAACAATATCACCTTAGAAAGAAAAGGAAAAACTCCTCAAATCGCGTGCTGGTCGCTTTAACCCATTTGCTACGCGTACCAAAAATCCGTTTTTGTTGTTGTTTTTTACTACCCTACACCTATCAACAAATCTCCAAAAAATCCATTCTGATGTACGTAATACGAGCGCTTTTTACGGGTCATCATTCCACCGCATCACACACACGACTACACAACAAGTTGAGCAACGAGTAGTAGTAGCTCTAGCTGCAGCTGCAACCACACGCCGCGGTTCACAGTTCACACGCATAAAGGCAGCCTCTTCTCCGCCTCCGCGCGCCCAAGAACCCACCCGTGACCCGCCCATGCCGCCGCCGGGGGGGCATATGCCGCTGCCGGGGCCGAAGCCAAAGCCACCAAAGCCCAAGCCGGACCCGGACCCGGAGCCGAAGCCGAAGCCGCGGCCGGAGCCGGGCCCGCCCGACCCCTTGGCATGCGCCGCCAACTGCTCCGAATCGTGTGCCTACTACCGCCTCTGCCCGCCGCCCGCCCCTGCCACCTTGCATCTCCGGTCCTCCCGCCTACCCACCCCGCTCATCGCGCTGTCGGCGTCCCTCCTTGCCGTCTCGGTGGTTCTCCTTATCACCCTGCTCGTCCGCCGCATGGTGCACCGCCAGCGGCAACGGCGGCGCCAGACCGCGCCCCAGGAGGCGCCGCTGACGCACCACGACGAGGAGGGGGTCCCGGTGCCGGCTGTGGCGGTGGAGGAGGGTGAGGACGCGGACGACGGCGGGGTTCACCACGTGTGGTACATACGGACCGTGGGGCTCGACGAGCGCGCCATCGCGGCCATCACAGCTCTGGTGTACGACGCCAAGAAGTGCGGCTGCGGCGTGGGGCTCGGCAGAGGAGGGGACGACGGTAGATGCGCGGTGTGCCTCGCGGAATTCCGGGACGGGGAGACGCTGCGCCTGCTGCCGCGCTGCGGCCACGCCTTCCACCGGGGGTGCATCGACACCTGGCTCCGCGCCCACGTTAACTGCCCGCTCTGCCGTGCGCCCGTCCAGGTCGCCGACCAGGCCGTTGGCACCAACGCCGCGCCGGGCGCCGCCACGGCCGCCCCCGGCGGCGAGCCCGCGGCAAATCATCACGCGGCTGGTGGTGCTGGCACCGAGGAAGCCGACCGCGACAGCGCCCTGCCGGAGCACGCTGTCAGGCGGGGCGCGTCCATGGTGGTGCTGCCGAGGCGGGCCGCGTCCATGGTGGCGCTGCCGAGGCGGGCATGGCCGGACGTCTCGCTCCGAGCGCCGGCGTCGAACAGTGGACGCGTGGGGGAGATGGGCCTAGCAAAGATAAGCAGACTGCTCAAATTGTCAGAAACGCTGGAGATGGCCAGCATCGGGGTATGCAGGTCTTTCTCGTTCGGCACGGCGAGCTGTCTGCGTTTGCTGGGCAGGTCCGGCCCGTCGGCCGCCGGCATCAACACCGACGAGATGTCTCGATGAATTGCTGGATGCTTCTGCTGCTGCTCTTTCTGTAAAATGATCTAAAGTTGCAGTTTTAGAGGTGTTGGGGTTGGTGTTCGGCCTGCAGAGTTTTGTTTGCCACAAGGGAAGGCAAAAATGGTATCGTTCCTAGCTTCATGTATAATTACTAAGTAAATATCATGAGCATGTGAATACACCGCGGATTGTCAGAAATTGTAAATAAGAATTCCTGACAAAAAAATGATGTTTTTGTATGCGAGACTAAGATATGGAGATCACTACTGCCTGTTCATTCTGGCTCATGAATGATATGAGCTAATTAAGGACATCGTTGCTTCACCCCTTCTATTTAGTTTCTAGCTTCTCTGAATCTTTCATGATCCACCGTGAATATCTGCGATTGTTATTGGTAATAGTCTTCAGCAAAATTCTCTGGGCTATGCTTATGTGGTCACCTTGTATCCATAATTTTTAGCTACCAGAGAAATTAGAACCATTGCTTTTGATTCTTAGATACAAACTACCCTTGTGAAACCTCATGATCTGCAAGTTCACAAGGTTTCAGGTTGCAAACTAACAAAGCAAGTATGCACCTAGTTTATTCCAACACTTTTCAACCTCTGAAATTACCCTTTTGATAACTGATAAGGTCAAGAACAGGAAAGGATGTGTGAACTTGTGGCTGCTGCTGGGGAATTTCTTCTGTTCGAATCCAATACGAATTGGATCCTATTCCAATCCTGCTCACTAAAAATACAGCATTAGGCATTGCACCATCTGAAGCCTCCTGATTCCCTCTTCTATAGAATGGCCTGCCTGCCTGCCTCAGGATTCAGGATTCCCGAGGAAGTTACAACGACATGCCACCTACCTTGCCATGTCGCCATCATGCTACTGGCACTGAGTTTTTGGCCTGAATGGTAAGGTTGGTCCTTTTTTTTCCCAAGTAATGGTGGTCGTGTTCTATTGTTGAAAATATCATCACGGTACCGACACATGTACAATACTAGGCTTTCCGCACCTGGATTTAATCTCCACCGCACCTTCCTAGCCCGAACGTCTCTCGTACGATCACGTGTCCGCCTCCGGTCTCCCGTGGCTCGGACACCGCCTCGTCTGCACGCCTGTGCTCCGGACGCGATATGTGTCGCTTGTCCGGTCGCCCATGGCCCGGACGCCACCTCGTCCGCACGTCCGTGCCGGAGACACACCTTGTCCAGTCGCCTGTTACCTGCCACAAACCAACACTGGTGGGGGCAAAGCCAATGGTGGCAGGCCTCAGCTAGCAACGCAGATTAATTAATTGAAGCAAGCAACGACGGGTTCGGTTTGCATGTCTAGAACTGCATGGTCATTCCTGTAAAAGTTACAGCCCAACCCCTTGTGCATTCTATTTTTCTACACGATCGACCCTCCTCTGAATCATGAAAGTTCAGGAATGTGCTTTCCCTAAGGCTGAAGTGTGTCTTGTGAATTTCTGGATTCATTCATTCTAAATAACGAATACATGGTGTCAACAATGGTTAGTGATCCTAAGCACCGCATTCTCAGTGAATTATCACACCAAGGGTTTTCCGTAACCTGATAAAAAACACCTAAAATAAGTAAATCATATGTACTACTCCACTCACAGGGAATGAGATTATCAGCAACATATATACGTGCATCCATATCCTTCACTTAAAAAAAGAGAGAAGAAACACAAAGTCATTGTCGAAGGCTTCAGGCCAAGCAAATGACACATCTACTCTGCACTACAGTTTGCACGACGTCCTGGTCATCTCCGGTCACACCGCGGCACTACACTGATCGCGTCGTCGATAAGAAGATATATAATTACCTAACACACGGACGTGCATCCAGACCACGAGCGACCGGACAAGCGCCACGCGACGCGTCCGAGGCACAGCCGTGCGAACGAGGCGGCGTCTGGGCCCGAGATGACCGGACAAGCGACACATGGTGCGTCTGGGGCATAGGCGTGTGGACGAGGCCGCGTCCGGGCCACGAGTGACCGGACAAGCGACACACGGAGCATCCAAGGCATTGGCGTGCGGACAATGCAGCGTCCGGGTGAGGGGCGCATGGACAAGTTTGTCCAGGCCACAAGCGACCGGAGGCGGGCACGTGTCCGCACGAGGGACGTTCGGGTTAAGGATATGCGGCGGGGATTAAATTCGAACGCGGGAGATCCGGTATTGCACATGTGTCGAGTACCAATATGTTCGTAGTGACATTTTCAGCAATACACAACAGTGCCATTTAGAGAGAAAAAAAAACTCACTAGCACTGCATTAATAACGCCAAAAACTCACTAGCACTGCATTAATAACGCATTAATAACGATGCTTCCATAACGCCAAAAACTCACTAGCACCGCATTAATAACGCCAAAAACTCACTAGCACTGCATTAATAACGCATTAATAACGATGCTTCCATTTGCCGTGCTAAACAGTGTGACAAAGCGGTGGGCAAGCTAGGCAGTTGAGCCCGGTCACCTTCCGAAGCCAGTGTGTAACCGTCGGTTACCGTGCCATCGGAAGATCGATAAATTCTCATAACGGGTTAAAAAAAATAGATTTATCTATTTTTTATCCTAATTCCAATTTCGATTTAAAATGTAGATAATTTCTTCTTTACATCTGAAAAATTCAAATTTCAATTCAAAAATTTTGCTCAAAATTTTACCGAAATATCCGGCAACCGACGATTACCGATTCTATAGGTGGGTCCGATAAAATTTCCGAAACAGCATAGTTTTCCCTGGTGTGCATCCATAATTTCGACCAAACATTAGTTGCGGGTCATTGTTGGTCATCAAGTGAGACGGACGAGTCCCTGCCGTGGTGTTATTGGCTGGGGGGTCAAGTGTGTGACAGATGAAGTAGAAAGCAAGCACCTTGGTGAGATGGGATGGGAGAAGCAGAAAATGTGTGGTTTAATTGGGTGTACCTGTCACGAGTTCTTTAGGTCATTAGGTGTACGATAAGAAGGTGATCGGGCACTGGATATCTTGTGCCTTTGTGTAGCCTTCACAGGATATTGTGAAGGCTACACAAAGGCACAAGATATTGTGCCTTATGGATTATTGACACTAGTTCATGCAATAATTTGCTTTCAATCTATTGGAGCTCTTAGATCGTGTCAGCTAGTCGTTTTGATTGTGGTGGTTAGATCGATCTAGTATAACCTAGCATGCCAGTTTATGATTATTGACGATATATTATTCATAGGTTACATATATCTCGACTAATTTGGGGTCTTTACGGTTGTTAGTGGTGACAACGCTAGTGCATAGAGAGCGTTCGGTTCGGCCCGCGGGGGTCTACCCTATTGTGGTTTCTTGTTCAAGTTTCGTAACTGATTTAGTGGATTAGATTTTGTTTCTAGGAGTGTATCGGACCGCAGATTATCAGCGGTAGTTATAGATATATTAGAATTGCTCGTGAGTAGTGGTATCAATTAGCAGCTGAGCCTCTAGAACAATTATCATCAATTATTTACCATATCTCAAGACAGGATCAACCCTTTGTGCAATACTCCCTCTATCCATTTTTGTTGGGCGTACTTTATTTTTAATTTTGTCCAACAATGTTAGGAGCACACACACCAATCAAGGTAAAATTTGTGATTTATTTCCTGTTAGGACCCTATTAACTATTATCAAGTCTTGTAGCATTAAGAGTGTTTGCAAACTTCCAAGGACCATGTTAACTCTTGTTGCATGCTGACATTCTCTGATCATTGTGGATAATTTAGTCATTGTTAAATAAATAACATTAATTGTTTTTCTTAGTGAGTAGGCGGTTGGATGGATTAATGATTAAGCATGTTAGGAGAGAGTCATACTAATACAAAGCAAGCATGCAAAGCATGTATTAAATACTCTCAGTTGAAAAGCTACAACTGACTCATGCGCTTGTGGAATTTTAATTGCGCATATAAAGAGTCAACATTAAGCATAGTTCATGGGGCAGATGCAATTTATGAAAATGACCAGCGTATAAAGAGTCTAACATTAATAAGCATATTTCATGGGGCAGATGAACTATATGAAAATGACCAAATACAAATATTCTACGCATGCATTGACTAAGGGTTGTTAACCTAAAATAAGCCAGTATTTTCATAAACATGCATTCAGTCACATTACACAAAAACAACAAACCACACACCAAAAAAATGTATTCTAGCACGAGCACTTATACCATCCCAGAAAGATTGTTCATCAAGAATTTAAAATAATAGAGAAACTATCTTGCTTCCATTATTCTTCATATGGTTTTACTTAACGTACATAGCAATTTGGTCACAAACTCTCTATATTAGACTCTAGACTCGAGACATTTTACTCTATGAAGGCAGACAGCAAGAGGATAAAACAAAGGGGCGAGAGGATATAACTCACACAGGAGTATTTATCACACATTGTTGGGAGAGAAAAAAACTCTTATATTATATATATATATATATATATATATATATATATATATATATATTATTTAGGATAATTTATTATCAAATAGAAGGTAATGGTTTATTGTCAAGTCATATGTAGATAGAAAAGAAATGTAACACATCAAAAAAGTTTTACTTTTTAAAATTACTGTCAGGGAGGATATTTATCGGCAAAAAAAAAAAAGAATGCTCATGGTTTACAAATTCACATTGCTATACTCAACCAATATTTGGGCAAAACGTAAGAAAGACTATTATATATTATAACCATCTAAGACTGAGAGAGAGAGAGAGAGAAATAGAAGTTTCTAGTGTGATCCATAGAACTTTAGAAGATTAATATATATTGTAAGTTTATAACCATCTAAGATCTAAGAGGGATGTATAGTTTTTTTATATAAAAAAATCTAAGAGAGAGGTATATAGAAGTTTCCAGTATGCCCATGCTTTATTAACTAATATGCATAGATGCATTGTGTGCATTGGATGCAGATCGGATGGTTGGGACAAAATATGATGATGTGGCACTCTTTGGGCTCTTGTTATACCTCCCGCGTGTTATTACGGGGCTAAGTGCTCTTTAAAAAACCATAGTCAACCGATTCCACAACTGTGATCTAGGAAGAAAAAAGATTGTAATTTGTAGGAGAAATTCTTAGTAGTACTTCAGTGAACTACTCTGACAAGTGGGCTCAGGACGTCAGGACCATTGTATCCAACTGCATAGCTTAAAAGTGTGGTTTTTGTGAAACGTTATACATAGAGAAGTGTAGTTCTCTGAAACTGTTACTTAAAGTTATGGTTTTGTGATAGTTTTCACGAATGTAGTATGGTTTTACGAAATTTACTCTGTGAAATATGATCTTCAATGTTCCATCTTACAGATCGCAAATTAAATGTCAAAACTATGTGATTAATTATAAATGGAGTGAGTAATGCTTGTTTTAAAAAATAAGTGATATATGTCTGGTTTCTTGGCTGCTCTTTCCTAATTTTTTTTTAAAATAGCATGCATATGATCTCAAAAATCAAAACTTGTCAAAACTATGCATACAGCTTTTTGCTATTTCAGTTACCACTTACCATTCCTCACTGTTGTTGTGCCCAGGGGCGGCGGGAAGGGGGCTGACAGGGGCCTGGCCCCGTATGGTTGTTTGAAAACTACTATTAGACCTTAGTAATCAGGTTGCTCCCTAATAATATGTCTCTAAGGCAGCCAATGAAGCATCTTGTTAATGTTCTTTTTCTTTTTATTCTTCTTCATGGGGTTAATCTATCTTTTACTATATACAAGCATCAATCTAATTATGTAATCAATGCACTGGCCTACATATCATAATTATGAAAAATTGTGAAATCTCTGGGAGGGTATGTTTTATATCTCTGCAAAATTTCAAGAATCGCATTTGTCTTTTTCGTATATAGCAAACGCGATTGAGTTTGATCATAAAATTGTGCATAGATATTGAACATAATCTTCCCTACATCTCATAATTTTTTGAGAATGTTAAAAACTTATTGGTTTGATTTTCACATATTTTTCATCAATTTGCATTTTACCGGATATGCCGCCCACAAGAAAAGCCTTCAAAATCACTCTATTAATATGATTAGTATGTGTCATTCGCTATGCAAAATTTAAACTTTTCAACTTGGCCCCCTCTATATCCAAATCTTGGCTCCGTCCTTGTCTGTACCCAGCACCACAGCCATACAACAAACAACATCTTTGTGACAAGAAAGCATGTGTAATTCTGTGTTCAGCACCATAGCCAGGCAACAAACAACTTTGTATCAAAGAAATGCTACGATAATCAATTTCATTTTATTCAATAAAAGAGTAATTAGGAGATGGGTTCGGAGTTGCACAGCCGTGCTCAAGGTCGTCGTCGGCGAGGTGGTCGGGGATTCTATATTTCCACTCACGCCATTTGGGCTGAATATATGAAAAGTGGCACCGTTTCTCCATGTGCAGATCAACACATGTTGACTGGAGACTGGTTGGGCACGGGGGCGGACTCAAAAAAGACTGAGTAAGCTCTACTCAAATTTTAGTTTTTAGTAGAGTAGGCTAATGTCTAACCACTTTCGTCCCACTCAGTCTGACCAATAGCATACTTTTATCTCTACTCATTTTTTAACATAGGAGACAGCCCACTTACACCCAACTTATTTTTTTTCGACCTAGGTCCACCCCTAGTTGGGCACCGCCGTAAGAGAGCCGGGGAGATCAGATTTGTCCCCGAATGGACGCGATTCAGTTGATGACGTCGAAGATGAGACTTGTACGGTGCGGTGGTTGCTTTTCGAGGGGATGGATTCATGGATGAGGTGGTGGTAGAGATTTGATAGTTTGAGATACCTTTGCACATTATGTGACTGGCAAAGGATGAGGCGTGACTGTTAGCAAGTACGGGAACTGTCAAAGTAGTAAACGACGTTCGAGCTTTGCAGGAAACAATTCGGATGAGAATGCGGCTCTTCGGCTCGGTAGATACGATTTATCAAGAAAGTTTAGTGGACAAAATCAGGTGGCGGTACATTTTTATAACAATCAGATGGCTAATAATTTGATGACGATGTGGCCTAATGAGAGGCTCGTTTCGTAGCCAATAATATAAGGGGGACAGATTAAGATAGGGCCACCAGTTTTACAAAACTCGGACAACATGGTCCTTCTTATACAAGCGTGGCATGGTCAAGGCCTGGAGCCTATTTGCCATTAAGAAGACCAGGAGAAAATTTGGGCAGTTTGACTTTTGACCTCAATACAAAAATTGTTCAACTCTGAAAACAATACTGTATTTATCTCCAGCAGAAGATCAGATAATCACATTGGTAAGCGATGATATAGCAGTAGAGCCTGAACAAATTTCTCAATGCGGCAACATTGGTAAGAGATCCTCTTTGTGCTGTATACAGTAATATACCAAAACAGCGAGGATAATAACTAGTATCATGGACCATAGATTTATACCTGTGGAAACAAGCAGCCATTTGAGGATAGGACTCGCAAAAATTGGCAAGTGTACAATAAATCAAGAACTAAAGATGTGTGACTGACATACCACTACTCTTTGGGGATCCAATTGATGTCACCCTTGCAGTTGAGTCGAAGGAAGTCGACAACAAGGTCCTGATATAATAATATAGAATACCAACAATGAGTAATCACATTTGTAGCATTCATCAACTAAAGCAGAATGAGAGCACAATTACTGACCTTAAATCTTGAGAGAAGGACAATGTCGTAACAATGCCAAGATGTGCCTTTTTAACTGTTACAAGCACCCGCATGTCTTTTGAACCTAGTACAATGATGCTTCCCTCAACTGTTCCACTGAATATGCAAAGGCAAACAAATTAGACTTCCCAAAAAAAGGAGCCACGTAATCTCCATAGGTCAAACTACGATGCAATAAGATGCCAACAGTATGTTTCCTAGCTCACATTGCAAGAAGTGTACCATCTGGCGAGACAGCAAAAGCTGAAATTGCCTCACGAGTTATTTTCTTTGATCCAATTCTAGTCCATGAGGTAGTATTCCAAGAAATTATTTTGCCGTAGCCACCTAAGAAGCAGAGTTATTCTGTAACTGTCAGGCCATAAGCTTAGGAAATAATTAAATTCAAAACAGGGTGAACTCAAATATTGATGTCACCTTGCATTGCAGTAACAAAGAGGATCTGACTGTTGTCAGCCTTATTAGAGAATCTGCAGAAGCCAAATATTTCTCCCTGAAAATGTACAAATCAGAAGCTCACATAAAACAAAGACAAGATACATTTTGTCAAAAAATCACTCACTGCTTCTCTTGGCAGATTAGCTACAGCTTCTGATGACTCTAAGTCCCACACTCTACATGGGCCACTGCTCCTATTCACGGCAAGAAACTTCTCATCGGAACTGAAAGCGTGTCTCAAAACAGAGGGAACCCATCAGGATCATGCAATCAATATGCAAGTGGCAAAAGAAATTTCGAGTTGCACTTTTTTGACCTGAAGTTGAGATCCTTAACCGATGTTTTGGTATCAGGTTCTTCAAGAACGGATTCCATAGCAGGCCATTTGAAGACCCTTAAATGCCCATCCTATACAGTGCAGAAAGAAATGACTTGACATGCTTAATAATCATATAAGTTCTAACTGCCATAGAAAAGCTCCAACAAAAGCACAAAATCTTATAAATCATTGATGGATCCTCAAAGCATAGATGCATGGCTATAATTGTGTGTGCAATGTACAAAACTACAAATTAAATGACAACGAACCATAATAGCTATATAATGAATGGGAAGGCGAATAATTAGCTTTGGAAGAATCTTTTGCCTGTAAGAAGTGACTACTGGGAAATAATAAAGCAACAGGCACAATTCATAGAAGCTTATAACAACACTACAACGCATAAAAGAACATACCAAACAAGTGCATGTGCATCATGGCAATACATAAACATTCATGTGGTCCAGTCATATGTTTAATTGTAAACATTTTGTTCACTTATTACAAAGGGACCTGCTTTATGTTGTTGCTAAACATTTCTGTATCACGCTGACCATGAAACATGAAGTACCTGTTTGGCCAAATACATTATATATCTACTCCTCAGTTACCTAACTCACCATATGGATCACCATTAATATTGTCAATATTGTGAAATGCTAGTTAAGTTGTCAGACTGGGTTACTAATTTTTTGGCTATACTAGCCTATACTCAAATTGTTGCTCACAATAAATCGATATCCATAGTTTACATTACTTTCTGCATGAAGCCATGAAGTATAAGATGCTTATTACTTCTATAAACGTCTACAGCTATCAGATCTTCTAAAGACACTGTATGCCATTCATGATATGTCAGCATTTGAAAAACAAAGTTTGTGCAAATGCATGACTACCAGAAGAAAAAAAAGCAACTTAGTGAGGAAATGAAGGTGATAAATAGGTTATCGATCAAAATAAAGACATAGGTACCCATAGAATTTCATGTTAGACAAATTGGCAAATAAAGGAAATAAGAAGTAAAATAAATAGATGTGTATCAATGAGAATATTATATTCTGTATAAAAATCAAACTATATTCAATTACCTCACCACCAGCGGCAAGAATTGAACCCTCTCCGCTGAACGACACGGCCAACTGTAAACCAACATCATTTAGCTCCACTAAAGCCTCTTGGTCGGATCTCAAAGCTAGTTCATGTGGTTCCTCTCCTTCTGGTGATTCCCATCGAAACAACCTATATGAGTGACACATGGTCAAAATTCTGAAATGCTGAAGAATCAGACAAAATTTTCAACCATGTTCGAATCTTTCAGGAAAAAAGAAGACATCCCAGCATCTTTTGTAGAGTTTAAGATGATTGACAAAGTATAGCAGGTATATTTTGCAGCTAACACTTAAAACTAAACCACTAATTCATCTAATGTTAACAACTCAACAAGCCCAGTATATGCTTGCTAATAAGGCCAATGAGATAAGTCCAACAAGTCAACAACTGACATTAACTTACCTATAGAAGCATGAACAGATCCACATGCCCCAAATTTTAGCTTCATCATAAAGCGGGGCTGGCAGTGAGGGTAAAAGAAACTCTACCAACTTAAGCCCAGAAATTGTAGTTGAAACTATTTAGTGTCTTATCATCTAAACATAGTAATGGTTTCTACACGGCTCTCAGACCAAACATATCCAACTTACTGCTTACACCTACATTTACATCATAATGTTAAAAGTGTGATACTCTATTGTGATTTTCAAGAATGTCATCATTGTGTCAATTGAAAACTATACTGTGATATACCGATTTGACAATGGGACACACTTGTGAGTTGTGATGGGTCAAAAGAGATTCAATCTAGTACAAGGATCAACAATCTTGCAGCAATTTTACTTGACCACAGTTAGGTCTTAGTTGCAGGTGTGGAAGTGCCATGTCTCAACCCATGTGATGTGTACCGTTTGATCAATAGATCGGTATACCGACGGTTCATTAGGTGGTAGGATTGCCTTGTACAAACATGCCATCCCAAGGCACAGAAGCAACAAAAACAACAGCAAAAACCAAATTCTTTATTTAAAAAAATCAACATTTCATAACTATGGATAACAAATAAGTAACAAACAAGAATTAGCAGTGCAAACTATCCTCTAGAATGGAACATCCTAGGCTACATAACAAAAGGGCATCATTACCTAGAAAAGGCAGCAGTGATGTCAGTTGGCTCACCTATGAAACAAAGAGCAAAAACAACATAATTTCATTTGACATCTGCCAGTAATGAACAACCCAATTAGGCTAAGTTTTGCTAATCACGACTGGATCTTAGAGTATACCACGAACACATTTATCATTATCGCTAACCAAAGACAATGTGACATTTGGCTTAGAATTCACCATAAAAGCAGCATAGGAACTCACATTCTCAATTCACAAATAGCCAAATACTCCCAACCAATCTAGCTTATATAACCAACATTCCAAGCACAGACACCACAGGAACTGCACACTAACCATATTATCCCAGAGAGCAACACCAAACGATCACATTTTAATATGTGGGCTAATCACAATTCACAACCAACCAATATCACTACCAGGAGGCAGCAGCAGCACATAAACTCGTGTACAAACCTATAGATTTGATCCAGGAAGAGGGTACCTGCAGCCGTTGGGGAAGGCGCAGAGGACGCCGTCGCCGCGGGGGTGGACGGCCATCCTGTACGGCACCCGCTCCTCCGTCTCCAGCCTGAACACCTGCACCCCACCACCGCAACAAATCAGCACCGAAACCACACGCGAGATCGGTACAGGATCTGGGGAGAGAGGGAGGGAGACGGATCGCTCACCGGGTCGGGGGAGAGCGCCGGGGGGCCCTCCGCGGCGGGGTCGAGCGCAGCGACGACGAGCGCGTTGGGCACGCCGCTACGTCCCTCCCCGCCGCCGCCTCCGAGCGCGGCCATGGGGGGCGGGGGAGAGGAGGCGGCGGATGCGTCCGCATCGGCACTGTCTTCGGCGGAGGGGGAGGGTCTGAGGATGTGGGCGAGGGGGAGCCAGGAGGCGCAGTAGATGGGGAAGCCGTAGGTCTGCCCGCAGGCGCGGCGCGCCATCGCGGGAGGAGAGATAGCGGCGGCCGGAGGTGGGCGGTGGTGGTCGCCGGGAGATGCGCGGAGCGGAGGAGAGTGTGTGCGCGTGCGGAGGTGGAGGTGACGGCTAAAAAAAAATGGGGAGGGAATAAGTACGCGTTCATCCTAGGCTGAGTTTGGTTGACTTGTACGGAGAGGGCTTCATGCTCTTCAATTGAGGAAGATCTTGATCAAATGTTTTTACATTAACATTTGATGAAAGTTCATTTGTATGATTATATAGGAAAGGATGTGTTCCATGATGTGTAAAATACGGATTTGATTTTATTCGTGATGCGTAATAGTTATACACACGGTACATGTACGTGATATAGAGCATCATTTTACTAATTAATATTCAAAGTCGGCAAAAAAAAAAATCAAGAGGGGGATAAATGTATGAAAGATAATCCTGACAATGTAACATGCACAACAAATTACTTCTTAAAAGATCAATGCTCTGCATATTCTATATATAACGGTTAGGACAATTTTAGAGCACACGATCATATGCATTTTTTACTTGAGTACAAGCATTATGCATGCTTGTGTATGCTTGAGTACAACACACGATTATATGTGTCTTATATAGTATTAATATATCAAAGCGTGTACAAACGATCAGAAACCTAACTAATTTTTGTGTGCCGCTGTCTGTACTTTTAAAAGCAATGTAGCATCAAGAAAGAAAAAAAAAAGACGTTATTGTGTTCCCATTGTTCTAAGGGGGAATCGATCGTTTGCATCAGTTTTTATGTGGTTTTTATCATTTACAAGTATTTTCGTTGCACTTAATAATTTACTACAAAGTTAGAGAGACAATCGATTATTTACCCTTTTAGACAATTTTATCCATATCTTCTCCCCCCGCAAAACACCACTCTTCTCTTATAGCCCTATCCACCACCAACCGGCCATCTCCCACCACCACCTCGCCGGCGAGATGCTGACCTGCGGCCGGTACCTCTCCTCCTTCGCCGCCGCCACCCCCTCTCTCTCCCCACTTCGGACCCTAACCCTCTCCCTCCTCCGCCGTCCCCGCCTCCGCCGCCACCACCGCCACTGCCGCCGTTGAACCTGACACCAAAGGTAACACCCCCCCCCCCTTAAACTCCAAAGATAAAGTCACCTCCTTTACTCACGTCTCTTTGTGACAGCGAGCTATCTGAGCTCTGATTTTGGTTGCATGCGGCGGCACGGGTGGTGGTGGTGCCGTGTGGCCGCAGTGGAAGGCGGCGATAGACGTCAAATAGACCCGGGACAACAGGGATGCCGTCGTCGACAACATCTGGAACAAAGAGTCCAGCCCTTGCACCATCTAATAGTAGTACCATGCTCATAGTGATTATTGCAAGTTCATTTGCAAGAGGTTTGGTTCTAGTATAGCATGCAAAATTCTTATATGCTACATACTTTAAAACCAGGATAATATGTCAGGAGCTTTTAGAACTAGGTGTATTATCAAGATCTTATGCTCAAAGTTTCGAATTCTGGACTAAATTAGCCTCATTGCGCAATAGAAATTCCAAAAATAGCCTCATAAGTTCAAAAATTCCAAAAGTAGCCTCCTCTGGCAGTCTTTGCTTGTCCGGACGGCGACAACCTAGTTCTTCTTGTCGGACGGCGGCACCTTGTCTTCTTAGTCCGCCAGCGACAACCAAGTCTTCTTAGATTGGGGACGGCGGCACCAAATCTTCTTGAGTCCCGAGGCGGCACCTTGGTCTTGCCCCCAGTGGGGCGGCGCTTGACCCCTTGCGGCCGCAGCGTGAGGCCTGTGACCGGGACCGACCACCTTGACCAGCGCGGCCTTGAGGCAGCAGCGTCTTGCCCGGGGCACTGGCCGGGCGCTTGCTGCGTCGTCGCTGCGACCGCACCTGTGGCCCATGTGTAGCGTCTTGCCGAGGGCTGGCCCGGCGCTTGGCTGCAGGCCAGCGGCTGTGCATGCAGCTTCTTGCCGGGGCTGGCCGGCGCTTCTGCGTCTGTATGCATAGCGCCAGAGCTAGGCCGGACGACTTGCGCGCCTATAAAGGGAGGAGCGATGAGGAGCCTCCTCAGCGCTCGTCGACACTGTTGGAGTGGAAAAAAATTTGTGAAAAAAAAAATCTGTCGGAAAAATCACGAGCACGTAGAAAATAAGCTTTGAAACTGCTGCGAGCACCTAGAAAAGGTAAATGTCATTCGCATTCAATTAGTATTATCGGTAGTTTTAGCAATGTGATTAGGATGCAATTAGATGAATTATAGCAACAGAGTAGTTTTAGTTGTGTAGTTAGTTTATTTTGAAGACCTAGTAGTTAACAATGTCATTATCCGTAATTAGTTGACTTAACGGACATGTTGCTAGTAGTGTTGTAAATTTCCTTTCGGGTATTTTTATAGTTTCATGAACTTGGTCATAAAATAGCAAAATTTTGGAGGTCATTAAGCAAAATAGAAATAGACCCAACTGAGCGCTTTGTATATGTACTCTTGATCGGGCATATCGCGTTGGTGCATGCACTACACATTACACGCTAGAATGAGAAACTGGCGCACCTCTCGGTAAGTTTTAAATCTGAAATTTAATGAAAAAGAATACCTTGTCGTGGACCACACATGTCTTTGGTGTAAGTTAGGTCTAACTCGGGTATGGAAGCGTAGAAATGCGATAAGAATTTAAAAGTGAATTATTTTTGCCTTTGTAATATCGAACTAGTTAAAAATTTGTAACTATGTAGTACCACGAAATTTACGAAGTGTAACATAGAATAGGCTATGGATTATTTATACTAGAAATAATATTAGCTTGGACATTTCATTGATAGAAAAATCATACGAACTCCAATCGGGATTGAAAACATATGCGACAAAGCGTTAGGTATGCGATGGGCATAACCAAATTTGTAGAAGCGTTCATTACGACAAAAAATCCATAAATAATTCGATGGTTTCATATGCACATGTGTTAGGTACTTTATGGCGGAAATTCAAGATCATTCGTGTTCCACGGGGGCGGTCTCGTCTGCGACGGACCGTCTGGTGCGGACTGTCAAATTGTCACCGCGCGTGATCCGGCGCCGGCTCACGAAGGACATGAGCCTCTCGGAGCTAAGGCGGTGCGTGCGATCCGCGTTCGATCGCGCCCTTTGGAAGGAAGAAGGCTGCGCGTCGGCGTTGTATGCCTCGGTGGTGGGTGGTGCGGCGAGACCGTTTGGCAACTTATGAAGGTCACATGTGGCGCTTCATGGGCCAACTACATGGGGTTGTTTGCAACCCATTGCTGCGATATATCTGCGGCCGATGGTCTACGTTCGATTCTTGGAAACGCACGGGACATCCGGCGCGGGTGGTTCCGATGAAGGTGAAGGCTGCGGTGAGGAGGAGCTTGCGTTGATGCGATTACGGAGGAGGCGTGGCGATGGAGACACGAGGCGTCGCGGTCAATTTTGAGCCCAACGAAGGCGGAGAGATGGTGGTCGGCTCGTATTGATTGTCACGAGTACGGCCCGGCCGGTGGATGAGGTGGAAGCGAGGAGGGCGTCGAAACAACTAGTTCGGAAGGCGGCGAAGGCGGAGAAGCTGCTGCGGGAGAGTGCGGTTGGTGGTTTTGTAACCGCGACATTGCTTACGTCCCCTCACGATTGGGCGATGTTGCGATGACATCGGCTGGTTACGCCACGTCCGAGGTGCGGAGTGGGGTTCCATGAGGACACCACGCTCGTAAACGGCGCTTTCGACAAGATCGCGCACAACAAGCTATTGCAAGATCTGCCGTTAACATCGGACGGACGTATCGGTGCGAAGGTCAACCCGACACGTACATCGTCGGTGTGTTGATGAATCTGTCTTTGGCAAGGTCCGTGCGAGAGGTTCACGCATCACGCCATGGGCTTCGGATAGCGGTCTTTGAAGGACCACACATGCGAGTTAGCCGAGCCGCTATGACGAGCACGCAACATGGCGTCCTCGTATGTTGCCGGCTTGATAAGCCACCTCGTCGGCTGCAGATGTGTCCATTTCGCCAAAGCTCCTGGCGGCGGATGTTGCCAATATGGTGGGATTCACCGTCGGCTACAAGGCGGCATGGCGTGCGAGCGAGGTTACGGAGCGAATGTTCGGCACATTCGAAGAGGCTTACAACCTAGTACCAAGATTCTTGCATCAAATCGCGGAATCTAATCCGGGACGTCGTAAACAAGCTTGGCGGGTGCATCCGACGGAGGGGCCCAATTGTTTTGTTCTTGAAAGGGTCTTACGGGCCTTCCGTCGAGCGATCGAAGGGTTCAAACATTGTCGTCCGTGCTCACGATGGATGGTACCTTCCTATGTGGGAAATGCGAGGTACCATCCTCACTTCCGCGTGCGGCCGTCACGAATGACCGATTAGTCCCGTGGCGTTCGCAATTGTTGAGAGCGAGAACACGGAGAGGTGGTGTGGTTCCTATGCAATGTAAGCGGCGGTCGTGCAAGATCGGCGGATGTATGTGTCATCTCGGATCGCAATCTTGGCTTGTTATCTGCGTTGTGCATGATGCAAAATGGGGCCTTGCACCGCCGTATGCAGTGGAGCGATGTTAGGGCCGTTGGTGCATGAGGCATCTCGCGCCAACTTCCACACAAGGTTTGAACAAGGACCTCATGAAGATGTTCAAGAAGCTCGCATGCGAGAACCAAAGGAGGAAGTTGAGCGGTGTGGAGCGGCTCGATGAGGAGGCAGGAAGCATGTAAGGGACTCGGCGCATCTGAGGCGAGGCGGCTAGAGGTCCGCGAGTTGGGAGTTCACGGTGGGTTAACTTCGCCGCACTTTGACATGGAGAAATGGTCCTGCCGCACGACACGGACGGTGCAAGGTGCGGGATCATGACGACCAACATGTCGGAGGTGTACAGCGGTGTCTTTGAAGGGTGTCCGATCTCTGCCGATCAACTGCGATCGTGGAGGAGAGCTGAACCGTACCATCGGATACTTTGTCAGCGAGCCATGATGGCCAAGAAGCATTTGGAGGACGGGAAGCAATTCTCCGAAGTAATGCATGCCTACATGGAGAATAAGATCAGCAAGGCTCGATCGCACACCGCTCGTACCATGGATGGCGTCAGGCAGAAGTTCGAGATCAGGCTCAGGGAGAAGTACGTGATGGGCCATGTTAGGGGATCGTGGCAGTGCGCACGATTGGTGAAGAAGCGTCGTGCACACGCAACAAGCGCGGCTTCGCACAAACCATGCTCCCATGTGCAGCGGCATGCGCGGCGTGGCGGCAAGCCTCGGGCGTTACATCTCCGAGTACTATGACATCCACCACACGTATGCAACTTGGAGTCTTGAGTTCCATTCATCTGGTGGACCGCCGCTCTGAGGACCTTTGGTGGGGCGGTGAAGTGGGTGCCCGACGACGCACTAAAGCACCCGGCCGTGGAAGGCAGCGATCCGGCGCATCCGGAGCGACATGGGCGACGGCCGGTAGCGAACGCGAGTTCGCCGACCCCGTTGCAGACTGTGCAAGACTGTTGGGCACTCCATCAGCCGCTGCCCAAACAGACCCGGCACAAGCAGTGCACCGTAGTGAGGAAGATGTAATTACTACGTCGTGATGTAAACTTGCTTATTTCAATGTCTTTGATGGACTCTGTTCTTTGTTTATCCATGCCTTTATGTAGTACTTGTTAAGTTGTCGGGTTTATCCATGATCATATTGTATTGTTGAATTTTTTATCGTATGTCTTGCCTTATTTTCTGTGTCACATAATATGTTTTACATCGTGCCTTGACATGTTGTTTCCTGTTGGCGAGGAGATGGCGCGAGCTCCAGATTGGCGACAGCGTCTGTTTGCTCGACCTGGCTGGGATGTGGGACACCGTTGCGGGCGTGGTCTGCCGGCGTCGGCCCTCGAGCTCAGTCTGGCGCCCAGAGAGAGATGGCCCCTTGGCGGCGTGCGTCCCGAGCCGGGAGGCGGGCTCCTGCCCCTCGCCGGATGTTGGACCTCCCTTGCGCTGCTGCGGTTTGCAGCGCACTCCTGTCTGCGCTTCGTGGACCGTTGGAGACAGGAGACTCACACCTTCCACTTCCGATGGGGAGATGACCATTACTCGGAGGGCGTGTCTGCGCTTACGGTCTACCTCTTCGTGGTCTTCGGTAGTGCCCCCTCAGAGGCGATGGCTGGAAGGTCCGTTTAGGTGACAATTTGGTGACCCGGTTCTTTGCGAGCGTGTCGGGTGTGCCACATTCTGGCTGCGGCGGTACATGATCTGCCGAGCATGCGACTCGGGAGGAAGTGAGGACACATTTAGTCGCGTACTGTTGTTCTTGTTCGGATGGATCTGTTTCCTACCACGCAGGAGGCTGCGTGTGCAGAAACTACATCCATCGCACGATCTCTGGCGGGCGCTGGCAGGCGAGTTCCACGATGCGATTGGGGCTCTGCGGTGCTGCGCCACCTACAGGGTTGTGTGGCGCTTGTCGGTGCACCTGCAGGCGAGAGCGATCCTCGCGGTGTGCTCGCCCTCCTCTGATTATGGTCGTGGGAGCACTTTCCGATGGGCGGCCGTACTTCGCGCAGCGTGCACCCTTACCGGTGACCACCGAGCTTTCTGGGGGCTGCGAGGGCGACCCGTCGGCAGACCTCGATGGGAACACGTTGGACACGTGCTACCCTAGGGTGGGCTAGGGAGAGACCGAGCGCGTATACCCGAGTTCCATAACCTTTTCGAGACTCTCCACGAGGGCGAGGTCATCGGTGGCCATGGGCGACCGTTCCTTCACGACCACGGCCCCCCGAATTATCGTCCCGATGCAATGCTGGGCGAGGCACTCTGGATGACGACATGTCACTTGGTCTTCGCACATGGTCGAGCGGTACAACCCGCGCCAGTCATGAGGCAATCGGCCTTTACGGGAGGTTCCACCGCTTGCGGAGGCGACCTCTCACGACAAAGGCTCACCGGTATGTCATTATTTGATGTTATTTTGAGGCATTTTTAGTAAGATTTTCGACATGTAAATTCAATTGCGAGCGAGCGAGGAGAGGCGGAGGAGCGGCGATGGAAGCGGTCTGGCGACCACGGGCGGCGATGTGGATTAGCGAGGCTACGACGGACGTGGTCTTTGAGTTTCGCGGCTCGCCATCCAGGCGTCTGCGGCGTACTTGCGGTGGTCGTTCGCGCACTAGGTGCGAGCTTCTTGGGCGGCGCCGCGGCGTCGATGGGCGCCATGCGAGACGACGTCGTACTAGGCTGGTCGGGCCGTCGCAGGCGGCCCGCGCGACGAGACGGTAAAACATTCTTCGCATAATTCTCCTTGGCAACACTTTTCGCGCTTACTATCGGTTTCGTGCGGCACTACGCTTGGGCGTGTCGCAACCGACTCGCGAAGCTATAGGCCGTGAAACCCCAACACAATGGATCGTATCATAGGCGCGCGATCGCCGCGATGCGCGAGGATGTAAGTTATGCGATTAGATCCATAACTTGTGGTCGCCATACGGCGTTCACGTCGCGACATCGCGTGCGTGGCGGTACCTTCCACCACCTCGCCCTCGCACCTCCGTCGGCCCGCGCCCTCCTTACGCCGTCGCACTCCGGAGTCGTCAGACTCTGATCGCTTCGGCCCGACCGCCTCGAGCCACGGTATGTCATCATCAGCCGGTTCTTGTCGTGAGTACCTTTCCATACACTCATTTGGACGTATCGACATTACCCTTTATTCTTGCGGCGATTGCGAGGGCGACACTCTGCGCAACCATCGTCATCACGGAGGGGCGCGGGGCTGGACTTCTTCGCGCGGCGTTCAATCACACCTCGGGAGCGCGACGGTGGTTGGCGACACGTCACGGAGGTACACGTGCGGCACTACGGCTCGAGGCGGCGGGAGGGTCCTCGTCAACACAACAGCCTACTCGGTACACGTGAGCGTACTAACACCAATTTTCCGTCGTACAAAAGCAATGACTAACTCACCTGTCGCTTCCGCGGGAAGAGCACCGATGGGTGGGCGACATGCTCGGGCCTCGGTAGGACCGCCGCGATGAGATCACCCAGTTCGCCTCCCGAGCGGGGCCCCTACTACGGCCTTGAGGCGTCGCCACTCCGGACGAGTTCACATTCCACGAGGATCATCTCGTCGTCCGACAGCGACACGACCATGCGCCCTAACTAATTTCATGGGCGTGTAAAACTTGTTACATAATGCCATCATGCATCTCGCCTTTACGATTTATGTAATGTCCATATGCGTTCATTATTAGATTTATGTACACAACATGTTATCCGAAATATTTAGTACTAACAACAAGCTGTAACTCCGATTTAAACTTACTAAACCTTAAATACATAGCAATAATCTTGCCCACGATACCTCCTCGGCCTGCTACCTCATGACGCGAATTTTCTTCAACAAATTATAATTTACCAACAGGCTATATATATGCATGATTTGGCTTCCATTCCACTCACTCTTGATTCCTCTTCTCCTTCCTCCCGGTCTTAAGCGGATGTCTACGGCTTCATCAAACTTTGGTGAGCAGGCAATTAGAAGCACTAAGGCGGCACTTGGATTGCCCTCGTTGCGAGGATCCGGTGAATGTGTTCACCTCCCATACGCCAACGAATCCATCCAGAGTGTTCATGAAGTGTTCGAATATTACGGTAACTTATGTCGATCATCCCCATTGAACTTCTTTCCAAACATCATATTTTTCACTTGTATTCCCAATTATTTTTATAGAACACAACATGTCGGTTACGGCGTGGGGTGATGAAGCGATGCAGACGTTGAGGCATTGCAATGCAAATTGCGGCCTTGCAAGAGGACACACATCGTGTGGTGCATTTAAATCAAGTGCCTCGACCATCGGATGAACCGACGGAAAATAAAGATAATGTTCTTAAAGGATTTGGATGAAAGGATGGGAAGGGTTGAGAAATCGCTCTGAAATTAGTTAACATGGCGGTTTGGTAATTTTTCTTCTATTATTTCTTGTTCTTGCTAAGTAGAAGTTCGGTTTTAATAAGATTGTAATATCCACTATTTATCTATGCATCCCACACTCGTGATGTATGCCTTTGCGGTGTTGTGGTACTAGTTTGTATCAAGTATGCATCTATCTAATTCCGTTGTGGACACTTTGCGTGTGATCTAATTTGCGGTACTTCGATTATCGTTCATGTAATCTGAACTCCGCGGTGCGAGAGTACCGCTCCAAACATGGCGGTAAGGACCACGCTTGTAGAAAATCAGCTAAGTCCCAAAGAGTGCTCTTTGTAAAAAAAGCGTTCAGCGGGATTTTGGAAGTTACGAGAGGTACTTCCGCACTTATATCGTCGGAACTACCGATCATCCTAACAAAGAAGCAAAAGCGGATGGCTTTCAAAACAACTTCAATTGCAAAACAAATTTACCGGCTTTTGGACCGAAATGGCGGCCTCTGCGAGCAAGGCGTGACAACTCAACTGCGTCGCCACTTTTGAGGCCGAAATAGATGCGCTCTGCCTCGCCCGACTTTTGATGAAATAGCGGCCTCTGCGAGTAAGGCGTGACAACTCAACGCCTCGCCCGACTTTTGGGCCGAAATAGCGGCACTCTGCGGTCATAGGCGTGACAACTCAACTGCCTCGCCGACTTTTGAGACCGAAATGACGGCCTCTGCGAGAGCAAGGCGTGACAACTCAACTGCAACAACCGGGACAACACTCGCCTCCAGAGCTTTTCCTACAAAAATAAAGCACTTAAAAAGGGGCCATGACTACTCTGCGAGAAAGATTAGACAACACTCGCCAACCACGTCATGCCAACCCTCGGCTTATAAAGGTGGTGCAAGTCATCTACGAGAAAACCACACAACAAACCAAACACTACACGAGCTTGCTTCACCACGGATGGACAACCTCAAGAAGCAATGGGGCGAGATCCGTGATCTAGCAAGGGCTTCAACGGCGCGGGCGAACAAGCTAAAGTCTGCTGAGGCCGGGTCCGGCAGAGCGACTTGCGGGATGGCGACTCTCATAATGAAACCCAGCGTACCGGAACCCACGTCGAGCGTTCCAAAGCGAGCCTTCGCGCAACACGCCCGAGGAGAGCGCGCCCATCTGTTGGTGCGAGGACACATGCAAGTTCTTCAAATCAAGCACCGGCTCGGCCTCGGCATGCGTTCTTTGGGGATGTCCTAACTACTCCTCGACTATCCGGCCGCCGTTGGGATCGAGCAACTATCGGCCGGTAAGGAGTACTAACGATAATATATCGTACCAATTCTCTTTTGAGTATGCACTAACAATCTCTCCGTCTACCCGCGGTCCGGGCCGCTATGTGGCTTCCGCAAGTGGATCGACCTAGAGATCCACCCACGACCGATGGCGGCTCGACTTGAGGAGTGGAATCGAAAAGGGGCCGAGATCCGGAGGAGGATCGTCGGATGAAGAAACTGTAGCGTATCCGTCGGGAGACTCGGGCCCATCTCGGCGTGCGGCGCGAGGAAGCGCGAGGCACGCGAGAGGCCTTGAAAAAGCGGAAATGGCGGCCGAGGCGGAGCGGACGCGAGGACTACAATGCTGAGCTCGCAAGAAAGGGCAAATGGCCCGGTCCACGCGATGGGTCGGGCTAGTCCGTAGTAGACCCCTCCTATTCGCCATGTTTTAGCTATCCCTAAAGGCATGCGTGCCCATGGTCAGGAAGCTCGTGTCGCGATTCTTAGTAGTAATGGCGTCCATGGTAAAGTAATTAGCGAACCATCATGCCATGTGACCACATGTAGCGTGCTTCGTCCGCGCGAGGCTGCAATGTAGTTACGGTTACGTGCCTCCATTGAGCCATCAAAGTATAGCCATTCACATCGGTCTCGATTACGCTATGTTTTAGGGTTTCTCCGTAATCATAGCGTTCTAAGCCCTTTCGGTTAAATTATTTTTAGTACTCTGTTTTCCGTACTCTACTTTCACGGAAGAAATGTGATGGAGAACCATACTTCCCACATTTCAAGCCACATGAATTCATGAAACCTAATTTCAAACGTCTCGTCCTAATTTTTGAGACCTAAACCACGAATTTGTCGAGACAATTTGAGCATATAAAATTTTGTAAAATTTACACAATCAAGTCCTTTGTGTAGGAGTATGAAAAAAAATCAGAATGTTTGGACCTCATTTCTTTGTATTATAAAATTCCTACAAACATTAAACTTTAAAGAATTTTGCGAAAAAAAGAATACATAAAATTTCAAAAAATTACACAAGCATAAATACTATGCCGGAGGCTCCACAAAAATTTCATAATTGTTTGAGCTTATTTTGTATATTTTAAAAATCGTCTAACATATATTATTAATAACTTTTTTAAAAAATTTCAAAAAAATAAAAATCTTGCGTGGGCGACACACACTTACGTGCGATTAATCTTCGAGGCGGCACCAAGAAGCAACACTAGTCTTGCCCACGAGAGAACGACACCTTGGTGCTTCTGAGTCGACAACGGCAACTTCTTCTAGAGGAGGCTACTTTTGGAATTTTGAACTTATGAGGCTATTTTTGGAATTTCTATTGCGCAATGAGGCTAATTTAGTCCAGAATTCCAAAGTTTCAAGCAATAGAAGTGTGTTTTCTCGATGCATGCTTTACATTGGAATGATATGACATGTTCACGGTGTTACCTCTCCCAACTCGTGTAGTACTATATATTGATAGCATTATGGGGGATGAAATCAAATATTTTGCACTATGGGGAGTGAAATCAAATATTTTGCATTCTTTATGTTTGTTACATGACTAGGAAATTTTATTTAACCATTTATTTCATCATATGCAACTAGCATTTTATTTGAATAGTTATTTCATTGTATTATGGTTATGTAGGTCTATTTCAATTGATACTTGATGATCGATGCCTCATAGGCATTGTGGAAATTCTGTTGGAGGCATCCATATGGAGTCTATACTGTTTGGAAACCATAGGTTTAGCCCAACAGCCAGCTCATATATGGGCGCCCCATTCAAAATCCTAGTAGGTCTCTAGTCTATAAATAGAGGTACTATTTATAGTAAAAGCTGGATCGCATGAAGAGCAATAAAGAGAAGCCAGAAATCCCCTACATCTCTGTGTTCAATTTACTATTATGTTCTTTTGTTATTGTATTGTTTGATGTGATTGTATGTTGGCCTACGAGGTGATCGTTCAGTGAACTACTTGCCAAAGACGGTTTATCAACATATACTACCTAAGTTTGCTCTACCTCTAAAATATGTAGCCTATTCACACTATTTTCGCACAGAAGCTGGTGTTGCAGGTTCCGCCACTAGTTATGTCTGCTCTCTTTTTTTGCCTTAAAATAATATCTTGAGAATCGTTGAGTGTGTCAACCTAGTTCGAGGCTTTGAGCATATAAATGCATATACTTTTTTGCTTAATGTTGTTCTATTCTTCAGTGGTATCAAAGGCTACCATTAAATGGTAAACAAACCTTCACATACTCTTCATGACTTCATTTCAAGTATTCCTGTCAAAAGCGGATGTCTGCGGTGGCCGTCATCTCACCCCACCGAAAAGTGGAAGATGTGCGTCTCGGGCCTCCGCCTGTCGACAAGTGCCGACAGCAGGCTGACATCTAGGGTGATCTGACATCCGATGGACACTAGCCTCACAAGGGGCAACAAGCACGTGTCTCAAAGGATCAGGACGTAGCGATCGTCCAGTTCCCAGTAGTCCCTCCTCGTTCGAAGCAGCAGGGGCAAAGGGCCATCGGCGTCACCGAAGATCCACAGCTTGCACCGATGGTCCTCATCATAGAAGTGTTCCAGAAGTTCCGGTAAAGACATGGCTTGCAATATATAGAATAGAGGGAATATTAGTGAGAAGGTTACCAATGGCCATAAAAGACTGTAAATTACAAATTACGACCAAATTAACACTACAAATTAATGCACGCTAATTTAGTAGTACAAAATTAATAACAACTATTTAAACACGACTAAATTAATTATGACAAACTGTGTACTGACAATTAAAAAGCATGTGTGTGTTGATCCCTGTTCTTTCCCTTTGCTTAAAAATAGTAATTGCATATGTGTGTGTTCAATGCATAGTGTGTGCATACTTGAATACCTAGCAACTACTTACTTGCATGGCCAGCAGTGCATGCATGAATAATTAGTTGCATGCAATGATGATGCTTTCCATGAAATTACCCTTTAAACTAATTAATTAAGACAAACAAATTAATTATGACTAATTATTCGTAACTAATTAACATCCCCTTAATAATTATACACGTTAATCTATGTTCTTTCACTTTGCTAAAAAAATAATTGCATATGTGCGTGTTCATTGCATGGTGCATGCATACTTGAAAGCCTAACATACATAAGACTCCTAAAGTCAAAATAATTTTCCTATGGAAATCCCAAAACGCTAATTACATGAGACTAACAACGTTAAACTAAGTAAATACATGGAAAATTACAACTACTTAAGTACGCCTCCACTTCAAAATTCCTACAAAAATTTCATAAGCATATAATAGGTGCGGCTAGAAAATTACAACTACTCAAGTACGCAGTTAATAAAAAAATTATGAACGACAAAAAAATCGACGAAGATACAAATTACTTGCGAACAACGACGGTTAATAACGCTAAAATATCCTTAAAAATATAATCGACAGAGCAAGAGAGTGAACGAGAGAGCGAGCGACTACGAAATGAAATCGTGCTTGCTCGCCCTCTAATTTATAGCCGGTGCGGAGAGAATCCTTCTCATGGCGCTAATTAAGTTTGTCATGCATTTCGGGGGAGACAAGGATTTGAGGGAGATCTGATGATTAGATGGAGGTGACAGGACGACACGACATCATTTTTTGGTGGAAAAAGGGGAGAGGAGTGATGGCGGGAGGGGGAGAGGTCGGTGGCGTGGCGGTGAGGCGTTAACGTTGCCAAGACGTCGACAGCGATTCTGCTAGTATGGCGATCGTCTTGACAAGCGGGTGAGGTGACGTGGCGGGCGGGGAGAGACCACAACATAGTGGTCGTGCGGTAACAGTGCTATATCTACAAAAAATAATAATCAGTGATAGACAAACTTATAAATACAAAGTGAAAATGTACTGTATTAGTCCAAAAATCCGAGAAATACTTCACATATATATCCAGACCGTCTACACCAATACGGTAACAACAAAAGCCAAGAGATTAGGGAGCGCTTGTTCCCATGAGTGACTGTACCTGAATGAACATCGGATCGGATGGTTGTAACTGGAAGGAATTCTCGTCTGATAGCTGTTAATTTATAGGTGGTGTGGTTCAATCAGATGGCTTATTTTCTCGAGGGATTCTTGTGTTTCTTTGGGTGGATGGATAAAGACCATTTCACCCCGGAACAAACCCATCCAACCCGAAGGAATATTCCCGAAGATGCTGCCCGTACCGCGTCGTCCCGTCCCGCGATCTCTCCCGGACGAGCACGTGACACGTCCCACGCGCAGCGCGCCCCTCACGTGACGCGGCCTCTCCCAACTCTCAACTCCCTCTGCCCTACCCTATCCAAACCGCTCCTCCCACCTTCTCCTCCTCCTCCTCCTCCTCCAGTCTCTCTACCCAGGCGAGAGGTCTCGCCGTCGCCGGCGACGGCGATACGCCGGCGTCCGCGGCGACGAGGGGACGGCGAGGAGGACCGCGACCGCTGCGACGAGGGAAAGTCTGGGCGACCGCGGCGGCAGCCTCGGGATCCACGGTTCTTCTTCCTCTCCCTCGATTCTGGGCTGACTTCCTCCCCCGAAACCCAAGGTATGGACTCAAATCGGCTCGATTTGTGACAAGTGTTGGGTAGATTCGTGGTTGTTCCCCATTGCTATTCGTGGGAAATTGGTACTTTTTTTTAGAACCATGAAAAATTGTTACTAGATCTGGGATAGATGTGAACATTGCTATTCATGGAAAATTGGAATTACATTTCTACTGGGAAGTGGAATTTTGGTGTGCTCGGGATGTTTCGCTTCCTGTAAGGTGAAATTTTCTTGTGCGACGATCCCTTGTTGAAATATTTCACACAAGAATCTCAGCACAAATGAATGTTATAGTACATGCATTTCAATTATAGTAGATGTTCTTGTTTTAGATACTTTTCAAGCAACATGCTCAATGACTAGATTAGATGGAACAAGGGCTACATTTGATCATTGGTAGGTTGCCATTCATATTTGCTGTGCATGGTTACTAGTATCTTGTGAAAGGCTTGCTGTTTGTGGGAATACTTTGACAGTTGCAACCTGCAAAACCAATTCGCTCAAGCAGGAAAGCGAGAGAGAGAGTAGCTCAAAAAACCGATGAGCACAGGAACGCAACGAGAAGCTTTTGTTTTTTTGATGCTGCGTACAACTTGCAGCGTTTTCTAGTTTCTCCTCTCCTTTTATAATGCAAGGCAAAGCAACGATACAAACGGAAACAATGCAACAGAATGAGAGCTTCGGAGCGCTTCTCGCGTCGTGGGTTTAGAACGTGTCCATCCCCACGCCGCACGACGCGGCGTGCTGCGTCGGCAATCGCGAGCTATTCTCGCCACTCACGCGCCTGGCGTGCGCATGCATCACGTATTCGCAGCGCCATGCGGTCCACGTACACAGGACAACACGTACAAGTTTATCGCTAACAAATCTCCCCTAAACCTTGTGGTGTTCGGACTTGGCCTCAACGACACCGATCATTTCGCGTAACTCACGGAATCGACTCGCGCCAGCGGTTTGGTCGGGATGTCGACAAGTTTATTGTGAGCTTGCAAACTCGATGTCGATCTTCCCGATCTCTCGCGCTCACGAATGAAGTGAAAACGAGTTTGAATATGTTTACTCCGATCGTGATGGGTGGGTTCTTGGTGAGCGATGGCGATTTGTTGTCCACCTTCGGCTTTGGCGGCGTGACTAGCGTCCCCATGATTTCTGAAGCAAACCGGCCACCACATCGCTTGACATCTGCCGTCGATCTGCGACATACTACGCCGCATACGATGTGGCCACCACCTTACGCTTACGTGACATCAAGTGATGGGTACATGCGCGAGGAAGAACAAACCACCGCGGTGCTCTTGCGGTCATCGAGGTCACCGACCATGTCATTGTCATTGTACCCAGCGAGTTTGACTCCTCGGCCTCCTTGATGTACCTCGGCCCGTGGCCTCGAGTGCCGACCACATACACGAGGATTGCTTCCACGGTAGCCATGTGATCTTCACGTGGCTCGGCCATATATCTGGCCGCGTGGCCGACGGCGAACGCGATATCCGGTCTTGTGTTGACGAGTCCGTAGTCCCCAACAATCTTTGCGGAAGCTGGTGGCGTCGATCGGCGTAGCTGTGCTTGCCTTGCTCAGCTTGAGCTTGGGCTCCATCGGGACATGGCAGGGGTTGCACTCTGCCATCCCCCTTTGCTCTAGCGACTTACAGGCGTCGCTGCGGTACACGAGGAAAATCTGGCATCGTCTTGGCGTACCTCGATCCCGAGGTAGTAGGAGAGCAATCCCAAATCATTCATCCGGAATTTCTCCAGCATCTCTCGCTTGAAACGCGCGATGTCTTGTAGCGGGCGAGCCAGTCCTCCTCCGTGAGGAGCAGACGGCCGCCGCTATCCTTGGCTGCCGTGTTCGCCGGCCTCTTGCGCTCTTCCACGGCTCGCAGTCGCCCCGTCGCCTCTTCAATGGAGACGGTGTTGAGGTCGAGGAGGGTTTCGATGGAGATGGCCACCTGCTCGAGGTATACAAGGCCCGCGAGAGGGAGAAGTCAAGCGGCGGCAGCAACAGTAGCGGCGGGCGTAACCGACGTCGTGGAAAGAGGGATCTGGAGGTCGCCCCGGTCTCAACGGCGCACACTTCTCCAAAGAGGAGAGATGCCTCGTTGTCTTGGGCCACGTGGGCTTCACCGGTCTTCTTGGGAGATCGGCAGTCTCGGCCCGATGGCGACCTTTCCACGATTGTGGCGGTGTTGCCGGCCCATCGCGACTGCTTAGTCGGTCAGAGTTCCCAGCGCGTTCTTGTCTCCGCACGGTGTTCATCCCTTTCCACGGCGTCGATTCGCCCGCCGCTCTTCATTCTTTGCCGCCGCTTGACTTCTCCTCTCGCGGGCCTTGTAATGGCGAGCGATCTCTCCGTGAGGAAGCGAGCCGCCGCTATCCTTGGCTGCCGCGTTCGCGGCCTCTTGCGCTCTTCCACGGCTCGCGATCGCCCGTCGCCTCTTGAATGGAGATGGTGTTGAGGTCGAGGAGGGTTTCGATGGAGATGGCCACCGCCGAGTATTCGGGAACCACTCTCAACATCTTCTTGACCACCTCCTTGTCGGTGATCGGTTCGCCCGAGATCGCGCGCTCGTTGGCTAGGCGTGTGACGCGAGGAGAAGTCCTCGACACGCTCCCCCTCCTGAAAGTGATTTTGGCGAAGTCTGCGCGGCTTCTCGCATTCGCTTCCTTGGCGCGTTCCGCCCCGACGCGAACGGCGCGGATTGCCTCCCGGGCCTCACGCGCGTCCCCTCGCGCCAGCCAGCGTCGGCATGTCTGCGGGGCGGCGCGCGAGAATGGCGGCGGCGCCCGTCGATCGGCCCGCGAAGTCGTCGATCTGCCGAGGTCGATGGCTTCCCATAGCCCTGCGCTGGAGGTTCACGCGCATCACCAGGACCACTCGGTGTAGTTCGTGCGCGTGAGTGTCGGGTAGACGATGGGCGGAGCTTCTCGATCACGCGCTCGACGAAGGGCTCACGGCGATCGTCGCCGCTCGCAAGAAGCGCGGCGAGCAGACGGCGTCGCTGTTGGCCGGCGGAAGGACATTCGCGGGGGCGTTTCCTGCTCGATACCACTTGCGGTTGCAACTTTGCAAAACCAATTCGCTCAAGCGAAAGCGAGAGAGAGAATAGCTCAAAAAACCGATGAGCACAGGAACGCAACGAGAAGCTTTTGTTTTTTTGATGCTGCGTACAACTTGCAGCGTTTTCTAGTTTCTCCTCTCCTTTTATAATGCAAGGCAAAGCAACGATACAAACAGAAACAATGCAACAGAATGAGAGCTTCGGAGCGCTTCTCGCGTCGTGGGTTTAGAACGTGTCCATCCCCACGCCGCACGACGCGTGCACGTCGGCAATCGCGAGCTATTCTCGCCACTACCCGCACGGCGTGCGCATGCATACGTATTTGCGAAAACTGCCATGCAGTCCCACGTACACAGGACAACACGTACAAGTTTACTGCTAACATACTTGCTATTCATTGTTAGTATTTTATATCTTCTACATCATGGCGACCAGTTAGTAGTTTTTTGAACCCGTGCATTGTAGATGGACAGGAGGATGGTTAGGAGGAGAAAGATGATTATTGGGGCTACTGCATTTGTGGCCGCTTCTTTGGTGGCTTTGTATGTCCAGTCTAGATTAAGGAAAAGGAGAGCAAGTATTAGCTATGGCCTAATTGAGGAAAGGAACAAGAAAAGAATTGACTATCTAAACACTAAAATATAAAAAAATATCTATTAATGACTAGTAGCATGGTGTTGGTCTGAAGTGTCCAAAATGGTTATTTTTTGTTGCAATTCCCTATTTGAAAGTTTGCATTATCCCTTATATGTCACTCATTGTGTCACTGACATTTTGGCCCAGACCCCATGTGTCAATGACACAACCAGGGATTTTGGAAATTTACAGTGGCATATAAGGAATTAACCCTTATTTTTATGACTAGTCTTTTAAACTTGTATATTAATAACAATTTGTGAACTAGAAGTGTCACTCCTGTCTCTTAAATATGGAAAGATAGCTGCCTGGGGTGGAAATTGCCGAGAACTGTTTTTCCAATGTGCGACTAAACCCTTCGGCATGTAGAAAACATATTGCGATTGCTGTGAAAAGCAGTTTGAATACCATGGCTCATGATTGGTCTTGTTTGGTTCTGATCAGAACATAGATAAATTGAAACTGCTTTAGTTCAAAAATATTACCCTGTCTTATCCTTTAAGAAACACTGCTAAGAATGAGTCATTATTGTTGCTATGCTGCTGAGTTTGCCAAACTGCTAAAAAAATAGTTTACTCCGATTTTGTTAGGAGCATATTTTGGCTGCCTTTCCCCATATTTTTTACTTCGCTGTAGCAGTGTTTCCTTTTATGCTGCATGATGCACCCTTATGGTCTTACTACTATCCTCTTTGGGATTTCATTTAAGGCCTGCTCTTTTGCTAGAATTCAATGCAAGTCCGTATCTCTGGAACTATTAAAAAAATGCTTCCTCCGGAGGCAGTAGAGGCAGTAAGTGCTAGGGGAGATCTGCATAAATTGGTAGCAACAACAAACCAGCATTCTGTTGATATCCCTTAAGTAGTGCATTCTAATGGTTCAGCGATCTGAATACTCTCATTTATTATTGCAGTTAATGCTGATTGTTATAGTTGTTACTTTGTAAACATTGCAACGCAAAGAAGTCCATAGTTGGTTTAGTTTAGTGTATATGAGGCTATCCTGCACCGAACTCATCAAGGAAATTGATAATTTTGCTGCTTCCACATATCTTTCTCTCTTGTCTTGCTAATATTGGGTTTTAATTAATATCTCAACTGGTATAACTGGGCCAATTATATACTATTCTGTATGCAATCTATCTTTTATTAACTCTTTGCCTTATGATGCACTCTTTACTCAATGTTCAGATGGATTACATATCCCCTGAGAGAAGCCTGGAGGGGACTTGTGGTGATCCTGGTCCTTTATTTGTAGATCAAGATGGTAGCTTGTTGGAGCACATGGACTATCATGGGGACGGAGTTCCGCAACATGAATCTCCACCACTGAATGAAGGACTTTTATATGATCCATCCGCTCAAATCTCATATTTGGATGCAGATTCTCTACCCTTCATGAATGATCAAATCCCATGCAATGCAATGAAATCTGCTTCAACTAGTCCAGCATCTCCCCTGAAGCAAGCTCAAGAACATCACGTGCATATAGAATCTGATATGCAAAACGATGCAGATGAACATAAAGTTCACAATGGTGACTCTGAAGCACAGACCACTCCTGTGGGTTATGATGTGCATCAGAAAACAGAAGTGGTTGATGCCGTGCTGCCTCCAGAGCTTCATGAAAGCAGTGGTAATGATACGTCAAACTTTCAACAAGAAAATACACATTCTGATGCCTATCTTGGTGACTCTATGTTAACTGAAAATAGCAGTAGGGATCACCAACTTAACAATAGTGGTGTTGATGATGATGAAATTCCAAACTCTTATGCGCTTCAGATGGAAAATGAGGACATCAGAAAGTTACATGAGACTTCCCACAGTGAAAAGGATGGGATAGTGGAGGATCAAATGAATAGTAGGAGTGCTAATCCTCGTGATGAACGGGACAAGGAGAACTTCAACTCTGCAATTGCACCTTCCTATTTGGAAGGGATGGAACAGGAAAATCTTAGTACCAAAAATGGCATATCAACCCCAGGCAATCAATGGGATTCTCCTTATGAAAGGTCTCCAAGACTGGAAAAGGGCACACCATCCCCAGACAGGAGAGTCTCACTTCCAGTTAAAAGGTCCCCTGATGCTCATTCATCTGGGAAATTGGAGTCGCAACGTCCTGCAAAAGAGGTTGGTAAATTAGCTCGATCTCGAAGCCCACCAGCAAGACGCCGGTCCCGATCTCCTGAAAACCCTGACACAAACAGCAGAAAAGCTTCTTCACGTGAGTTGACTCCACATGCACGACGGAACTCTCCTCCAGAAAAGAAAGCACGAAGGGAATCTCGACATGGAGATGGGTCACCACGACGAAGATCTGCATCCCCTAGAAGAAGATCCTCGACCAAGAGGAGCTCACCGAGAAGGAGGGACTCCCCACGAAGAAGAAGGGACTCCCCACCAAGAAGAAGGGACTCCCCACCAGGAAGGAGGGACAGGTCAAAATCAAGGTCACCTTCACGGAAAACTGACACCTCTAGACATAGAAGGGAACATGGTAGATCTCGGTCAAGGTCTCCCCACTCAAGGGATCACCATAGACGATCTCCAAGGTGATTTTTTTTGTTCTTCCATGAGTAAATTGCAAGCTTCTAAAAGTCTGAATTCTTTTGAATGAGCATGCTTCCAAGCCAATGATATTTATAACCAAACATTTGTGTCAGCTTTGAATAGGCTTATTTTCCTTCCATGGACGATCATAGAAGTATTTGTTTTGATTTTTTCCATTCACCTTTTTTTTATGTCTTTGCTTCTAGTTTATGCTTCTGTTTGTCTTGATGTTGTAGAAGAAGGCATTCACCAAGGCGCAGATCACCTCCATCAAGTCATCGTCATCATTCGCCTAGAAGACCTTGGTCACCACCTGCCAACAGGAAGACTGGATTGGGTAAGCCTGGACGGAATCTGTTTGTTGCAGGTTTTAGCTACGCCACCACCGAGCGAGATTTGGAGAAGAAATTCTCTAGGTTTGGACGTGTAACAAGTGCACGTGTTGTTCGAGATAAACGGTAATTACTTCCATTTGCAGTTATTTGTAGTACCTCATTGCTTCTTTTTGGCAATTTTATCAACACTCATTATATGCTCCATAGTGCCATGCCATCATTGGATGATACACTCCTTTTTCCATTGCCACTCAAGTTTGCATGTTATTTTGCTATTTTTCTTTTGCAATCATGAAATAGGTGCACCTTGTTTAACTAAATTACGGATAACTCAAATACACGGGAAGAGTACTGTGTGATTTGTGGAGCTGTGGCCAAATTAAAAATACTGTTCTGTTAATTACATTGCATTCCTCTGGTTTGGGTTCCCTGTAGTATTCTATTCAAAGGAGTCTAGACTGATAAGGTTAGTATTTAGCTTATTGACATGTAAACCTGAAGCTTGATGGGATTGAATTTATTTGCTGAATATATAACATAACGCACAACCATAGTTTCATATTTCATATTTGTTCTAATGGTACAAAATATCTGAGCTGGGTAATACAGTATAGCAAATACAGATATCTGTAATTGAATAGCCTTGGTATATAGTATTGAAATGGTATACGTGTGATTGGAATACACTGGAAATGAACAGCTTAGAGGTATGAGAGAAGAGACCCATGCCTTCTCAGGCTTGCTCTTGGGTGATTACTAAACTTCGTATTTCAGCACGCAAGAGCATAATTTTATCCTGTCAAGTTTACCATGATTGAACTAAAAGCAGTCACTGGGATTGAACTAAAAGCAATTGATCATTGGATTTGAGCGGGTTTGCTCTTTTACTGATTAGCCGTGAGAAAGCTTCTATTGCATTGGTGAGACTGACATAGATAATATTTTCTACTGTGATAAGAGCTTCTGTAAGTACTCACCATTGAAATATTCCCAGCATGTGTATATGATATAACTCGAGTACTTACTCCAACATTCAAAGAACCAGTTAGTTCCCAGCATGCAATAATACCTTCCAAAGAACAGCTCATTTTACATTTGTACTCTTTTAAATCAGTTAGCAAGATAAGTTTTCTTATCCCAGTTTACATTCTTTATAGATCTGGAGATTCTCGAGGGTTTGGATTCTTATCCTTGGAGAGGATGAGGATGCTGATGCTGCAATCCGTGCTTGCGATGAGACTGAGTGGAATGGTAGGGTCATTCTCGTGGAGAAGTCAAAGGCACCTTCATGGTGAATTTACACCCTGGAGCTCCGCATACCATGCTCTAAGTGGGCAGCATTGCTTCAGTTTGCACAGCTTTTATCGTACCCAAGAGTTCCTATCGACAATATAACATAAATGATCATTACATATGGCAAGTTTACTTGAACCCAGCACTTGATGCTGTATTAGGAGTAAGAGTGATAATGCATTTCCTATGGCTAACTTGCCGACAATTATAGAGAATAAGTAGTTAAGTCATACCTTAGCTTGTTTCAGGTCCCTGCTGCTGGTAAGGGGAAATTAATGGTACCTTTTAATATCTGCAACCTCTACCCATACAGTGATGCATTGCCTGATATTCCTGAGTTGTTCGTCTTCTTCCTCCTCATCGGCACTAGTTGACCAAGTGGTTCGCTGACCGCTCAAAGGGAAACATATACATGGGTGAAACTCAGGCTTGTGAGGCTGTGACATTCGGCTGTTTAATTAGCCCAATATTTTATACTATCTAGGTTATAAACATCCTGTCTGTAATTTGTGTTCTGGACTGTAGATACTCGATATTGGATATGGCCGTCACATTCAGACCATATTTATCGGCCAACTTGCATTTCTGTTGCCATGGCTCCCTTCCTGTCTCTACTCTTGAATTCAGAATTGTCCCTGCGCAATCTTTATTTGAGCTCACGTGCTGGCGTTTATCTGTTGATGATAGACGCCAATTTCCCATGTCTACTCGTTATTTCGATCTGGTTTGTTAGCATCAGTAGGGTGGTTAATTGACCAAAGATGCATTTTCCCCAACGATGACAACTTGTGTGATCCTCAATGCCCAAATCTTGTGTGATCCTCGGTCACATTTGATGGTATCGTTCTTGAAAGATAATGACGGCATACGCAGACTCCAGCCTTCCCTCTGCATGTGCATTGGCTAGATTGGTACAGCACAGGCTTAAACTATTTGCGTTGAAGCTTCCACAAGTATGACACAAGAACAGCACAAAAGTGGAAAATGAAAACAATAGGACCATCCCCTGTTACTGCACCCCTGTACACCGACTTAGAAAGAGGGTGATGAAATTCAAGAAAGATAGGAATGCCCAGGTGCTATTTTCATTATGCCTAGCGAAATTCATTTGACTGTTGACTGTCTAGTAGTACTAGTAATCTTATATACTACAAGGTTTATATTTCAGCTTATAGTTCGAAGTAAAACTTGGTTAGGTGAGAGGCCTACTCGTCGTGCCATGTTTTACTAACTAGATTCGATTAAGGTCTACTACCATTACACTTTACTTGGTGTCATAAAGTAGTTAACCTTGGATTAGGGATCCTAGGGCTATCGCCTAGTGACACATTGATCCCCTGGTTATCTTGTAATTTTATCAGATGTTGGGTTTTATTTGTTAACATCTTCATGTAACATCTATGACTACGCATAAATCTTTTGCACGTTCTAAAAAAAACATCTACCGACTAACCTTAGTCAAGTATTCTTGATGCTCTTATCACCTTAGCCTTGGCCTAGGGTTTACAAACTACTTGACATCTAATCATCTACACTAATCACCTTAACCATTTGATTAACCCAGGGTTATTATCATTTTGACGAACTAGGACCTACTGTTATTGAGACCATTTAATTTAACTCCTAATTTAGCCTACTTTATAGATTAAGCACTATCATCACTAACCTACCCAACTCTGATTAACCTAACAAACTATGCATCTGTTAACAATACCACTAGCTAGCTACTTACAAGTGGAGCCCTTATGGTCAGTTACAGAGAGAGAGAGAGAGAGAGAGAGAGAGAGAGCAATGAGGAAGTAGGCAGAGAGAGCTAAGCAGAGGGCCCCCACCTGTCACTGATACACAGAGAGGGAGAGCACAGAGACAGAGAAGGTGGTCGAAACAGGGGAGGCAGGGCAAGCGGCGGTGACAAGGGCGGCGGTGGCGACGGCAGCGGCCGTGTGTGGGTAAAATGGAACCAGGGAGGGACCATGGTCCTAGGAGTGGTAGCATCGCGGCCGGGTGTGCACCAGGGCAGGCGCACGGTGAAGTGCGGCAGTCAGAACCAAGGAAGAAAACGGGGTGACGGTGCCGAATGGGAAGAGTGGGAAGAAGGAGGGACACATGAGCACCAGAGGGCTGAGGGAAACTCACGGGAGCAGACGGTGGGGGCGGAGGAGAGCCGGAACGGGCTGGCGCCCAGGACTCAAGGCGGCGCGGTGAGAGGGAGCCAGAGTGAGTGGTGGGGAAGGATAGAAGGGGGTTCGGGGATGCTCCATGCGAGAGGAATTGAAGGATGGCTCACAGGATCAAAACAGAGGTGATAGCGGTGGCTTTTGACAGGAGTCGGGGAAGAAGAGGGTGTGATGCTATGCTTCGTGCGAACCCTGAAATTGACTGAGGGGAAGAGCAGGGGAGACCCTAAAACATGTTTCAACGCAAAGGGATTTGGATGGCGCTTACTGGTTTGGTCGGAATGCGGCCTGCGCTCTCGGCCTCGCCTCTGGCCTCTCTCTCTCTCCCTCTCGGCAGCCGCTGCAGCCATGCCGCCGTGTCGCCGTGCTCCACTGCCCCGCTGGTGCCAGCGTGTGCCGCGTCGCTCTTCCTCGGCTCTCACGACACTGCCACTGTCGTGCTGCTCCGACCTCGACGCCGCTACCGCCATGCTCCACTGCGCCATCGGCACATCGTGTGTTCGCGCGCTCTTCCTTTGCTCCAGGGCCGCCTCGGCGCCGAGAGCGATGTCGCTCCCTGCGCCCGCTGCGGCGCCCTCGGCTCGCCTTGGCGCCATCTCAGCCTCGATGTCACCGCCTTGCTGCTGGCCAACGCCGCCTCTGCCTCTCGCGTCGCCAAGCCGTTGCCGCTCACCACGCCACCACTGCCTCTGTTTTCTCCCCTCTCTACCGCTGCACCGCGACCACACCGCATGCATGGCTCCGGCCTCGGCCTCGGTCGTGCCGCCGCGCGCGTGACGTGCCGCCTTGCCGACATTGTTAGGATTGGGGATATTGTGGCATCTTTACTCAAGGGCATTTTTGGGAAAATCGACGTGTTTTGAGACAAAGAGTCCTCATCAAACACTTTGACCTGACACCTTGAGGGACGGAGAGTAACGACAGTTGTATTTTTCGAACAAATTTTACGAAGCAGTGGTATGGACCAAATTAGCCACACAAAAAACGACATAGACAAAGTGCAATTGAAGCATGATAATTCATGGGCATGCTATAAGAGTCAAGGCTGATAGGGGAAAAAAGATTCATCAACAAATTGGTGACAGCATGTGCATTTGGGCCGGGAATTGATCTTTGGCGGTCGGCTACTTGGGTCTCTGATTCCATTAATGCATCAGGCATGGGCCAAGCTTGTACCAAGACCATACTGAATACTGATCAGACACTGACCAATAATGCCGAGTTCAGAATATTCCATTGAGCAATCATTCAGGCAGGCAGCAAGCTACCTAAACGCATGTATCTAGATTAGAGGTAGCCAAATGAATCGTGTCTACCGAGCAGCCCGAGGCACGGACTATTGGCCTGATCCGGGTATACAGCATGGTGACCTAGGCACATGGTACGGTCAAACACTGTTGTCAGCCCAACCCTTTCGTGTCTTGGTCGGCGCCTTGGTCCATCCCTTCCAGGACGTCGGCGGCGATGATGGATTACACGGCCGATCAACCCGTGAGCTAAACTTGTCGTGTTTGGATCGACAGTTGAGTTCATAGACCGACACAATACAGTCTGTTTAGTTAGCCTGACAGATCAGACCGTGCGTAAATGAGCCTGTGCCGTGTTAGGCCGTGCCGCTCAATCTGAGCCTGTGCTGTGTTAGGCCGTGCCGCTCAATTTGTCCACCTCCAATCTAGACACGGTGCTTTCTTCCTGGTGTGGGCACTGTTCATAAGAGAAGACTCTGCAACGCATAATACAATGCAAGCGCGCACACGCGCACACGATTCTGAATTCAGGAGAGATCAGATCCACGAGCAGCTCGACGACAAGCGACTTTTTCGCTTCCCCAGATACCCATAGGATCTCCATCTCTATGTCCATCTAGTTCTCTCTCTCTCTCTCTCTAACCCCAGGAAAGTTCTCTCTGGCCATGGCTAGATAGCATAACGTGCATGGTGCAGCTGGTCCCACTCACAGCCAGATCCATCCATCTCACTGTATGTTCAGGGAATTGCAACGGCTGCTGAATGCTGGCTGATGCATTGCATTGCGTCCAAGAACGTCCCAAAAGCCTGCACCCAAGCAGCCCCAATGGGGCGCATCTTGAGAGCTTGTGCAGATGGAATGATCATAGACTTCAGTCAGTCTTCAGTGGCCTTTTCTCCCGTCCTAGGTTTCACCAGCTTACAGCACTTGATGCCATTGATGCCATTGAGCCGTGCTGCCCCTGGCCGGTAAGATGGTAACTATGACAGTAGCAGTGGGGATTGTTCGCATTTCCCGGTAGATCCGGACCGTCGATTCTTCATCCGACGGCCTGCGATCGCACACAGGGTCGCTCCACGACTGCAGCAGATCCTCATACATACATGCGTGGCCCATGGACATGGATACTCTTAGAAGTAAGAAGCATTGGGAAGTGCATGGGTCATGGAGAGTGAGTGGTTAAGAGGGGGGCAAAGTGCACTTTTGCACTCAGACTTTGGTGCTAGGCATAATGCCCAAACCCCAGCCTTTTGCTTCTTGCTAGTACCATCTTTGTTTTGTTAAAGCGCCTCAAAGCTAGCTCAAGTTAAACGGTCTCTTTGACAGGCACTCTCGCTGCCTGATCAATGCATGCTTTACCATTGCTTTGCTCAGCATGTCACTGTATGTCAGTGCCTCACAAGCTAGCCGGCCAGTCGCCACACTTTGATGATGTAATTGTTGTTGTTTAGTACTACTTGTCCATGATTACTTGGAGCTCCTTTCTACGGACACTCACACCTGGCCCCATGCATGCGGCAGCTGCATCACCACAATTCAAGGAGATCAGATTTGCTCGGTGAACAGAGGAGTACTTTCTCGTATCTCAGTAAAGATTCCTACTGGAGTAGCAACGTTTCTAGATCTTAGTTGTCCTCCCCTCTGGACTATCATTAACTCAAATCACTGATCAAACGGTCCCATGGAGTTGAATTGGACCTTGCTGGGGACAGACAAAACCGGGACCTCTGCTACTGTTCCCTCACAAGAATCTATACGAGTTCTTTGTTCCTGCAGCCTGCCTGTACATGCCTCTTGCTTTTGCATGATTTTTTGGGGCTGGCTAGCTTGTCTTACTACTGTGAATTTCAAGCCCGCCCTCTAAGGCCTTTCGGCAGATTTGATTCCTGTGTTCTACAGACAGCCTCTCCCAGCAGCTTGATGATCACCGATTCACCTTTGTATTGTATTGACCGGCAGGGTTAATTGGGTCAAAAAAACTAGAAATTTGTAGTAGAAACCTTGCATCGGGGTACTTATTATGAAGGTCTAAACAACCGTCCAAAACAAGGGCAATGGATAGCTTAGATTCATCCGTTCTTTAGCTGCTTCTGACTGAGTGGCCAATCCGTAGGCTAGTGCTGCCATAAGTCAAGAAAAGAGACACCACCGGCTTTATAATTCAACGACACATTCAGTGTGGTGTCCTCGCGAACGGGCATGGCAAATCGCAACCGGAAAATCGATGGATTTTGGTACTGTCGCGCCGTACCCACATCCCTGGAATTATTCCCCAGCTTGCTCGTCAGTGACTGTGATCGCAGGCAGAGCCGCACGGGCGGACGGGGAACGCGCGCGTACGGCCGATATTCCTTCCCCCGTCGCGTCGCCAGATGCCGTCACGGCCGCCCGTCTCGCGGTCGTCTCTCCGCGCGCGGCCGGCCCCCCACTGTATACGCGCGCCGCGAGCGCGGTAGAGGACAGCGGCTCGCGACGAACGGCGACGGCCGAGGTGATGGCTCGATGTGAAAAGAACCGAACCAAGAATCCACGGTGCTGTGCAGGACAACATTTTTTTGGTTGGTTATTAGTGCATGCATATGGATATGGTTATGTCTCTCTCTATCTCTCTCGATTGTAGAATCACACTGTGTGCGTCTCATTGTCTCGAAACTTAATCCAAAGGCTAAGAATATCGACCTATGGTTAACAAAAAACAGACAACTTACAAATAACAATTTATTTTTAAGTTTGCCTATACTTTTTTTTCTTGTGCATACTGATTACTGAATCGACGGATTCAAAACTGATGCAACCAGTAGTAGAAAAAAAGAAATCCTCTCGATAAAGAGCACCGAGAAAGTCCAACAAAACCTACAAGAGGTCCTACGGCTTATCTAGAAGTAGCCCCATCCCCCTGGCTCGTTCGTGCGCGCGGCAACGTTTAAATTTCCTGATTTTTTTTAAACAACTTAATTTTAAACCATTTTACATAAATAAACCATAACTTACTTTTTTTTTTTACAAAATAATCCTCTATCGCTGGCTCATCAGACAACTAGCCCCAATCGCGCAATGGGACTGCGATTTGAGCCCAACCGGCCTACAATCGAAGACACGTCACGCGACTAAGTCATGATCGACACTCAGTCGTGCGACGAGAAGACGGTGTTGAGCCACGGCGCAAGGTATGGCGTAATGACGACCAATCTGACCGAGCACTACTACAAAACAGGTCATACTGGACGCCTAATCACATACGGTTCTTTGGAACCGTCTATGTTGCACTTATCATAGAACTGTCTGTGATACGTAATTGTCACAGACGGTTTGTAAATAGAACCGTCTGAGATATATCATTCATAGACAGTTCGTAATACGAACCGTCTGTGATGAGATACTTATCACAGACGGTTCGTATTAAGAACCGTCTGTGATATGTCGTCATAGACTGTTTTTTATGAAATCGTCTGTGATTCGCAGCGCGAGAGTTCAAAAAATTTTGAACACGTGCGCGGGAGGCAAAATATTTTAGCGCTGTCCTTATATATTATAGCCGAGTCGAGACGAGATGTGCTGGGAAGGGTGTCAAACCTGCGGGACGCCGATGTCTTGCTAGGCGTATGCGACTCGTCGACGTGCTCCGGTCCAAGTTCGCCGCCGCAGGCCTCGACGACAAGGACCTCGTCCTCCTCAGCTGTAAGCAAACAAACTTCTTCTTCCTCGATGACTCGGTCGATCATGGTAGCTAACCTATGAGTGCGTGTACGTAAATGGTAAATGGGTGCAGCGGCTCACATCCGCAACGGCTTCGCTGTCATCGCCTCCGACGCCGTGATCTACAACGACACCTCCATCGTTGACATCGTCGACTCCTACTTAAGCCTCCTCGGCACCCTTTTCGCCGACGCCATGGTCAAGATGGGCAGCATCGGTGTACTCACAGGCCGCAAAGGGGAGGTCAGGAAGGTTTTTGTATGAGAGTGATGCCTTTTTCATATATTTTCAAGAGTCTCTGAAGATGGAAAGCTCACATATACATTTAGTATCTTGTTCAGTCTAAGACACCTTATATTTTATCTTCTAGGTTCAAGTTCTATATTAGGAACTGTGATGGTACCAACTATGAAACATTCAAAATCCAATTTTTTTGTAATAGAAAAAACTATCACAGACGGTTTAAAAACCGTCTGTAATGACCTCATGTCATCACAGACACATAAAGTCAGACGGTTCAGAAAACCGTCTTCGATGACGATTTTAAACCGTTTGTGATCTCATTTTCTGTAGTAGTGGAGGTGTACTATTGTATGCTTTAAAACTCTGCGTTACACCATTTCTTGTGGTGCTTGGGTCCCCCAGTCAACACCGCGATGATGAGACATGCAACGTAATTCTCGGTCCTACCTCCTCTAGGTTGCACCACGGCGGAGGGGCATGCTACTCAATTACAACTCCTTCGCCCTAGTCAGCAGCGCGACAAAAGGGGTTTGGTACATGAATCTCATTATCACTACTAGATGCCAACCCCTACTCAATGAGAATTGACAACAACATGTTGCCTCCATTTCATGTTGAATAGACAACACTCTGACCCACGCTTTTCAGACCGAAGTGACAATACTTTGCCATCAGTTTTCAGACCGAAAATGACTAGACCCTGGTTCTAACTTTTCCCTATGAATTGATAACTCGTTGAGCTATCATGTACCCAACGATTCCTTATGGCTCCACCGCGCCCCTGGGGAGCGGAAATACCCTCATCCGACCCACATGGGCACAAACAACCACCCGTCCGCATACCAGGTGTGTGGATTCTCTCCCACCAAAAAAAAGTATTGTTTGTAGGATTTTTTTAAATATAGCAAATGAGCTCCTACAATTCTAAAATATTTTGTGGAGGCTTCCCATGTAGTGTACTTTCTTTTGTAATTTTTCTATAATTTTATATATTTTGCACTTTTCTCAAAAAATCATTTAATTTTCCTATTTGTAGGATTTTATAAATATAGAAAATAAGCTCCTACAATTATGAACTTTTTTAAGGCTCCCAACATAGTGTAATTGCTTATGTAATTTTTTTAGAATTTTATATGTTCTGAAATTGTCTCGAAAATTAGGCTATAGGGGAATTAAGGTTTCAGAAATTACGGTTTCATGATATCATGTGAACGGTTATCAGGTGTTTTAGGGTTTTGTGAATTATGCTACAAGTACAACAAGGGCTACACATTTGTCAACATGATGATGGCCCTGTTTTCTAATTAGTCTTAGGTTGGAATTTTAGTATAAGATTTAGGGATTCCATGAGAATGGTTAGGCCTTGTTTAGTACCAGTTGTTCTTTAAGCATAATAGTGCACTAAATTATGCTTGCAGATTAGAAAAATATCCAGGTAGTAGTTTTTAGAGAAAGTTTTTTTTTCTTCAGATTCTATGATAGAATAAAACTCATGTGAAATGCCTAGCCCTTGTTGCACTTGGACCCTATTTCACAAAACCCTAAAACACCTAATAACCGTTCATATGAAATCATGAAACCCTAATATCCTAAACCTAAAACCCTAATTTTCATAAAGCCCTAATTTTCGAGACCTAAAACACTAATTTTTTAGATAATTTTAGAACATTTAAAATTCTGAAAAAATTATACAAGCAAGTACAATGTGTGAGGAGCCTTTTTAAAAATAATTTATGTAGCTCATTTTATGTATTCAGAGATTCCTACAAACAATAGCTTAAAATGATTTTTTTGAGAAGAATGCGAACATATAAAATTATGTAAAATTACACATGCAAATACAACTGTGTCATGAGCCTTCACAAGAAAATTATAATTTTGGAGCTCATTTGCTTTATTTAAAAATTCCTACAAAGCTGTACTTTTACGGAGAAGAGAATCCTCACACACTGTACGGACAATGGCTTGTCGGTGCCCACGAGGGCCGGACGAGTGTATTTTCGCTCGAGGGCACGATGGAGGCATGTTCGGCCACCGGGGCATGGTATAAGCCACGTGTCGCGTCCCACTTGTGCTGTAGTGTCATTTTACAATTGATTCGGAGAGAGACTATTTTCGTTAATTCATCGCCAACGATTGCCTAAATGCGCGAAAACTCGCGCCAGCAGTATATTATTCTCCGACTCAACAACGAGGTACTCTGCATAGAGCTCGCATCTATGTAAATAGCACACACACGGCCCCACCACACGTGACAAGCATATAGCAACGCACCATATGCGCCTGAAGAAACCAGAGGCGATATCGGCGTTACGTTATGTCTGCGATCGTGACATGACAAGCTTTGATTTGTCCATAGCAAATCGTCGGGTTTTTGAAATAATATTATTTTAAAAGACATTTACAAAAATAAATAACCAATTTTTTTCTACAAAACTAGGCTCTTATCGTTATTTGAAATGACAAAGGGCCATGTCACCATTCCAAATGGCGAAAGTGAGGCGAAACAATGAAGAGAGGTCCTGTTGCCAATTGAAATGGCAACATGGTCTGTCGCTACTAACAACGAGGACCTCTGTCTATTTTTAAGCTGTATAATTACGATCACATATTTTGTGAAAAATCACAATAATATTACAAATTATTGACACAACATCATCACATTTTTTATCTACAAATCACAATGATATTACATAACATTCGATTGCAGCGTCCTTAGATATTTTGTCGACAAATCACACTTGGTATTACAAACTATCCAAAGACAATGTCATCACCTAGTTTTTCGACAAATGAAAATGATATTACAAAGCATTGAGCAACACATATTTCAATAAGACGAACCTTTCAACGTCATTCTGCCGTCCATATCTAGATTTGGAATGATGATAAGGACTTGCGCGATCCACCGTCATTTGAAATGACGATTTTTAAAATTTTAATATTAAAAATTAAGGACTTGCGATCGTCGCCATTTGGTCCTATCGCCAAGTTTGAGTGGCGATAGGTCACTTATCTTTATTTCAACTAAAGCAACATAGGCCTCTCTGCTTTTATTCAGTCCTGTCGTCATACTCCAACTCTATCGCCATTTTGACCAAATGGTGATGAGGCCCTTTGCCATTTCAAATGGTGGAATGATGACAGGGCCCTTCGCTATTTTAAATGACGACAGTAGCCTAGTTTTGTTTAAAAAATAATTATTTTATTTTTATAATTTTCTCTTAAAAAAAATAATAATAATATTATTATTTTTTTAAAAAAAATTCGCAAATCGCCTATTCGTCGTTGCTACAAGTATCCATCTCATACTCGCACAAGCAAATAACTAGTGTGCGCTACAACTGCACACTAGCACTAACACTGCACCCAAACACGACAACTAGCTAGCTAGCTGGAGAAGACTTAGACATCGAGACAGAGAGAGAGGGAGTTCGGAGTTCGGAGCTGGGTTCATGGGCAAGTGCCTGAGGAGCTGCAAGCAGCAGCGGTCGCCGCTGCCCGCCGCCGCCTCCGCCGCGGCGTACCTGACGCTGCGCAGCGGCCGCCGCGTGCCGGCCACGGCCAGCCCCAGGAGGCGCCACAGCCTCGGCGGAGGCCGCCGGCGCGGCAACAACGCCGCGAGCGCGCGCAAAAGCGCCACCGCCTCGGCCTCTGCTGCTGCTCAGCAGCTTCGACGTCGACGGGTGCTTAATTCTCTGCGCGGCCGTGAGGTGGAGGGCCAGCTGCCGCCGTCGTTGCTGGAGAATTCCTACGTTGGCTGCAGCGAGGGCTGTGGAGACAGGTTTGATTAAATTTTGTTCTTAATTAATTTCAAGGATGCAAACGTGTTTCCTCAAAAAAGTTTTTTTTTTGCATACGTGTTAATTAACTCGTGCATAATTACAAAATTTATGTTACAATTGGCAAGATAAGTTGTGCTAACTGCTAAACTTTCAAGACAAGAAGTTCGGAGAATGCTTGGTTTTACACTGTTACTAACTTCAATCTTATTTCCTGAATTTTGTTCGATTAGACGGGAGATGCCCCACTCCGGCGACGTGAAACACGACAGCGACAGCAGCCGCGTTGCAGGCCGGCCGTCCTCGCCACCGGAAGCGGAGATCGAGGCATTCTTCGCGGCCGCGGAGCTCGCCGAACGCCGGCGATTTGCAGAGACGTAAGCACTTCAATCTGCAGCGCCGTGCGAGCTTACACAGCCGGCGCTGTTTAGCCTAAACAAAACAATGTTTTTTTTGGCTAATACGAGCTGCCGCTCTGCAGGTATAATTACGACGTTGCCCTCGACCTCCCGTTCGAAGGCCGCTACGAGTGGGCGCCGGTGAGCACGTGAGGGAACGGAACCGCACGGGGTAAAACTGTCAATTCATAAATCGTAAGAGATGCAGCTGGGAGAAACTGAAGTTAGCTTTGTTTCTCCTGCTAATTTAATTATCTGATCTCGTAGGGAATTTCACTTGTTATGATCAGTAGCTGTTGATCACTAGTTCAGCTCACTACTATCTCTGGCAAAATCATGTATAGCTGGTAGGTGTTGAGGATAATTAAGATGATTGGAGGAAGCTTCTGAGTTCCCCTTGCTAAATTTGTACAAAATTTTTTTACCTCACCCTCGCTTAAGCCCCTTCATAAATTTCACGTCTCCATATGGTACAATGCCATGAGTTATATACGCTTAGAATCTGTGTGGAATGCAGTAATCTCGTAGAAGTTTCATATATATGAATTTGCATGCAGGTCCTAGCTAGTAATTATTTCCTACAAAAATCCTTTGTCAGAATTGTTTTATTTGCAGGAAATTATCTATGCAAATTCGTTTTGTTTACCAAGGTCTAATCGTGTATGCCATTAATTTTTTCCCCTTGCAAGTATAAGTAGATTTGCAAGGCACACCTTGGGTACAATTTATTCCATATTTTTCCCAATCTTTTTGTTCCTTCTGATATTTTCAGGAGTTGTAGGCTTTATCTGAGTGAAAAATGCTATTCTTTCCCCTGTGGAAAAGCTTCAAAAGTTCATTTATGCATCAACATGCACCTTCAAAAGTACAATTGCCATGCCTTTTACTCCTCTCTTAAGTCCATGTATGCTCTTTTTTTTTTGTACCTGAACTGTGTATGCTTCGATTTCTCTTTTACTTTTCTTTCTCTGTTTTCTTTTTGCAGTAGCAAATACAGTCAAATTTTAACCTTTTTTTACTCAACACATCAAAATATTTCATAACAGTCGCAAAATGAGGATTACACGTTGCATGAAGAAGGAAATTGGACCAAATCTATATATTTTCATTGCACTGACTTGGGCAAGGATTTATTTTAATTTGAGTATGAAAAAAAAACAAAAATAAAAATTGTTGAATACTACTATTTTTACTCTACTATTGCCAGTAGTTATATGTGCCTTTGCCATGACCTAACTAACCTATAGTACCTAATGCCATGTTAAAAACCTACACTACTTTCCTCCAAAGGAAAAAAAAAACTACTTAATTAGCTAATGTTTAAAAAAGTCAAAAGCACACATCAGCTGGTTGTTGGGGGCATAATTGCAACAAGCAAAAGAAAACCCTCCCAAAGGCAGCAAAAATACAAAGGAGATGGAATCTTTGCCCCTCCTTTGCACTTTTCTGAGGGGCCTTAATCATTTGGTGTTCTTGGGGGACCTTCTCCCTTTGGCACTTGCACTTAAATTACTCATTTGAGTACAAATCAAGATTAATGAGATGGGTCAGGCTAAAGTTGTCCATGCTATTAACCACTCCAGGTGTGAGGTTTGTGATTGGCCTAGTGCTGAACTGCTGATGCCTTTTGGATCTGGAGCTCAGCTGCTGCAGATTTGGTAGGAGCCAAGGAGAGGGTATATCTGTATCTGGTGGTGGTATATTCAGAGAGCATGTATAGTCTAGTGGACAATGTCAGATTCCTACTAAAGGGATCGAATATCCATCCAACCTTCTCTTGTAGTCGTATCAGTATATACATGTACACCTAAAAATATACTCCCTCTGTTACTGAATATACGAGTGGTATTTTAAGGAAAGGATTTTGTCGGAAACGTATTTACCATGTCAACACCTTGAAGTTTAATTGTTATTATTTTTAATGCCGAATCAAACAGTAACGGTGCAAGAAGGTGCATATAGCTGCTGCTTGCGTTTGCACGTTCACTATGTGTGAGAGAGAGAGACCGGGGCTTTTTTTTTGTGGGCCACCTAGCTTGTAAGTAGGAGTAGTAGTAGTCTATGGATGGCATCTTCCGTGCCTCGGGATCCGAGATGGAATATACAAGTGATTGATTAGATGTATCCTCTCCTTTAAGGACAAATAAGATCAATTGCTGCTGCCATGCCCATGCATGATGCATGCATAGTCCATGGAATGCATGGATGATGATTAAGGTCTTTCAAAGCTCAAACATCACTCACTCATGGAGTGTTGATGGGAACAATTTAGTGGGAGCTAGGGTGCTTTGGTTCGTGCATCTTTGATGTGCTTCTTTCTAGACAAATCTCAAAGCACTTACTTTTCTTAAAGGAAAGGAAAAGATGTGTGAGTAAGTGAATTAAAAGGGTTGCAAATCTTTCACAATGGTTATCTGAAAAAAAGGAGTTATGCACAAATCTCTTGCTTTCTTAGCAATACTCGGTAATCTCTTTTTCTTCATTCTTGGTGTGGTACTTGGTAAACACTACGATGATCTTCTTTATGGGTAATACGCTTGGAAATCGTGTGAGTGAGAGGGAGAGACCACGAGGGTGAGTGGAGTGGAAGGGAGTGAGAGGAGGAGGTTCTCGGTGGATCCCCCAAGTGCGGCATCTTACATTCTTTCGCAATAACGAATTCAGAATTAAAATGAAGGGATACTCACATAGCCTTAGTCTTCTTCTATCTCTAAACATCACTCTATCTCTCTAATGATTGATGGGCGTCGATGCTACTGAGGCGTACACAAGGTCCGACCGACGGTGAGGGTGCTCCCATCCAAGCTGCCCCCCTGTTGGGTCCGCCCTTGTTCTTTCGAGTACTGATTGCTCCGACACACCATACCATGTCCCATATTTGGCTTCTTTATTTATCGTTCGTCCAAGAAACTTATTTCCACAATTCTGCGAAGAGGGCCTCGTGATATGTGGTTTTTTACATCAAGGTGAAGTTGAGATCTTAGCTCGAGCAAATGGAGAACTAGCTGTGTTGTAGTTAGGCGCAAGGCACAAGCTCATCTGAAAACCAATCTCCCAGCTAGAAAAACATATATCAGCGCACGACTTGCCAAGGAAGTTCTTTCGAGTCCTCTGGATATGTACAGCGGACACCGGTGAGACCCTCTCTCATGGAAGCGAGTTTATATAAAGTTTTCGCGAGGGAATTTTCACGATAGATAGTATAATGGTAGTGCTAGTTCTGTGATTCCCGTTTCCCAAGGAAGCTGAGGACGACCATGTGAGAGAGAGAAAGTGAAGCCCAAGCAATGAGTCAGGTGCGTGTGAATTTAAGGGGGCATGTTTGTCAGTTTCGGTTGGGCTCAACGGTTGCAAGTGCTGAACGGTTAGACTGAAGAGATTTGATATTTAGTTGTTTGATTTTTAGATATGTTGATTATAGCTTTTGGGATTGAGAATATATGAAATGCCCATGAGACAAATAACGGTTTATTTGATACCATTTAACGGCAATTAACGACATTTAACAACAGCCTAGATTTCAGAAAGGGGGCTTACGGCTTCGAAAAAAATTGGTACGAAAAGACAGATGTTTGGAATGACTTTTGATTTTTTTCGAGCAAAATATCGAAACCGAAACCGTTCCAAACACAGCATAGATTCCTGAGAGGGTTTCGACTAAACTCAATTCAGTTCGCTCGTAGGGAAAGCTGCTAACATAAATTCGGTGTAACACTTGTATGGTATGGTGGATCCCTAAACGGCCGGCGAGGATCCTCACACTCTAAGCTCCACCTGCTTGAGCTTGGCCTACATTATTAAGGCTTTATTGGACGGCTACAATTAAATCAATTAATACCCGATGATTATTTATATAAGATCCCTGCGAAATTCCTGTAAAATCCATACGTCGGCCATTGACGAACGATCTAAGTTGGGCAGTTGGTAGTTTCTCGTAACGAAGAAATTAAAGCCCAGAAACTTTGGTAGCCCAGTTCGATCACATTCTTGGCCCGTTAATTAGCATTCTAACTGAAAAGTGCTTCTCTTAATTAATTACCCTCACTTACTTGCTAGCTGCAACTAATTAACCACCACTTAATTGCTCCACCTAAAAAAGAAAAGAAAGGGACTGATCGAGGAACTTATCTTTCGACTATATAGGTGCTACTACAACTGATTGCTAATTAATTAATTAATTAATTAATTTGTTTTTAGCTAGATAGCCTGCACGCTTTCTCAATCTCCGTCCCAATCATGATTGGAGACATCACCATCTCTGCTTTGCCTCAATAGTCAATTTCCAGTCGTTTACACGGTCACTAGTATATATTGCCATCTCTGTTCATATTTTTTTTTCAGAGATGTACTATATACTTTTTATATCTTTGTTTTTCAGGGGAGATTAAAAAAAATCTCTTTGTAAATATATTTGATTTAGGAACAATTTTCTGCACGAATTTATCTGATACATGCTACAAGAATGACAAGGTTAACCCTTGCATAGATTGCTGTAAGTTTCCATTTCTTTTCTTTTTGACACTCAAAATGAGGAGCTTAATTAGACTTTATTCACTATAATTAACTAAGGAGGATTAATGTTGAATATGGTGACTCATATCCTAATCAACTAGGATTTTGGAGAAGTGTGCTACAAGGATTTGGAGAATCTTAGTAGGATCATGATTCCTACTTCTAGAGGAGAACCAGAGGAAACTATATAGAGTCATGATGAGTGGTAATGGAGAATAAAAAACCATAAATCAACCTATCCAAAACAAGAGACGTGCTAGAGAATTAAAGGTTAGGAGGCTACTGTGTATAAGAAGGAGTATCAGAGTATAACAGTTACAATCACAACGAATAAATTGATATAGAAAGGCCGGTGTTCTTTCTTATAGACCTGTTGGCTCCATCAGACCTGGTTTAGCACTCGGGATATATGGACGTTAACTAATTGCAACCCTAATCTTGGTTCCTGACTTCCACAAGTAGTCTTACTTAAGAAGAGAGAGATCAAGATACAGAGATCGAGTGCCATGATACCTCCGGACGCATAAGATAATCTGCTGCAAACATCGCGACCGTTTGATTATCCTTTGCAGTACGTGTTTGAAAGTTGACAAGAGCATCCGCATACGCTACTCGTGCCTGAAAGAGGATTAAGGGTATATGCACCGCGTCCTAGTCTCCACACTGCTTCTAAATAAATTTCACTAGCGCGAATCTTAAAGCAGTCAACCTAGTGCTTGTTGGCTTCCTCCGTAGCATTTAAAAAAAAAAACACGAGTAACTTTGCCATCTAAACTTGCGTCCGATGACAGTTCAGGATTAAAATTTGAAAAGTGTTAATAGGACTTACTCACCTGTTTACGACTTATCGAATACCGAATTACCAATCAGCGGTAGTCTGCGGAGCACACGATTGAACTTAATTACCACTATATGTTGCTGTCGTTGATGGTGTGATCTGTCTCATCAATCGATTGAGCTAGATAGCTTTACCACGCACGGCACGTCAGCTTGCGAGATCTTGTCGTTATTGGTCTAAACTAATACTAAACGCCACGTCAGCCTGCAAGATCTCGTTCAGGTGCTTTTACTCCAAAGGAAATATGAGTAGAAATAATTAATGCTACACATGCTTGCTTCATGATGCGTGGAGTAGCAAGCATCTAATCGTCCGAGCTCGAATAAGCTGTAGCTGGATTCACATGTTACCTGATAAGATGTTTTTTTTTTCCTTCTCGCAGTTTATCAATTTACTACTAATCACTCATTTTAATTAAAATTTTAAATGCAATCACGTAGGACATTGTCCATGGCCGGTTGGTAAAGAGGTGACGTCGTTCCCGGGGAATTCTGTATTCACTATTTTTTTAAAAATAAAAAAGACGACGTGATAAACGGAGGCTTTGTGCACTCTTATGCACCTAAAGAATTCCTAATTACGTATACACGAGCTATGAACAAGTAAGGTTAACACGTGGACTATGGATAACTCTGAGCTTGCTATACTATACAATTTAAGATTGATCATTTTTCATTTACATCCAATGGTTAAAAACTATTTTCTACATTTTTTTAATAAAAAAGTCACATCCCGTAAGGTTTATAAGGACCACCTGAGTTTGTCATCAGACTGACTCCAACTCAGGCCCTGTTTGTTTAGGCTTAGACTTTTTGGCTTATAGCTTAAAGCCAGTTTTTTGGCTTAATCAGCTTATAAGCCCCTCAGCTTTTAAGCCAAGGTTTGGTGTTTGGTAATCTAGCTTTTTATGGGATGTTGGCTTATTGAGTTGTGTGTGAAGGATTAAAAGTCTGAATTGCCCTTTAAGGGTTAAATGATCTGTTTAAGCATGTATTTAAACTTATTTTTGCATAGGATTTCTAAAATAGCATAAAATAGTCTAAATCATAGCATAAAATAAAGTGCAATATTTCAATCACAAAATTTCGTAAGTACATTCTGATTTAGATGTTGACACGCTCAAAAAGTTGAGCAATGAGATCGAACACACACACAAAACAAAAACTAAGCACGCAACTTATAATTCGAGCACTAACATGTGCATGTTTCTTTGCATATTTTATACAAGAGATGTTACAAATAGCGCAGCTATCGACAACTTCATTTCCCAACATGATTGATACCATAGTAACTTGTATGACATGTTTCACTTCTCTGTACCTCAAATCACAAAGACTTGCTCGTGATCGGGGCACCATTGCCCTCAGCCTTCTTGATCTCCATGTGGCCTTCTGATAATACCGAGTGCCTCTCAGAGCATCGGCAATGAAGTCATCAAAGCCAAGTGCCTCTCAGAGCATCGGCAATGAAGTCATCAAAGCCAATTTAATGGCAGCTCCTGCTTTGGCTCCATACACTAGCCTCTGCATTGCTATCTTTGCAAAGCGCAAATGAATATACCTTAGAACAAGAATGCACTATCGATTGTGTTATACTGTTATTGTGTAAGATTTTTGGAATTGCACATGATGGCTTATACATAACTGCGATGTTGGAGATTAGCCACCCAAAAACATTTGAAAAGAACACGGGACTTCAAACTAAAGGATAGCCACAACAGAATTACATGACATTATAGTGATTTTGCTAGCCATGATCATACAATGATATTCAAAATCATTTCGACAATGAAACCTAAGCAGAAATACACTGCCTGATGATGCAAAAACACACACACAAAATATGGTGGCACAATATTTCACCTTCGAGGTGCAAATAACCTCAGGAGGTGGATGTTCATCCACGGTCGCAGCTTCACCAAGAGCAGTTGTAAGTCTCACCGTTCTTGAGCTCCACAAGCTAAAGAACACACACACAAAATCGATCAAAACCTAACCGATTAGAAACCAGCGAATAACTAAACCAAGAATCCGACCCTTTGTTAGGATCTTACCATGGGATGCCCTTGGGCGGTCTTGAGGAGCAAGAGGAAGGCTGCGAAGAACACAAACTCAATTAGACATGACCACATCTCCAACTTTGGGGATCGAGAGGGAGGGAGACGTACCATCTTCTTGCGACATCAGGAGATAAAAGGCGAGCAGGAAGGGAGGGGGGGGCTAGGCGTCCACGGTGTGGGAGGAGGCGGCCGGGGAGGAGATTTGAGCAAAACCCAAGTCGCGCCGCCTCGTGTTGGTGAAGCGAGAGAAGGAAGGAGGGGCGGCGTGCGTCAAGGAGGAAGGGAGGTGATCTTTGGGGAGGAGCGAGGCGGCAGCGTTGGGAGGAGGCGCGGCGCGTCGAGGATGGGAGGATATCGGCGTGAGAGGGAGGAGGCGTCAGGCGGGGGCGAAGGAGGCGGGCGGGCGCCCGAGGCGGCGGAACAACAAAAATCGAAGCGATTTTGATTTATATACAATGGCATTTGGTGGGTAATTTCATGAACTTGATGTGATTGTTATTCCATTCCACAAAAGCCAAAAAAAGCACCTCTCCCACGGCTTATGACTTTTAGGCTTAAATAGGCTTAAGCTTTTTATAAGCTGAATAAAAAAGCCACCCCTTTGTTTAGGCTTAAGTTTTTTTGCTTATAAGCCAAAGAAAAAGCCTAAACAAACAGGCCCTCAATCTACCACTTACACTGGATTAGTTCTAGTGGCAAACTCCTCGGTGCCCCGTAGCGTTTTTATTACCGCACAGTTCAACACTGACACGGCCTTTTTAAACCGCCACACGTCCCCAGAAAGATACCTCAACAAACAGCGCACACCCGCCCGCACGCACGCACGCACGGACACGGTCTCCTTCCCCCGATTCTAGAGGCGGCGGCGGCGGCGGAGAACGGGAGAAGGTTGCAGAAGCTTCTAGAACCTTCCGGGATTCGGCGGGTGAGGCGGCGGCATGTGGGGGCGGCACTACTGGGGCGGTGGCCGGCGGCCGAACGGAGCCGGGGCCGGAGGAGGCGGCGGCGGCGGCGGTGGAATAGGGGAGGTGGGCGGCGTGGTAGTGATGTTCGCGTGGCTGTCGAGCCAGGAGCGGCACGCGCGGGCGTACGTGGAGCTGTACGCGGCGCTTGGGTGGGCGTGCCTCGTCTGCCACTCCGACTTCCTCACCCTGTACGTCTCTCTTCCTCCTACTACTCCTCGCATCTTCCCATGGTTGTGATTCGTGAATCGTAAAGATGTGATTTTACTATACTAGTTTTTTAACCTGTTTTTTTACGGTTTGTGAGGTGAGTCAGTGAGTCCGACGGTTTCTTTCTCGGGATTATTCGTCTTAGTAGAGGGAAGAATCATTAGTGATAGAAATTAATCGTGTTGTCTAAATTTGGACGTCGTTAGGGGTGGAAAAAAACTTGAAACTCGCGAGCCAGCTCGACTCGTTAAGGGCTCGGCTCGAACTCGATACCTTAACGAGCCGAGCCGAGCCGACAATTTAGCTCGTTTGCTTAACGAGCCGAGCCAAGTCCGAGTTGGCTCATTTACAGTTGCTTCGTTAACTCGTCTAGCTCATTCTGATTCACCGCTTCGCCCATCACGGATCGTCGTTGACCCAATCTAGTAGGCAGTTTCATGGATGTTTATTGCTTTGCATGCATGTTTATTGATCTGGAGTGGACTGCATGTATCTAGATGGCTCTCGCCGCCATAGTCCAAGCCGTGCCAGAGGCCGTTGTGATGGTCATATCCGAGAAGGAGACGACAAAGGAGGCTTGGGATGCTCTCAAGGAGATGCACGTCGGCGAAGACCGTGTCAAGAAGGCGTGCGTTCAAACTCTCAAGAGGGAGTTCGAGCGTATCTACATGAGGGACTCGGAAAAAATCATTGAGTTCGCCTTGAAGCTCACAACCATGGTCAACGAGATATGTGCTCTCGGTACCAAGGTGGAGGAGAGCGCCGTCGTGGAGAAGCTCCTACACTCCGTCCCCGACAAATTCCTACCCATTGTCGGCACCATTGAGCAATGAGGCGATGCATCGGAGATGTTGTGATGGAGGCCATCAGGCGCTTGAGGACGTACGAGGAGAGCTTGAAGGGGAGGCGGTGCGACAGGGATGAAGGAGAGCACTGCTGTTCATGCACGCCTAGTGGAGGCCAAAGCCGCCGAAGAGAAGAGGGGCGGCGAGGGCTCTGGCAGCGGCACAAAGAAGAATGGTGGCCGTGGCCAACACGGCGACAAGAAGAAGCACCGTGGAAAGTTCGACAAGTCGAAGATCCAGTGCTTCAATTGTCGGGAGTTCGGTCATTTCGCGTCCGGGTGTGATGAGCCGAAGAAAGAACCGGTGTATTTCACCAACACCCAACAGGATGACGAGCCGACTATCCTAATGGATGTGGCATGAAAGCATGCCGCAGACGTCGTCATGCTAAAGGAGGAGTAGAGGATGCTGCATGGAGTGCTGGAGCGCGCCGCGCCGGAAGACCTCATCAACAAGAAATGGGAGAGGCAGGACTACCTCGACGTGCACCCATAGAAGCAGGAAGGCCTATCCTACGTCGGCCAGCATGTGCCCGTGAGCCGGGTGCAGGCCGCGGACATGTTCGAGCTCGCCCGCCTCACCGACGAGTACGGCTCCGGTGGGCTCCGCCTCACCGTGGAGCAGAACATCGTCCTCCCGAACGTCTAGAACGAGAAGGTGGACACGCTACTCGCCGAGCCGCTGCTGGAGAAGTTCTCCCCGCAGCCGTCGCTGTTGATCAAGGGCTTGGTGGTGTGCATCGACAACCAGTTTTGTGGGCATGCGATCGTCAAGACGAAGCGCGGGCGCTGCAGGTGACGCAGGAGGTGGAGAAGCGCGTGTTGGTGCCACGGGCGGTGTGCATGCACTAGGCCGGTTTGCCCAACGGCGGCGGCGGTCGCAGTGGCGACATTGGTTTCATGGGCTGCTTGACCAAGGACAACAACGGCAAGATCGTCGACGGTGCGGACATCTTCGTCAGCGGTCCCGTCGGCAGCAACTCGCACCTGGCCGATGTGTACAAGAAGTCCGTGACGTGCAAGGAGTACAACTCCAGCGAGGTGCTCACATTGCTCAATGAACCAGTGCAAGTGGAAGCAACACGGGTACAACAACATCGGTGCGGCGCTTGCCGTGATAGCCAAACGAGAAAAGCGCAAGGAGCAGGGGAACGTCAAGCTTATGGTGGGAGCCGGGGAGATGAGTCATGTTTGGTGCCTCGACACAGGCGCATACAATCACATGACCGGGTGCCGTGAGCTGTTCTCCAGCTTGGACATGTCGGTTCGAGGGTCAGTGAGATTTAGCGATGGATCTCACGTGGAAATCAGCGGCCGTGCGTGACGTTGTTCAAGTGCTAAACTGGTGAGCACAAAGTCTTAGTTGATGTTTATTACATACCTAAGTTAAGGAGTAATATAATCAGTTTGGGACACCTCGATGAGCATGGCTACAAAGCGGTGTTGGAAGAAGGCATTTTGAGCATTTATGACCAATCTGAAAAATTGCTGTCGGGCAAATAAGTCATGAAATCTATTGTACTTGCTTCGGCTGAGCCGCACCTAGCCGGGTTTTGTCATGGCAAAATATGATGTGAAGGAAGACGAGCTATGGAGCAAGGTGAAGAGCATGCAGAGTCGTGAGGAGGTGATGCGGTTACCTTGTGCTCAGAATCATTTGTTTGAATCGACTACACACATAAGTGGTGATGTGTTCACTTTGTTGTATGAGACTACTACTACTACAGGTGTTGCATATAGAGATTGGTCTGACCGCCCATGACCCCACCACCGACACCGCGAACTCCAGCACCATATGCGGAGAGCCTCATGTTTGCAGACGAGCCGGCGAGCATAGGAGAAGCAACAAGATTAAGAGGGTGATTGATAGAAATTAATCTTGTTATCTAAATTTGCATGTTAGTTGCATGGTAGAGTTAGTGGAGCTAGTGGCTTGCAAATTAGTTAATAGAGTAATTAGCTAGTGCATGTAGTGGTGCTAGTGTATGTAGTGGAGGTAGTGGTGTTAGTGGAGAGGTTACATATCATATTGCAGCTATAAAAACACATTGTAACCAGTTTGTTTCATTAGCATGAAAAGCAATAGAGGAGAGAAACATAAAACGCTGGAGTGCAGCACCAAATACTCTTCTTTGCGTGCTCTCTTGGCTTCGATCCCAATAATTAGATGATCTGATGTGCTGCAAGCGTGCAAGAAAAAGCTTCTATTGCTTAATTATAAGTGTTCTTGGGTGTGAGCGGATCCTCATAGATTGAAGATGATTTAATTTCTAGGCCGTTTAATCGATTGGATTAACTCAAGAAGCTGGTGACTTCTATTTGATTCCAGTGATTTGTAATAGAAGCAAAGGAAGCTTGGTGTATTTTTGTCTTGCAGCATCCTGTGTATCCTAAAGGCATGTGTAGTTCTGTTACAGTATTTTAGATGGCTAAATTAGATGAACTGCGTAAAGCCTGGGAGATATGCGTGGTTTGCTCTCTGATATGAATTGTAGTCTGATATGAATCGTAGTAAACCTCTGAGCACTGTATTTTCCGTCTACTTCATATGATTGAATCGCTTGAACAATCTCATTCGCTTGTTCGCGCAGGTTTTTTCCTGAGAAGGCTGCTGTGCTCGCCGATGGAGTTCTTGCAGAGCTCGTTAAGGTCAGTGCTACATCTGATGGTTAGGCTATGCACATCACTGCGCTACTTTCAACTTATATTACTCTTTTTTGTGTGTGTGTGTGGACTATCCGTGTTGGTGCATCTCATTGTTTGTTGCCATCACGCACCCGTTGCTGAATTCGTCTTTGATATCCAGGAACTGAAGGCTAGGCCAGTACCTGTTGTCTTGGCCTCATTCTCGGGAGGGCCAAAAGGCTGCACATACAAGGTTCTTCAGGTAATGGAACCCCCCATAGCCCTTTCGCTGAAGCGGTTATCTATTGTGGCCTGGTGTAGAATCTAAGTTAATGTTTTCTTTGTTCAATGACAGCTGCTAGAGAGAAGATGTGAAGGTCAACTAAGTCTGGTATGGTTTTCCTACCTTTTCCATCTCTATACTCCTTTGCTCATAACAATTTTTCCTAGAGCAATGTACACGAAAAATAAAATTCTCTAGGTACAATTTGACAATTATTGGAGAAAGTTTCATATATTTGCTTCTTCATACAGGATGAGTATCAACTTGTACGAGACTGTCTGTGCGGACAAATGTACGACTCAAGTCCTGTAGATTTTGTTAGTGATTTAGGCACACGCTTTCTCCTTCACCCAAGTGTCCTGAAGATGTCTCAACCTCCTCGTGTCTTAACGTGGATGACTAAAGGCATTGCCTCGGGTCTAGACACTCTTTTCATTGGCAAATTTGAAGCACAGCGTAAGGAATATTGGGAAACACTATACTCATCAGTGGTATGCCACTCTATTCACCACCATGACTTATAACCTGATTGCAGATGAACTTATTCGTGGATATCTGTAACATTATTCCATTATATGTGCAGCATGTTGGCCCAATACTCATATTCTGTTCAGAGGATGATGAACTTGCTCCCTGTACAATTGTTCAAAATTTTGCCCAAAGTCTGCTGCAGCTGGGTGGTGATGTTAACCTAGTTAAATGGCACAGTTCTCCTCATGTAGGTATGTACTTTATTCCATGGTGTGTATCAAACAGCAATTTCTATCAGGGATTGGATTGCTCTAAATTAGGATGTGTAAAGGCCTTGAAAAATTATCTTTTTTGAACATTTTGCCCCAGCAACTGCCTGTTTACCACTACATGCCTCCAGGCAATGTGCAGGCGAGAAATGCGGAGACTAAACCTGCTATCCAGTACTTAGCTTGGTCCTCTCAAATGACAAAAAATATCGAATTGTTTTAGTTAAAATAGGTATTGACAAAAATCTATGAGAATGCATAATGAGGGCACACTGAAATTGGACTCTTTACCTAATACCACCCACATAGTAGTCCGAGGTTACTTACTGGTGGTAATAGCCCAACGTTTGAAAGTTTAGTAATACTTGAAAGTGGCAAAAGAATCTACCAACAGGATCTCAGGCAAGAACTAGCCAAATCATCCAGTTTATTATGGTATTTTTCAATTCTTCTGCAACTTTCTGAGCAAATTTGCTTACTACGATGTTTGAAGGGAAATACAATTCTAAGTTCATGTAGAACATTCCAAGTCATTCTGGGATCTCCCTTCCCAGTTATAATTCTCTCCAAAGCAATGGTGACCCAGTTCTTGTACTAATGGCAGGAATTGGTAATGGTGCTATAACTAACAGTACAACAGTACTGTCGTTCTTAATCTAAATTAAGTGTCATAGGGAAGCCTTAATCATGCATTTTGCCTGTTGTTCCCATTGTGTGGTGCTCATTTTCCTCTTTCGAAATCTTTTTCTCTTATATAAAGCTGAGTGCAAACCGAGATCAATCACTGAGCCACATCATGGACATCAATAAACTGTAACTACCAGATTGACAAAGAAATACTCATTGGACCGGCCATTCAAATTACACTGAACATTTCTTGAGTTGGGCTAGGTTTTGACTTTTGTTGGGTTGGGTCTACATTGGGTTTGAGTTAGTCAAATTTAGCTGAGCTTGGACTGGGCTCAAGGTAAACGTCTAAAAAGTTCATTTTATGCCTGTTGCAATGCAAGCACCTCATACTAACAAGAGCTAGGTTTCCATTTCTTAGTAAGAACTTATATGGTATGCTACTACTACTCATACGTTTTTTTATCTTTCCTGTAGGACTAAATGGTAAATAAACTTGGCATGTCGTATGGAACACTTAACACATAGAAAAAGACTGATTGAACCAACCCATGACTTGCATAATAGAAATACTACCTCCCTCATTGCAAGGATTTATTAATGACCAACTATTGTCACCATCGATCATCTTTTTTTCAAAACCTCAAAGGCATGATTCCTTACACCGCTCAGAAGTTGTGTATGCAAAGCCTTTTTTACACGGATGACTCACTCTTTTATCTTTACCGCGTTGTCTGCTTATCACTGTCTCTTCACCACTTTTCATGCAGGCCATTACAAGCATCACCCTGAGGAATACCGAGCTGCGGTGGCTGAGCTACTCATAAAGGCTTCAACACTTTACATCAGCAGAAGACAACTCAACGGTTACGAGGTGGGCACGAGTGAGCCCAATGGCATGCCTCAGTCGATCTACAATCTCCATAAAAGTGCTGCGAGCTCCAATGATGGGCTAAGAAGAGTACCAACCGACCCAACAGATCGTTTCTTCTTACCGAGCTCCATGGAGTACCATGAAAGCAGCAACGAAGAACCAAAACCTGAGTTGTTCAACATGCCAAGCGTGGAAAGCATGAACCCCCATGGGGTGTTGGGGCAGATGCTTTATGATGTATGTGTCCCGAAGAACGTGGAAGGCTGGGACTTCAAGCCTTCTGTGTCGGTAAATGGGAGGCACATTCACAAACATACTATGACTCGTCGGCATGGTACTTTCAATCCAATAAAATGCATACGACGCTCAAGATTGTAATAATTTTGACTGGAACATCTTAATGCACATAGTTGACTGGTGTGTACTATGAGAGAACATTGTTTGATGGATGCTGGTGAAAATTTGAGATACCCACTATCCATTTTAAAAAATGCGAGATGTGTTTCTTGTACATTAATAACTAATAAAGTTATGCATTCTTGCTGAGGAATTGCACATGTATATATTTATTTTTGTTGTGCTGATTGCTTTTCGGTTTTGCGTTGTATATGCTTCCTGGTCGGTCCAATGAAATAACAGCTCCCATTCTTTTTCATAAAAAAGTGGGGAAAAAAAGAAGAGAATCTATCTCAGAAGCTTATCTGCCATGAAGTGATGAGTGATGTTATTATTATGCTCCAGTTATACGACTATTTAAGGAAAACAAAGAATGATTTTGGAGAGAAATTGATCTCATGCACAATGTTATGTGCTTCAATGGAGATATTTTGGAATGTAAGGATACGAGAGTCTTTAACTGCAAGAGAAAGCACAAGGCTCCCGTATCCGGGCTTTCTGCATGTTTCACTACTACATAAAAGCTCATCATAGACGATTTGTAACAGTCATTACAGACGGTTTTTTGAACCGTCTGAAATTTTATGTCTGTGATAACATGCGGTTATCATAGATGGTTGAAAAACCGTCTATGATAAGACGGTTATTGGTTGGAGCCGTCTGTGATTCTGTAGTATCACAGACGGTTTGTTAATACAACCGTCTGTGATAAACGGTTCTTGGTTGGAACCGTCTGTGTTTGTTAAAAATCGTCTGTGATAAGTCTTTCGACCTAACTAATTTTTATCGTATTTATAGCTAGCCTCGGGAATTGCTAGCCATGCCCTCTGAAAACTAACAAGCAGAAACATATCACAGATAATTGTTGACAATTCAAAGTGATCATTTAACTCAAAATCAATTACAAAAGAATGTTTCAAGTATTATCGCTAGAGTTACAAATTGAATTACAACCAGTCAAAGTGAATTACAATATTGAATCAATTGTTTCAAGGTGGTTCATCGGTGTCGACGGCGTGAAACTCTCCGGTGGTGTTAACTATGTCTGCCTTGATGAAGCCGCAGAGCTCCCCTCGAACGTGCGTGACCTGGTCCATCTCGAGTGCATTTAACTCTATGTTCAAGCTCTGTCGCTAGCAGGAGTAAAGTAGTAAGCATATATATTTAAATTTATAATTAGGAAATAATTATTACGAGATTGACAAACCTGAGGATCGTGCGTCCTAGAAGCAATCAATAGCTGCATATGATGGCATACGTAGAATGCGCATATGTGATCTCGTTTTTGCTAGCGGCACTGCAAAAATAGAATTATATATATATATATATATATATATATATATATATATATATATATATATATGTGTGTGTGTGTGTGTGTGTGTGTGTGTGTACAGTCGATTCGGGGCATATTACGTATGATATATGATTATTGTGTTGTAGTGCGTACTAGAAATCGCATTATGTGAGTCGGTGTGGCGCTCGTTCCTTGTATAAACCTCCCTCGGCAACATAGCCGATGAGCGCCTACATGATTCAAAAAGTTATCCTCGTCCATTTCAAGCGAAGGAAGACTACAATAGAGTTATGTGCGGAGAAGCGAACATACATCATCAGTATTCCTTTAAGAAGGGTGAAGTCGTGCTTTTTGTTGAGTAGAGAATCAAGGTACAATACCGTGTTCCTCTTTGGCACAAGAATCAGAAGAATCCAGTGGAACCTACTCATGTATGTCGCTATAGTCATAAACATATGTTGAAATGGAATTTGTATAGCAAATATTGAAGCACTTACTTCTGGTTGTAGGGCACCATTATGTAGTCCTTGTCGTCGATCCCATTTTATGTAATTCTTGGCGTAGGATCGTCTTGGTTGATTGTTTGCTCAGAGACCACGTGTGGGTCGAGGAAACCCATTGGTTATTTGATTCGACGGGCACATTTCATAATGTATCTGTACATAAGCAATGAGTTATGATATTTATCGGTATCACGTGAGTGTATAAATTGATTATACACACTTACAGTGTCCAGCATCGTAGAAGTGAGGTGTCGAGGGCAATTAGGTTGTATAGGTCAAATAAGTCTTCGAAGCCCACGACGAAGTGGCGAGACTCGTGGAGAAAATGCTCCCTCCGTGTCGGCGGTGATTCGATATGGCCCCTTCTCTCGGGTCTTGCGCAAGTACCAATCATGCAAAGCTTGACAAGCTACTCCTGAGCTCTTTATTTCTACGTCAGAGACCAACAGACTTTCGAGGGAGTATTTCACGGGTTTGGAAGGTGCCTTAATGTTCTTCGATTTTGATTTCTCCTTAACGAGGCGGCTGAGGGACGTCTTCCTGTGAGACGCCTCAGAGACCGATATGGTGACACGCTTTTCTTGTCCCTTCGCCGTCTTCTCGACCGGAAGCGATGTGGCGGCCTTCTGAAGCTTTGGTTGAGGCGGACTCATCGATGGTCCTATTGGAGAGGCTGGGTCCTGTCGATATCGCGTCACTGAAGGGTCTAGTGCGATGTCCTTCTTGGGCCACTGGATAAAAGTGTGCGTGACATCCCCTAGTGTTCTGATTTCTTCGTTCGGGGGAATCTCCAGCGGGATGGCGATGAAATTGTCATGTACCATGTCCACCTGCACCCTGGCGTAACCTGCACCGGTGGGCACCGTCTTTGCCGCCCCTTCTGGTATGGATACACCATACCCTTGACCTCAATAGGAATAGATCCAAACATCCTCACTTGGAGCTTGCAGGGCGTCGACTCCTACAAAACGGTACACAATTAGCTAAGGCGTCATATAGGTCTATCTTTAGAGCATTCCAGAGATGTACATTAACTCGATGTCATCGATCGGTAATTGCACGTCGTCATGTCCAGAATTATGTGTGAACGCGACGCTACTCCGATGTCGAGGAGGACTTGCTCCCAAATTAACAGGGGCGGCTTGCGCCTGCATGAGTTGATTTACTTGGTTCTGCAAGTTTGTTATTTGTTCTTGAAACTTTTCAATAATCATATGTTCCAACCGAGCGTCGTGATGGTCCTTGGATCTCTTCCTACTTCTATATGTGTCGGAGTTGTGTGAGAATCCATCCCTCCAAAGTACGTAAACCCCAACGCCTCGCGTGCGACCCGGGTGCTCCTTGTTTCCCAGGGCCGTAGATAGTACATCCTTCTCCCTGTCTACTTCGAAGAAACCTTGGGAAGATGCGGAAGTCAATGCTTCCTGCAAGAGAACATCATGTTATTGTAGACACCATGAAGTTATGGACTTATTAACAATTAAGTGGTTCGACAAATTTACCAGGCGTTGAGACACTGCCTCGTCTGCCGGGTTTGTGAAAGAGATCTTTGCTGAAGGCGTGGTGATGTCATCGCTCTTAACGGACTCGGCGCTTCGTCGAGATCTCGACAAATGGTCGAGCAGCGGTCTCGCCCTCCGCCGCCCACTGCGTGGCTTTACCCGCGTACCCAGCGGTGCCGAGTCTGTAGGGGTGAGTATTTTGTGCCTGGAGAGCTCTGCGCGCCGCACTTTGCTTCTGAAATTCGACCGTCGTCTTCATCTTCACGAAGGCGTCCCATGTATCCCGCGACAATAAATGATACGTCGTGAAGGGCGTCCGACCCGTGTTCATGTACTACGTGACAAGCAAGCTCTTGAAGGTCCTCCACGCGTGGCACATCGCGGCGGCGTGCCATCACACTGCGTGCTGTACGCTTGGGGAAAGTGAGCGAGGCAAAAGTTGATCCTGGCCGGTCTCTCTGTACATCCGTCGAGACTTCCGAGTTGGGGTGGTGATGAGGACCCGTTCCTTGCAAGTACCTGCGACGATCAGGAATCTTGCATACTTTCTTGGGACTCGGTGGGATCCCGCGTCATTGACCTCCGTGATCGTCATGCGGTCAGAGGCAATTTGGATATTCCTCGCCATCTCGCTGCGTACCACCTTGATCGGAGATCGGGCGCATTTAGCGACGTCGGCGGCGGCGAAGATGGTGCCTCTGCCATCTCACTTACTTGCTATCTATATAAGTTACGTACACAATGATTACATAATCAAATAGAAGTTACCCATTGAACCTAAATATATGATACATAGTAAATAAAATATATGAAATTGTACAAAAAAAAACTGTAAAGGAGAAGAAAATATTGCAAACAGTGTAGTTTTAACATATAGACAAAAATTCAATGAATGATTTTGGCCTAGAGAGGTACACATAATGCTAGTATATGTTTTCTTATTATTACTTCCTTGATCTCAGTCTGAAGATGCAATGCAATTAACTGCATGCATAATGAAGCAACAATAATATGATTTGCACTGCTGGCTACTGGCAGGGACAAAAGTATCACCGCACAAAGATACATCCTTAAAGGTAAAACAGATGCATCTTATTAAAAGAAAAGTCTCTTATTAAAGATAAGGAGACGATGAGGATCATAGATTGAGACTGATGGGATGTTGTTACAGCTTACTACTTACTAAATTCATTACCATCACAGGAGGCGACGGCATTAACTTACTTATCACTTACAGCCTTGGGTAGTAACAAACAAACACACATACAAGGATGTAACGGCACGGCACGCCCCCCGGAGGGCGAGCCCGAAAAGTAACAACACACATAAGTACATCTTAAACTTATAGCAGACAGTAGGTTCAATTCCTGACGGATGCAGGTGCACAACATAAAATGATAAGAGCAGCCAGTGTCTAAACTCGCATACCTTTTTACGAGGGGGGTAAAACCCAGGTAAAGACACGTCCGTCTAATAGCTTAAAGAGATAATACTCTGAAACTACACAGACAGATGGGACAATCTAACACGGAAGCAAATACAAACACCGATAAAGTTATCATGAATAAAAAAACACTTGAATGAAGAGGTACATATTAATTACTGAATATTTACGTAAGTGTGTTATACAAACTAGATGCATAGAGCCACACCCGGGACTCATTATAACAGTGCATAAGTTCATGGAACCATACCCAATGGTAGGTAGCATTGAGCTTATTAGTGTGGCCTTTATGGATCTATTAATACATTATGTATACCCACAAATACAAGGTAGGGCAAAGTTTACGCTAATCTACGAAATGAATACAGACGGGGACACGACAACGATAACTCTTTCGATTGCAATAAATTTAACGTTTGAAGATAATACCCTCATTCCAAAGGAAGTCATACTTAATGAGATATACAAGATTGTTAGCTATTACGCTGAAATGTACAGTGGTACTGAGGTTTTAGCCGTCAGCATCAGGGTATATTCTCAGGGTCAAAAAGACACGAATTGTGTGAAATACCCATCTATTTATGATAGTGATATCATACTAAACATATACTTGACATTGCAAGGAGAGAAGAACCTTAGGGTGGCGCCGGATCGGGGTAGGCAGCGTTGGGTGGCGCCGGATCGAGGGAGGTGGCGTTGGGTGGCGCCGGAATGGGGGAGGCGGCGTTGGGTGGCGCCGGATCGGGGGAGGCGGTGATTCTGGGAAGAACTAGGGCAAGTGCACAACAATTCGAGCGGACCACTTATATAGACTAACATCACAGACGGTTCTATAATTGAAACAAGTTTATTAATATTGGCGAATGTCATAGGGTTCTTTAATGGAACTTTCACACCATGTATTAATAGCTTTGACTTTCACACCATGTAAGATTTGACATTTCTCTCGGCCTTGGACAAAGTGTAGCAAGCTGGGGGAAGGTACATTCGTCCTTTATCGGTCTCTTTCGGTGCTAACTCGGTTCTTATGTTCATATCAACCAAGTCACGCCGTGCGTCAACACCATCTTTTGTTTTACCACTAATGTTCAGTAAGAGACCAATCAAGTTATCACATACATTCTTCTCCACGTGCATGACGTCGATGCAGTGGCGAACTTCTAAGTGCTCCCAATAAGTCAAGTCCCAAAAATTGACCGCTTCTTCGGATGTTTTTACGAGGGTCCTTAATTTACGTCTCTTTCCAAGCACAACATCGATATCCTTAACCATATCATAGACCTCTTCCCCTCTAAAAGCTATTGGAGCTGAACCGTCCTCCTTATTTCCGTCGAATTGTTTCTTCATCTTGCGGTATGGGTGAATCCTGGGAAGGAACCTATGGTGACACATATACACAGTTTTGCGCGAGTTGTTCAGCTATACACTCTCGGTACCATCTAAGCGGTCGAGACGAGCTTTGGCTCCTTTTATCTTGAACCCGACGAGTTACCAAGGCGGAAAAATCATTGATGGTGCGAGAATAACATGGCGCGTAAAGTGAAGTTCTCTCGTTTATGCGCATCTCATACTTGTACCCTTCATTCCAAAGTGTCACAAGATCTTCCAAAGAATGGTGCTAGGTACACATCAATATCGTTCCCAGGTTGCTTCGGCCCTTGGATAAGTAGTGATATCAAAATTTATTTTCGCTTCATACACAGCCAAGGAGGAAGATTGTACATACATAGATTCACGGGCTAGGTGCTATGTCGGCTGCTTATGTTACTGAAAGGATTGATTCCATCCGTACTCAACCCTAACCTTATGTTCCTCGGTTCCACACGAACTCTTCAAAGCTCGATCGAAGTTTCTCCACTTGGGTAGAATCGGCGAGGTGTCCGAGCTTCCCATCTTTCTTATGCTCCTCCGAGTGCCAACGCATCAATCTTGCCTCCTTTGGTTCGCAAATAAGCGCTTCAAGCGTGGGATCACGAGCGGATACCACAACATCTTAGTAGGAGGTCCTTGCTTCGCCTTAGCAGTATTCTTACGTTTGTATCGGGATGCTTTGCACACGGGACATACATGCATGTCTGCATACTCTTTACGGTAGAGGATACAATCGTTCGGACATGCATGTATTTTTTCTACTTCCATTCCCAATGGACAAATAACCTTCTTAGCTTGGCGGTCGTGTTGGGCAACACGTTTCCCTCCGGAAGGATGTCGATTAAGAGACCTAACAACGCTAGTAAAACTCTTGTCGGACCAACTATTGCTTACCTTCAATTTCAGATGGTTCAAGCACGATTGATAACCTTGTGTATTCCGACTTGCGGCCGAGGAACAAAGGTTTCCCGAGTCCTCCATTAAGCCCTTGAATTTACAAAACTATCTCTCACGTAGTTCCATTACGCATCGCGTAGCATCGATCCAGTTGTCATCATGCGATCTATCCTCATTAAAGCACATTCCATACCACGCATATCGTTGACTTCCTCGGCGATATCGTCATTCTTGACTTCGGTATAATCTGCTCTTCACCGTATTGCTCCAACATGTATATCCTTTTTGAAACCTCTTCATATTAAGTGAGCTTGATCTGCTATTGGGTTGTTAAACATTTTCATATTACCACAATCAATGCATGGACGGTACATAAATTTTATCCCTTCTTCAACATATCACCTTTCGGCGGCTCTTCTAAAAGCAACGCCATTAATGCACTCTTCACTCACACGGTTCTCAATGTACATCCAGTTTTGGTCCATCTACACGTATCGCACGTAACAAATTAATTAGTGTTAAATTATATTAATAAACCGCAAGTACCCTTCATAATGACCAAACACATTAGTGATTAGTCTAGAGCAAATACAAAGGGTTACTGATCGTTACACATTAGTGATTAGTCTAGAGCAAAAATAAAGGGTAACAGATCGTTACCCTTCTCTCCAAGGTGGCGCAATGTGGGAGGAGGCGTGAGGTACCGCAATGGGGAGGAGCGGCGGGGTGTGACTCAAAATGGAATGGACAACAATGTGCATGGAAGGAGGCAGCGATGGCGAGGTGGCGCAGCGGGAGGAAGCGGCGGCGAGGGGTGGCCAATGGGGAGGAGGCGCGACAACGGCGGGTGGCGGCGCCTCAAATGGAATGGGCAGGGGGGCCTGTCGGGAGCATCTATTTATAGTGCTTGTATATCACAGACAATTCTTTACAAGAACCGTCTGTGATACTCCACAGACGGTTCGTATAAAGAATCGTCTGTGATATATCCATATCACAGACGGTTAACGAAAACCGTCTGTGATAATTTTATCACAGCCTATTTTGTAGTAGTGTTTGTACCCGAGGAAAAAAAAAGTTCAAACGACCAAACTGCAAGTGGACACGAAATTGAATAATTCAGGGGGTGCAAACCGAAAATGTATAAGCTCTGTTAGGTCATCGTTGTAACTTGTAAGATAAAAAGGAGTTGACAAAAGTATAGGGTCCTATTTATAATAAAACAAAATGAGGGAACAATAGAAAGAGGTAAGAGCAACTGAAAAGGTAAGAAGGAAATGAGCAAAGCGGAGTTTCAACTGAAAAGGTAAGAAGGAAATGCGCAAAGCGGAGTTTAGGAAGAGATAGAAAAGTAGAGATTAAGAAAGGAAGAAAGATATAGAAGGAAGTTGGAGCATTGGAGGAGGTGAGCGAACGAACGATTGAAACGTCAAAGATGGAAAGAAATAGAAAAGGAGAGCGTATAAATAGTCATATAACAATAGGGAACAAAGAAAGGGGAAAAACAAAGTTCGGACAAGGAGCTTATACATCCAGATCCACAACAGAGTTGCTTTAGGGAACGAGGGTAAAAAAACTAAGGAAAGTAGCAGAGAATACGACCGAATAAACGTGGTAAAAAAAGCAAAAGCGTTGATGCAAAAACCCAAGATCCAAATGGGGGTTGAGGAAAAACAAGAAAGGCACGGAAGAAAGCAAGAGCAAAGGAAAAGGAAAAGGAAATGAAAAAAAGATGGAGTGATAGAGCGACAGAGCAGACACCCCGTTGTAGCAAGCCAAATGGGAAAGGCAACCAAGCTCCCGATCTAGAAACAAGAACTCGACAGGAATAGCAAAAGAAGGAAACCACCGAAACAAGGGGAAAGAACGGAGAAGGGAAGAACAACACGCGGAAAAATGGGAGATCAGGAAGAACACGACAGGCGCGGAAGAAAGTAGGAACGATGAAAGAGAAAGAAGATGGGCGCTCGAGCGACGAAGCAGACAAACTATTGTAGCGAGCCAAACGGGAAAGACCACTAGGTGACAAGGACGAAGACGCGAAAGTGACGACACACTCGAGGAGTCGAGGTGAAAGAGCCGAAGACCAAGCGACGGAAGTGCTAAAGCAACGTAGCATCAGGAGGCTATGGCCCCCGCCATGCACACGTGCCGAGCCGAGGCAACAACGTGGCAGTTCAAAACAAGCCAGAGTGGACATGTCGCAACCAGACGGAGAAGCGGTACAAGCGAAGGCCGCGCAACAACGGCGGAGCCACGGAAGAAGCGAAGGATCGGACGGCGGCGAAAAGAAAGGCGTGTGAAATGACGACGCACACAGATCGCAGGGCCAAGAAACACATCGAAATCGTACAACCCAAAAAACATGTCGCCAAATCGAAGGGAACAAACCAAACATGTCGACGTGTCCGACCTCCGTCAGTGAAACCGACCTCCATTTAAGCAGAAGGAAGCTCGGTTATCGACTATTTAAGGAAAACAAAGAAATATTTTGGAGAAATTGATCTCATGCACAATGTTATGTGCTTGATGGAGATATTTTGGAATGTAAGTATACAAGAGTCTTTATCGCAAGAGAAAGCATAATAGGGCTTCATGCATGTATGTTCCTAAAGAAAAAAAAAGTTCAAAGGACCAAATTGTAAGTGGACACGAAATTGAATAATACAGGGGGTGCAAACCAAAAATGTATAAGCTCCGTTAGGGCTCGTTGTAACTTGTAAGATAAAAAGGGCTTGATAAAAGTATAGGGACCTGTTTGTAGTAAAACAAAATGTTAGGACTTTGTTGTAACTTGTAAGATAAAAAGGGGTTGATAAAAGTACAGGGACCTATTTGTAATAAAACAAGACATCTGAGGGGCATGTATAGCTGAAAAATAGCAGGAGGAGGTAACAAGGACCTCATTGTAATATAAGGAAAGATGCGAGGGCGTGAAAAGAATGATCCAGCGGCGTATCAAAAAGGAAAAGGCTCACGGTTAGGGACAGTCACGCGAATACTCAAAAACATTTGGATCGTCCGATGTGCACACATAGCGTGTGCCGATAATGGACCGAATCTTTTGCGTGGGCCGCAAATGGGTGCCGATCGAGGCTTATATAGTTTGGCTCTCATGTAGTTTGGGCTTTGCTCTCCTTCTTTCCTTTTTCTGAGTTCTTATATTGATTTGCTCCCTCTTATCTCTACTATTTAAAAATTAGACTTAGTGGTCGTCCGTTCTTCCTACCCTCTTTGGCGTTCGTTGGATCAGTGAGCGGGGCATGGCAGCCCAAATCGCATCGCTGAGCATAATAATAAGTTGAGAACCCGACATAGTGGAATTATGATTTTTTTTAATCCGTAGCAAAGCACTGGTATTGAATGTATTGAATAAATTATATTGGTCTGAAAAAATTAATTATGCAGTAAAAAACACTCTTTGTGCTTTTTTTTAATCTTTGGTTGATTATGATTGTAATCTCAAAAGAAAAACTATCGTTTTGCTTCTAGACAACTTTGAGACAAATTGTGACGCGTAGAAAGTGGTAGTAATGGCTAGATTGTGCGGTCGTTCCAAGAATTGCAGCATGCTACCGTCACGTAGAAAAGCACATATGCTCGCTTCCTCTATCTCGCTGTAGTGGCGAAGCCATTCAATATAAAGCTTTTACACAAAATCATTCAATATAAATTAAAAAAAGTCATGCAAAATTAAAAAAATAATAAATTTTTTATAAGAATTGACCTCACAGGGTTGAAATCCTGGTTCCGCCACTGTGTCGCTGTGCTTGAAGCTACTAACACTGCTCATATACAAAACCACAATTGCTTCTTCTTGACCTCTGGTTATGACTCCCAACTATCGTTCTACACAACTACACTGCTCGAGTGCTCATACTTCTGTTGGACCTTTGGTTATGACTGGCTCCCAACTACCGTTCTACACAAGTTTTGAAGCAAGTTTTGTATAGAGTTTGGCCGCAATGGGCGGACTCTGCAGTCTGCAGTTGTTCTCATTTACTTACATGGACTTACTACACAACAAAAAGGGGAAAAAAACTCTGAAAAATTATTGCTAATTATTGAATTATGAAGGAGATGAGATGATGAATAGATGATGTGCCCCTTAGATATCCAATGTATCTCAAAACAAAAGGCAATCCAAAATGTACCAATGTGAAACAATAATTTAAAATGTAAATACAAATTTATTGGAGGTCTTGCACGCAAAATTGTAATCTCCCTCTCCCTCTCCCTCTCCCTCTCCCTCGAAAGTCGTAAGCAACAAAACCCTAGACATTGACGACCTCCAAAACCCTAGACATTGACGACCTCCAAAACCCTAGAGCCGTCTCCAATGGCGGACCACCAAACCCTAGCCCCGTCCCCCTCTGCCTCCTCCAAGAAGAAGCACTCCAAGAAGCGCAAGGCCATCGACGTCACCGTCGACGCCTCCCTCACCGGCGCCGCCGTCGTCGCCTACTTCCCCACCGGCTACGACCCCCTCGCCGCCGGCGATCACCCCCGCGCGCAGCTGTTACGCCACGAGAAGCATCCCAGCCGCATCGAACTCGTGGTCGGCGCCCCTGGTGGAGGACCCGACTTCGTCGGCCGGAGCTACGCCGGCGAGGCCGTCACGTCGCAGCTTTGCGGCTACGCCCTCGGCGTTCTCGACAAGGCCTCCGGCACCCTCAAGGTCGTCCCCATCGCCGCCAACAAGGTGAGCGTCCCATCCAATGCCACCAAAAATTCGATCTTTTTTTGTTATTTGTCGAAGTGAAATGGGTATTATCACGCGGTGTTTAAATAATTCTAGTTTTTTTTTGTAAAGCAATTCTTGTTTCGAGTACTAATATACTGGCTCAAAGGAACAATAAATGCGTTATGTTATTAGCATTTTTTGCAATTGGTGTATGGTTTTCCTCCTTAATCGGAAAAACACTGCAATTGGTTGGGATTTTAACTTTTAACGTTACTAGCATAGTTTAGGATTTTAGCACAGTGGCTGTGAAGCTGCGAGTTCTTGTTGCTCGTGTTACTGGTTCAAGTGATATGGTATGATGAGATGGTCTCTGAACTTTTACAAAGGAACTTTCTTTGTGTGAATATAACCATTATAATGGTGTAAATTATTTGAAAAAGGATCTAAATTTTTTAGTTCAAATAACATTTGCATTGAAGGATATGTAACATTGTTATGGACGTTTGTATTTGCAAACAGATTCTGAGGCTAGAGCCACATTTTGAAGTGCAGCAACCAGCACATTCTCAGCTTTCTGAGGCAGCAGCAGAAGCGTTCGTCTGCAACAAGTGCTGAATTGAAGATGCAAGATCTTACCCGGGCATATGGAGCGAAGAAAGACAAGGACTCAGTATGTCTGTGTTATAGGTTTACTAGCTTGCTGTTTACTGTATTTGGGAACATATTTTATTAAATTGCATCTCATGCCATGGTGTGGGCTTGAACTGTGAAGTTGGTAAAGCTCATAGAACAAAAGGGGCATGAATGAAGTGATGCCTCTATGCTCCTTTTTTTTTCTTTTGTAATCATGGGAAGAGGTTTAAGATGAACTGTCGTGAAGCTAGTATGATTTTCTGTTAGATTTTTTCTGCTCATCTATATAAATTTGGCTTTTCCTTTTTCACGTAATAAGAAAATATTTTGTTGGATATGTAAACCAGTGGTTTAAAGTTAAAAAAAAATTTGATTATGCAGAATCGTCGCAGGCATGAACCATAACATTTTCCCTTTTACATGGGTCATAATCATTCTCATGATGTAACAGAGGTGCCTACAGGGCTACAAATACAATTTCTTCCCTTTTTCTCCAATCTTGGAGCATAACAAAGTGATAATCTGGCATGCTTAATGCTTACAGTTTGGGGTACATCTGTGGTTTCATTTGATTGAAGCTATGTATTCCTTGCAGGATAATAAGAGGAGGTCATTAAATGAACAAAGGAATGACCCTTCTGCTTATTTGGACCTTGACCTTGGAAAGTCCGAGACCAATGCGGATGCCACTGACGGTCAGGCATCAATAATTGTTCGGAACATTCCACCTTATGATCCTGCTGCAGATACATCAGAAAAGGCATATCTTTTTTATGAGATCATTCCAAAGAATGTACGGCCACACCTTTTAGATATTGTGGGACATTTAGAAATAGGATAATTTTCTTCAAAAGGCTATATGGGAGTTTTGTTTCGAATCGTGTGAATAAGTTACAGGAGCTTCAGGTAAATACTGATGATTTTCTATATGGGTTTTCTTGTTATTTGGTGCTTGCAAGCTTTCATTTTGTTTTCAATTACTGCATGCTCATAATAGTATCCAGCTTATTAGAACAAGGAAATTTTATTCTAGACTAAACCAGGATGATGAAAGGAAAATAAGAAAATGATGTTTTTTTGTGTGTAATGGAACTGTTTACAATGGATCCTTAGGCAGTTTATGCTGTTGAGCTAATATTCTTACTGTTGTAATACTTGGATAGTACACACTACTAGGGTGCAATGATGCCATGTAGAATGCCACTGATCTCCATGTTTTCCCCTTTAGACATTTTACAGAGTATGGCTGCCAAAATGATGGCAACCAACTGTTTGCCTTATCTCTTGCTAAATTCAGTTAAGAAGGTGTATTTGTAGAGTTGCCTCACTTATTCCATGTGATCTAAAAGCAGTACGTTTTGTCTTATTTTGCTTCAGGGTGAAGATAAGGAGAGGCTTGCTTGGGTACTGTCCTACATCACACATCTGTCTTTGTTGGCATGGAACAGCTCCATGACCAAGAAGCACAGAAAGGAAAACCAGGCTAGCCATGGACCAGTGATTCCACAGGCTGTATATCGTAAGCTGCTGCTGATGTTTACAGAACCAGGGTCTAGTGCCTTGTCGACAGAGAGACACGAGCTTCTGATCAATTACATCTTGGTAATCACACTTTTTGCCGATGACTTCAGATCTGATCCTACAGATATATGTATGGACTTGAAAATGACCCGCAAGATGCTTAAACCATATTATGAGCAGTTGGGATGCAAGTCTGTGTCAGATGCCTTTAAACCCACCATAATAACACTTCCTGCCCCCCTCAAGTTCTCCCAAGAAGTTACAAGGAGAAGGCGGCGACGGTAATCATCTCAGGAAATAACGATGGTAGTCATTTTAGAAAGGGCTTACATTGTTTGAATGTGGGTGTGAGGAAAAGACCGTTCTAAGATATTGCGATTAAAAGCACATTACCAATGTTGAAGTTGTGCATGCTCAGCCCAGTTTTTGTGATGTACTGAAAAATGAGAAGTTTTGTTTAATTGTTTTTGTTTTCCATTGTCACTTGGGAGTTGCTGTCAGAAAGGAAACATCTCTATTATTTATGTATTGATAGTTATTTCCTTGCCTAGCAGAATTTATTTTGATGCGACCTTTTTGGTTAGCATCTTGCTGCTGGTTCAATCGTGAATGACATGCATCTCATAGCTGCCAATGTTGGCTGACCGTAAGCTGGGGCATGATGATGCATTCCTTCCTGTCATGCAGGCGCTTGTTCCTTCTTACTGTGTACGATTTTCACTGATATTTGAGTGTACAAGATAGTTGCTGGTATTGCTGAAATGATGATGTAAATTGTATTACCTCACATGCTTCCCTACAAAATACTGGAAAAATTTAAGCACGTTCTTTACCATTTCCTGAGCTTACATATAGGCTCAATCTCACGCTAAGATTATACGAACGTATGATTATGTGAACAAACAAGCTTTGCGAAACGGCATTCACTTGTCCGAGAAAATACTCCATTACACTAACCGTTATATTAGCGGGCAAACAGAAGGATAATTATCTGGAACAATAGACTGGCAAATTATTCCATAATGGCTACAACAATGTAGAATGAGATTACAATCTCGGACAGATTACATCATCACTCTAAATTTTGTTCTACAAGACCGATAAGATCGAGTCTTCTAAGACACAGGTAAATTGGTAACGACTACTAGTTGTCATCCACGAGCAGAGGGGCTTTCTTTCTTTGCGTTGGTAGTATACATGGCATTATTCACCCTAACACTCATTAACAGCTTAGGATTTTTCTGCTACATCGCCACCCGCCTCATTATCCGCTCCGGCGCTCTTGTGGCTCTCAGTGCCAGAAGGCTCCGAGCTGGCCCCAGCCATCACGTCCTGCTTGTTTCCTCGCACGTCTGCCGGGCCGGGTGCTGCAGGCTGGAGGTCGGCTGTACGGCCGGGGTCAGCTTGCATAGGCTGCATGCCGTTGACAGTACCTGGTCTCATGACCATCTGGCCAGGGAAAGAAAGAACCTGAGCTTGCTGCTGCTGAAGCTGCTGCTCTTGCATCTGTTGTGGGGTTAAAGGGGTTCTTGGAGGGAACATTGGTACTTGAGACATGTAATGACCTGCACCTGGCACGGCACCAGGCTGCATCATCTGTATGCAGAAATAACAATTTGAGTACATGTAGCACAAAGAGGGCGAGTATCATCTGGAACACGACTAACCTGAGGGCGACTTGCAGGGTTCTGCGGTGGTTGGGCGTCCGCGATAGCAGCCAGATACAAGAGATTCTTTTGGAGTTGAGCTTGATACCTGAAAGTTCAGAACATGAAACATATTGTTATTCTAAATGCATTAGCACTATTACAAATTCATTTAGAAGGAAGAATGCATCTACATAGGCTGATCACATTATGGATAAGAGAAGTAAATTTAGTGCATCAGAAAGCAGAGTACAAATGTTTCATGTATCCTTCTCAATTGACAACTGAAATTAGCAGGACAAAATGTGGTACTTCACCAATGGATAGGAAATTCAGACAGCCCCACAGTTAAACTATATAGATTGTTGAAATATCAAGAGTGTCTACTGCGAAAGCACTGACGGTAGTAGGATACTAAGATTATTGATACTGTGCCTCAGGACAGTAATAATTTCAGACGAAACAAGATGGAGCTAGGCAGAATTGCCTTCACTGGACGGTGTAAAAATTTGAATGCCATATTCTCTCCCAAGAACATTGACTTCTAAACATTTCGAGGCATAGGAATTCACTTGGGCCATAAATAACTTATGTTTGACGGCATTATGTTGCATGCCAGCCCACTGACATGCATATATTCTTACATGACAAAGGCATGAATGCATGAAGACCAACAAATTAAAATTGCCATCAATAAAGCAACAAGAAATTCCAAGACAGATGCGGAAACTTCGTAAATGAAAGCAACAAGTGGATAGAAGATCAATCTACTCATCCATTCCAATGTAATCATTGAGCTCAAAATCCGCATTTCCATTGTAGAGCACCGGCCACCGGCCAATAAAAATGTACTAAACATCTTATGCTGGATAGACTATAGAGCACTAAAAGAAGCAAGGCAGTCCACATGAGCAAATCAGGCAGAACATGATCTCCATTCTCCATCATAGATCATCAAATGGGAAGCCAAGTAAAGTAACATACTAACATTTACTCCAAAAGGTCAATAACACTTCAGAAGCCACAACTATACATGAACAGATCACAAATCACCGTTCCTGGCTAGGCGTATCAGTGCAATCATTAGTCTCATGAATTAACAGAATATGGTCAAATGGCTATGAGCCAAATTGCAAGGCTCATGGGTTTGCATATTCCAATGGGCAAAAAAGTGAACCTATTGCAATGTCATGAAACCATAATACACCCCATAATACAATCTACCTGTGCAGAAGTACCAGTACCACGGACGATAATTGCAGTTTCAGGTTATTTTACATGAAACAGAATAAAAAGGTCAACCAATACGATAAACCAACAAGAAGCATTTCATATGGTAATCGAGCAGTGAAACCTTCCAAAAAATAATTTAGCAAGTGACTTACTGAGCACATTCAGCCAACTTCCCTAGGTTCTGATTTTCCAGTATGGCCAAAATAAGCTGCTTATTTTCATCCAAATACTGCAAAAGATAAATTCAATTAGTGCTAGTAAAAAGTTAATCTGAAGTTAATGTTGATGATCATACTACAGTTGTACAGTGCTAGGCTTATATATGATCTATTAATCTTCAATAATCCATTTACCTTGTCTCTGTTCCACATCTATGTACGAATTATACAAGAAGTTTTATTTGCAATGAATTCTTGATTTATTCATTTTTACCGTGGCGACATGGTTTGTTTCTTGAAATAGCCAAGCTTAAGTTAATGCTGACCATTTAGTAGTAGGTTTCGGATACCAGTGTATTGTGAGGGATGGTGGATGAGTGATTCGGCAAAGGTTGATTCCTTTGGGGTTAAACTTGGTGCTTATGTTGCAACCACAACTACATAGTTCGGATAGCATGGAGATTGCATGGTGTGTTGCGTGATATTGTTGTAACTGATTTGAAGGGGACTGAAGGGTGTATAGCATTACATATCGCAGGCAGCATTCTTTTATGTCGACACATTACCATCAGTGCTGTTGATCTGGTAGAATGGCAACATTTATGTCAAGATCAGGTTGTGAAAGCAGAAAAACATACATTTAGTAAAAAAAAGGGGATCCATCTCTATGCTTGTCAATGCTTAAACCACCAATGGTCGGCCGTTGGCATTCAAAATGCATGTCTACATTTCCAACCATGTCAACTGGTATTGCACTCTTGTTATCTGTATTTCTCTACGGTGCCACTGTCACGCTAAGCTCATAACATCTAATCATCCCCCACATGTCCATGCTTTAAAAACGCTTTCCTTGAAAAAGATTATAAGTATTTCAGATGCCAAAGTTAAAGAATAAGAGTAGAATAGCACTTAACATGGGTGTCAAGGTGTGCACACAGGTTGTACAAACACAGCCCGGTTAAGCGCCACAAGCAGGAATTTGAATCCCTTTATTATACTTTTTTTTACTAGTTGCAACACTGAGATCTTTACATAAAATTTCTCTATCAAATGAACAGCACCAATGCTAATCCAACCTACATCTACAAAAGTAATGGTTTCCTGCCTTAACATGGCACTTAATTATTTAGTTATGATTGCAGCATAAGCACCCCAATTTAGCCCCCCAAAATCAATCTCTACCAACTCACTCATCCACCATGGCAAAGAGCCAACGGTCGACGAGGTGAGTGGCACCAGTCACAAAGAGGCCAGGAGAGCATAGGTAGAGGCCGGCGGGTCGGGGAGATTCAAATTTCTATTTTCAATTCATAGATTTTCATCCGTAATTTTCCGGTTTGACAATCACAGCTGCCGACACAGCAATCTCTACCGTGGATTGGCAAGTGGCATCACATGGCAGCTAATAATGTAGCTGCCAGTCACCACAGCATAGGCACGCAAGCGACACTGTGTGGTGGCTGAGTAATTGTCTGGGGTATGATTATGGTCACTGAGCACCTGCGAGCAGGGCACATTCCCGGGACAGAGGGCCATGGTCTGACAGTCGTGTTGCACGGCAGCTTGCTACACGGTGGACGATGACCGTCAGGGTGAGGAACGGTAGAAGTGACCTTGGGTCGGCAAGCCATGGTGTGTGGCACAGGGTCAAGGGCCGGTCTGCGGCGGCACCATAGAGCAACAGCAAGCACGGGCTGGCGAGAAGCGGTAGAGGACCACAGGCCAGCAAGCGGCAGTGCGCATTGAACTGGCGAGATTCAGTTAGTCGTGCGATTGCCTGCGACCGGTGGCCTTCACAAAAAAAAAAATTAAAATTAAATCAAAGTGTGATATTTCAACTGGAAAACCACCCTCCTATCATCCTATATGCCTATTTCCTTTCTCTCTCTCTCTTCCCTATATGTCTAATTCCACTTCTCTTATTTTGTTTGGAGCCCCTATTGCATAAACAAGCTTCTCTAACTTTCCAAATGCGCCACCTATGTACTATAACTCATCGATTAATCAGGGCATTCAAGCGAGGAATCTATTCCAAGGTGATTACCTAAACGCGAGAAAAGAACAAAAAGGCCCAATATTTCTCTTATCATACACGAAAAAAATCGGATCTTTTGGTCGAAGCAATCGCCAAAGGGAGCATCTTCCTCGGGCGCGAACCCTAGCAGGGAGGGGCGGATCGAACCTTTTGGATCTGCTCGGTGGTGATGCCGGCCGCCGCGGGCACCGCCGCGGCTGGCGGCGGCGGCATGGGCATCGGCTGCTGCATCGCCGCGGCTTGTTGGTTCGTTCTTGGTTGCTGGATTTTATGGGTGTATCTTTCTCTCGCTTTACTTTTCGAGCTTTCTCGAGTTCTGTTAAGCCCGGGGGGTTCAGAAAGAAATTACTACAGTTACCCGAGAAAGGAAAGGAGGGCAGCAATTTACTAATATGCCCTTGCGACAGGACAAAGGGAAAGTGAGAGGCTCCTCTATATCTGAATATTTCGTTATCAATCAGTGTAAAATTCATCGACGAAAAGCAACGGTTCACCGTCGTAATCTCGATTCTAGTTACACGATCATATATTTCTACTATCCAGATTTATTAGATTGATTCGATCTTATGATAAAATCTTAATATTATTTTGATTAATAGAATTGTGATCAAAATTTTATACGATCCTACTCGATTCTCTGATTCTAATGATTTATTATAAATAATTGTTTGCATATGTCTCTTTCATTGTAATTTTTTACTTTTAATTTTTTTCATGTATAATATAATTTGCATAAATAACAAATGATATTTCCCTTGCACTACATTTTAGTAAACAAAAACTCTAAAAGTGTAACTTTGAAAATTTAGAAGTGTTAAAATACAAGGTATATTTTAAAAATATTTCGATGGTAGAATCAAGTAGTGTCTTAGATTCTACATCTATTATCGATTCGTGATTACATTGAAGAACCTCCGATCCAATTCGAATCGCGATTATGATAACCTTACATATTTCATAGGTTTTTTTCTTAGATACATAATCCAGTTTTAAGATACTCTGAATCTCTGGTGAACACTAAGGTTTAAGTCCTATTTATGTGGGACTTGTTTAGAATATAAAATGCTATAGGATTTCTATGATATTTTTTCCTTGCAAAATTTTGCGTTCTAAAGAAGACCTTAAAGTTGACCTTCTTAGGTTGTGAGTTAATTAGGATGCTATTCCACCCTTAAAAATATCTTGCACAAGCTGACTGGATGGTACATGCTATGTAAACCATAATAGTACATCATCAAAATTAACTGGTTGCAATGAGTGAATAAAAGAATGAAGAAAATTGTAGGTTGGTCGTTCAAAACCGTCAGATGCTAACGATTGATCCATTGACTCATCGATGTAAATGGTCGGTTTTTTTAAAACCACCATGCTTCTTAGTACTGAAAATACGCAGTCACGGTTTTTAAAGTGCTACTTTACGATCTAAGGAAAACATGTAGTAGCGTGAAATTTACATTTTCCGGTTTAATCTATCAAATGGAGGGGCAGATCTGTCTTTACAAGGATGTACTGTTACTGTTGTGATGCTGTTGAGTGATACAGTGCACAGTAGCACCGGCCCGGCGTGCTGCAGCCACCAACGGACACTTGGAAGAGAGTACGCGAATTCCATGTGAATGTGGATCCGGATTATCCGTGGTACTGCAGAGAGTTACTGTATTGGTACACTAATACGAGCCTACTACAATAATTAGGTGCTACAATATTTTTTTTTAAGCATATCACCCAATTTTACTGTGCGAAAGGAATTATATTGTAGCACAGACACTGTATTGTATCGTTTATTCTCTGTATTTACCCTATATTGCAGAGGATTTGAATCTTGTGAAGATGCATATTTTCCTGTTCCTCTTTCTTGTTTTCGTCTCACGCGTTGGATACAAGGGTTTGGAACAATTCAGATTAGGAGATAAATAACACTAAACTTGGCTAGATGGTGCGTTTGAGTTACGAAGAGCTGAGATCATTTTTTGTTGCATATGATTACCACAGAGCTCTGGTCTGTATGAAGTATTTTCTAGGATAAATGAGCAGCTCATATCACCACAGCGCTGCTCTCTACCGTTTCCTCGATCGGAATCCAGATAACTTTGACAATAAGACTGCATTTCCGGGCCCATCAGGTCACCAGCTAATGGAGTGTGTCTGAGGGTACACTTGCAAGAAAAGATTCTCGCTGACGCCTGAGAAACGCTGCCGGCGCACGTGGTGGAATCTATAGGTTGCTGGGCTGCCCATGTAATCTACTGCCGCGCTGACAGTGCCAGCAAAACCAAGCAAGAAGTGCCAGTACTAAATTTGACCAATTTTTGGGACTCGTTCGGAATTTAATTTCACGAGAAAGAGTTTATTTCCTGTAAAAATTAGGAAAAATTCGTCCGTTTCAAAAGGCACCTTAAGCCACATTTGGCCGAATGATAAGTTTAATCAAATACAGTTAGCTTTTGCCTGGTAGCTACAGCTATGGTACGTTATTTTGTGTTTAGTGAGCTAATGTTATATTGGGGGAGCTAGGATTATGCAATTGATTTGGCATGCTTTTAATAACACAACACATTATCACTAACCTTCACATCGGCACGTTCAGAGAACCAAAACAATTGATGAATGAAAAGCAACAGAAGACGCTGTGTCTAAAGCTAAAAACCAGTAGCAGTTTCAGAAAACATCACATCAAGATCATCGATTTGCTTGCACCAACAATCCAAACATTGCAACCAAATCTTGAAATAATGTGTTTTTTTTCAGTACATGGTCTTAATACTACTGGAAATAAACTGATGATCGGGCTGTGAATCAGACTATGAGGCGCAGTAAACCCTAGCAGCCACTATCATTGTTAACAGAACATGATAGCCATTACAATAATCGATAGACACCCCAGATCAAGAAGTTCATACAGCGGCTGTTGTCTTAGGTCTAATGGAAATAACATGACTGGCAAATGTTTCACAAACGTGCGATGACAGCTTCAACCTCTGCGGGGGTGTAGAGGTGGTAGTTGGGAGAAACCTTTGCGATATCGACGTTGTTAGGAGTTACCTGTTTAGAATGAGATAGAGCTCATATATCTGTGAAATGGTTTTATAGAACCGAGAAATGAAATATGAAGTTGCTTGAGATACCATACCTTTTCTTCCATAACCTGCTTCAAGATAGAGAGCTATGGTCTCCGCCTCCCGAGGTCAGTTCCTGCATCAAGATGACAGCAATATGCCGTTCTCAATATTTTTCATGCATAAAGCATCAAAATTCTGTATACATGTTCTCATCAACTAAAGGGGCCCAGTCAAATAGTGAAACCAAATCTTGCTTGGTAATTCTATGTGGATAGCAAAATTAAGACTTATAAGCAGTACTTCAATCGGTGTAATGCCCTTAAAACCATGTAACTAGCTTTGATGCCATAGGTCACAAAGGTCTGTACGACTGCAACTTCAAATTTGGATCCAAACTTACTGTGCAATTCTATCACTAGGGCTCATAGGCAGCATATTTCCTAAAAAAATTTGAAAACATTTCATGTTCATTTGGTGCTCAAACCAAAGTGGTTTACATGTTTACACCTACCTTCTGGGTCTATCCCTATTTGTTATTGCTCTTCAGAACTGTACGATTAGCTTAAATGTATAGTACCTTATTGTACTGCTCCTGTAATGAGCTATCAGCTCCTTCAGAGCCCGATCCAATTGCCTTGGCGTTGCATTGCCAGAAGGTCCCAGATGGGTCAGTGTAGTACCTGCAACACACAGGAATTGATGCATGAATTATTAGAAGCAAGGTACAGTTCACTTTGTAAACTGATTATGACAAAAAGAATTATGTAATGCTTGTCTCACAACATTGACAGAAAAAGATGCCATGATTGCAGAGTAAGCAAAGCATAAAAAAGGAAGGAGCTGTTTCAAGTGCATGACCTGAACAAAATACTTATCGCTACTGAAAAATCAACAACCTCAGCTAACATGAAATACACAATACTTGTCACTTACCAGGACGCAGGGACATAACTGCTTTTCTAATGCAAAAACTAGAGATAAAACATATGGATGAAATATATAACCTATAGAACCATGGACAATAAACTCCTCTTTGATAAGCCAGGTTTCAGATATCAACTCTGACTGAGTATAAACCAATATCATGCCAACTTACAGGATGTAAAAACAGATTGAATATTGAAAGAAAAGTAACTAGCTATACAGGGCAGATAAAAAACCTCAGCAGTTAAATATGATGATCTTTATCACATCAACTTAAACTGAGAAAAAAAACGAACCAAAAGGATGATGGAAATGGAAATTTGGGCAACTCTTGATCATTAGTTACAGGACTTCACTATTTTTCAGATAATTTCCAGGACAAGTACTTAGTGACTTGCAACAATACAGGCAATAGTTCTGCTCATGAGAACTGGGGACAAATGGTAGCAGCATATCAGAGATATTTTGATGGCAATTAACATGGTAGTCTACAAAAAGGCAACAAAAGTGCATGCAAAACATGCTACTACTATTGTTTCAAAGCAAAAAATAAAGCAGACCACTGCAAAACGTTTATTATCAAAATAACAGTTACTGACAACCCAAACCACTCAGTTAAAGGGATCAACACTTACAAGCTGGGTCCATTCTCATCATGACCAGCAATAAGGAGAGAGACTCCAAATGGTCTTGACTGCAGAAAACAATCAAATATATCAGAACCCTACTCTATTAATAAATGGGATAATTACGATTTGGATAAACCCAGTTAGACAATTGGCCGGAAATATACAGTAGGTGGATAAATGCAAGAAAAAATGGGTTGTCAAATGCAACAAAAACAATTTGTAGGGGGTATCAAAATTGCTTTGACTAGTGGGGGTGTTTTTGAATTACACCTTAACAAATTAATTCATAGGTCAACCTTCACCCTTAATAAGATAAAGTTAGAAATGAAAGAACCAAACAAAATGCAGCCAGGATTGGTCTAGATTCACAAACTCCTTGTTTCATATAATTTAATAGTTATCTCTACTCAAAGTGGTTATTATAGGATTAACAACACCACCTAAACCTTGTACTAGATGTTCAGTTCCCTCCACAATAAAAACAGTACTGTAAAAAAAAGCAGACAGCCATCAAATCATGTGCAGTGATGAAAGATATGGTGTTGACTCCTTTTCAAAAGAGGATGAAAAATGATAAAAGGATTGTGCCGCTGAATAATCTTGTTTCTCATCTTCTGCGGGTGTGCAAGATTTGTTTTCACTGTGTTACAACAACAAGAGTAAAAGAGGCTCACCATTGACTCTTCATCACCTTCGCCAAAGCGCAGAGCCAAGTCACAGATAGCTTGTGTAGTAGATTCTACTGTCATTGGCTCCCCATATGAGAATCTATGATTCTGATTGTGAACACATCAAGTGAGATTAACAGATAAAGGATCAGAAGATGTAAAACATGTTATATTATAGCCCAAGAACGAACCTGAGTCTCAACACGAGCATGCTCAACAAGTGTTCTAGCATCAGCAATAAGGCCACTCATCGCACAGCCTATGTGCTCATCAATTTCCATGATTTTCTCCACACTGCTTGGTTCCTGTATATTCAAAGCAGAGATAATGTGAATTATTTAACAATTTGCACATGGCACAGCCTATAAACATAAAACCAAAAGCTGAATGGTGCCTACTACATCCTTTGTAAAAATGGTAACATCAAGTTCAGTCAGCATCATGCAAGTTAGCTTTTATTAATACATATAGGTATCGGGTAGTTTCTGATAAATTAACACAACCCAGTTATTGGCAAAAATACAGTGTTAAAAGCTCTACATTTTATCAATACAAGAAAAAAATCAACTGCTCTGACATAGGGGGACAATAGTACAATACAGTATGCAGAGAGCAAGATTCAATCAATTATCAGATGACCAACGACCCATAAAGGTAAGTAAAGATGAGAAACAACAAGCTAGGTCATTTGTTGAAAGATAATGAACAGTCATGCATCAATGGAAAAAGGCTGCTAAATGGTAACATCTAGAGTTTCAAAGTAGTATCTTCTTTTTTATTTTTAAAATTCAAAAGAAATAAAAGTATCTGTGAATCAATTGATTCCAGGCCTTCTCATGTCAAATACTTGGATATGGTGTCAGTGTTTGGCAGCATGGCTTTGTTTGGTAACACTTGCATAAATTTGTGTAACATGCACCAAAACTAGTCCTACCATCAACAGTATCTACATCCTCTTGTAAGATGGAGCCTGGAACAGACAAATCTTGTGAAAATACAAACTGCAAGATTTCGAGGAGCAACACCACCACCAGCATCCATGTCTAAAAGGATCATCCCAAAGGACCTCACCTACCTAAGCATAAGATTTCTCTTGCTGGACAACCATGAGAATGCAAACATCATCCAGATAAAAGGAAATCCATAATAAATATGTTCAGCCAGCAACGCTTACAACTACATATCCAAATGCACGTTTTGTGATTATACAATTGACCAAACATTATAGCATCTCAAAAGAAGTAATAAGTAAAGGCGCAATTACCAGCAGCGGCGAGGTCACACGTTTCTCGACAGCTAGGACAACACCATCCTTGGTCTTCAACCCAATTGCAGTTGAACCCAACTGCAATCCATAGCAACAGGATCAGCATCATAAACATTACTTACATGCGACGAGGCGCACATCAAATTGACGAGTAAAAGCAGTGATATATCACACTAAAGCCTAAAGGTGCCATACTTTGGGTGCCATACACAGACTAAAACCTCCCAACGAATCCCAACCAGAATTCAGAGATCCACAGTTCCATCCTAAAAATCCAACCACCTGGGGTTCAGATTTGCGTCCAAATCACCCTCTAAAACCTCGCAAATCTAGCGCCTTCCTACACCTAACCTCACACAACTTAACACCCCAGCGTCTCCACAGTTCGGATTTGATCCAAGAAACTAAAAAACAATAAAGAAATCTCACCTTGATGGCCTCAATGGCGTATTCGACCTGGAACAGCCGCCCCTCCGGCGAGAAGGTGTTCACCCCGCGGTCGTACTCCGTCCTGCGCCCCCACACAAAACAACAACAAAAAACACCAAGAAAATCCCAAGAAAAATCAGCCACATCGTCGCCCAACACAACCACAGATCGAATCTAGGTAGGGAAAAAACTGAAGCTTTCCTGGGAGAGAATTCGATTACCTTGTGAGGAACATGGTGTCGGCGGCGGCGGACGCGGAGATCGAGCAAGAAGTGGGCTTTTTTCACTCTTTTTCGCTTTAGATTGTTGCCAAGTTTCGAGAGCTCGGGGGCCTTTTCACTCTGCGGAGCGGAGGCTGGTGTTCTTCTTGGGAACCAAGTCGAGAGTCGAGACTGCGAGCTGGGAACGGGGTGGTGTTCCGTGTCACCGACATGTGGGCCCCGCTTGGCATCCACACGGGCTCTCGGGTTCGTCTCGCATATCGGGCTTCGCCCAACAGGCTTACCTGGGCTTTATCTCGGCCCGTGAAAACCACTACTAGGCCCATTTGTAGGCCCATATGTGTTCCAATAAAAGCTTCTCCGACTCCGCCTTGGCGCCCTCCCATTCATTTCGAACGCGCAGAGAAAGTAGGGAGAGAGAAAAACCCACCGACCAGTCCACCCCCCGGCACCCCCCCCCCCCTCTCTCTCTCGCTGCGAGTGGGACCCATGTCGACGTCGGCGGCGGCGCAGCAGAAGGCGGCGGAGGCGGAGCAGCAGCAGGGGGAGGTGGAGCAGGGGCCCTTCCCCATCGAGCAGCTCCAGGTACTGACTCGCCCCACCGCCGAAACCCTAACCGACTTCTTGGTCCGTTTCTTCCCCCCAGATGGCGTCACCAAGGTCGAGTCTTTCTTGGGGGTTTCTGGTCCGCGTGTGGGAGAATCGAGACGTGTTCGTAGCAATTTGGGGTTGCGGTTATGTTGTGTTCGTGCTGTGTTAGATTCTTGGTGAACGAACGCTAGATTTTTTATCCCCTAAATGGCGTCAAGGTCGAGACTTTCTTGGAATTTCCGCCCCCGCCGGGTTTGGCCCTGCGGCCGGGCTTTGTGTTTCCGCGGATTCTTGGTCGAGCCTTTCTTGGAATCTCCGGGTCGTTCGATGTTGAACTGGGATGGGGGTTTCCCCGTTTATTGCGGTTGTTTTGCAATTCTTGGTTCACAAACCCTAAGTTCTTGATTTGTAAGAGTTGAGACGGGCGATCCTTGCGCTTAGGCTTTTTCCTGAAATGCTGACCTTTTGGTCGTTTCCCCCCAGAATTGGCACTAGGATTTAGTTTTTATTCAATGTTTAATACATTTCAAGCTGAATTGAGAATTGAGATGGTGTTCTCTCGCTTTGGCATCATGGTTAGGCTCTCGGGTGGACTCTTGCTTCTGAAAATGGGGTGTGAAGTCACTATCTAGTGTTTCTTGGGAAAATTGCTGTTACTAGTAGTTGCGAATTATTTTGATGTTGCAGATGTGAATTTATCAAAGACGACAATATTTCAGACTCATCAGTTTTCCAGAATGAACAGTATGTCAAAATGAGGAATTTGTTATGTGAAAAGGGGTTGAAATGCATTACATTGCTTAATGGTATGATTTCTTCAAGCAGAGCAGATAACATGTACTAGAAATAACGTTTTGTGCTATTTCTGTTTATCGAAGTTGCTTATGTGAATTAGCCAAGGCTGTTAAGATGGTGTTTGCAAGTTAGCTTGGGTGCTTTCGATGCTCCTATGTTCAGTGCCATCTAAAAAACTTTTTAGCTGTAGTTAGTGATTAACTAGTGTCCATTTCTTGACAACAGATATCCAAGTCCATTCCCTTATTATCATTAACTCTGTGTGTAATTTGTGGTCAAGGCATCTGGAATAGCCGCACTTGATGTGAAAAAGCTCAAAGATGCTGGTCTCTACACAGTTGAGTCTGTGGCTTACACTCCAAGGAAAGATCTTTTGCAAATCAAAGGAATTAGTGAAGCCAAGGTCGACAAGATAATTGAAGCAGGCAAGTAATCATGCGGCTCTGTTGTATGGAAAATGTATTGCACACTGTAAAACTCCTAACTGTCTGCAAAACTTTTGCAGCATCGAAGCAAGTTCCATTGGGATTTACAAGTGCTAGCCAACTTCATGCACAGAGGCTGGAGATTATTCAGGTTACAACTGGATCGAGAGAGCTTGATAAGATCTTGGAGGGTAATGGGTAGCTTTATGGTTTTCTTTTTTCTGCAGAATTGTACTAGTGAGTTGTGATCATTGAGCAATTCTGTTTTGACCTACCTTCAACAGGGGAATAGAAACAGGATCTATCACGGAAATATATGGTGAATTCCGCTCAGGGAAGACTCAATTGTGCCACACCCTATGTGTTACATGTCAGGTGACATTTTATTTATCCACCTCTTCTTTTCGTTTGACACCTGAATCCTGTTGTTAAGCTTATGTATGTTAATGATATATGTTACAGCTTCCATTGGACCAAGGTGGTGGTGAAGGAAAGGTTCTGTACATTGATGCAGAGGGACATTCAGACCACAAAGGCTCCTCCAGATAGCTGACAGGTGATGCCTTAGTTATAGTGATTATTTTGGGTTCTAACATAAGTTTGATTGCTAAACAAGTGAATACTGAATTCTAGGTTTGGATTGAATGGTGCTGATGTATTAGAGAATGTGGCTTATGCTAGAGCTTATAATACTGATCATCAATCTAGACTTTTGCTGGAGGCAGCTTCAATGATGATTGAGACCAGGCAAGTTCATCTTTTACTTTGGAGTGTATCTCTGAACTTCACTTGATTTGCATAAGTGCCTAATAATAGTAGGTAAGCTTAATATTGATATGGTTATTTCTCCTTATGAATCAAAGGGATCATGGAATGTCAACAAACTTTACCTTCTCTAGTGATACTTTCAATCCATGTAACAATGTATGAGATTAAAGTATGCATGTCACTTTTGCATCGGACTAAACTTCATTTCTATTTACAACTAAACTTTATTTCTATTTACAGCTGTGATATTCTGAGTTTTCACTTTATATGCATTGAATAAAAGATCTTAATGTCCCTGAGTAATTAATACTTACTTTAAGTCTAATAATGATGATAAATTCTGTTTTATTAGACCTGATCATATCAGGCCATATTGACATGAGCTAAAATTTGTTTTGCAGCACCTGCTATTTTGTCAAATGCTACTTATATTAAATTCTGCTTACACGGCATGTTTATTTGCTGCATTCCCTAACATAGCCAATGCCTATTATCCTTGCTTTTCAATATATGTATGTTGTGCAGACTAGTAACATAATCTTGAGCTAGCTGTTCCTCAAATTTCTGATTTATGATATCCATATGTGCAGGTTTGCTCTCATGATTGTAGACAGTGCCACAGCTCTATACAGAACTGATTTCTCAGGTAGAGGGGAGCTATCAGCAAGGCAAATGCATATGGCTAAGTTTCTGAGGAGTCTTCAGAAGTTGGCAGATGAGGTCAGTAAGTTAATTCTTTTTTACCATCAACATATCGTGAAGCCTTTACTCTTCGGTTAGATCTCAGCTTTCATCCAAATAATAAAATGATGTTTACACTGTTGAGTTCTCTTACCTACTGTCTTCGTTGAAAAAGAAACATGATGTTTACCTCGGCTGACTAACCATAGTCGCATGCTATTGCCCTTATGCATGTTTGGATATGCTAAATTTGGTTTGATTGTTCTCTGTAGTTTGGAGTGGCTGTGGTTATCACCAATCAAGTAGTAGCACAAGTGGATGGCTCTGCAATGTTTGCTGGGCCACAGATCAAGCCCATCGGCGGAAACATCATGGCTCATGCTTCCACAACAAGGTCCATTACTGAGCATGCTAATCAGATATCTATATCCCAACTTCTGTTCCGTTCCTACCCATATAACATGACAATACTGTGTATCAGGCTTGCTCTTCGCAAGGGAAGAGGGGAGGAGCGAATCTGTAAAGTAATAAGCTCTCCCTGCCTGGCTGAAGCCGAAGCAAGGTTTCAGCTAGCATCTGAAGGCGTCGCAGATGTCAAGGACTAAAATACTTGCTGTCTGCTTGCGGGCTTCAGCATACCTTGTTCGCAAGGGTCAAAACTTCGACATATATCGCCAATCTTCTGTTTGGCTCCTCACCATCGGGATTCAGAAGCTTGAATTGATGCCGCCCTAGCTTCTGTACAATCAAAAGAGGTTCTCTTGCTGGAGATGCATAACCACAATACTGGAGGCCAGAGAAACGAGGTTGTACAATGCATTGAGTCAATGTGTTTTGAGTGATTAGCTCCTGTGTTTCCTTCTGTTGCGTTGCAATTCTGCATTGCTTGTAATGTAACATTTACTGCAAGTACTAGAACAAATTTCAGTCTATTGCTCCAAGCTAGCGAGGTTCAGGTGGTTGTGCAGTTTCAGTATATTGAGCCTTTTCCAGTTGTGCACACATGTTTTCAATGTGCATCTCTCTATTCCTAACATATGCATCTAGACTCCAGAAGTATTAGAACACACATTGGATTAGTTCAATGGTTATCTCGTATGAGACAAGTCAAATGCGCACACTACAAAGAGTAAAATTATACGTAGTGAACTTATCAAATATGTATATATGCACACGCACAAAAACAATGTAGAATGCGCATTTTCGAGAAACACAATACAAGTGTTGTCGATCTCGAGTTCTCAACGAAAATGGCAACCAATTTTACTGGCTCACTGGTTGCAGATTGTCAGCTGCTTGTTCAGTATATTGCGGGCCAACAAGAAGATAGATCCCATTCCCATCGAATATCTCACAGCATCAAAACACCTATCTGCACACAAATCAGGAACAATCAAGCGTGTTCATGTTTTATTTCTTGCAAGTGAGCTAGCTCGTCAGGCTAGACTAGAAAGTAGTACCATCATATCAGTACAGAGGTGCTCCAATTCTGTACTCCACTAGCTGCCAACGCATGCACAACATAACAAACTCGAACCTCCTCATGTATAATCTCAATGTAACTTAAATGCAACATCAATAAGATGAGATTATCTTGTTATTATGCCGGGAAAAAGATAAACATGTGCATGTTTCACTTTGGAATCTCGTCCGCTTTCAGCTCCTATCCGCATGGGCCGTGATTGTCAGCCATAGCGCAGAGCCATTAGCCACTAGGCAGAATATGGATAATCTGGCATTGTGGATGTTAGAGATATATTAGAGATAGGGTACTAGACATATATTAGAGATAGAATATATCTCTAACATATCCTTATCTATCTCTTGTACTCTATATATATTGTCATTTGGGCCTCTTCAATAGATACACACAATTCCTAACATGGTATCAGAGAATTAGGGTTTACCGGTCTACTGTAGCTGCGCCTCCTAGCTTCCACTGCCGCCGCCCCCGGGAAGAGCAATCTCCACTCCCGGGGGTGGCCTGCTCAACGGCGACCTCTGTCTACAACCGGATCTTCCTCAACGCGGTGTCGCGATTCGGTTCGTGCCCATTGCAACATCATCTTCTTGTCGACACCACCAAGACCTCGAGGCGATCTCCTCCGCGCCATCACGGCGCCAGCGCTGCTCACGCCGCTTGGCGCCTCCTCTCGAGGACATCGAAGCGAGGAGGTCGCCGCGTCATGGCCGCCTCTTTGCGTCGGCTTGTGGAGGCCGACCTTAACGCCGTCTACCGCGGTGCGAATCACCGCCTACCTCCATCGCCTCCTTGGATCGGGCGGTCGCCGTCACCCGGCTCTCCTCGATGCTCGCCGGTAGTGCCAGGAAGACGTCGCCGCCGCCTTCCTCGTCATCTTCCCCAACTCCGCGTTGCTCGTCGGCTCCTCGGCCGCCGCCTCGGTATTGTGATCTTCGTCGAGCTTCGCGAGCTCGCCATCGCCTCGGGCTCGTCGGCCCGCGGCTTTGGCGAATCTGCTTTCGGCGACGCGGTTGTCGCCTCTACCGAACCGCTCGCCGCCGCCTCGGCCGCTCACGCCGCCTCCTCGGCCTCTTCTTCGACCTCGGGCTCCCCTGACATCCCCGCTCAGCTTCGGGCCGCCGGAGCTTCCGCGCCCTCCACCCGGCGCCCCTCCTTGGCCTCTTCTTCCAATGGCGGCTTCAGGGGAGTGGCAAATCCGAGCCTTCCTTTTTGCTTTCCTCTCGGTCGGGCCTCCGTCGCTGCCTCTTTGCTCTTCTGCTGAGGAGAGATGGCTTTTGGTGATAGCTTTTGGTTCTGATTGGGTTGTGATGCTCGGTTGTGAAAAGAGGGAGGTCGATGACATTATCAGTGGAAAGCACTGGTGCTTCTGCGGTGGAAATTTATGGACATCTTTATGGGTTTGATTAGGAGGATGGGAGCCGTCTTCCCTTGCTGCTAGTTAAGCTAGTGTCTGCTGCTATTCTTCTATTGTTGCTGCTAGTTATCCTTAGGTTTTTCCTGCTTTGTGTCCGTTGCTTCCATTGCGTCCATCCAAGTCCGTAGCACTTAATTTTTGAGTTCGTCTTAGCCATACGAGTCCATAAATTTATTATCAGTAATAGAAGCATAGGAATTGCCTTATGCATGGCGGCATTGCCGCTCATTGCTATTTCTTCAGCCATTGCAGATCCGCCGCCCCAAGCTTTCAAGGCTGCCGCGCTTCTTCCACACTGCATCTTCTTTGTA